>CM077019.1:12691678-13891678 GCA_039090855.1 Macrothele yani
CCTGCTCGCGTACCCAAGAGCGCGACAGGGGCTCAACGAGATGGTCAAGTACCTCAAAGAGGAACAGGCGGTCTACCTAATAGAGGGGTGACCGAAGAAGAAAGAAGAAAGAAGAGGGATGAAGAATCGAAGAAGAGAAACTGATGACTCGAGCCCAGAGTCATCACCACAGAACCGACCCTAGTCCTGTGGCAATGTAAATATCAATGTAAATATTTTTTAATATTTCTTAGAGTGAGAGGGCCCATTGAGGAAAGGATTTGTTTCCCAAGCGGAGATGGGTTCCTCAGTGTAAATAATGTGCATGTATCTGTGTTTGAATAAAGGGCGGATGCCCCAAACAGTTTGCGCCAGCAATTAATTCTCCCAGTCAGGGGCAGAGAATTTTTCTAGCCCCTGCCCAAATGGCACGCACACCCGGGTCATGACGGAGAGGTGAGAAGTGCCGGCAAAGAATATCTAACTGATAAGAAGGTAAGGCTCAGCGAGACGTAACTAGCGCCACTATATTATGCGGCAAAGAATTACTACACAGAAGCCAACATTACAGGCTGATGCCGCAGGATGCCGAGCAGACTGAGTTAGACTGAGCATGCGTGTTTGTGTTCAAAGAATATAAACGCTTGTTTGTGTTGGCGTTTTGTTCAAAGGTTTTGTTGTTCTCATCTAGATCTGCGTTTATATTACAGCCATGAAATACACCCACTCCATTCCGATGAATAACAATTCATGGAATGGAGTGGATGAATAACAAGAACAAATTTGAAACCGTTTGAAACAAATATCCTGGAAAACCATTAAAACAACGTTTGCTGAAAAAAAAGCTATCGTTACGTTGAAAAAATTAATTTATCAATTATATGAAACTGACTTTTATGAAAAATACCTCGTAATATTGTAAAATGAAAGAGGGAAGCATTCGATTACACAATGCATACCAAACAGACAGCTTTAAGCATACACTCAATCGTGGCGATTTAGTCCGGTCGGTAGAGAGCTCAGCTATCACGCCAGCGGCCCAGGTTCGAACCTACTCAGATACGAACGGATGTTTTTCCGATCTGTTGAGAAAATTTCTCCAGAGCAGTGCGTTTAATTTACAAACTTCGGAAGGGTAGAAAAAAATTGTAGCTTTGGGAAACTGCGGTTATCTTTGCTTTTTTTTTTTTTTTTTTATTATTATTATGGCTGCTACTGGGAAACCAGCCTCAGCATTTTTGACATTTAAGGTATATTGTAAATATGAAATTCATGCCAAGCAACCTGGTATTACTACGGTGCTTAAAGTGAGAATAAAACTGCTAAAATTTCCTTAAAATAATATTAATTGCTAATGTATATATTTGTTTCACCAAAAGAAGGGACAGGAGGGATACTCAGAAAAGAACAACAAAAAAAAAAAAATGCTTTAGTAGACCCAATGAGACCGAAGGAAACAGTCGCAGATCAAAGCTTAGCTTCCTTTCCGTGAAATAGGCTTCCCGTCCCGTGTCTCCTACGCTTTTTGCGCCTGAATGTTAACTTTCCCGCAGAGCATCTGCTGCCGCATTACATGGTGGCGCTGCTGTCGCCTGTTTTACATTATCTCTACGAGAGTTGAGCTTCTTCACGCGAAGCGTTTATATTCTTTGGTGCCGTCCCACAGGGGTAGCAGCAAGCTGCAGGTCTACGGACCGATTCTGTCCGGATGGGGGAATGTCGGATCCTGGCAGGATTACTCGCAACGTCGTCACTAAAAAATTTTCGAGAGAGTTCTTTTAACCCTGTGGAGTCCGCAATTGGACGGTACAGGTTAATGGTCATCAGCTAGTCTTTACTTGTTGGTAGATAGTGTTTTTGATACTACTGTGTATATGAAGAAATTAACTCGTGCACCAAAAGCTCTTGAATTGAAAACAAATGCCGTCTCCTGCACGATCATCATCATCATCATTGTCAACCATTATCAATCCACTGCTGGACGAAGGTCTCCCCAAGTTTCCTCCACAACGGTCTGTCTTGTGCCAGTCTCCTCCATGTCACTCCCGCATATTTACGAATTTCATCCACCCATCTTCCATGTGGTCTTTTCTGGGTCTTTTCCTGTCCCTTGGAATCCAATCTAAAATTTCGGCTGTCCATCTATGGTCTGTCCTTCTGGCAGTATGTCCAGCCCATTGCCATTTCAGGGATTTAACCCTGATCATGATGTCTTCCACTCTCGTCATTTTTCGGATCCACGAGTTTCTCTTCTTATCTCTCCTGGTTATACCAAGCATGCACCTCTCCATGCTTCTTTGAGTTGTCTGCAGCCTTTGTATGTCTGTTTTAGTTAAGGTCCACATCTCTGCACCATACGTAAGCACTGGAAGGATGCATTGATCAAACACTTTTCTTTTAAGACATAATGGCATATTGCTCTTGAAAATTATGCTGTTTCTTCCAAAAGCTCTCCAGGCAAGTTTTGTACGCCGATTAATTTCTTCATCAATGTGACCCTCACTTGATATCTGCTGTCCAAGATAAACATACGTATCTGTTATCTCCAGTTTTTCTCCATCAATCGATAAATCTTCATTTCTTGTAAAAGCATTGAACATCACTTTTGTCTTCTGAAAGTTCATTTTTAATCCCACTTCTTTACTCTTGTCAGCAAGTTCCTGGATCATACTCTGCAGCTCTGATGGGGTAATTGCAAAAATGACTACGTCATCAGCAAAACGAAGGTGGGTTAGATAATCTCCATTAATCTTTATCCCTTTGTTTTCCCAGTTCAGTGATTGAAAGACATTTTCCAATGTGGCATTAAAAGAGCTTCGGAGATATGGTGTCACCTTGTCTCACTCCCTTTCAATTTTTATGTGTGTTGTATTTTCAAACAGCCGAATCTTTGCACTTGCATTTTCATAGATGTTATTAATAATATTGTTGTATGCATCTTCAATACCGCAGGATTTCAGAGCCGTGGTAACTGCTGATGGTTTCACCGAATCAAAGGCTTTTTCATAATCGATAAAAGCCATGCACAATGGAAGTTCATATTCCCTCGCTCTTTCAATTAGTTCTCTCAGTACGTGGATATGATCTATTGTGCTGTAGCCACTCCTGAATCCAGCTTGTTCTCTCGGTTGAGCCATGTCCAGTGTTACCTTCAAGCGGTGTGAAAGAACTTTAGTGAAGATTTTATAAACCACTGATAGGAGGCTGATAGGTCTGTAGTTCCTGAGATCCTCAATGTCACCTTTTTTATGTAGCAGGATCATTGTAGCATTGTTCCAATCCTCAAGAATCTTCCCCTTCATTAAGGCATCGAGTGAAAATTTGGGCGAGTACTGTTTCGATTTCTCCACTTGCTTCTTGTATGATGTCTATAGTAATTCCATCTTCTCCTGGAGCTTTCCCCGCTTCATGTTCTTGATTGCATGAGCAACTTCTGCTGGGATGACTGGAAGAACTCTGGTACCTTTCATGATGTCTGGAGTACATGTATCATCCCTTTCATATAATTTGGAGTAGAAATCTTTCACTCTTGTCAAAATTTCGCCTCTATTTCTTGTTATAGAACCATCTTCTTTTCTCAGAGCCATAATCTGTTTTCTTCCCTTACTGAGATGTCCCTTTGCTATCTTAAGGCTTTGGTTGTTTTCAATTGCTTTCCTCACTAGCTCACAGTTGAATTTCCTTACGTCTTCAGTGATACTTTTTCGTGTTGTCTTGCATAGCTCTATATATTCCACTTTGGAAGTCACATCTTCTTTAGTTGCCCTCATCTCTCTTCTTTTTTGCATCAACATTTTGGTTTTTCCTGATAATTTGTTCACATGCAACTTGTTCTTAGACCCAGCTAATTTTGTTGCTGTTTCCATAAGAGCTTTGGTTACTTTTCTGTTAACTTCAGAGATGTCCACTTCTTCCGATGTTAGGCCTTCTAAAGCAGAGAACCTGTTCTTCAGTTCCAACTTGAAGGTATTATGGTGTTTTTTAAGGTTGGTAATGTCAATAGATTTTGTTTATCTTATGAGCTTGCCATGTTCGAGTTTAGTGTTGAGGTGCATCTTACATCTCACTAATCTATGGTCACTACCTGTGTTGAACTTGTTCAGCACACTGCAGTCTTCGATGACGAATTTTTTGTTACACATAATAAAATCAATTTCACTTGTCGTTCCAATTGGATGTCTCCATGTCCATTTCCTGTGTGGCTTTTTCTTGAAGAAGGAGTTCAAGATGAAAAACCCTTCTGCCTCTGCAAACTCAACGAGAGTATTTCCACGCTGGTTTCTGTTGCCGTGGACCGAATTTACCTACTGAAGTTTCATTCTGTTGCCGTTGCCCTATTTTTGCATTGAAATCTCCCATAATTATCTTCAAGTGCTGCTTACCTTTATTATTTAGATGACGAATTTCCTCATGCACGATACACTTTAATAATAATGTACATAGTTTTTTATCATTAAAGTGTATCGTGCAGGAGACGGCATTTGTTTTCAATTCAAGAGCTACTGTGTATACCTTTGTTACATTATGACTCCCTGCCCAATAGGATTTGGTCCCCCTCATGCTGCCAAAACAGCTCTGATGTGGCGAGGATTAGAGTTGGTTATGTTCTCTTAACAGCAAACTTTGTGCCATCTGGCCAGGCCTATCCGTAGAATCCTCAGGCATGAGATGCAGTTCTGCCCTTAGCGTATAAGTAATTAGAAGAAAATTAACTGTGTATTAATGTAATTTTATCAAATTGTTGCATTTCTGAAGGGGTATTTCAACACAGTCTAGATTTTAAGAGAACTACACAACTGTTAAGAACATACATTACATCCCAGCAAAAACACAAGTGGTAGAAAACTGCTGGCCACCAGTTGGCAGTGATGGGTCACTGCTGGCTAAAATATGCCTCTCACGGTACGGTAGCGATCCATTAGTGGCAACACCATCAGTTGGCAGCCATTGATGGCCCTGAAGCATTGCCGTGAATTGCAGGCCACCAAGCAAGTGCCACTAGTGGCCCATAGCTGGCAACAGAAGCAACTCCAACATGAGGTGGAAGCAGCAGGACTATACAAGAGCAGAAGCAACATGTGCACTGTCTCTCGTGGTACCAGTTAGTTGAAGACAATGCCATCATGTTATTTTAGTGGATGTTAAGAAAAAAAGCTACATGTAGAGAGATGAACTAGTTTCTAATAAAACGCCGCATCGAAGAAGATTACCGTTGGAAGAAAATTATATGAATAATTAAGGAATAGTCAATTATTCTCATGTATTTATAGAAACTCATTTCGTATCAAAATTCCTGCACTAAAACATGAAGAATCAAGAATAAAAACAGCTATGAAACATTCCAACTCCATTCCCATGAATTACAATAATTTCTGTATGATCTTTCATTAACACACACTAAAGTGCTTCAAACAGAAGTCCTGGAAATACATTAAAAAATGTTAAAAAAATTATGTTGGAAAAAAATAGGAATTATAGGCATACAAAATTTATCAATCACTTGAAAAAAAAAAAAAAAGGCAATGCTATGTGGATATAATGTACTCATCCATGGGATGAATACACAAGATTGCAGGAATCTGCTGTTGAAAATTCATAACAAAAAGTATATGGCATATGCTTGGAGGACAGCTTAAGGGCCACTGCCTGTGATGGATAACTGACGGCACTGTTCTGGCATATGACAACTAATGGGGGTGCCAACTGTTGGGCAACTGCTGGCCTGAACTGCTGGCCCACGTGGTGGCAGCCAGGACATTTTATTGACGGTTGGGCAGTGGCAACATAGTGCTGGGACACTGCTGGCCCAGCAACACTGTTTTTGCTGGGATAGACTAGGTGATATACATAGAAGAAATAGGATATTTGGTCAAACAACAATTATTAGAGAGCAAGGTAAATTCAAAGAAAAATCAGGAAAAATAGATAAAAAATACTGTGAACATATGTCTGCTGAATACATAGATTACTGATTTCCAGAAGTAATTTTCATTTTACCAAATCAAACATTTTTCATCTTCAAACCAAACATTTTTCATCTTCAAACTTCCCAAACCATCTATCCTGATCCACAAATGATCTTAATTACTGTTAGCAGGAAGTCCAAAAGGAAACTGCCAAAGTCAATAGGACCAAAAATAAAAACTTCTGAGATTCCAATAGAGAGATGAAAAATAACAATAATATATTCAGAAGAAACTCATTAAAACACACAGGATGAAAACTATGTAATTTTTTCTTTTTTTGTTTCAACAGATTTAAAAGGATTGAATAAGCAAACTTTCACAGATCATTAAAAGAATTCTTGAAATCGTCATCACACGCGTAAGTTACGTTGAAAAATTATGAGCAGGACGTTTCGGTAGCGACTTCTACCTTCATCAGCCATGGAATGAGACACGTGGTAAAAGCATCAGTTGTCCTTCACTCATAAAGTTTGATCTATTTTCAAGTCTTTTGGCTACAGGATTGCAGTCAAATTACCTCCACATCTTCTCAAACTCATCCTTAAAGACAGAGATCTCAATTAAGCCCTAGATTTACAAGGTGTCTACTCTATCCCTATCAACACTTCCACAGGCGTTAACCACTATATTGGTAGTACTTACCGCAGCATAAACTGGCGTTTGATGGAGCATATCGCTGATGTTAAGAAAGGTAGCCCTTCCACCTCCCTTTCAATTTTAACCATCAGCGATACGCCCGCGGCTCCCGATTCGCCCCGTTCAGCAATCAGCATGCCCTCAGATACTGCGAAAGCATTGAAATCTACCTTACCCCAAACACCTGCAATACTGATGTACCTTTTAACATCCCTATTATTTGGAAAGCGATTTTGAAATCTGGCAACAACTGATGCTTTTACCACGTGTCTCATTCCATGACTGATGAAGGTAGAAGTCGCTACTGAAACGTCCCGCTCATAATTTTTCAACGTAACTTACGCGTGTGATGACGATTTCAAGAATTCTTTTAATGTTTTGTGTGTTACGTGTTTTCCTGCCAATTCTTCTCACTATGACTTTCACAGATATTTCTCTAAGGGGTTAATCCCTGAATCCCATAGAACAGCTCAGTAATATGTATGTACTTTACTTGACAGTTACAAGGAAAACTTTACAGTAAAAAAAAAAATCTATTTTTTAAACTAAGGAACTAGTGGATCTCATTAAAATAATTTGTCTACTAATTTTACTCCATGAATTTTTAAATTCAAACTTAAGTAGGAGTCAATCATCTGTTTTCCCCAACTCCCTCTTCTCTTTCTTTTTTTTTTTTTTTTTTTTTATGTCCAGGAATATGAAAAAAGTCCAGGGAAGTCTACATTTCTGTTTCTCATATATTTTTATATGAAATGTTCCCCAAAACATCCAGAAATATTTTTACAGAAGTAACTAACAGAAAACTTTAACTATTATACTTTTAAGAAGTTGTTTTTGGTTTGAAATTTTGAAATTCCCCGAGATTTCCAGGAAATTCATTAAAAAAATTTCTGGGAGAATAAAATGTGATAAATGTTTTTAAAACATACCAATGAAAGTTTCAAAATAACTACCACTGTTTAGAAGCTCAACAATGATGGTTGTAAATAAACCACATTGAAGTGTTCATAAAATTTGGAAATCTGTTTTCCTAAAAAAAAAAAAAAGAAATTATTTCATTTTCACTAATCTACCTAAAACAGTAGTGTTAAATTTTACTCAGAGAAAAAACATCTCCTCAGATGGAAAAAGCAAAACACGTACACACAAGGTAAATACATTGCCAAACAAATTCATATGTTCAAAGAATAAGGACTAAATTCAGTTAAATAAAAGCCATTTGAAATCTGCTGTTCCTTACCTTTCACAATGGCGGCTAGTATATCCAGTCTGGCAGTCAATACAAACATAATCAACAGCATCTGGTACACAAGTGTCACTAAAACTGATACAAAAACAATTATTTAGCACACTCTAAATACAGTTCTTGATGTAATGCCAAAAATCAGCAAATATTTATGAAAATCTGTTAAAATGAGTACGCTGAAATAGAGCATGAATAAAGTACCTATATTATCACATAAGAAAGGTTTTGCTGCCTTCATAGATTTAGAGAAAGCTTACGATCGAGTAAATAGGACACTTTTGTGGAAAGTATTAAATGAATATGGTGTTACTGGGAATCTACTTAATAGTGCAAAAGCCATGTATGCTGGTAGTAGAGCTTGTGTACGAGTGAATGGTGTTTTATCAAAATGTTTTTCTATTGGTGCAGGAGTTAGACAAGGTTGTGAAATGTCACCATGGCTGTTTAATATATTTATGGACGCGTGCATGCGTGATGCTAAAAGAGATGATAGTGGCTTATGTCTTGGTGATATCCGTGTGTGCAGATTGCTGTATGATGATGACACTGTCCTGTTGGCAGAGAGCAAAAGTGATTTGCAGAGTATGTTGTCTCAAATGTACGAAGTTTGCATGAAATTCAAACTGAGTATAAATAAGGGAAAAACCAAAGTTATGATTTTTGAGAGAGGACCTGGTAGCACTGAATGTAATGTAAGTCTAAATGGCACTGTGATTGACCAGGTGAGTGAGTTTGTGTATTTAGGAAGCATGTTTGACAGAGAAAACAAATTGGATGGTGAAATTAGTAGGCGAGTGAATTCTTCATTGAAAGTCATAGCTGCTCTGGGAGGTTTTCTCTAGAGAGTCCTGCATGGCTGTGAATGAAAGTGTAATTGTTCCTACTCTGATGTATGGCAGTGAAACCTGGGTACTGCAAAAGAAACATAGGAGTCCTTTGAGTGCTGGAGAAATGCGTTACTTACGAGGGGTTTGTGGCAAGACACGGTCTGATTGTGTGAGGAATGAAGATGTGTTGCAGTTGTGTGAGGTGAAGCAAAATGTTGTTAGCAAGGTGGAGACTAATATGCTTCGGTGGTTTGGCCATGTTGAAAGAATGAGTGATGAGATGCTTACTAAGAAAATCTTTTTAGCCCAAGTGGCAGGAAGGAAGGCCAAGGAAGACATGGGTGGATCAGATTCAGGAGTGTCTGCATGAGAAAAAGATTATGAGTATGAAGTATAAAAGATCTTGTGTACAGCGTGTAATGGATATCAGTGAAGCTCGAGTTGTATGTCAAGATCGCTGTAAATGGAGAAGTTTGATACGACAACAGTAAGTAAAAATATCTGGTAGTTTGTATTTCATTTTGGAGCTAACCTCTGAATCTCAGAGAACAGCTCAGGGATATGTATGTATGTACTGTGGCACATTAATATTATTCAAACATAATCATAAGCTATTATATTTACTCCCACCAGCTCCTTGAATCCATCCCACATCTAGGTGACCAGGCTACCTTAAGTAAACGTCGCACACGAGTTTGCTCATTGATATGGTGTAACATAAAATGGGATTCGTCTGCCCATTAGACCCTCTTCCACTCTTCTGTGGTCCA
Source organism: Macrothele yani (assembly GCA_039090855.1). Taxonomy (NCBI): domain Eukaryota; kingdom Metazoa; phylum Arthropoda; class Arachnida; order Araneae; family Macrothelidae; genus Macrothele; species Macrothele yani. The sequence continues at coordinate 12,701,103 of CM077019.1, forward strand.
ATGTCGATGATTACATGCGCACTTCATTGAAAACGGTGAATGGCTGTGAGCAACGTCACACACGAGTTTGTCCATTGACATGGTGTAACATAAAATGGGATTCGTCTGCCCATTACACCCTCTTCCAGTCTTCTGTGGTCCAATATCGATGATTACGCACCCACTTCATTGAAAACGGTGAATGGCTGTGAGCAACGTCACACACGAGTTTGTCCATTGACATGGTGTAACAGAAATGGGATTCGTCTGCCCGTTACACCCTCTTCCAGTCTTCTGTGGTCCAATGTCGATGATTACGTGCCCACTTCATTGAAAACGGTGAATGGCTGTGAGCAACGTCACACATGAGTTTGTCCATTGACATGGTGTAACATAAATGGGATTCGTCTGCCCATTACACCCTCTTCCAGTCTTCTGTGGTCCAATGTCGATGATTACGCACCCACTTCATTGAAAACGGTGAATGGCTGTGAGCAACGTCACACATGAGTTTGTCCATTGATATGATGGTGTAACATAAAATGGGATTCGTCTGCCCATTACACCCTCTTCCAGTCTTCTGTGGTCCAATGTCGATGATTACGTGCCCACTTCATTGAAAACGGTGAATGGCTGTGAGCAACGTCACACACAAGTTTGTCCATTGATATGATGGTGTAACATAAATGGGATTCGTCTGCCCATTACACCCTCTTCCAGTCTTCTGTGGTCCAATGTCGATGATTACGTGCCCACTTCATTGAAAACGGTGAATGGCTGTGAGCAACGTCACACACGAGTTTGTCCATTGACATGGTGTAACATAAATGGGATTCGTCTGCCCATTACACCCTCTTCCAGTCTTCTGTGGTCCAATGTCGATGATTACGTGCCCACTTCATTGAAAACGGTGAATGGCTGTGAGCAACGTCACACACGAGTTTGTCCATTGATATGATGGTGTAACATAAAATGGGATTCGTCTGCCCATTACACCCTCTTCCAGTCTTCTGTGGTCCAATGTCGATGATTACGTGCCCACTTCATTAAAAACAGTGAATGGCTGTGAGCAACGTCACACACGAGTTTGTCCATTGATATGATGGTGTAACATAAAATGGGATTCGTCTGCCCATTACACCTTCTTCCAGTCTTCTGTGGTCCAATGTCGATGATTACGTGCCCACTTCATTAAAAACAGTGAATGGCCATGAGCAACGTCACACACGAGTTTGTCCATTGACATGGTGTAACATAAATGGGATTCGTCTGCCCATTACACCCTCTTCCAGTCTTCTGTGGTCCAATGTCGATGATTACGTGCCCACTTCATTGAAAACAGTGAATGGCTGTGAGCAACGTCACACACGAGTTTGTCCATTGACATGGTGTAACATAAATGGGATTCGTCTGCCCATTACACCCTCTTCCAGTCTTCTGTGGTCCAATGTCGATGATTACGTGCCCACTTCATTGAAAACAGTGAATGGCTGTGAGCAACGTCACACACGAGTTTGTCCATTGACATGGTGTAACATAAATGGGATTCGTCTGCCCATTACACCCTCTTCCAGTCTTCTGTGGTCCAATGTCGATGATTACATGCCCACTTCATTGAAAACGGTGAATGGCTGTGAGCAACGTCACACACGAGTTTGTCCATTGATATGATGGTGTAACATAAAATGGGATTCGTCTGCCCATTACACCCTCTTCCAGTCTTCTGTGGTCCAATGTCGATGATTACATGCCCACTTCATTAAAAACAGTGAATGGCCATGAGCAACGTCACACACGAGTTTGTCCATTGACATGGTGTAACATAAATGGGATTCGTCTGCCCATTACACCCTCTTCCAGTCTTCTGTGGTCCAATGTCGATGATTACGTGCCCACTTCATTGAAAACGGTGAATGGCTGTGAGCAACGTCACACACGAGTTTGTCCATTGACATGGTGTAACATAAAATGTCATTCGTCTGCCCTTTACACCCTCTTCCAGTCTTCTGTGGTCCAATGTCGATGATTACGTGCCCACTTCATTAAAAACAGTGAATGGCCATGAGCAACGTCACACACGAGTTTGTCCATTGACATGGTGTAACAGTGCAGTGTTTTGGTTAACTTTCAAAACATCTTTTTATGTTCCAAAATCTGGTTGTTAATGCTGCCTTATGTACTTCCTATATAAACACTATCACCTTTGGATGAAGAGATGGGAATGAGGTAAACCCTGGGAGATCACGTTTAATTTTATCCCTATCACGTTGTAATAGCTTCATGACATTTGGGAGGGATTTAATTGAAAGATGGTAACCAAATTTTCTGAACAGATTTTGTAACTTATAAGCAGAGGAAGGGTGGTATTTGCACACCTCTTCTCGTCCATGAAAACTTGTTTCATTGGTGCCAAGCGTGTTGATAAAACTTGATGTCCCTACCCACTCAGAGAAACAAGACCAGAATTCTTCCCATACCCATGAAAGCTTAAGTAACACATAAATAGATCTCAAAATCCAACACAGTGAGCATATATATATACTTATGTTGCTTGCGTTATTGTCATTGTTGTGGATGTGGTTCTGTTGTACTTCTGCAGTCAGCATGTTTTTCTTTCTGTGATATTATTCTGTTCCTATATTACACGCTAAAGTGCACTGAATTAATTATTTCTAGTAGCCATATAAATAATTTATGTGTTGCGTTTTAAGGAGTGTTTTGTTTTTTCATTGAGAGTTTGGAGTAAAAAATGATCCTTAGAATACAAAGCCTGAGAAAAGTAACAAAAACATAACAGCTTCCTATAGAAAAAACTAGGATAATTGTGACATCATGTGGCATTATTGGCCACAAGGAAAATAAGTCAAAACAAAATGCAAAGCAAACAACCACTGCAACTCTGAAGAATGTTTTCTGCCAAGTGTGCAGCTGTGATTTATAAGTTGAGTACTAACATCAACCTTTGTGACAGAAAATCACTAGTTACGTTACAGTTGAAGAAAATATAATTTGTAGTAAATATGTTTTTATTTCAGCAAACATTTTTGAAATTATTAGCTAATAGAAAATAAATATTTTTCTGCTTTTTGGCACCCAATAATATGTTACCTAATATTTATACTTGTCATAAGTAATCTGTTACCTAGTATTACACTTGTCATAAGTTTATTTTAAAAATGTTCTCTCAATGATATAGTTTCTGAAGTAGTTACAACACATAAGTGAAGTATATGGCCAACATGATATAAAATGGCCACTTACAACTTCTGTTGGATCTATTGAGAAGGTGTCCTTGTAGAGCTCTCACTCCCAAAGTACCAGATGATTTCAAGAAAATTATAAAAAAATACATACTTGAAAACCACAGGCTTTGCTACCCTTTAAAAATATACAACATAACAGTACCTATTGGTAGGTCGAGGGCAGGCACACGGGCGACAAGGTCCACGTGTTGGATCACCATAAAAACCTTTCATACATTGATCACAGTTAGGTCCCATGGTGTTTCCACTACAATCCTAAATTTGATAAATAAAAACAAAATACATAAATACAGAATGTTGAAATTTATAAAACAAAGAAAAAGAATGTAAAAAGCTCAAAACTCAGCTTATAGTGGACCAAAACACAAGGAATGTACAGAAGCATTCTAAATTCTACTTATAATGCATATCAATTGCCTCACCTACGACAAGTTTAGTAAACAAAAAGCAATTCAAAAACATCTATGTGTAAAGGAATGAACTCACCTTAACAAATATGTTTTCCATTTATAGTACATGAAATAAAATTCCTCTGTCACCTATTCCCTTAATCTACATTTGTTAATAAAATTAACACATTAAAAACTTAAATTATTTACATTTTTAAAATTCAAATTAAAAAAAAATATTTACAACAGTCTAAAAAAATTCTTACTAGGACAGAAATTATAATGAAAACATCTTTCTATCATAGCCTAAAGCCACATGGTAAGCAACTTTTTTTTTTTTTTCAATGTCCCATTTCTCCTTACCATTTCATTGTCTTTCTTAATCTCTTAATTTTTTGGCTTCTCAATTGTTCTTTAAGTGTAAATTAGAAGTTTTCACATAAGGAAGAGGGAATGGAATGAAGGAAAAAAAGTTACTAATTATGTGGCTTTAAAACTTGTACATGATAGGACAATGTCTTCATTATGATTTTCTTCCTAGTAATTTTTTTTTAGAATGTTCCAAATATTTTTTTCATTTGAATTTTATAATTGTAAATAACTTAATTTATGCAAATTGTATTAACAAATGTAAATTAAGGAATTAAAGAAATTGAGGACTTTGTTTTTCAGGTACTATACATAGAAAACACAATGTAAGTTCATATTCCTTAAAACATACAGGGAGGGGGGGTATTTGACTTTGCACATATATGTAATGAACACTGAAATTAAACAAAATCCAGTATATTAACGGAACATCACAACAACTGCTGACACAGTCAAACCCGCATATGTATAAGGCAGTAGAACGGAGAGTCATTCAATACATGTGAACTGAATTTCATTATAGCTGGGCAGATAAAAAAAGGAGCACATCTTTGGCATTTTACATTACGTAGGTCATTTCCAAAGTATTCCGTGCTGCCCGTAGGATGATGTAATCGCTCCAATCATTGTGCCAGTTGTGAGTCAGGCTTCAGTATACAAAGTTTTGCAATCGCTCCAATCGTTGAGCCAGTTGTGAGTCAGGCTTCAGAATACAAAGTTTTGCAATCGCTCCAATCGTTGAGCCAGTTCTGAGTCAGGTTTCAATATACAAAGTTTTGCAATCGCTCCAATCGTTGAGCCAGTTGTGAGTCACGCTTCAGTATACAAAGTTTTGCAATCGCTACAATCGTTGAGCCAGTTGTGAGTCAGGCTTCAGTATACAAAGTTTTGCAATCACTCCAATCGTTGAGCCAGTTGTGAGTCAGGCTTCAGTATACACAGTTTTGCAATCGCTCCAATCGTTGAGCCAGTTGTGAGTCACGCTTCAGTATACAAAGTTTTGCAATTGCTCCAATCGTTGAGCCAGTTGTGAGTCAGGCTTCAGTATACAAAGTTTTACAATCGCTCCAATCGTTCAGCCAGTTGTGAGTCAGGATTCAGTATACAAAGTTTTGCAATCGCTACAATCGTTGAACAAGTTGTGAGCCAGGCTTCAGAATACAAAATTTTGCAATCGCTCCAATTGTTGAGCCAGTTGTGAGTCAGGCTTCAGTATACAAAGTTTTGCAATCGCTCCAATCGTTGAGCCAGTTGTGAGTCAGGCTTCAGTATACAAAGTTTTGCAATCGCTCCAATCGTTGAGACAATTGTGAGTCAGGCTTCAGTATACAAAGTTTTGCAATCGCTACAATCGTTGAGCCAGTTGTGAGTCAGGCTTCAGTATACAAAGTTTTGCAATCGCTACAATCGTTGAGCCAGTTGTGAGTCAGGCTTCAGTATACAAAGTTTTGCAGTCGCTCCAATTGTTGAGCCAGTTGTCATAAAGCTTTGTGTGAAGTTTGTGGGGTTAGTGTAATGGATCGTAGCACAGTGTCACGGTGGACTTCTACCTAAATTCATAAAGCTTTGTGTGAAGTTTGTGGGGTTAGTGTAGTGGATCGTAGCACAGTGTCACGGTGGACTTCTTCTACCTAAATTCATAAAGCTTTGTGTGAAGTTTGTAGGGTTAGTGTAGTGGATGGTAGCACAGTGTCACGGTGGACTTCTTCTACCGAAATTCATAAAGCTTTGTGTGAAGTTTGTAGGGTTAGTGTAGTGGATCGTAGCACAGTGTCACGGTGGACTTCTACCGAAATTCATAAAGCTTTGTGTGAAGTTTGTGGGGTTAGTGTAGTGGATCGTAGCACAGTGTCACGGTGGAATTCTACCGAAATTCATAAAGCTTTGTGTGAAGTTTGTGGGGTTAGTGTAGTGGATCGTAGCACAGTGTCACGGTGGACTTCTTCCACCGAAATTCATAAAGCTTTGTGTGAAGTTTGTAGGGTTAGTGTAGTGGATCGTAGCACAGTGTCACTGTGGACTTCTTCTACCGAAACTCATAAAGCTTTGTGTGAAGTTTGTGGGGTTAGTGTAGTGGATCGTAGCACAGTGTCACGGTGGACTTCTTCTACCGAAATTCATAAAGCTTTGTGCGAAGTTTGTGGGGTTAGTGTAGTGGATCGTAGAACAGTGTCACGGTGGGTTTCTCTTTTCCGCTCAGGTCGGAAAAGCATCGAAGACAGCCCAAGAAGCTGCCGGCTATCAGATACAAGTGACGTCACTTCTGTGGTTATCGTCAACAGCATTTTGGAAGAAGATCGACAGAAAACAAGTGAAGATATCAAATAAAGGTAACTTGATCACGCTAGTTACGTTAACTGAAACTTTTATAAAAAGTTCGTAAGTTGGAAGCTTTCGACCTTATCTTAGGTCCATTCAATTTTCTACTCTCCAAGCAAAAAAGTCAAGCAACATCTCCGTCATCAGCCTCTACTGACAAGCCAAAGTATGTAAATCTTTCTTCTGTCACTATTCCTCCTAGCTTGGATAAATTCTTATCATTAGGCCCAAAATTTTCACCTGCTCTTCCTATCAATCTTCCACAAACTGTTTCTGTTATAGAATCAGCCGTCCACAGAACTGAGACTGTTCAGCAGCCTATACTTCGTGCCAACGCTGCTGTTATCTTATCCAAGCAAAATTCTGTGCCAATCAAATACTCTTCTTCTTGTTTAAAAGAATTCAGGTCATTTATTCAAGAAAATGACCTAGCCGTATGCAAAGAAGATAAAGTTGGTTGCCCAGTCATCATTGGTAAAGAAACTCTAAACCAAAAAGTGCTTTCTTTTCTTACATCTGCTAACTGCATCCCTTTACAGTCAGACACCACCAACTCACTCAAAAACTCAGTTGACAGATTAGCTAAGAAAGAGACTCTTCAATCCTTCCTTGGTGATATATCACCCCCTCCTTACTTTAGAACTCCCAGGCTCTTCCTGCAAGTGAAACTGCATAAAGCTGGTAACCCTATCAGACCTTTAGTGGAATATTCTTTTTCTCCAGCAGTAAACCTTGAAAAGAGATTGGTCCTCAAATGCAAATCCCTGGCAGCCAACCATCCTCATACAGTTGTCTCTACTTCAAACTTCATCCACAACCTTCCTAATTCCTTTTCTCCTTGTGATAATCTGTATACTCTTGATGTAGAATCTTTGTTTCCCTCTGTACCATATTTTGATTCCTACATGCTCCTCATGAAGAAATTGAATCTTCATTTTGAACCCCCGGTCCTCTTATCAAAGATCTTTATGATTGTTTCCACACTATTCATCAACACAGTTGTTTTGTTTTCAACAAAATTGTGTATAGGCAACAATCTGGTCTCCCCATGGGCTCACCTCTTTCCCCTCTGCTTGCTGAAATCTACATACAACATATTAAAGTTTCCATCATTCCTCTATACCCTTTTCAACCTTCCCTATGGTTAAGATATGTAGACGACATTTTCATTAGCTGGCCACATTCCGAGTCTGAACTACAGATACTGATCAACTCCATTACGGAAAAATTTCCTTCCATTAAGCTCACTATATCTAAGGAAGTAAATCACAAAATTGATTTCCTGGATGTATCTATCTGCAGAAACGCTGATCTCTCCATTACTCGTTCCGTCTATCGAAAACCTTCTGCGGCCACTAACATCATTCCCTACAAATCTTGCACCCTGCATCTCTACAAACTTGCAGCATTGAAGTCCTACATCCACAGGGCTCATATCATTTGCAACAGCCAACTCTCTCTTCAAGAAGAACTCTCCAAAATTTCTACAATAGCCCTCTCTCATGGTTTCCCTGCTGTTATAGTCAACTCCCTCATAAAAAAATATGAAAACCATTCGAAAATCGAATGCCTCCTTCCTCACAAGAAAGAAGACCTGAAATTCTGTGGTTCTGTTCCTTACCATCCTTCCTATGCTTATAAGTTACAGATTCTTTTTAGAAGTTTTGGTTACCATCTTGCCATTAAATCTACCCCAAACATCTTGAAACTTCTACAAAGGGATAGGGACAAAGTTGAAAGCCTGAACTTCCCAGGAGTTTACTGCATTCCTATCTCTTCTTCTACTGGGGATAACTTATACATTGGAAGCACATACAGGAGCATTAGCCATAGAATTTTAGAACATAGAAAAGATGTTTCGAAAGCCAATCCCAATACTGCCTTGTCTATTTTGACAATGGAAGACACATCTGCAGTTCCCCACTGGAACGAAGCAAAACCAAATTGCTTCTTTTGACAATCGTTTTGCCCTCCGTTACTGTGAAAGCATAGAAATTATGTTCAACTCAATGACTTGCAACTCCGAATCTCCTCTCTACATTCCGTTGATCTGGAGATCAATTCTAAGTTTTGGCAACAAAAATAAGAAAAATTCAAATGTAGAATCTGGCAACAATCTTAGTCCTCCAGGACCTAAGATAAGGTTGAAAGCTTCAACTTACGAACTTTTTATAAAAGTTTCAGTTAACGTAACTAGCGTGATCAAGTTACCTTTATTTGTTAATATTGTTACGTGTTTTGCCCATAATCGTCAAGTGAAGATATTGCATATGAAGCAAACATGTCTACCCCTTCAGTTTTCGGAATCCTAAATGAAAAATTACAAAAGAAAAAAAGGCTGCCAAATGGGTTCCACATAATCTGAGTGAAGAGCAGCAAGCAGTTTGTAAAGGGATCACAGAAGAATTGCTTCAGGGGTACGAGACAGAAGGTGAGCAGTTTTTGGACAGAATTCTTGCTTTAGACGAATTAAATTAAGAAGATGGTAGTATAGAACACGCTAAGTTACATATAATGGTTTTAAGGCAAATATATTTCAGCCATTACTACGGCCTTCATCAGTGCGACTACGATTTGTTTCATTGCCAGATTGGAAAGGTAAGTTTTGTAACAGTAACTCCGGGTAACGTGATGCAATGAGGGATTTCCAGATGTATGGAATGAAAATGGGGAGATCATAGTTGCAATTTTTGGAAAATAAAATTTCCAAACTTTCTCTTAACCTCAGAGCAAACCGATTTTGGAAGGGAGACAACTTTTTTGGAAGGGAGACAACGATTTTGTATCGGACCAAAGTGGAATAACAGAAGTGTCAGTCATGGTAAGTCTTAAAACTTTTATACGTAACTTAGCATGTTCTATACTACCATCTTCTTAATTTGTTTGTTAGTTACATGGATTGCCTACCACTCTTGTATGCTATAGACGAAACCTGAATGAGATTTTGAACCAGAACTGAAATCTCAGTCTGTTCAGTGGAAACATCCAGAATCACCTTCCCAGAAAAAATTCCGCCGCAGGTTAAGCTGATGATGATTACGGCCTATGACATGGTTGGAGTGATAACAACAGGCAGAATGCCCTAGGGGACCACTGTAACAGTGGAATACTACAGAAGGTTTCTGCAAAATGTTTTGCGATCAAAGATTCGCCAAAGAAGGAATGACATGCTTGAAGCTGGTGTCATTATTTTGCACAACAACACGAGGCCACATGTTGCCCATATAGTAAGAGATATTCTGGAAAAGTATGGGTGGGAATTGCTTCCCCATGCACTATACAGTCCTAACATTAGCCCACCAGATTATGACTTGTTCCCAAAAATGAAGAAGCCACTCTGGGAAAAACGATTCAGGATATTTCTAAGGAGGTGACTCAAGTAATCCAATGCCTCAACAATGGAGGTGTCCTGACTGGAATACAAGATTTGCCCAAATGTAGGGCTGCTGTCATAAAGAAACATGGAGATTACTTCAAAGACCTGTAAAGGTATGTTGTGAAATAAATTCGTTTTTTAAGAGATAACCCACAGTGCGCAAAACTTTTGAAATGATCATCGTATATTAGGGTCAAACTAGTCAATCATAAATTGTCTATCAATTAATCAAAGGTAAATAATACTTACTAATTGAAAACTATACCTAGCAAAATAATATGGGTGAGATCTGCAATAAGCAAAACATTTAATGAATGTAAACATTAAATAACTGCCAAAAAATTTTGAATTTTCACCTGTTACACGTTACATTGGATATATGAGCCAATTCTTGCTTGTTTTGTGCTTATCGTGATAGCTGTATAAAAAGTTTTTAAACTTCCTCTGATGTGGTGGTTAAGTTGTTTCTAGATGCAAAATAACCTCCAAGATTTCCTAAACAGAGATTAAGTGATTAAAAGGTGGCAAGAGGAGGGGGAGGGAAGACAGCATTTGCTCAGGATGTTTGACAAGTGTGGAGTGGGGAGTGGGAGATAGTATTAATAAAAACAAAAACGACTGAAACATTATTGTCTTCATATGAACTGACCTCTCTGTAAGGGGAGCCATGGGGTGTTGCCACACCAGGTAACCCCTTAATCCCTTGTTTTCTAGTAAAAGAGGAAGGTTAAGAAACTAGGTGAACACCACCTATTTTATTTTGCTTGCTGAAAACCATGCTGAACTTCGATATAGGGTGGTTCACCAAAAATGATTGTTCTTAATTTGGGGTTAAACTAACAAGAAGAATATGATGAAGTTCAAGGGATCTATAAAAACTTTGGTTTATACAGAACTTTGTATTATGCAAGCTCATGATATGTGGGTTCCACTGCATGGGTAGCTTGCCGGATGAGGCAAGTGAGGCGTGCAAATGAAATTTTTTGCCCATGAAGGAAGTTTTTGTATATGTAAGAAACAATACGCCTTTAATTATGCATGCTAAATGAGACTCTGAAATTCTCATTGTGATTCGTAAATTTTGTACAAAAAGGCATCAACCAGAGAATGAATCCTGAATGTATGAGACTTTAATTTATAAAGTTTAAATATTATTTTTGCAAAAAGGCTGAAATGAGCATATGCTGAGTGCCTAGAGAGGCAATCATCTGAGTCGTCTCTGTTACAACAGACAGGAGACGGCACGGAGATGGAAAAAAGCGGTTTCCCAAACTTCCTCTACAGATTTTGAGGCGAAATTCGAACGCTGCCTAAAATCGACTAGTTTCTATTGCAGGAAGGTAGGAATTTTGTCCAATGGGAGCAGGCAGACGAGAGATTGGCAAAGCTGTTACTGAGGCGGCAATACAGTTCTCCTCAGTTAGTGAGAGAACGTTTGTTCTTATAATGTATTATCAACACAGCTTTTTGTTAAAGTGCGTACTGTATTCTATATTTGAGTGCTGGCTTTTTGGAATGTGCTTCTTCTGTAGTTTTTGGTTAGGCGAGAAATGTGCTGAGTTTTTCTTTCTTAGTATTATCTCTATATATATAAAAGTGAAAGTTTGTATGTTTGTTCCGCATATGTTCCTAAACGGTTTGATGGATTTGCACCAAAATTGGCATATATACTCTTTATCACCCAGATTAAAATACAAGCGGGACGATTTTTAGAAATTCCATCCCTAAGGGGGTCAAATGTTTTCTTACGGGGCCCTCTATAGACTGGGTGCAAGTCGGCTCCCGCGATATTACTCCGCATGTCAGAGCAACGGTCGTCAGGTGACGCCTAACTCCTTGCAAGCTTCTGCGGTTCAAGCATAACGGGAAGACAGAATAATAATAACAGCGTTTTGCACACACAAATGTTTATTCTACATTGACTATAGTTTTGCATAGCGTTTGGCTCAGCTTCCTCAGGACAAATGAAACATTTGTCCGTATCTTAAGACCGCAAGCTTGGTAGTCATAAATTATACTATAACGAGAACAGTCCAGTTTTTGAAAACACAACGCACCGGCGGAACATATTGTCATAAGTATATTTTTGTTTATGTTACCATGGCATTTTCTTTGTAAGGATTAGGTGTCATTAGACTCCCAACAATTGGTGCAGGAGTCTCAAATATGGGTGAAGCTACAGATTCCCACCAATAGGCGTGGTCCTCTCAAATAGCATCAAGGTTAAGTTGTATTTAAGATAAAACAGACGGTCATCTTCATACATAAAATTTAAGTACAAGATTAGTATTGGTATTAGTATAGATAAAAGGAATAGCCTATGTCCACCGGAAAGAAGTAAGCTTCCCAACTGTGAAAAAATTATCCGAATGGGTTTAGTTTACGAGATTAGTAAAAAAAAATTCTGTATATTATCGTGAACTACTTTCTTTTACGTTGGGTGTGATCAGGTTTTATGTAAACAAAGCGGAATGATACATGGTAAATTGGAAACTACTTGAAAGCGCTGTTATTCGGTAGTACAGCCAAAAATAATAAAAAATAATAAAAAAAAATAATAAATAAATGAAATAGGTAAACTTCTGGCTTTCAGGAACACTGTTGGGAAGCTCCGGAAAGCTTCCCAATGGTGAAAGAATTATCGGGCTTTCAAGAACACTGAAAAATTACAGGCTGTAAAGTGTAAAAAACGTTTTAAAAATAATAAATATTATTACAAAATTGGCCATATTTTCCTTCTCCTCTCTATTTGGAAAATCCTTCCTTACAATAATATACTTGGGAGACAATGAAAAAGGCCAATGCCCACAGAGAAAGAGGGGTAAAAATGCTAACGATCTCATATATCATAAAAACTGAGCGTGTTCATCACGGTAGGATTTTTTTTATAGTGCGATTTACATTGTTACTTGAAAACAAACTTTATACCTATCCCGGGCAACGCCGGGTATCTCCACTAGTTACTCATAAATTTTGATTTATTAGTAATAATAAAAATAATTACTTTTAGAATTGAACTGATTAATAAAAAGTAAATTCAATGCATTCTGCTGTGGGAAAAACAAATTTAACAGGTAGACACCTGTTCTGATTTTTGCCATGTTTAACTTACATTTCCTGTTTTAACAAGATATATAGAAATTTGCTTTCAGCTTGATTTCTCCTAGACACCATTTCCATGGTTCAGGGCCTTAAATATGATCTACATGAAGGGTGCACCTTCACAAACATAAATGCTGCTTTTATTCTGGATTCGGAAACAGTTTTTTGAGAAAAGTAGTTCTTCGATTAAAATTATTTCCTTTGAATTTTTAGAGGAGTGAATGTTCGATAGGTGTTGTGAGTGATACAATAATCACTCATTAACTATCGCTAGATAAAGAAATTAAGCGCAAAATGGGATTTTGTACTCAGGAAGGATGATATAAAGTAAAATGGGTTAACCATTCTTCCTTGTTTTTTTTTTTTTTTGTTTTTTTCATAAAATATACATTTTCCCCTCCGAAGCTTGTTCCAATGTTTTAAGTCTACTTCTCTCCCCTCCGCCATGCTTGATGTCTTCATATGCTTTTGTTGAACTATCATTGAATAATATATATAGATATAAAATATACATAAGTACTGTATATATATACCTCAAATCACTTCTCTACAAAATTTGGTTTTAGTTATTTGTCATAACATATATACTATATTGACAAAAGTCACCAGACACTTAGAAGAGAATCACAGAATAGCATTTATTGACATACATTAGTATGATGTCGGTCCACCTTAGGCATTAATGCATGCACTGACTCTTCGAGACATACTTTCGACAAGGTTTTGGAACACAGCAATAAGTATGCGCTTCCATTCAGTACATAATGCTGCCGGTAACTGTTGCTTAGGAGCAGGCCTTGGTTCCAAACTTCTTATGTGGTGCTCTAATTCACCCTATAGGTGCTCTATGGGATTAAGATCAGGGCTCTGTGCTGGCCAGTCTACACACAATACGTAACTATTGTCAAACCACGCCGTAACAGTCCTTGCTTTATGGTTCGGTGCATTATCCTGCTGGTACCAACAAGACTCGGTTCCATAGTATTGTCACAGAGTTGGTAGGGCATAATTGTCCAGAATATCGAAGTAGACGTGCTGGTTAACAGAACAGGTTTGTCCATGATAACCAATGGGCCGGGACCATGCCACGAAAAAAAACTCCCACACGAGTACACTCCCAGCTCCAAACTTGACCGTAGGAGCAGTACACTGTGGTAAATAGCGTTCCCCCAGCTGCAGTCATACCCACACACGTTCATCAGACTGATGGATCATGTATCTGGATTCATCAGTCCATAGGACCAGTTTCGATTGATCTACAGTCCATGATAAATGTTCTTTACATCATGCTAAACGATGAGTAGCATTCCGAGTGGAGATCAAAGGCTTATGAGCAGTCGCACGACCATGGCAACCCATGGAATAAAGTTCTCTGCAAATGGAACATGTACATACTGAAGTTCCAGCATTTTTACTCAACTGTACACTGAGGTATTGTGCAGTAGTCTGTTGATTAGCTGTAACAACTCTAACTCTCCTGAGGTTTTGACATCCTCTATCACTGATTTTCTTTGGTCTGCTGGTATGTTTTGCTGCTTCAGGCACACCATGTGTCTTCCACTTATTCAGCACATCCAAAACAGTTCACTTGGGTATGTTTAAATGCCTCTCGGTTTCTCTTATGGACAACCCACTAATATAACACCCAACAATCTTTCCTTTCTCAAAGTCAGTTCTCTCTCGCCGTGACATTTTCACTCAACCTCACAGTGCAATATGATCGCGGTCAGCTGCAGGCTTGTTTTAATACCGTTTGCAGCTGTACTGCGCATCTTAACAATGCAGAGGATCCGTTCATTTGCGTTTCAAGGGGTGTCAGGTGACTTCTGTCAGTATAGTGTATGTTATGGGCTGGGTCTTGTCCTCACTAAAATTTTCCTCCACAAGCTGCCACTGTTCCACTGTAATATGAAGTATTATGCAACAAAGAATGAAGACTTGGTATCTACACAAGTTTAGTAAATCAACACAATACACTAATTTTCATGGTTTTAATATTTATACAACATAAAGAACACAAGTGTAATTTATAGAACCATTTGTGAAGCAAAGTACAGCTATGTGGATGTCAGACTTCATAGAAATCACCAAAGTGATAAGTTGCACAAAACTGGTAAAAACTTCATCATTACTTGCATTTTCCATATTCCTACACACAGCTTTTTAATATAAATCTCTCTCTTTTTTTAATTGAATTAATTTTTCATGCAGATAAAAACGGCTCAGGGACTATTACTCTAGGTAAGTGACATTAAACCTTGATTTCAGCTACTTCAGGAGTTCTCACTTTTCACATCGGAATCATTATGTCACACATTAGAGCTGAAAAGAAAATATTTATATCCTAGTTCTGAATGGCAACACTAGTAATATTGAATGCCAAAATTTTGTTTTTATTTTTCAAATGAAAATATAACAAAACAGAGAGATAGAAATCAAGTGCTAAATTGTTTTCTCCCATTTCAATTTTGTTAGTGTTCTATACAAGCCAAGAGTAGAATACATGAATATTTGGAAAATACTCACAATGCAAACTCCAGTTTCTCTGTCACAAATGTTGGTGTGGTTATTGCAAGAGCAAGGCTCAGCCCATCCTACAAGATCTAAGACATCTTTGCTATCCAAATAATTTGGTTTACGCTTTCGGTAAAAACCTGGTGCTGGGTCCTGTAATTAAAAAATCCAAATACAGTTAAAATTAAAAATACACAACTGTCATTAGAGTTGGAGTAGGACTTCATGTACCTTATACTAGTCATCATCATCATCATCATCATTGTCAACCATTATCAATCCACTGCTGGACGAAGGTCTCCCCAAGTTAACTCCACAACGGTCTGTCTTGTGCCAGTCTCCTCCACGTCACCCCTGCATACTTTCGAATTTCATCCATCCATCTCCCATGTGGTCTTCTTCTGGGTCTTTTCCTGTCCCTTGGAATCCAATCTAAAATTTCGGCTGTCCATCGATGATCTGTCCTTCTGGCAGTATGTCCAGCCCACTGCCATTTCAGGGATTTAACTCTGATCATGATGTCTTCCACTCTTGTCATTTTTCGGATCCACGAGTTCCTCTTCTTATCTCTCCTGGTTACACCAAGCATGCACCTCTCCATGCTACTTTGAGTTGTCTGCAGCCTTTGTATGTCTCTTTTAGTTAAGGTCCACGTCTCTGCACCATACGTAAGCACTGGAAGGATGCATTGATCAAACACTTTTCTTTTAAGACATAATGGCATATTGCTCTTGAAAATTATGATGTTTCTTCCAAAAGCTCTCCAGGCAAGTTTTGTATGCCGATTAATTTCTTCATCAATGTGACCCTCACTTGATATCTGCTGTCCAAGATAAACGTGCGTGTCTGTTATCTCCAGCTTTTCTCCATCAATCGATAAATCTTCATTTCTTGTAAAAGCATTGAACATCACTTTTGTCTTCTGAAAGTTCATTTTTAATCCCACTTCTTTACTCTTGTCAGCAAGTTCCTGGATCATACTCTGCAGCTCTGATGGGGTAGTTGCAAAAATGACTATGTCATCAGCAAAACGAAGGTGGGTTAGATAATCTCCATTAATCTTTATCCCCTTGTTTTCCCAGCTCAGCGACTGAAAAACACCCTCCAATGTGGCATTAAAGAGCTTCGGAGATATAGTGTCACCTTGTCTCACTCCCTTTCCAATTTTTACGTGTGTTGTATTTTCAAACAGCCTAATCTTTGCACTTGCATTTTCATAGATGTTATTAATAATATTAATGTATGCATCTTCAATACCGCAGGTTTTCAGAGCCATTGTAACTGCTGATGGTTTCACCGAATCAAAGGCTTTTTCATAATCGATAAAAGCCATGCACAATGGAAGTTCATGTTCCCTCGCTCTTTCAATTAGTTCTCTCAGCACGTGGATATGATCTATTGTGCTGTAGCCACTCCTGAATCCAGCTTGTTCTCTCGGTTGAGCCATGTCCAGTGTTACCTTCAAGCGGTGTGAAAGAACTTTAGTGAAGATTTTATAAACTACTGATAGGAGGCTGATAGGTCTGTAGTTTCCGAGATCCTCAATGTCACCTTTCTTATGTAGCAGGATCATTGTAGCGGTGTTCCAATCCTCAGGAATCTTTCCTTCATTAAGGCATCGAGTGAAAATTTGGGCGAGTACTGTTTCGATTTCTCCACTTGCTTCTTGTATGATGTCTACAGTAATTCCATCTTCTCCTGGAGCTTTTCCTTGCTTCATGTTCTTGATTGCATGTGCAACTTCTGCTGGAAGGACTGGAGGAACTCTGGTACTGGTATCTTTCATGATGTCTGGAGTGCATGTATCATCCCTTTCATATAATTTGGAGTAGAAATCTTTCACTCTTGTCAAAATTTCGCCTCTATTTCTTGTTACAGAACCATCTTCTTTTCTCAGTGCCATAATCTGTTTTCTTCCCTTACTGAGATGTCCCTTTGCTATCTTTAGGCTTTGGTTGTTTTCAATTGCTTTCCTCACTAGTTCACAGTTGAATTTCCTTACGTCTTCAGTGATACTTTTTCTTACTGTCTTGCATAGCTCTATATATTCCACTTTGGAAGTCACATCTTCTTTAGTTGTCCTCATCTCTCTTCTTTTTTGCATCAACATTTTGGTTTTTCCTGATAATTTGTTCACATGCAACTTGTTCTTAGACCCAGCTAATTTTGTTGCTGTTTCCATAAGAGCTTTGGTTACTTTTCTGTTAACTTCAGAGATGTCCACTTCTTCCGATGTTAGGCCTTCTAAAGCAGAGAACCTGTTCTTCAGTTCTAACTTGAAGGTATTATGGTGTTTTTTAAGTTTGGTTATGTCAATACATTTTGTTTGTCTTATGAGCTTGCCACGTTCAAGTTTAGTGTTGAGGTGCATCTTACATCTCACCAATCTATGGTCACTACCTGTGTTGAACTTGTTTAGCACACTGCAGTCTTCTATGACGAATTTTTTGTTACACATAATAAAATCAATTTCATTTGTCATCCCATTTGGATGTCTCCATGTCCATTTCCTGTGTGGCTTTTTCTTGAAGAAGGAGTTCAAGATGAAAAACCCTTCTGCCTCTGCAAACTCAACGAGAGTATTTCCACGCTGGTTTCTGTTGCCCTGACCGAATTTACCTACTGAAGTTTCATTCTGTTGCCGTTGCCCTATTTTTGCATTGAAATCTCCCATAATTATTTTCAAGTGCTGCTTACCTTTATTACTTAGATGACAAATTTCCTCATAAAATTCTTCAATTTCTTCTTCAGGATGACTTGTGGTGGGTGCATAAGTTTGAATAATCTGAGCCTGGTATCTTTTCGAGAGTTGGATAACAAGTCGTGCAGCTCTGTCAGAGGAACTTTCAACTTCTACAACTTTATCCTTCAGTTTCTTGTTTATTATAAATCCAACACCACTAGTTCTGCCAGTATCTGTCCCACGATAATAGAAGAGATGTCCACTTTTCAGTTCAATGAGATCTTCTCCTTTTCTCCTTACCTCACTCAGCCCGACGATGTCCCACTTGATCCTTTGTAGTTCCTCTTCCAATTCAAGAAGCCTTGAATCAGAGGATAGGGAACGTCCGTTGTAGGTAGCCAAGGTCAGCATCAAATGGCAGCCTAGTCCGGTCCTCCGGGGATTCTTAGCACCCTCTGCCTTCATGTTGCACTGGCCGCTGCCTTGGACAGGTACATTCCAGCTGCCGGAGACTGAGGGCCAAGATTTAAGTTGTGGAATCATTTTGGAGGGGTTTGGCCATAACTCACCACGCTGGCCAAGCGGGTTGGTGAGTGTGGGATAGAATTTCCTCTAATCCCGATGGTATAGTTATACCGCTATGGGCGGTCGTCAGAGCCCCTTTAGTGGGAACAGGATGCACCACAAGAAGGCGGGGTTGACATTTGTCAAGGAGAGGCTGTGATGTTACGCATCACCTGACCTTACATCCCCCTTATACTAGTATACCCAACTAAATACTTGGACTGCATATTAAGTGAACTCAGTAAAAAATTCAATCAAAATTTATGGAAGCTCATAAAAATGTGGTCCTGTAAAATATGCATTGATATTTGTTACGCATGATAATTGAAAAGTATCTGGCTGTTGGTATGAAAGTTGCTGCTGCCTTCATAGATTTAGAGAAAGCTTACGACTGAGTAAATAAGACACTTTTGTGGAAGGTACTGAATGAATATGGTGTTACTGGGAATCTACTTAATAGTGTAAAAGCCATGTATGCTGGTAGTAGAGCTTGTGTACGAGTGAATGGTGTTTTATCAAAAAGGTTTTCTCTTGGTGCAGAAGTCAGGCAAGGTTGTGTAATGTCGACATGGCTGCTTAATATATTTATGGATGCATGCATGCATGATGCCAAAATAGGTAATACTGGTTTATGTCTTTGTGATATCTGTGTGTGCAGATTGCTGTATGCTGATGACACTGTCCTGTTGGCAGAGAGCAAAAGTGATTTGCAGAGTATGTTGTCTCAGATGTACGAAGTTTGCGTGAAATTCAAACTGAGTATAAATAAGGGAAAAACCAAAGTTATGGTTTTTGAGTAAGGAATTGTTATCACTGAAAGTAATATAAATCTAAATAGCACAGTGATTGACCAGGTGAATGAGTTTGTGTATTTAGAAAGCATGTTTGACAGAGAGAACAAATTGGTTGGTGAAATTAGTAGATGAGTGAAATCTTCATTGAAAGTCATGGCTGCTTTGGGAGGTTTTCAGAGGAATGATTGGTTCTCAAGAGAGTCCTGCATGGCTGTGTATGATAGTGTAATTGTTATTACTCTGATGTATGGCAGTGAAACCTGGGTACTACAAAATAAACATAGAAGTCATTTGAGTGCTGGAGATATGCGTTACTTACTGGGAGTTTGTGGCGAGACACATTCTGATTGTGTGAGAAATGAAGATGTGTAATGTGAAGCAAAATGTTGTTAGCAAGGTGGAGACAAATATGCTTCAGTGGTTTGGCCATGTTGAAAAAATGAGTGATGAGGTGTTTACTAAGAAAATCTTTTTAGCCCAAGTGGCAGGAAGGAAAGGCAGAGGAAGGCCAAGGAAGTCATGGGAGGATCAGATTTGGGAGTGTCTGCATGAGAAAAAGATTATGAGTATGAAGTATAGAAGAACTTGTGTATGGTGTGTGATGGATGTCACTGAAGCCCGAGTTGTATGTCAAGATCGCTGTAAATGGAGAAGTTCAATACAACAACAGTAAGTGAAAATTATTTGGTAGTTTGTATTTCTTTGTGGAGCTAATGTCTGAATCTCAGAGAACAGCTTAGTGACAATGATGATAAGTATTGAAATCACTGTGCCCAGTTCGGAGTGGCAAATGTTGTATGTCGATTGCATCCTCCTCTTGATCCCTCCCAAGACCCCATGGGTGGCATTTACCTCTAGCTTTGTAAAGCTGCCAGAACTGTTAGCAAAATTTATTGTTCTGTTTTTTGCTGTATTTATGTATGAAAGTGCAAGCACAATTAGTAGGCGAGTGAATTCTTCATTGAAAGTCGTGGCTACTTTGGGAGGTTTTCTCAGGAATGATTAGTTCTCAAGAGAGTCCCACATGGCTGTGTATGAAACAGTAATTGTTCCTACTCTGATGTATGGCAGTGAAACCTGGGTACTGCAGAAGAAACAGAAGTCGTTTGTGTGCTGGAGAAATGCGTTACTTACGGGGGTTTGTGGCAAGACATGGTCTGATTGTGTGAGGAATAAAGATGTGTTGCAGTTGTGTAATGTGAAGCAAAATGTTGTTAGCAAGGTAAAGACTAATATGCTTTGGTGGTTTGGCCATGTTGGAGGAATGACTGATGAGATGCTTACTAAAAATATCTTTTTAGCCCAAGCGGCAGGAAGGAAAGGCAGAGGAAGGCCAAGGAAGTCATGGGAGGATCAGATTCAGGAGTGTCTGTATGAGAAAAAGATGATGAGTATGAAGTATAGAAGATCTTGTGTACGTTGTGTGATGGATGTCAGTGAAGCCTGAGTTGTATGTCAAGATTGCTGTAAATGGAGAAGTTTGATATGGCAACAGTAAGAAAAAATTATCTGGTAGTTTGTACAAGGTGATTCATAAAGAAGTATACAGTTTCAACGCACTATAAAACAAGAACAATGCAAGATATTTTATGTAACCTGTAACAGAATTGTAGGGGAATGTTTCAAGTTTTTTCAGAGACAGTCACAGATGTTCTATGTGTGCACCCTTAGTCACACGACACATATCAAGCTGGTAATCCATTTCCGCCCAAACGCGAGGTAAGATATCTGAATCAAGTGCAGTGATAGTGGCTGTGATATGCTGTTTCGATCTTTGGTGAATCTCCAGCATTGTATGGGGCTACAAGAAGCAACCTGCCATGTGGTTTGGCAGTTGTAGTATGAGAATATTGAGAATTTGAGGCTGATGTGGTGCAGTGGTAGCATGTCCAGCGTGAAACTGGAAGACCCTGGGTTCGATTCCCGGTGGCGGCCAATGATAATTTTTCCGTGGAAAGAGCGATGACTTCTGTTTGATGTCTTGGGTGGTGTAACAGTAGCATTCTCATGCAGAAATTGGGCAATCCAGTTCCTCAACTTGTCTAAAGCTTGCTCAAATTCGTACGCCTCAGTTGCTTGAAAATTTGGTGTCCTTGTTGGTGTAGTGGTAGCGTGCTTGCACACCTAGTGCAGATCAGGTGCTCTAGACCCTTAACTAGAACAAATTGGATGATTGAGGACCTTGACAGGAGTAAATAAGAAATTTGTTTAATTTCCTATCCTTCAGTTGCTCTTGGAAATTCATTGACCTGTGTAGTGAAAGAAAAAATCTAGTGTAGAAAGAGGATGGTAGCATCTTAGCAACTGCAGGCATATGTTGGATGTTCAAGGTAGCTGCAGTGAAAATGTAGTAAGAATAGTGTGAAGAGGTAAGCATGCTGAACCTGTGTGCAGGAGAGAACAAGACAATCACTGGTTAACAGCTGAAGTGAACACCAGTTGGCCCACACTACCCAAGATGACATATAGCTCATAACCCCTTAGTTAACAGTGCACAACATCCAAGAGGCACAAAGAAATATTTTTGAGCACCATTTAAACAAACACTCTCATGGATGGACTTAATGAATCGGTGGCCCATTCACATACCCATGCTGAACAACTACAAGGGTTGGTCAATAAGTAACACATAATCGCCTGTAACTCCCAGGTATTCTAAAGTTGAATCATGAAAGCTAGTGGCAGGACCTTCATTCTATTAGCTTTCAAATGATCATTAACAGTTGTTTCTTCTCTGTGCAGGTGAAGCGTAATGGATGGTGAAGTGGACACCCTACTATTCAATGGCCAGTAATTGTGTTTCTCAACAAATCTGGGGATAGCTCAGTCACATCGATCCACAAACAACTGTTGCCATTGTATAGCGTGACAACAATGGATCGCAGTAATGGGCAGCGATGGTTTCAGGGTTCCAGAGAGGTGATTTTAGCATTCAGGATAAACCACAATGCAGCAGACTGACACTGTGACAACCACTCCAACTGAGGAAGCCATTGAGAAGCTGATTTAGGATAACAGATGCATCACCACTTCCCAACTTATGGACTGCCTTGCCATGTCAAAGGGAAGTGTTTTAACAGGGGTTGAATGCTTAGGATACCAGAAAATCTGTGCTCGTTGGGTACCATGGCTCCTCAAAAAAGAGATTAAAAGAATTCAGAAAGAGGTGTGTGACAATTTGCTTGAACATTTCGCTGGTGACTTTCCGCAATGTTTTCATGGTGTGATAACAGGTGATGAAACATGGATGTTTCATTATGACCCACAGAGCAAACGTCAGTCAATGGAGTGGAAGCATATGGGATCACCGCGGAAGAAGAAGCCACGACTTTCAAGGTCATCAAACAAATTGATGGCCACATTTTTTGGGATCATCAGGGTGTCATCTTCATCGACTTTCTGGAAAGTGGGACTACCATTACCAAACAGCATTATTGTTTACCCTTGGAGAAGCTCAGGCATGACATCAGAACTAAGAGACCACACTTGCAAGCCGAGGACATCAAACTGCATCACGATAACGCGAGGCAGCACACTGCACAGATGACAGTGCAGAAAGTGACTCAACTGGGCTGGATGCTGGTGCCACAACCACCGTACAGCCCAGACTTGGCACCCTCAGATTTTTATCTGTTTGGTCGTCTGAAGGCACATCTATGTGGGAAAGCATTTCAGAGTGACGCAGAACGCATTGCGTGAGTCAGGAAGTGGTGTGATGACCAACCTTCGGAGTTTTATCAATGTGCGTTCTTCTCATGGAAACAATGTTGGCTGCAATGTAGTGAAGCCAATGGATCCTACATTGAGTGGCTTATCTCTGAAGCCAAAAGTCCAAGGTTGCTACCCACCAACTATCATGATTCAACCTTTGAAGCCTGGGGAGTTACAGGCGATTGTGCTTTACTTTGTCATGGAAACAACGTTGGCTGCAATGTAGTGAAGCCAATGGATCCTACATTGAGTGGCTTATCTCTGAAGCCAAAAGTCCAAGGTTGCTACCCACCAACTATCATGATTCAACCTTTGAAACCTGGGGAGTTACAGGCGATTGTGCTTTACCTTGTCATGGAAACAACGTTGGCTGCAATGTAGTGAAGCCAATGGATCCTACATTGAGTGACTTATCTCTAAAGCCAAAGATCTAAGGTTGCTACCCACCAACTTTCATGATTCAACCTTTGAAGCCTGGGGAGTTACAGGCGATTGTGCTTTACTTTGTCATGGAAACAACATTGGCTGCAATGTAGTGAAGCCAATGGATCCTACATTGAGTGACTTATCTCTAAAGCCAAAGGTCCAAGGTTGCTACCCACCAACTTCCATGATTCAACCTTTGAAAACTGGGGAGTAACAGGCGATCGTGCATTACTTATTGACCGACCTTTGTATTATTGATCAACAGTTCTCCCTGCAGTAAACATGTTCGCCCTATGAGTCAACATTGCATGAATGGAAATGAGAAGCTTGGTTCAATGAGTTCAGGTTATGGCTCCAAAATTGTAGGTAACACATAGGTTAGTAATCGAAGCTGAATGTGAAAAAACTGCAATGAGACTGCATGCCTGGATGTATCATGATATGGGAATTGTTCTCATGGACATTACTGGGTACTCTAATCTCCATTGAACACACTTTCACCACTAAATCCTACCTAAGCGTTGTTCAAGATCAAGTACTGTCCTACATGGTGACTGTGTATTCAGACAGAACTAGACTTTTTCAGAAAGACAACACCTAATGTCACAAGCCACGCACTGCGCAGTAATGGTTCAAGAAAAATATTCAGGCATCATGCAGTAATGCTTTAAGGATCATGTCCAGTGTTCATGTAGCAAATGATTTAAGGATCATGTTCAAGGACAGCGCAGCAATGGTTAAAGAATCACATCCAAGAATCATGCAGTAATGATCCAAGAATCATACAGTAAATGGTTCAAGAATCATATCCAAGGATTGTGCAGTAATGGTTAAAGGACTATGCCCAAGAATCATGCAGTAATGGTACAAAGAAAATGTCCAACTATTATGCAGTAATGATTTAAGGATCATGCAGTAATGGTTCAAGGATCATGTCCAAGGATTGTGCAGTAAAGTTTCAAGGATCATGTCTAAAGATCACGCAGTAATGATTTAAAGAAAATGTACCAACATCATGCAGTAATAGTACCAAGAAAATGTCCAAACATTATGCTGTAATGGTTCTAAGAATGTGTCCAAGCATCATACAGTAATTGTTCAAGGGCCATGTTAGAGCATCATGCAGTAATGGTTCAAAGAAAATGTCCACCCATCATGCAGTAATGATTCAAGGATCACATCCAAGGAGTGTGCACTAATGGTTCAAGGATCATGCAGAAATGATTCAAAATAAAATGCCCAAGCATCATGCAGTAACAGTTCAAAGAAAATGTCCAAGCATCATGCTGTAATGGTTCAAGGATCCCATCCAAGCATCATGCAGTAATGGTTCAAAGAAAATGTCCAAGCATTTTATGTGTTCCCCTGGTCCCAAATTTTCCATCCAAACTCCAAGACATCATTCTGTGCAGTCAGTGGGTACAGAATATCTAAGGAAGCTATTACTTAGAAGCAGTTAGTGGGACAAAAGCATACCAATATGCTGTTAGGTAGATGGTAATTTTGTTATTTCAAGATTTTATGACCACAATGCCTAACTCTAAGAAGCTATATATAGCAGCAGCATGTCTTTAATTTGGAGCCACTGGTTCTGTGGAAAGGAGAGAGCCAGTGCCATCAGACAAAGCACACAACCCATGTCTCATCCAGGACTTGAACCTGGCAGGTGGTTGTGACATCATAGATCAGGAGTATACATGCATTATAATGGAAAATGTTTTGTATTATGCAGTAAATAATGTAGTCACACAGATTCTGCAAAATGAGTTGAGATAACGGGTCCAGCTCAGAACAAATTCTAATCTGAATGCCATAAATCATGCTTAGGATAAATTACATACAAATCATGTTTTATCATGTCTAACACTTTCCTTCAGTTTCAGAGTTACAGCTATCAAGAACAAAGAGGAGAAAGCTATGCTAGACATGAGCAAATATATATTGACTATAGATCTGCTGAAATTCAACACTTAAATTAACACTTGAATGTGGCCACAGAATTTTAAAACTGATATTCACCTTATTTATCAGTAAGTTTAATGTTTTACTTATAACAAAAACTAATTTGGTCCCTACATACCTGGCAAGATGTTCCAACATATTGTCGAGGACAACGGCACATTTCAATTCCTTCAGCAACATATGATGGCTGATAACTTGTGGCAGCAATGTCCAAACTCACATTGTGCATCCTATAAAATAACAGAATATTCAAGAAAAAGGTGCTAAGACCTATACAGCTTAAAATGTACTAATCATTATCACAAGTGCTGATGCTCTATTTACAAGACATTTACTTAAGATACATTCAGAGATGTACATTTACAGGCTGTCAAGTTTTAGAATTGATCCACAATGTCAAACTTTTAAGTGAGACAAGTCAGGTAAAATTAGATTGTATATGATTTAAAGCAATTGATCATTAAATTTTAAGTTCATTAATTTTGACCCAGAAATGATTCCATTAGTTGAGCTTTATGTTGGAGCAGA
Source organism: Macrothele yani (assembly GCA_039090855.1). NCBI lineage: Eukaryota > Metazoa > Arthropoda > Arachnida > Araneae > Macrothelidae > Macrothele > Macrothele yani. The sequence goes on from CM077019.1 coordinate 12,727,082, forward strand.
TCCAGAATCTAACTTTAGGGAAGGCAGTTTTGTTAGTCTAAAAAAATACTGATACAGAGACTTTGTGGAAAGATCACACACACCACTCTGGCATTGCATAGCTTTTTAAGAACTTTTTCTGTCAAAAAAAGTTGTGCTAAATTTTTAAATCACAAAGTGGGAAAAAACAACTGAAAAATTGGCACTATTTTCCAGGCATTGCCTGCTTTGTGAGGAAACAAACTTTGCTTTTTTTTAAATTAACAAGTCTGAGTAGAATCTTTCAAAATAAATTTGAGCCCTTCTATTCGGACAGCTTAATTTGTTAAAAAAATTACAACTTCAATCATCAAATAATTTCAAAGAAATATGACTGGTAATTCCTCTTTAAAATATTGATTTATTCTTTCTCAATGCATGATTCCCACTTCTTCTGAAAGGAACTTTTATTCAAATACATCTCCCCGATGCAGAGATACCAAAGGAAAGGTTTGGACCTTCACGTTCGCAGGGGGAAATTTGTGTGTTATTTAAAGAGGATAATGCTCCGTGTTTGTTGTAGTGAATGACATACAAGAAAAAAAGAAATCTCTCAATAGGGTTTTTATATAAGCGTAGATGCAGCTGCAAATAGAAGTACACAAACACCACCTAGAGATAGAAATGAACAATAAAAAAACTTTGCAAGTACAAGCCTAAAGTGTTCCACAAGGTAAATGGTATCTGGAGTTACATATAATAATTTTTTAAATTGGAAATTTAGAACCAGAGATATTGAGAAAAACAGATGAAATATTTGTTGCACCACCGAGAAACTGTGCATTATTTTGGGAAGGAAATGAAGATCTTTTCATAGTGAGTAGTACTTGACCGGAAAAATAAACCTCAATGGGATTTTTAGTCCCACAGATATTGCTGCTAACATGCTGTAAGTGGAAAAGATTACTTACACCCTCTAGTGGCACATTTGTTCATTAAGAAAACTTTGAAATTACATGCAGAACATTTTGCTCCAGAAACGTTCTCCGACAAAGGAAGAATTTTTCAAATCGAGCTCCTGACCAGAGATATTGATAAAAGTGTAATATACATCTACACTCCCTGGTGGAAAAACTATGCACCATTTTAAGCAGAAGGTATTTATTCTTAAAAAGTTTTCCAAGATGATTTGGTCCACAAAAGAATGTTTTGAATCGAGTTTTCAGAATTGCACCTTTTGCTGAGAAAAAACCAGAAGAAGAAATAAAAACCTACACTCTCTGGTAGCCAAACTTTTCTCCACAAAAAATTAGAAATTATATGTAGAATATTTCCCATCAGAGAATGTATCCAATGCAGAAAGAATTTTTCAAGTAGGACTGTTAGAAGCTGAGATATCGAGGAAATCACAATTTACCTTAAAAAACCCTATCAAAGAATCTATATATTACTTGAAACTGTACTCAAAGTAATCTTCATTGTAAATGACATCGAAATGAAGAAATAATTTTTCACTTGGATATTTAGAAGCAAATATGATGAATAAAATGCATTTTGAGTTTGATAGTACCTAAATTTACGCCCTTTAGTGGCAAAGTTATGCATTGGAAAAGACCAGAAAACAAGGGTCATCAGTCTCAAATTTCAAGCTTTCCAATGCAAAAAGAATTTTTCAAATCAGACTAATAGCTAAAGAGATATGGTGCCCAGAGATGGGCGGATGGACAGACAGACAAAGTGATACTGCACAGTCATATCAGAATAATGTGCCCACCCTCGGAATCACAGTGTTCCAAGCATGTCACAGAGTGCATGTGACAAGGTCAACCACACATATAAGCGGCCATCCAGGACAGATGAGCCATAGTGCATGACGTGAGCACAATGGGAAGAGGAGTGATTTGATGGACGTTCAAAAAGGAATGATCACCGGTTGCCACGCCAAGGGTGGAAGCATCCCAGAAACAGCAGACTTTGTGGGATGTTTGCAAGGTACTGTAATAATGGTGTATCAAGAATGGACCACTAGCGCACTGGTAACCTCCCGACCTCATAACTGTGGAGCCCCAAATGCCATCGACCTCGGAGGAGAATGTTGCCTCTGTCGACTGGTAAAGGCAATCCATGAGCAACAGTGCAACCAATGACCACGCAAATGAACACTGGGGACACCCAGGTACCTGTCCCTGATAAAAGTAGAGTGAACCCTGTTACTCATGGGTCTGCTGAATTGATGCTGTGTCAAGGCACCGATGTTAATCCAGGTACTTCAGCAACAACGCCTGCAGTTCTGATGGGACTATCAACATTGGACAGTAGAAAAAGGTTACGTTTCCCGACGAATCGAGGTTTCTACTCCACAAAAATTATGAACGGTGTAGGATGTGGCATCAAACAAATCAGAACCAACACCTGGACGCGCCTGTTGGTCAAGTACAGGCCGGAGTGGCAGTGTGCATGTCTGGGGGATGTTTTCCTGGTATGACATGGGACTGCTGGTACCACTGGATGGGTCACTGAATGTCAATGACTACCTGTCCATCCTCGCTGACCACATGCATCCATTCATATTGGATGTTTACCCTGGTGGTGATGGTGTCTACCAACAGGACAATGTGCCTGTCATGTCGCTAAGGGGGCGCGTGACTGGTTCCAGAAACACGAAAGTGATGCTTTTGTTCTTCCTCGGTCGGGCTCAATCCCTTACAGCATTTGTGGAACTATTTGGATTGACAGGTACGATGTGCCCACCCACAACCACGTCATCTCTGGGACCTCTGTGCATGTGGCAGTTTGAATGGGCACATATCCCTCGGGCAACCTTTCATGGCCGCACTGCACCCATGCCAAGTTGTTTCACCGCTGTCATCTGGGCCAAGTGTGGTAATTCCCATTATTAAGTAGGTGATCATATTATTCTGATAAGACCATTGATAAGCATGTACTATTTTTTTTAATAAAAGACATGCTAAAAGGGACTTATTCAGAGCTCAAGCACACAATGGACTTTTCATTCGGAACTCAAGTACCCACTACATTTGCGAAAACAGACAATGAAAATAATGCCCATGGCAATGAGAATTCCACCCCAGATATATTTCTCATTAACTGGAGCAGAATACTTCACCTAAAAATAAAAAATTTTATAAGACATCTAATAAATTCAAAAATTGCTTACCGTGCATATTTAACATCAGGTCCATCCGTAGCTCTAATCAAAATGGCCTGCACATTTTGGAGAGCAACCATCAGCACTTCTTTTCGGACAGGAATTTTTGGATTATCATGTAGTTTCCATTCATTCTGTCAGAAGAAGAAAAGTCTGTTTAAAAACATTCACTAATTTTCAAAACAAAATAAATATTAAGATTTAAGGTGGTTCCACCTGAAATCTGTACCTTATGTTTCCAATGGGTTCTTTACATATTTTCTTCGCAATTAATATATTCCCAAGGATGAAAATTTGCACATCGATAAAACTAACTTTAAGTTATAGCATGGGATACTTAATACTTGCTAAAACATAACCATAATTAAGCAATTCAACATTTGTTTGTCTGCTGACGTCTTCAATGTATAAATGAGTGGTAGGCAATGCACGTAACTAACAAGCAAGTTAAGAAGAAGGTAGTGTAGAACACGCTAAGTTACGTATAAAAAAGTTTAAGGCAAATACATTTCAGCCATTACTATGGCCTTCATCAGTGTGATTACGATTGGTTTACGTTGCCAGATTGGAAAGGTAAGTTTTGTATGGTAACTCCGGGTGACGTGATGAAATGAGGGATTTCCAGATGTAAGGAATGAAAATGGGGAGCTCAGAGTTGCAATTTTTGGAAAATAAAATTTCCAAACTTTCTCTAAACCTTAGAGCATACTGATTTTGGAAGGGAGCCAACTTTTTAGTATCGGACCAAAGTGGAATAGCAGAAGTGTCAGCCATGGTAAGAAGAGACAAGGAAGATGAAGGTTTTCCAAATTTCACATCAGATTTGTGTTCCTGAAGTCTTGAGAGAATTTTCCGGAATGAGCTTCCTATGTACACGGTTAATCCAACATTAGTCTTGATCAGAATTTTATACACTCCAGGCGAAGAAAGTGGAGGTCTTGGGTCTCTGTCATTATGGAGGATAACAGAAATTGAAGGAGAAGAATGAATGGCAAGTCTATATCCTTCTCTTTTGAAGATACTGATGAGTTTGTAGGCAGAAGGTTCGTGGTAGGATATTGAGCCAGCAAACATTAGTTCCTTTTTTGGTGAAACAAGTTGAACCTGTTTCACCAAAAAGTTTCACCAAAAAAGGAACTAACTTCAACCTGTACAATTTGAATCTAGCAACGTGCTGACAATCAAAATGTGACATTATTGCTCTAGAACCACAAAGTAGCATGAGTGAAACAAGATTTCCCCATGTTAAAATACTTTAGTGGACATTGATACACTAATTCTTTAATCTATGTTCATAAAACTGTCAACTATGTGGGGAATACGAAGTTGACGTGAGAAATACGAATCCGAGAATATGCCCAAATGCGATGACTTATTGTAAATAATTTTCGGAGACATGTGCAAGGGAAAATGCCAAAGTCAATATACCCAAGAAACATCGTGCTAGCTGAATCACAGTAAAGTTCCCCAAAAGTTAAATTCCCCCACATTCGGTAAATTCCCACACACTGGAAAGCTCTTCCACAGGAAAATTTTCCCACGGAAATCTCCCTCACCTTTTTCAGTCAGGGACCATGCAAAATTAAATTTTCCACAAAATATTGAATGTGAGGGAGATTTCCAGGGTTACCATTTGTATTTTCAAGCAGTTTAAAACAAACTGCAGCTTTACAAGTAGCATAAATATGTGGGGGAAATTACAATGGTTGGCATTTATATTTTTATGGCAATTTACAGATATTTTTGTAAGTAAGATACAAGGTTTGTGCTCTTCCAAGCAAAATAAATTCAAACACTTTTCAAGGACTTTTTAAACCCGAATTATCATATGTGTTTACTCTTTTTCGGTCATTAGGTAGGTATTTTAGTAAGTTCAGACCATTAATCTTAGCTAGGGCAGGCACACCTTCGATGACCATCGTGTTACCCCTTGCCCCCAGTTGGTTTATTTTATTAACTTTGAATTGCCCCTTTGTTTTGGTGTTTTTCAAAATCATTTTATTTTGTGGAATACTATGAAAGGGTACATTATTTTTGTATTCACCTGCTGGTATCACATCTATCTTTTTGATGCACAACTTTCATGCATTTTTTGATGCAGCCAGGAGATGAAGGGTCCATGCATGAAGTACAAGCAATTCCTGGAAGTTCCAGCCTCCAGCAAGAATGCGTCCCTAACCCTAGTAAACAGAAGCCCATCATAATTTGCAAATACATCATTCTACTTATTTTACTCACGTGGCCGATGCTTTACTCCACATCGATATCATAGCCAAGGCACCAGCTGTCCACACACTCCCCTGGGTTGAATGGGTTGAATACAAATTCTGCGCTACTTAATCAGTTTGGTGTTTTTATCAGGTACACAGTAATCTCCTATACATCTTTATAGCACAAACAATTATTTAACACATACTCTTTCATATCATTACTTAAAAAATAAAACAAAAGAAAAATTTCAAGTACTATTTACAGCCTTAAACTTTTTCAAGTACTTTCAAGGACTTGAAAATGTATTTTTTTATTCAAGGTCTTTTCAAGGTTTTCAAGGAGCATACGAACCATGAGATAAGGATGAAATTTCCAGGGTCAACATTTCGACTTTTACTGCAGTTTATGGTAAGAGGCAGTATTAGAAGTAACAGTAAGACCATCTGTTACTATAAACTGGGGTAAAAGTCGAAATGCCGACCCTGGAAATTTCCACCTCATTTTACTGGTACTTACGGAATATCTGTAAATTGCAGTAGAAATCAAAACACCGATAAAAATCAAAACGCCTTATCAAAATCAGTGCAATTTTCCTTTTGTGTTGCTTTCTTTTCAGTAAGTTCCATCCATGGCAATACTGAATCTGCACAACAATCTTTACTTAGTTTTTCTTTCTCTTGATATCATTCCCTCCCCATTTCTTCGTCACTTTTCTTCTTTCTTTCTATTCCCTCAGGTGACAATAATTTACCCATTATGCTGAAAGAACTTTCATCCTGAGGACGCTGGATGAATGATATCAAACCTTTCATTATTTTTTATAAATGGTGTGAGTTTCAGAATATGAACACTTTTGAACACCATGCATCAATTCTAACAAATTTTCACAATTCCCCAAGAAACAATTCGTCACTTCCGTTTTTGAAAAATTTCCTCTTCAAGCTGAAGTGTAAACATTTATGGGGAAAAGTAACATTTAACAACAGCACAGGATAGCAAGAACATCACGGGAAGAAAAAAATACGATTATGGGGGAAATCTTCACTTCAACCGACTTTGGTTTTCGGAAACTTTTTCCTCCGTTTTTAAGCCAATACTGGGCAAAAAGAACATCGCGAGAGAAAAAAATTCGATTACGGGAGAAGTTGCTTCCGTTTTCGAAAGTTTTGAAGAACGGAATTCTGTCCTCGAAAACGAATCCCCCTCCCTCCACCATTCCATCCCAAAATTTCTGTTCAGTTGTGCATTGATATCGAGATGCCCAAAATGATAACAGAAATGACAGACTTCTTCGAATCCACAGAAGAATCTCATGCCTGAATAATACAGGGAAATTTTCGCGCCGTCTTAACTTCTGTTTTCAGAAATCGTTGACCACAGTTTCATGCTGAAACATAGGGCCGGACTACGTGGGGGCAACGGGGGGGGAGCGATCGCCCCCTCAGTGATTAGATCGCAGGGACAAAAGTATGTTTTGGCTCCCTCGGTCTTCTCTGGAAATGCATGCTTTTTAAATTTTTAAATATGTTGGTCTTGTATCAACATTTTAATTTTATCTAACAATGCTGAGTTTTTTTCTTTAAGTTTGATTGTGCTCTTTCTACAAAGACAGAAGGGAAGATACTGGGGTGCTCGAGTGACCACCCCAAGCTGTTTTCGGTTGCAAAATTGTAAACAGGAGCCACCAGGATCAATCCTTTGATGTCATTGGCGCTTCCCTGTTTCTCCACCTCACCCCAGCCCTCATCCAATGTTTTAGGAAGAATCATTGTTGTCCTTACTCTACCATAAGGCACACCAGGACAATGATACCTTCAAGTCATCTGCTTGTCACCTCTAGGCTCTACGCCAGGCAACTAGCAGTCGGGTTCGTGTCTACCCACATAATAGCCAGTTTCTCATCAATCCCACAGAGGCAATAAACTGTAACAGAGGTATAGTACAGCAGTGCAGTCACAGTGGCCGATGTCCATTGGTCGTTTTTAGACGGGAGTAAAACGCTAGCCAATAATTTCAGTGAAACTAAATGCATCTTGGAAATTTTTTAAACATAATGTCGTACAGTCCTGTTGAAGTTAATTGTTGAATCTTGACCAGTTGACATACTTTTTTACATTGTTAAGCCTTTTGGGGAGATAGAAATGAAATATATTAAAGAAAGAAAGTTTTAGATCATTTGTTATCTCAACAACAACAAAATTGAGATGAGTCGCATATTCAACACGAAAATTTTGAAAAGGAAGAGCGAAAGTGAAACTAAAACCATAAATTCGTACTTCAAAAAAAAAAAAAATGTACAGTATCGCCGAAATCAAGGTTACAAACCACGGCTGTCGCAAATGCTGTGTTACCATCATCTTCAATACCAAAGGTATGAAGTGTATTTCAAGAAATGAATAGCTTTCTGTACATAATATGTCACTTCACTTTTTGTGTTCCACAAAGTCAGTCAACAACATGACATAAAAATTTACGCATTTAAAAATACTAGCATTTACTACAACGCTTTTTGCTGAACTGCACTGAGCTCCCAAATTCCTGTAGTGATAAAAATGGTGTGAAAAAATTGCTTTCTTTTTGCAGATTTTGATTAACTCATTTTTCCTACTGTCCCAGTGATGCAGCCAGGAGTGAGTATAACCCCAAAACTTTTTTTTTTCTTTACATAATTCAATCTTCTTAGTTGAAATATTAGGATAACGATAAAGAGAGCTTATTATTGCAAACAAGTGAAATTATGAAATGCTGTACAGTGTACATTATTATAAAAAAAATATCATCCAGAAATGTTTTGTCTGGAACACCCAGCATTTTTTTTTTTAGTCATTAATATACAGTACATTTGTGCATACGGAAAAGTTATGTGTGATTTTTTTTTCATGGCATCTGTTTGTACATACATATGACTTTTGAACGAATGAAGCTAAGAACTTGAGATTTATGATCTACTCCCCTACCGGGCCAACTCCATCGATTTTGAGCAAAATCAGGCAAGCGCTTTTGATTTAAATCAACATTGGTTAAAAAATTTTCTAATGCAAAATGTTTTCGAGTCATTCAATGGATTGGTTTACAGATCTCAAATTTGATGTCTTAGACATATTATTGAAGAGCAATAATTTTGTTGATTTTAAACGAAATCAGTCAAGTAACGTTCTATTTAAGAATAAATCGGTCAAGGAAATTTTCTAACGTAAAATCTTAAGGAATGACTTACAAACTCGGAATTCAAGACCTTATAGAAGAGTAAGCTTCCTGTTGAGTTAAATTTGAATAAATTTAAATAGAAATTGGCAGAAAAACTTTCTGAAAAATATATATTCGGGAAGGGTTCAGGAGAGGCTCAGCACTTCCTCCCCTCCTGAACCTTCTCTAATTACGTGGCTAATTCCACCAAGCAGAAATTATTTTTGCCTTGCCATTGTGCGTCAACCCCTTTAAAATAATAATAATGTCCTCATAAGGCATGTGAATTAAGATAGAATATAATCATCGACCAGTTTAATAGGAGCACATGCATGTAATCCCTCTGAGAAGAAACCTTCAATGTCAGTAAATTTTTAACTAGCATTTTAATAGAAAAATGGAACAGAGCAAAAACTGTACAATTCAATGAAATATACCAAATACACCGAAATTTAACATCAATTTCTTATTAAATTAAGAGAAAATCGGAAAGATACAAGGTTACTTCCCCATTTTATAAATTATCAATCGAAATTCAATTAAAACCGAAAACAAATATACCAACAATTGTGGAGAATAACTTCATTCACTGCTTAAGCATATGTTTCATGATAACAGTGAGCATCATTACCTAACTCGAAGAAAACCTTAAGATCACTTCAGAAAAGAGTCCTGCCGTCTGCGTTTTTCAGACTCCATTTCCTGTAAATTCAATTAGCAAGTAATGTTACTTTTGAAATTTGGAACATTTCACAGAGATGAACAATATTTGTTGTGTGACATTTTTTCATTAACATGGTATTTAAAAAGTTATTGGTCATTGAATGCTTCTTTTCACAGGGATATAACATGGTGGTGCTTCGAATAAATTGGAAAATGAGTGTATGTATAAGTGCAAAACTCAGAGACTATATTACGTTTTTGGTTCATTATAAATAAATTTTACATAGGTATGTACTATATATACATAGAACTCAAAGACGATATTTTCAGACGCCCCTCGAAAGCATAATTAATCTGGGAATTTAAAATTCCATCAAACATGAAGTTGAAATATATTATTATTCTTGTACTATATGTCATTGCTTTAGTGTGCATCAGAGCTGAGACGGGCTGAGCCCGAGCCGAAGCAGGGCCCAGGCCTTAATCGGGCTCGGGCTCTAGAAAATTTACTGTGGTTTGGGCTTTGGCTCGGGCTCTGGGAGAGTGGGATAATTTTTTTTAATATATAAATGTGATTTTATATGATTTTGAAAATGAGACACTTTATACACTGATGGCCACCCAAAATGCAACACCAAGAAGGACACGAGATAGCAAAGCCAGATTTACTGGACACATAACAACAGATACAAAGATGAAATGATTGAGCTTACAGGCCCGTGCGACTTGCGGAACATGCAGACATCAATAGTCCGTGAAGCCCACATGGCTGGCAATAGCGGCCGCTACACACCGCGGCATCGAACGAAAGAGGCTTTGGATGCGGGCTTCCAAACGTTGCCACAGTTCATCAGGCGTAGCCGCGGGTGGTGCTTGCCGGGCCACTCGGTTGCCGATCAGCGACCAGACGTGTTCGATGGGCGACATATCGGGAGAACGACCACGGCAGCAGTGACACCTGGTGGGCCGTGAAGAATTGTTGCACGATGCGTGCCATGTGCGGGCGCGCATTGTCCTGTTGAAACGTGGCCGCTGACAGGTCCTGCAGGTAAGGGAGGACTACAGGCTCCAAAATGTCGGAGATGTAGTGGTGGCTGTTGAGTGTACTGGCGATGCATACCAGAGGGGTGCGGGTGTCATATCCAATTGTGCCTCAAACCATAACGCCAAGCGACAGACCGGTATGGCGATGCATAATGCCGGCATCATACTGTCTCTCGCAGCGGTGGCGCCACGCGCGGATCCGACCATCGTGGTGTTGCAAGCAGAAACGGGATTCGTCGGAGAAGACAATGTCGTGCCATTCCGTAGTCCAGGTGCAGCGTTCAACGGCCCACTGTCGCCGCACTCGCCTGGTGGTGCAACATCAATGGTATTCGGAGCAATGGGCACCGTGCGACAAGTCTCCACTCCTGCAGACGATGTCGAACGGTGCGTGCTGACACAGGTTGTTGCACAACATGCCGGTCCTCTCATTCGGTGGTGTGCCGCGGCTGCAGCAATCGCTCACGCCGGTCGGCCCGTCCCTCCTGCACCCACCAAATCCATACTTGCCTTACTCTGACTGAATTTCGTCCCACACTGGCGCCGATGTCTCAGTACGATAAACCGCTGTCGCGATAAGCCACTATTCGTCCTCTGTCGAACTCCGAAACGTGCTGGAATGACTGCCGTATTCTGCGACGAGGCATCAGGAAGCTTCCCACGAACAGGTCTGGCAGCACAACACACTTCCACTACTTACACCCCGCCTTCTGTGCACTCTTCTTATAGTGCTTCTCGGTGGCGTGCCGGGCGCACATGATTTGCATATGCCCTGCAATGCTAATCGTTTGCATGTCCTCTCGCGGGCGACGCATGCTGCGAATTTCAGGCCAATGGGATGCTTCCTTCTTGGTGGCCAGCAGTGTAGTTGGAAAAAGGAATACTTCGGCAACTGTTTCTAGTTGTAGAGCTGGCATTCGAGATCGCTATTTATTCTGGACTTGGGTAGAAAGTGTGTTTCTGCAAAGAAGAAAAAGCTTTTTCAAGAACTATAGATATTGGATAGTTGATAGGGGATAAATTATCGTCGGTATGCTATCTCCACCCAGTAACTCCCTGCTAATTCGATTTAACAATGTACATATTACAGCGCATTATGGCGCGTTAATATTAGCATTGCTTGAGCAACATACAATTGCAGCAATGCCCGATCATTTTGGATGCCCGCCTTCCCGAAACACTTCAAGTGGAAACGAACAGTAAAAGAAAATCGTACAGTTACACTGTAAAAATAGACAGAGGTCTCTTTCCCACTCCCCATTTGAGAAATACATTGGTTAATTGTATGAGGAGGAGAGAGTGGGAGTGTGGGAAAGGAGATGTTTTTAATTAATGGTTGAACAGGTTAGATAGTTTTCGGGCTCATTCGGGCCCGGGCTCTATCTTGCAATATAAAATTTGGGCTTGGACGGGCTCGGGCTCCGAACGTTGAGCCCGAACTCAGCTCTAGTGTGCATGTGCTTGTATATGTGTATGGTTAAACGACGATCAATTTTAGAAGGGAATGCTACTTTCTCGTGATTTTTTGGTTCGCCCCCGTGGCATTCATGAAAAGTCGGCGCCCATGTACTTAAAGACAAACATTTATGCAATAAAATGATATTTAACAGCCATACTGGATACAGGCAATATCGTGAATAAAAAGAAATTACGATTACGGGAGAAATCTTTACTCCATTAACTTACGTTTTCAAAAGTTTTGAAAGACGAAATACCGTCCCCAGAAGTAAAACGACCCCGTTTATTTTTAGTTATGCATCCATCTAAAGAATGACCCAAATGATGACAAAAAAAAAAAACAAAAACAAAAACGGAATGAGCGAATCTGCGGAAGAATCTCATGCATGGCATACACAAGACAGATGAAGAAACAAAGAAGCTGAACTTTTCATTTCACTGGGAAAAACATCAAAATGTGTGAATAAAACACAAACAGCATAAGCAAGACAAAATTGTTCATGTTAATTTATTTATGTAAATATTAAACTGCAAGACATCACTATTAAAAATATAAAATTATTAATATTTAACAACACAGGACAGAGGAAACATCGCACGGAGAGGGATGTGGGTGGGAGGTTATAACTATTATAGGCGAAATCTTCGATCTGCCTGACTTCCGTTTTCGGAAATTCTCCCTCCATTTTCAAGCTGAAATACACATATCTATTCAATAAAATGATATTTAATAACAAAACTGAGCAGAAGCATATTGCAAGGAAAAAAATGACGATTACGAGAGGAATCTTCACTCCGACTAACTTCCGATTTCGAAAGTCTTCGATGGAAAATGCCCCCTCTCCCCAAATTCTGTTGAGTTATGTATCGATCTCGAGAACCACGCAAATGACGACGGAAAAGGCAAAATACCTCCAATCCGCCAAAGAATCTCAAGCCTGAAGACTACAGCGAAAATTTCCTCGCCGTCTAACTTCCGTTTTCGGAAAATTTTCCTTCGTTTTCAAGCTCAAATACAAATATTTATGGAATAAAATGATATTTAACAACAATACAGGCCAGAAGAAACATCGCGAAAAAAAGGACATTACGATAATTTTTACTCCGTTTAACTTCCGTTTTCGAAAGTTTTGAAAGATGAAATATCGTTTATTGACGGGAAATGACCCCCCTTCCCAACACCCAAACTAATACACCCCCAAAAAATTTCTTCAGTTTTTGTATCGATCTTGAGATTAACCTAGATGATGACGAAAAAAGCTGAATTCCGCGAATGCGCGGAAGAATCTCAAGTATGATTTTGTCGACCTAGTGATATTGTACATCATATGTCCTGTCAAAAAATTAAAGACCTCCACATTTCATACCAGTCTCTTTCTTCACCTCTGTCTTAACCTTGCCTGCATCATTTTTGTTGTTGTTGTTGTTGTTGTTGTGCTATTCCTTTGTTGGAAATTGCTGCAACTTTCATATGCTTCTTTCTTGATATATATTTTAAAAATTACTGCTGCTCATTCTACAGCAAAGCGGAATAAAAAAAAGTACTGCAATTGTGGTCACCAACACGAATTTGGTCGCCAATAGCAAGTGAGCAACAGCATTTTTGGAGTCCTGCTCATAGGAGATGTCAGTTGTTACTACAATAAATGAAACAATTTGTAAAGCCTGAAAGTCAGAGGCATGTGCTTTCTTGACAATGGTACAAAGCATTTTGTGAATTCTTCTAGAAAATTGTTGCAAGAATCATGGTTTCAGTGAAATATTTTAATTCACTGAAAAAAATATGAATTTTTCTTAACAGAATAGAACTTACCTCGTATAACTGCACCTTGTAAGATCCACGTAACTTCTCTGAAGGAGGATGGTGAACAAGAACCAATCTGTGATTACCTTGAAGAACTACAGCTGGATACTGTTTCAGCAGAGCATCTGGAAAGTGAGACTGGCTGTGACCTTCAACTTGGAAGTTTAAAAACCCATTGTAGGATAAAACCTTTAGGGGGAAGGAAAGAAAATATCGACTTCTTAAGCTTAAGTACAGAATGAGAAAACATCTCTATTCCTCATTATTCATTAATTATACACTGATGTATGCAGTGTTCAATAATACCATGGTGTGTGAATTACTCGAGACAAGCAATTTTGATATGGTTTCACTTTATGATGCAATGGTCATGTGTGTGATCATGGTTCATCTACAGACACCAGGATGAACAAGAACATCTGACCTTGACCAGATGAAACTGCATTGGGCTGGATTTTCCTATTAGTGGCCGGTTCTGTGTCAGTTGAGTGCTGGATTTTGTACAGCACAGACAGGTTTTATTGCTCTCATTTGCTGTACTTTTCAGTCAGTGATTTCAAAGAATAGAAATTACTACAAAGCAAAGTGCAAAAATTGTAGCCCTTAAAGAGCCCACATAAATGACTGTTAAAGATATTGTGGTGGCTGTTGGTGTGGAGAAGGAGAGCATTCCAAGAATAATTCAAGTTCACAATGAAACAACATTAGCCTTGACACAGCACAAAGGAAAGTGAGTGAAAACCGGAAAAAAAAAAAAAAAAAAACCCCACCAAGAACGGACAAATTATTGCTGGCTTAATTATTACTGAGAAAAAATAAAGCGAAGACCTTCAAAGAGACCTGGCAGCTGGAGATACAACATAGGCTGTTTAAACAGAGATCAATCATACTGTTCACTATTTTATTAAAACTTATAATTCTTTGTTGAAAAACACTAACTTAAAAAATTTAACATGGAGACCTCAAAACTAAAATAACTTATTACTAAAAGCTACTTCATTACAATTTAAAACATGCTTCGAAAAAAGTTTTGCTTAAAATATTTATTTACGTGCTAAAAAAAATATATATACGAACCTCAAACTTTAAAACACTATTTACATCGTCAAAAAAAAAAAAATGCTGAAAACACTCCCGAAAAATATCTAGCACTTTAAGCTTTTTGCTTTACAGTTTTGACTCACTCAGTCAAATAGCTTTTTGCTTTATTCTTTATTTGACTCACTCAGTCAAATAAAAGAACAAGTTGAAGACAACATAAAACCGCCGCACCAGCAGCCTAAACCAACCGTAGATATTAGAAAGGAAATAAACGTGCAAAGAAATGTATTTTTTCAGAGAGAACGGACCTTCTAGTAGGGGTAAGTTTCTCTCGCTGCTCTTATTAAGGTAATTGTAGGCACGTAAATTTTTGAATAGTTATAGTGATACTGTGACTTTTCAAACAAGGAGTTTTGAGGTTATGTACATATATATATGTATATTTCTTTTAGCGTGTAAATAAATTTTTAAGCAAAAATCTTTTAAAGAATGTTTTAAATTGTAACAAAATAGTTTTCAATAATAAGTTATTTCAGTTTTGAGGTTCCTGTGTTAAATTATTAATAGTAGTGTTGTTCAACAGGGAATTATAAGTCTAATAAAACTGTGAACAATATGTTTTGTTTGCTTAAAATCCTCTCAGATGAATCCCACCTTTAAAAATGCGGATGTCAACACTGCTTATGAGATTCCTGGATTTTTTCTGCTCTATAATATTCTTATGAGCATGACAAGATACTTTTAAGTAGTATTGGGATGTTTAATGATATGAGTTTCTTGAATATAACTCTATATCAAAATCATGAGCATTACATTTCTTTCATGGAAAAGATGTGGTCTTAAAAGTTTCCAGGAACACTTCATACCTTATTGAAGTATTTGTATTAAAATTATGTGCAGGATGATCTAAAAGTTGCAAAACTTGAAGTCGA
The DNA here is from genome assembly GCA_039090855.1 of Macrothele yani. Taxonomy (NCBI): domain Eukaryota; kingdom Metazoa; phylum Arthropoda; class Arachnida; order Araneae; family Macrothelidae; genus Macrothele; species Macrothele yani. The sequence goes on from CM077019.1 coordinate 12,742,548, forward strand.
ACTTTATGTTGTTTTGAAAAAGTTGTAATTGTTTACCATGCAACTATATGGCACTAGGAGATTTTCGAAAATTACTGGAGACACTGCCTGCATAGTGACTAGTACAAGAAGTCATCAGTATGGCTTTGTACACTCATCATAACAAAAATAGTTGCATCCAGAAGGACGCGTCAGGGGGAAGGTAAAGGTAACCAGGAACAATAAATGGTTAAAAATTGAGACTGATATGGGCAATATTTATTGAGCTACACGCCAATAAGTAGTATCTCTCAGTACGGCGTCTGGCCGCCATGTTTGCTCACACAGCATGCCAGACGTCTCGGCATGGAGTTGTGCAGGTTTCTAATGGTGTCCTGCGATAAGCCATCCCATGCAGCTTGAATCTTCTCATGCAGTACCTGCAGATTGTGCGATAGGGTTGGAGTGTGGATAGCATGTCCAATAGCATCCCACCAGTGATGTAGTTCTAAATAAAAAAATGCCTTAGCGCTGAATGCATTAAGGAACTTCAACCCAGGAAGAATACCCTCAAAAAATTTTCAAAAGCCCACTGAAATCTGATTTAATTTAATAATTCAATCATTTTTATTAAATTTTCAACACTAATAGCTTTTATCAATTTATATTAAAATTGTAAAATTGCACAAATTAAGCAATTTTAAATAAAAGAAAAAATGTTACGTGATAGTCATATGCTAAGAACACAAAATGTTTATTTAAATACGGCTCTATCATTCTACATGATTCTAAATATTCATGTGAATAATACATATTAGTCATATTGAAGAAATGCAACTAAAATGCAACTTACAGAGTTATATCAACTCGGTGTGACTTATGCACAGTTTTTACTAAGTTTATAAGGTGGTTGCAAAATGTGTCTTTTGTGTTGCCCTTAAGGAAGCAGAGTGAGATCAGTGGATAATTTTTATTAGAGCCGATATCGAGCAGTTTAGTAGAAATGCTCTTCACTACCATTGTTTTCTCTTGGGGGCAGCGCAATCTTAATCCCCACTGAGTGTCCACGACCTATAATTATTTTAACTGTCGTGAAGAAAAAAAGAGTTCACATTGTCTTTGTACTCTCGAACCCTTATGATCTGTGAAACCCTTACTGTATGATCAGACTGTATCGTTTTATCCATACAGTGTTTTTTACTTGTTTGTTTATTCTTTACCACTATGAGCAACTCATGCAGCTATTATAAGCAGCCACCCGTCCCTAATTTAGCGCAACTGGTTTCAAGTAAGTGATAGATCCAGCGTCATTGGCCAAGCGCATCACCCATGCAGAACCAATAATCAGAGGCCATAGCCTCAGACTACTTGACCGCCAGGGCCGGCATATCTGTAATATAAACATTTGGTTAAGATATGAGTATGCTTGTATACAGAACACAGATTTCCCTATTTTTGTATACACGATCATCTACAAGAATTCCTTAGCTCTCTTACCATCTAGCCCTGAATGGTGCCTTAGTGCCGCTAAGCCTAACAGCATAGTGCCTTAGCACCACTAAGCCAAACAACATAGTGCCTTAGTGCCGCTAAGCCAAAAAACATAGTGCCTTAGCACCACTAAGCCAAACAACATAGTGCCTTAGTGCTGCCTCTAAGCCAAACAACATAGTGCCTTAGTGCTGCTAAGCCAAACAACATAGTGCCTTAGCTCTACTAAGCCAAACAACATAGTGCCTTAGCACCACTAAGCCAAACAACATAGTACCTTAGCACCACTAAGCCAAACAACATAGTTGCCTTAGTGTCGCTAAGCCAAACAACATAGTGCTTAGTGCCGCTAAGCCTAAAAACATAGTGCCTTAGCGCCGCTAAGCCAAACAACATAGTGCCTTAGCACCACTAAGCCAAACAACATAGTGCCTTAGTGCCGCTAAGCCAAAGAACATAGTACCTTAGGGCTGTTAAGCCAAACAACATAGCGCCTTAGTGCCGCTAAGCCAAACAACATAATGCCTTAGCTCCACTAAGCCAAACAACATAGTGCCTTAGCACCACTAAGCCAAACAACATAGTGCCTTGGTGCCGCTAAGCCTAAAAACATAGTGCCTTAGAGCCGCTAAGCCAAACAACATAGTGTCTTAGCACCACTAAGCCAAACAACATAGTGCCTTAGTGCCGCTAAGCCTAAAAACATAGTGCCTTAGAGCCGCTAAGCCTAAAAACATAGCGCCTTAGAGCCGCTAAGCCTAAAAACATAGTGCCACAGCACCAATAAGGTAAGCCCCTTCTACATCACTGCATCTCACACATTTTCAATAGGCAATAGGTCTGGCAATGCGACTGGCCATGACAGAGTGTCAGTGCCTTGAGGGCAAGCCCTCAAGACAGCACCAGCATGCGCACAAACATTGTCCTGTTGGAAAACCGCACCGGAGTGAGCGGTCAGAAAAGGCAAAGACACTGGTTGCAGGACATCATTAACGTAATGTTGAGCTATCAAAGTGCCTGTAATGAACACCAAAGGGGATCTAGCATTGAAGGCAATTGCACCCCATACCATGACATCAGGTCTTATTGCTCTGTGACGCTCGGCAACAAACCATTCGTCTTGGCGTTGACCACGGTGCCTCCACACACAATTCGTTGCTCGTCTCCTCCAAGAGAAAAGCGGGACTCGTCACTGAAGATCACCAGCTGCCATTCTGAGTGGCTCCGTGACAGTCTGGCATGACACCATTGCAGTCTTTGGCGGCAATGCAATAGTGTTAAGGGCAGTCGTCGTAATGTTCTGCGTACGTGTAGTTCTATGTCCTGCAGCCATCTGCCAATAGGGCTGGCACTAATCGGACAATGCACAGAGGGCACCACTGCTCACTGAATATCCACAATCGTGGCTGTTGGGTCACTCCGCGCATGTCGGACAATCCATGGGTCCCCTCTTTCTGTGGATTGTCTAGGTCACCCAGACCCTTCCTGTCGCTGCTGCGAGTCTTCTTCTATCCACTGCCGCCAACAGTGTGCTATGGTGATATCCGCACGACCGGTATGGCGCGCAATACAGCGATAAGACGATCTAGCTTCCCGGAGCCCGCCAATGCGGGCCCCTCTCGAACTCCTCCAACTGCTCGAATTGCATCCGAACTTTTTCAGAGGCATACTTCACTTGCAAAGGATGTAACCAACGCAAGGGCACGCGTCAGACTGACAAGCGCGTGCAACGGGACGACGTTATATAGCCGGTTAGGCACAGCACTACAACCCCTCCTTGCTTGCGTCACATGCGTGGCCGAGCGTGATACTTGAATCATTTGCATGTCTCATTATGTGAAATCTACCCACCACGTTTCATTTTGGTCGGTTGCTTCTTTCTGGGTGCAACTATGTTTTTGACGATGAGTGTAAATAGGTTCTCTTTTTGTAACATTATTTTGCTAGTCATGCATTGTATGTACATGGTGCTGAGAAGTTTCAGAAGAAATATCAGTCTCTCAGAAATCAATGATCACCAGACTAGTGAAATGTTTTGGGGAAACTGGATTGGTCCAAGGCATCATCTGTTTTGCTCGACACTGAAGTGGATGATGTTCACAATGCATTGCAGCAGTTTCCCCTACCAAAAGCATCAGGAAACTCACACTGCAATCAGGACTATAATACAGATAAACAAAAAAAAGCAGCAAGACAGTTGTGCCTTGTCTATATTGTATTCACTCAGTCCAGGAACTGAAAAACTGGAAAAAGGAAAATGCATAGTCCATAAGGCCCCAATTACATGGGTACTCCAGGGGTCAGGTACCCACCGAGTCATAAGTAATACAGTTCGTACACATTTAGAGAAAACATATAAATTCAAGCTCTAAATATTGCAGAAATAAGGACTTTTTAAAACCAAATTACAATATGCGTGTGGTGTCAATTGGTCAGTAGGTAGGTATTTTAGCAAGTTCAAACCATTAAACTTCTGGGACGAGCACAACTTCAATGACCTTTCTATTACCCACTGTCCTCCTGTAGGTTAATTGTATTAACTTTGAATTGCCTCTCTGTTTCAGTGTATTTTGAAATCATTTTGTGGAATATTTTGAAAGGGTACATTGTGAAAATCATCTAAATACGTGGCGTCAGTTGAATAAATAAATCCATCGCTCTTTCCACGTTAAGCAACGCACAGCAACCGAAAAATAGTTTTTCAGCCACAGTCGAGAAATCGAACCCCGAATCTCTCGATATCTAGCCGAGCGCGTTAGCCTTACACCACAGCGGCCAACAATTCACGGCTCTATGTGTGTTTTTCTTTTTCAGTCAGCATCTGACATCATAAGTCCGTAAGATGGGCTCAGCTACTGAGACGTCTCCATCTGGTGGGCATTAATGGCACTGGCTATATATAATTATAGCAATAATCCAAAGGGCGAGATCGAAGGCGAAAGTCATCTAAATTCGTGGCGTCAGTTGAATAAATAAATCCATTACTCTTTCCCCATTAAGCAATGCACAGCAACCGAAAAATTGTTTTTCAGCTGCCGTCGGGGAATCGAATCCCGAATCTCTCGATATCTAGCCGACTGACGCCACGTATTTAGATGATTTTCACCTTCGGTTGCTGTGCGTTGCTTAACGTGGAAAGAGCGATGGATTTATTTATACAGGTTACATTGTTTTTGTATTTACCCCCTAGCAAAAAGAGTGTCCCTAACCCCAGTCAACAGAAGCCCATCACAATTTTCAAAAACATCATTCCATTTATTTTACTCTGCAGTGATGTCACAGCAAAGGTACCAGCTCTCCACATGCTCCCCTGTATTGAACACAAGTTCTAGCTAATGTTTTTAGTGGAACTACACAGAAATCTCATCATATATTTCTTCTGTTAGGTGGATTGGGAAACGAATTTCCCTGAAGAAATATTTTAAATACACTGCCGTAAAGTGAAAAATGAACACCAAGAAGGAATTGGCGGACGATCATAAAATTTACATATGTTAATGGGGGTCGAGTTTACGTAAGTCTGATGTTAATTTCGGGACCAACCGGTGATCGCTTACGCCACAGCACGGCATAATATGCAAATTATCGTCGGTGGCATTTAAGGAGTACGGCGAAGTGAATGTAATCAGTCATCGGCTTACGGACACGTGCGAAGACCCTGAAGAAGCTGCAATGCCTGGACATGGTAGAGGTGTACGATTTCAGCAGTTATCGGACTTTGAGCGAGGTCGTCTAGTCGGACTCCGCGAGGCAGGGTGGTCGTATCGTCGTATTGCGGAGCGGATTGGACGGGAAATATCGGTGGTGGTACGATGGTGGCGTAGATGGTTCGAGGAACATTCCCACATGAGAAGACGTGGAACCGGGAGTCACAGACGGACTGATGAGTGGACCGATCGACGTATAAGAAGAGCGGCGTTGTCAAGCAGAACATCCACTGTGACGCAAATCCGAGCTGCTGTTGCACCTGAGGTGACTGTGCGAACAATCCGCAACCGTCTACTGGATGCAGGACTATGTGCACGTGTACCTCTGACTCCGTCCCACAGTTAGGAACGGCTGCAGTGGTGTAGCCAGCGTCTGCACTGAAGAACGCAATGGCAATATGTCGTGTTCAGCGATGAAAGCAGATTCTGCTTGGGAGCCTCCGATGGCCGTATGCGTGTTCGCAGGCGCACAGGGGAGCGTCTCCACCCTTCTTGCATCCGCCAGTGACACACAGGGCCTACACCTGGTCTCCTGGTGTGGAGAGCGATCAGCTATCACTCCCGTACACAACTAGTGTTTGTACCGGGTACGTTAAACAGCACCTCCTACATCAACAACATCATTCAGCTCATTGTTGTGCCATTTGTAAGGGCGGTCCATCGTGGTGCTTTCCAGCAAGATAACGCATGCCCACACACGGCACGTGCAACGCAACATGCACTTCAGGGTGTGAAACAACTTCCATGGCCTGTACGTTCGCCGGATTTGTCCCCCATTGAGCACGTGTGGGATTTTATGGGACAACGACTTATCCGTTCTCCACGGCCAGCCACGACCATCCCCGATTTACGTGTCCAGGTTGAGGATGCTTGGAACTCAATACCCCAAACTTACATCCAACATCTGTACGACAGACTCCATGCCAGTATTGCACAGTGGGATGCAGTTCATGGCGGTTCAACCTCGTACTAACCATGTTACATGGAAATGTTATTTTTTAGTTTACCAGCAAATACAGCTGTATTTTGCCATAATGTTTTGAGCATGTTATCCTCTGTATTCCGTTATTATGCCGTATAAATTTCGTTGGTATCAGAAGTCTCTTTCTTGGTGTTCTTTTTTCACTTTCCGCCAGTGTAACATAGTAGGGATATACATCTTTTAATATTTTTCACTGTACGCCATGTTCCCTTCATTCAGAAAACTTGAAAAATGTTCATCGTCCTGGAGCGGGGATCGAACCCACACCTCCCGAATTCCGGTCGAGAGTGCTAGTCATTACACTACCCAGGACAAGGAAAAATATAATGCCTAGCATGCTCAACCAGAAATCAGGAGGTGTGGCTTCGATCCCCGCTCCAGGACGATGAAAAATTTAGTTTTCTGAATGAAGGGAACATGGTCTACAGTGAAAAATATTAACAGAAATCTCCTTTACAACTTTCTAGCACATACAATTATTTTACACATGCTCTTTCACATCATTACTTAAAAAACATTACAAAAAATGTTTTTAAGTACTATTTATGGAGTCTTAAACCTTTTCAAGCGGCACTTTCAAGGACTTGGAAATGAACTGTTTTTTTCAAGGACTTTTCAAGGTTTTCATGGAGTATGCAAACCATGAGTGATGCAATCAAACCAAATATTTCGACCAATTTATTTTTCATTTTTGTTTCCTTGTAAGAAAACATTCCAGGACCTTCCACAAAAATATGAAAAATCAAGGACTCTCCTGGCCTGAAAAAAAAAAAAAAAGGAAAATCAAATTCCAGGAGCAGTGCAAATCCTGGTTTTAACATAAGATACCTTTTAAAAACTACATGAAAATACAAAAATTTTATATCTACTTTTCTTCAGAGGAAAAAGAGGAAAACTGGCAGATGTGCTAATAATTTCATAAAAGAAATGCAAAACACTCTTAAAGTCTGTGATGAAATGTAAGCGCACAGTAAAACCGAAGATGCAACACAATAAATTTACTCACCCGCAGAACATAATTTTAACAACAATAGGATACAACAGTTTACACAAATATTCGACAACAAAAAACAAAACAAAATGATGTATCACTCAAAAATTAATTTGGGTGTTAACCTTGTCCCCTAAAGCCTCTTTAGGAAGATTCCAATACAAAGGTTTGTCGAGAACATAAGGTATTCCCAGTCTTCGGCCAGAAAGGTCATTAGGAATTACTTGAAAGCCAAGGACGGTAGGAATTTCTGATGTTCCAACTTCCATGAAAACATCACGAGATGGTGATGGAACCTGAAAAGAACATCCTGTCTTTATGAGCTGACATTTAAAAGAAATTACAATTCAAAAGATAGCAGAACTTATTAGCAAAACACATATGCTTGATTTCAATATTACTAAAATTTTGTATTATAGTTATGAAGCACCATATTTTTTGTTTCAGAAGTGTGGTCCTCAACTGATATGCCACACCCACTTATCTTTTGATAAGTGGTAGTTGAAAATTTCTCAATGAGACAAACAAAAATAGGCCTTTATTCGATCATGATCCAAGCATCCAGAATGCAATGTCACATTCATAAAGAAATCTTTCTGAAATTGTACAAAATAAAATGTTCCACTCACTAAAAAAAAAAATGTTTACTCTGCTGAAATGGATATTTCCGTTTGACAGAAATATCACTCAAATTGACATGACTGATTTGAAGTTGCTATTGTATGTTAATTGCATCCCTCTCAGACTCCCTGCAAGACCCCATGGATGGAATTCACCACCTGATTTTGCAAAGCTGCTAGAACTACAATGGGTTCACCTCATTTATCTTGATATGATAACACTGAAACGTGTCGTTGCTTTGCAGTTCATTGGCTGGTGATAATAGTGTCAACAGCTGGTGGCACATGAGCTTTAAGAACAGCAATGACTAGCAGCTGGTGAAAGCAGTCTTTTACCACTCTGTCAGTTTTTCAATTGTATCTCTCAACTGAATTAAAATCACCTTTTGCTTCCATTTATTATACATACATGCATACATACAAAAATATACTAAGCTGTTCTCTGAGATTCAGAGGTCAGCTCCAAAAAGAAATACAAACTACCAGCTAATTTTTACTTACTGTTGCTGTATCAAACTTCTCTATTTACAGCGATCTTGACATACAACTCGGGCTTCACTGATATCCATTACACGCCATGCACAAGATCTCTTATACTTCATACTCACAATCTTTTTCTCATGCAGACACTCCTGAATCTGATCCACCCATGTCTTCCTTGGCCTTCCTCTGCCTTTCTTTCCTGCCACTTGGGCTAAAAAGATTTTCTTAGTAAGCATCTCATCACTCATTCTTCCAACATGGCCAAACCACCAAAGCATATGTCTCCACCTTGCTAACAACAGTTTGCTTCACATCACATAACTGCAACACATCTTCATTCCTCACACAATCAGAAAGTGTCTTGCCACAGCATTTCTCCAGCACACAAACAACTTCTATATTTCTTCTGTAGTAACCAGGTTTCACTGCCATACATCAGAGTAGGAACAATTACACTTTCATACACAGCCATGTGGGACTCTCTTGAGAACCCATCATTCCTATGAAAACCTCCCAGAGAAGCTATGACTTTCAAAGAAGAATTCACTCATCTACTAGTTTTACCATCCAATTTGTTCTCTCTGTCAAAATGCTTCCTAATTACACAAACTCACTAACCTGGCCAATCACTGTGCCATTTAGACTTAATACTTTGCCATTTATTATGCTCATTTTAATTTATTTTATCTTTACTGTTGAAATCAAGAGCTTTCTTAGTTTTTGATTTCAATCAAACTCTGAGAAAACAGAGAACAATAATTCCTGCCTGAGGCATCACTCCAATTTGGCACACTTGTGCAACTTTTTTTTTTTTTTTCCGTCTTTGCATGGCAGCTTCTCTGACTGATGAGTTGGAGAGAGGGAATACAATAGCATCAGTTCCTAAGAAAAAAACCCATATGAAATTCAATACAAATTTGAAGTTGTGATTCCATCTATTGGTGTAAATTATGACAGGAGTGGTATGTCATATAATATCCGAAAATGTGAACATTTAATCGTCCTGGAGTGGGAATTGAACCCGCATCTCCCGGTTTGCGCCCAACGATCAATTCCTGCTCCAGGACGATGAAATTTTCAAGTTTTTGTATATTATATGTGACTTATTACTCCTGTCAAAATTTACACCAATAGATGGAATTACAACTTCAAATTTGTATTGTATGCTAGTGTAATCCCGTATTTCAAGGTTTATCTGCTTTTCCGGGCAATAATGAGAGACTATGAATTCTATTCATCCAGATTCACTAAATAAGAATGTCATTTTGCAATATGTTAGTAATCCAACATAACTCACTGTTTCACACGTTATACAGTTCGTGAATTTACCGGGTTACCCCTAAATAATGAAAACATGTAATAAGTATCATTAATAGCACTTTAGTTAAATAGACTATTCAAAAGAACTATTGAATAGACTAAAAAAGAACTATTTAAATAGACTATTAAAAAATTACCAAGGCGTTATACTCATCCGAGTACAGTTCATCAGTATATTTTATTCGAATAACAGCTGAATCACACTGACTTTGCAAAACATGATTAGGCCTACTACTTAATGTTCAATTACAGTCTGATCAATATAATTTCATTCCTGCAACTGCACCTCATTAAAAGATTAGTCCTACGACCTATTGTGATAATCAAGACTAAACAAATGATATAGAATAAACAGTGCTGAAGATTGTGGCAAAAAATCATCTATTCATTGTAAGTAGTTTGAATATATTTTATTTTATGAAATTCGATAAAAAATATAATATTAACTAAAGTGCCATTGATGTTACTTACCACGCATTTTCATCATTTAGGGGAAACCCGGTAAATTCATGAACTGTATAACGTATGAAACAGTGATATTATGTTAGACTACTAACATATTGCAATATGAATAAGCCACGTAATGCATGGTTTAAACAACCTTTAGCTTAATAAGAATGTCATTGCTTCGACTGGTGATTCCTGTGATGTATTATATTCAAATTACTCAGAAACTTAAGATTTGGTCGTTCTGCGTAGTGTAGTGGTTAGCATACTCGGGCACAAACTGGAAGACTCAAGTTCGATTCCTGCTCCAGGACAATGAGATTTCCAAGTTTTCAGATATTATATGTGACTTACCACTCCTGTCATAATTTACACCAATAGACAGACTCACAACTTCAAATTTGTATTGTACACTAGTGTAATCTCATATTCATGGTGATTCATGGTATTCATGATAAGAAATTCAACTTTTTTGCTGAAAAGAAACATGCAGAAGTAACCCTAGTTTGTTTTCCTTTTAATATTTACTGAAACATTAAAACTGTTACAGAATTTTGGAATACTAACTGTATATTTTCTAGCCACATCTTATACTCGGAATTGGTGAAAATAAGGAGATTGAGAAATTTGACCCATTCCACTTATACTCCATATCAATTGCTGAACACTAACTGTATTTGTTCTAGTCTCGTCTTATACTCAGGATCGACTTACCTGTGAATGAAGATAAGGAAATTGAGAAATTTAACCCATTCCATTTACACTCCATATCAACTTCTGAACACTAACTGCATTTGTTCTATCCTCATCTTATACTCAGGATAGACTTACCTATGAATCAAAATAAGGAAATTGAGAAATTTAACCCATTCCACTTATAACTCCATATCAACTTCTGAACACTAACTATATTTGTTCTTGCCTCATCTTATACTCAGGATCGACTTCTGTGAATGAAGATAAGGAAATTGAGAAATTTAATCCACTCGACTTACACTCTATATCAACTTGTAAACCGAAAAATATGGTATATACAGAGCAGCCAAAAAATCTCTTTACTCAAAATTTTAAAATTCATTATTACTGTATATACTCACGTATAAGTCAAAAGTTTTTGGAAGAAATTTTTCATTGCCCTATATTGATAAGAGACTTTTCCTGTTTTGCTGATTATATTCTCTAGCTAATTTATGTGGGCCATCCAGAAGGTAAATATCATTTGAAGATTAAAATATATATATATTGTATATTGATAACTAATTTTTAATGTGCAATGAATTTTATATACCTTAATCAACTTTTCGATATATTCCCAATGGATGTTAAGACATTTGTCATATTGTGGCAAACATTTTTGGACACCCTCCTCACAGAATTCGGCCGCCCGAGTTTTCACCACCACTCAACCATTGTTTTCAGGTCACCATCATCATCGAACCACTGGCCAGCAAGAAATCGTTTCAAGTGGAGAAACAAATTGTAATCACAGGGTGCTAAGTCTGAGCTATATGGAGGGTGTACCAACTGTCATCATTCTAATTAGGTGACCAGGTTTTGTGTCACATTCGGGACATGTGGCCTTCCGTTTTCCTGGAGAACAACTCCCTTGCTCAGAATGCCATGCTATTTGTTTCAAATTGCATGACACAACTTTCTCAGTCTCACAATAAACAGCCGCATTTATTTTCAACAGGGTTCCCACTCAAAAGTAATAAAAAAGTTCCCTGACTTTTCCAGGTTCTCCAGGTGGTTTTTAAAGTTTTCGAGAGTGGCATGTTGCAAAGAATTGTTACATTTCATTCCATTGCATTCATTTTTCTCACCAAAGCACACACTTGTAAATTCTTTACAAATTTGTCTTTATAAAATTACCTGCTTTTCATTAATAACAACTAACTATGCACATTATTTTCTGTACCAAAGAGCTGTGAACTTTTGTGAATACTACCCACACGGATTTTGTAAATACATTCCCATAGAAATAGGTCATATGTAAGAAAAAAATCTGTCAGTTGAATAGTTTCAGTTTTTCTATAACACAATGCAGCTAAGCTTAATGATGGAATGGCTCTGTTCAAAGAAACATGTTTCAGGAGAACCAACAGACAAAGGACTTTGATCCATCATTTGGTTGGTTCTCTTGTGAAGTGTTTCTTAAAGCAGGAGCCATTATGCCTAATTGTTCCATTTTATAACAACTGCCTGCAGAAATTGAACAAAAGCTTAATAACTGGCAATTTTAAAAATTTAATTTTGCATCTTTTTTTAGAGAATAAAGGAAATACTTAATATAACTGAAATTAAGATCTACCAAATTCTAGGCAGGAAGTAATTGCAAACAAAAGTTTGAAATCTTGAAAAATTTTTTTTTTTTTTTTTTTTTGGCAAAATAAAGTATCCATTGATTTTTACAAAAAAAAAAAGGGGGGTAATTTTCCCCGAGTTTTTCCTGACTTTTACAAAAAAGGGCAATTTTCCCTGATTTTTGGAACCAATTTCAAATTCCCTGAGAATTCCTGGTTTTCCCTGTTTTCCAGGTTGAGTGGGAACCCTGTTCAGGCCTTTAGGCACGAATTGCATCAGCAAAATTCCTTTCTTGTCTCAAAAGACAGTGCACATGGAATTTCTTGTTGATATCATCTGTTTTAATTTTTTTGCCATAGGCGAGCTCGTGTGTTTCCATTGCAAGGATTGCTGTTTCATTTCAGGCGTAATGTGAGAGACCCCAAGTCTCATCTACCGCACCATACTGCCAATAAAATCATCGCTTTTCTTCGCATACAGCCCCCAAAAATTTTCAAAGCAGATCCCATGTGCTTCATTTTGTGCTCTTCTGTCAACATCTTTGGAGCCCATCGTGCACACACTTTGCAGAACAGAATCTTTTCTTTAATGATTTTGAAGCTTTGGGGAAACACATTCTGAAAGATCAGAAATTGTGAAGCGTCAGTTCTCCTTAATGTTTTCATTTGCTCTCACCACCAAATCTTCCATGACCAGAGAAGGACTTCCACTGTGCAATTCGTCATGGATGGTCTGACGTCGTTTATTAAACGTTCCAACCCATTTCCGCACCATTCCTTCACTCATTGCACTTTGTCCATGAATTTCACAAATTTGTCCAATGAGTCTCGCTTGGTCTGACATTTCTTACATTCAGAAACTTTATCACAGACTGGACTTCACAGTTGGTGGGTCGTTCTATTAACTTAAACATTATTAACACACAGCACAAACCTTTAACATAGGCACAACCTCAAAAAACGGTGTCAGGGCGTGGCTAATGGGTGAGGCAACCAACTGCGCATATGCGATTCTGAAGCGAATACTTGTGCTGGAGTTATGCGTGAACAGTATATACTTTCTGAATGGCCATATATCAGTCACTGTGTCTGAACAATAATCACCCCCTCCCCCATGAAAATCCCTTACTCTTTGTCTGTGACAGAAAACTGATAAATTTTCTGTTCTGTCTTATAAATGTTCTTCTTGCAAATATTAGGGGTATGCATAAGTTTCCACTGCCCCGCTAGCGGGGGCTGTAGGGGTATAACCGGCCGGCGACCCATGCAGTCTGTTGTACATGAAGCCAAGTATGGTGATCAATAAAGTTCATTTGCCGCACTGTTTGTTATTCATGTTTAGTTTAGAGAAAAGTGTGAGTGAAACGTACGGTTCAATATGTTAGGCGTATGGCGAAATGGTTAAGGGTGAGTGGACGTGTCGAGAATGGTTTGCCAGGTTTAAGAAAGGTGATCTAAGCTTGGAAGACAAGCCACGTGCACGTAGACCGCATCAAATTCGCAGACGAGAAGCTGGAATTGCTGTTGCAAGAGGATGCCACACAATCGACCATGCAACTGGTGAAATGTTTGAAAGTGGCTCAATCAACTATGGTACGGTGTCTACAGGCCTTGGAGAAGATCCAGGTTTAACATACTTTAATGGAGCGTAATATTGGTCAACGATTTGGCATCTGCATATCGTTGCTGAAAAGATTTCAAAGGAAGAATTTCTTGTAGAAGGTTGTCACAGGGGATAAAAAATGGGTCTATTGTGACAACCCCGTACGCAAGTGATCCTGGGTCAACCCAGGCCAGTTATAAATAACCACTGCAAAACAGGATATCCACGGGGGAAGGTGCTGTTGTGTGTGTGGTGGGATATGCATGGACTGCTGTACTTCAAACTGTTGAAATCGGGTGAAACAATCTCTGCACAATGATATAGCGATCAGTTGATGAAACTGAATGCCGCAATCGAGCAAAAACGCCCATGGACGGGTGAAGGATGCCGCCCAGTCATCCTGTTACATGATAATGCCAGACCACATGTTGGTGCCACCACAAAATCAACCCTTGAAAGTTACACTGGGAGGTTTTACCACACCTGGCTTACCCCCAGACATTGCACCCTCAGACTTTCATCTGTTTCACTCTATGCAACATGCTCTAGCCCAACAGCGGTTCACCACAGTTCCAAAGGTGAAAAATTTCGTCACTGTGTTTTTCAGCTCAAAACCTGAGTCCTTCTATCACAGGGGAATTCATTTGTTGCCTGAAAAATGGAAAAAAGTCATTGACGCTAACGGCCAATATTTCGTTGAATAAATGTCTACTGGTTTCTTGATTGTTCCTGTCTCTTTTCTCCTTAAAATGGCAGAAACTTTTGCATACCCCTAATAAATGGCATACAGTATATTTTTGTTTGAAGAATTTTTGAGATGTAAGAATGAACTTGCAGTTGATCTAGCTGGTGATGATTTTGATGCACAGAGTACAGACAACACTGATCAACATGACTTGCCCATCTTTATGTAAATGTAAACAATGAAAGATCAGCTACATGACTTTTGTGTGCGTTGGTACATTTTTTTCTTTTCTTTTCTTCCGCAAGTAAAATGAAACTTTTAATAACCAAATATAGCTACTTTTACAGTGCAAGATAGAAAATGATCATATTGTAAAAATTCTCACTGCTAAATAAATCTCATTTCACTACAGAAATGGAGATTTCAGAAACCCAAGAGATATAACAAAAATGAACTTACTCTGGACCAAGCCATGCTGGCTTGATTACATTTTTAGTCCTTCCAAAACAAAAGCATTGGTGGCAGCCCTTTGGATTTTCTACAGTCAAACTAAATGCACCCTCAATGCACTGTGAGCATTTCTGGCCCATAACATTTTCCTTAAGAAGAAACAAAAGAATTATTTAAAAAATAACAATAATTACCACACATATGTTCACATGCGAAATTGATTTTTAAACAACTAGAGAAATATTGTTTTTAATATCAAAAATATTAGATCAAAAAATTATATATTATGGCCTAATGAGAACAAACCAGAAAGAAAAATTCAAATAAGACTGAACTTCAAGTTCTTCGCTGCCAACCAAGAAAAGATAAAGGAATTTGCAGTTTATATTAATGCTACTATGAAACTAATGAAATTTCAAAGCCAAAATGCACCCACAGCAATCAATTTCTAATTATCCTACACTGTAAACAGACCCATATTTAGGCATGTGAAGTATGTGCAGCTGCACAGGGTGGCAATTTGTAAAATTATTTAAGTAAAAATTTCCTTGGGTGGTGGTTTCAAAAATATTCATGAAAAAAACTCTTCCAGCTTGGTGCCCCCTAAGTCTGGCATCCTGGGCCCATTGCTTAAATCGTCCCTGTTCTTGGTGTTTGATTTAAACATTTTTTTTCAAGACTCAGTCACGTTTAAACATTTCCACAGTGCTCTTGTGTTTCATGTTAAAATCGATAAATGTAAACAAATTATAGTTAATGTTATAGGTTATAATTAAAATGGATGGAAATAGTCAAGGTTAAGAAGTGCTGCACATCATAAAAAGGCAGAAGAAAAAAAAAAAAGGGACTGTAAAATTTTACAAAAAAAAAAAAAAAAAAAAAACTCCCAGACTGGACTCTTACTTTAGTGTTATTGGCAAAAATGAACAACGTAGGCCTTATGGTGGATACTGTGCAAAAATCAGAAGAACTGATTCTCTAAGTAAAGGTGATCACAGTCGTGTAGGCTTGTACTGTGATAGCTTTGCAGCAGCAAAATATGAATCCACAAACAGTGATGCAGCACAATATTTTCATAAACTTGTAAATTTCTCAGTTTTTAAGGTTTATTCAATTATGTTACAATGTTTCAATAAAATTGAAAATTAAGAAGCATTTTGTATAAGTTTTCACAACCATATATCAGCTAGTCAATGCTGTGATAGGTGAGAAATGATGTTGGTGTTTGAGAGGGGAAGGCATAAAATAAATGACTGTACAGGAGCATAATACATCCTAAATATGGGCCTTCCTATAAATACAAATGAGTCTGAAGATTCACACTGTAATGGTGCTTCTGTACTTACTTTTTTCTGAACATAGAAATATAATGTTAGCATTTTACTATTTTAAGCTCTGAAGCCACCCAGTGGATTGCAAAAGCTTGGTGAATACTGAATGTTTTACCTTTACGCTATTATAGGAAGAATCTTTTGACTCATTTAAGTATTGTACAACAGAAACTGCTTAAGATGTAACCATATTTCACAAGATCCCGAATTTAACATGCAAACAGGAACTTTTTGTTTGGTCTAATTTTAATTCAAAGCTAATTCCATCATTTTTAATAAACAAAAATTAATGAAATCCTGGATCTAACAAGAAAGAGAAAAGCTAAGACAATCACTTTTAACATGCAAAGTAACAAGATTTAATGAAATTCCACATTTAACCAGGCATTTAATGCACTATGTGTTATTTGGCAAAAATTGAGGGAACAAAAATATAAAGTAAAACAAACAACTTTAGGTTATTATTATTTTGTTTAATATTTCCACACGTCTGCTTCAGGATTCACTATTATTATGTGCTCCTGCAGGTGCTCGTTTTATTTTAATTTGTACTACTGCAGTTAATTAATTACATCTTTCAAGTACATCCAGTTGTTATGGATATAGTATAATAAACATATAAGCATATTATCACACACACATATTTTACATGAGGGAATTTTCCCCTCTAAAATGAATTAAGCAAGGATTTATGTCTGTCCCATGCTCTTTGTTACAAGTTGGCTATACTCTAAATAAATCCATTCATGTGTTAAGATTTCAAAAAGTCAAAAAAAAAAAAAAAAAAACCTACGCATTAACGATGAGTTAAACATGAAAATTTATAAAAATAAAATAAAATTCAACATTGGATGCTTTGTTTTACAAAAGAAAATTTCATTTACTTTGCAAATACAGTCTCCTCTCTCATTGCACTGGCAGATTCCATCCTTAAGCTGGCACCTAGAAGAATCAGTTCCTGCCACACTGCAATCACACTTTGAGCAAACAGGAAAATTGTAGAAGCCATGTCGACACTGATCACAATGACGTCCCTCAAATCCTTCTAGGCAGACGCACTTGCCTGTGTTAGGATCACAAGCCTGACTAGGAGTACCTTGGGTATTACAGTTGCATGGCTAGAAAACAAGCAAGAACAATTTGGAGTTAAATCTTTAAATAAGATGAATATTAAGCTGAAAAATATCTCACAATCAATAATGCATTCTTGCCTCAAGCTGAAAAACAATACTTAATACAAAAAAGGGCATATATTGAAAATACATTATTCTTTCTTCTCAGTATCTGAAAATGTTTAAAAGCATAACACTTCAGTATTAATGAAATCATATACACCAATCAGCAACACTCTTCGCGAGTTTCAGCGCCATAGCTCCACCACACTCAGAACCGAACGTGAATTGCCTGCCATCAGGTTTGTTGGTTCTATTCCATACCACCCCACCATAGTATCCACACTCTATAGGACGTGTCGTAAGTTCAACTACAGTTTCGGCATTTCTTCTGAACGCCTTTTCAACTTGGTCAAGTCTGATCGTGACCATGTCTCAATCATGGAAAAATATGGTGTATATTCCGTGCCACTACAATCTGTTGATGACTCTCTCCCTATGACAGCCTACATCGGATCAACTTGTCGGTCACTCGGGGTGCGAATCTCCGAACATAAATACAATGTTCGCACCCATTCATCCGCAATGGCTTTATCCAGAACAGTCAACAAAGGCGATTATTTCCCACTATGGATTGATGCTGAATTACTGTGCTCTGCCAGAACTAAAACTGCAGTGCTCTTTTTGGAGAGTTTATATATTTATGATTTTGCCAAACAATGTTGTAATGAAGAAACCCCGCAAATCATTCCTGCTCCGTGGAGGTTCCTGTTGGAAACCCCGCAAATCATTCCTGCTCCCTGGAGGTTCCTGTTGGAAGATTACTTACTGCCATTTGGATTTCTTTTCATGAATTTGTACATATTTTCATTTGCTACTTTCTGTGTAAAGCATACACGACCTTGTAGTACGGCGCATGCGTTGTATCTTGCTGATGCACAGAGGTGCGTATATAAGCCAGCGTCCCCCGTGAGAGTTTTCTTGTTGTGCCTGAGGATGGGTCTGTAAAGGCAGACCCAAAAGATCTCGCACATTGTTTTAATCATTTTAACCTTTTAAACAAGTTTTAATTCTCGTAAGTAAAAAATGTTTTCACAGCTTGCGATGAGTTGACCTGGTTTATTTCGTGTTGAAATGGGTTATGTCTTCTTCTTCGTGCTTAAGACAGCAATATGGTCTACTGGTAAATCTTAATTAGCACGACAAAAACTTCCACTCATAGTAATACTAAAGTTATTGCATATTTTCCTCACCAAAATAAGGGTTGGGCTGGATATCAGAAAACAGCAGCAACAACAACAACAAACAACTGCTCTAAGCAAATAGTCATTAGATCAAAGGAAACCATCGTGGATCAAAGAAAAGCTTCACTGCCGTAGTCCCCCTAATGTGTTTTGCTCCTGAATTTTAACTTTTCTGCAGAGCATATTACCTCTTAAGATGTGGTGGCGCTGTTGCCGCCTGTTTTACGTTATCTCTATGAGAGTTGACCTTCTTTAAGCGTTAGATATTCTTTGATGGAGCATTGTCTTGTTGAAAGAGGCCATCTCTGTCAGGGAATACAGTCACCAAATAGGGTTGCACTTGGTCAGCCAAGATGTTCAGGTATGTGACAGCTTTCAGAGTTCACTCTACAACGATAATCGGTCCAAGTGTTTTCCAACAAAATATTGCCCAGACCATGATACCCTCTCCAGCTGCCAGGATCCGTCCCACGGTGCATCCAGGTGAGAAAGCTTCCTTGGGTATACACTGATGAGACATTCCATTATGACCACCCTCCAGCCTAGAGAAATGAGCGCGCCTGGAGATCAAACGGTGGCACAGGTGAAGTTCACAGAGCAGCATATACAACCCGAAGACCGGCTTTCGGTTTGTACAGTGTTCGGAGTCAATGGAAAAAGCTGCTGATTTATCGGAGTTTGATAAAGGACAAATTGTGATGGCATGGCACCTTAGGACTACGATCTCTGAAACGGGTTGTTCACGTGCCACTGTAGTGAGTACGTATGAAAAGTGGTGCACAGATGGCCAAACAACAAACCATTGCCTGCAGCTCATTGATCCCAGAGAGGAGCAGACTGTCACACAATGTTCACAGCGACTGCAAGGCTACAGTGCGACAAATCACCCACAGCTAAAACAGTGCAATGTGTCACAGCACACAGTTCATTGCAGCCTTCTGCGTATGGGCCTGCATAGCTGAAGACTCAGCCGGGTCCCCATGCTCACTGCATATCATCGCCAACAATGCATGAAATGGGCCCAAGATCATTGAGGGTGGACCGAGGACGATTGGTAGAAAGTAGCCTGGTCTGCTGAATCAAGATTCCTGGTGCATCACGTAGACGACTGAGCGCAGATACGCTGATTACCTACGGAGGCTATGGCACCTGAATGCACTGTTGGGCGGAAACAGGCTGGTTGCGTCGGTGTTATGCTGTGGACGATATTTTCTTGGGACACTTTAGGCCCCATTATCCCAATAGCGCAATCCCTGATGGCTGTTGGGTATCTGAACATCGTTACTGACCAAGTTCATCCATTCATGGCAACTGTATACCCTGCTGGTGATGGCCATTACCAACAAAATAATGTGCCATGCCACACTTCCAGAATCGTCAAGGTGTGGTTCGAGGAACATGCTGGTGACTTTCTGTTAATGCCCTGGCCTCCAAATTCACCCTGACATGAACCCAATCGAATATTTGTGGTTTGACTTAGAAAAGTGAGTTCGTGCTAAATCACCGCCACTCCAAAAACAACGGGAACTGCAGGACCTTCTGTTGTCATTATGGTTCCAGATACCCCAGGATAGCTATCACCACTGGCGTAACGCAACATCTCTGGGCCCCACCGCAAAATTTTCCTAACAGGCCTCCCACATAGTAAAAATTAATGCAAAAATTGAGGGTAAATATTTAACTCCACTGCAGTAAAAATATATTTTCCAGATATTCATTCTATGATCACCTATGCATTGCTTTTAATTATGTAAGCACTTATTCCGGTAAGTATCCCCGATAAATTTTGTACTCAGGGAAAAAAGTGCAAAATCTTCAAATCAAGTAAAAACAAATACTGATCTTTGAGTGTTTGGTTTCAAACTTCCTTTAAAGCTGTTGAATTTCTTAATACAATAATTTATGAGAAAGAGGAAAAACTAGTCTGTTTGCATTTTTCTAGTTTTGAATACTTTAGCGATATTGTTTCTTTTTAGTGTCTTGTCGTTTAAATTCAAGAAGCAAGCGTACTTTATAAAATAAAGAAAACTTATGTTACTAAAATCTGGATTACTTTCTAACGTCCTTCTCAGCGAATATTTCAATCAGTTTCGTCACGTCTAGTTTTCTGGCTCGGACATTTTCGATGCTTATCATCGCAAGTCCATCAAGCCTACTTTGAGTGTGCGATGACCGAAGGTAGAAACCTCAGGTTCGATCCCAGGCAAGTACGAACCCTCGAACCACTAAATATCCGCCGTGTGCCGGCTGGGCATGTTCAGCCATCGGACCCCGGGTACTGGCAGTGGCATAGTCAGAAATTTCTTAAGGGGGACAGGGGTTCCATGGGTTTGGTTCATTGGTGAAAGCTCCATATACACATATATATCGCTTTAAATTCATACTACATCTCCTCTCAAGGGGGGGGGGGGTTCAGACCCGAGGACCACCCCCTTGGTTACGCCTATGCACCCCAGTAATAAATAAGGGCGTCTTCCTCTGCCTTTCCAGCTGGCTTCTGTGTCACTTTCCTATCAGCCACTCCAGCCCAAATCTCCTAGTTTCCTATTGGTTGTTTAAGACCTGGAGTCGGACGCTCCCTTACTAAAATCTTCTGCATATAATCTGATCTGATCTCTAATCGAGGCACGGATAAAAGTCTGCGTCAATGAGGCCATTTAGTTCAAAAACTTTTCTATCCAAAGGACAGAAAATTTAAAACAATTTTTTTTAGAGCAAGTAGAAAACCTCTTGTCTAAAATTAAATTGCTAAATAAAAAAATACATATGTAGATTTGGTCCCTCTAAAATTCACAGGCCCCTCCCGTGATGAGAGGGTTGTGGTGGCTATCTTTACGACCCTGCCAATTGCCACCTCATCGAATCGATGCCTCACCAAGTGGCCGCCATTTTGCAGGCTAAAGGGAGTCCTACTTCTTATTAGGCAGGTGGTCATTATTTAATGACTCATCGGTGTATGTAGCACACAATATCGTCCATCGACATGGGGTAAACAGAAAATGGGATTTGTCTGACAGAGTCTTCTACGAGTCTTGAGTCTTCTTCCAGTCTTCTACGATCCAATGGCCCACGGTTATGTGCCCACTGCAAATGTTGACGACTCTGAATGGCTGGAAGCACAGGCACAAAAATGGGTCTGTGGTCGCGGAGACTCATATCCAAGAGCCCACAATGAACTGTGTGTTCAGATGCACTAAGCCCTTCACCACAATTGGAATTATGGGTAATGTCAGCCACAGTAACCCTTCTGTTTCTGCGTGGCCTGCCTACACCTTGCTGATGGCGCAAAGTGTCACCCGTTTCGGACCATGTTTGATAGCTACTAACTACTGCGTAGTATGAGCAGCCTATCAGCGCTGCTGTTTCGGAGATGCTCTCACCAAGGCATCTTGCCATAACGATCTGACTGTTGTTGAAATCAGATAAATCCCTTGCTTTTCCCACGTTGAGATGAAATGAAATACTGACTGAGAGAGCTCCGACTGTGTATCATTCGCGACCTTGGCACATGATGCCGATTAGCTGTACGTGCACTTATTTACATAAAGCAGAGGTGGTTTTAATGGTTCGGCTGATGGGCTTAAGTAATATCATCACTTACCTTCATCATTAGCTTATTTAAGGTAAATGTACATAACTTATATATTTTTAGAGTTATGCCATACGTTTGAACTCATCTATTATATGTAAACAAGTCACTTCTCCCTCAGTAAATTTTTAACTTTACCTTTAAGATTAAAATAACAATGTTCACAAATTTAACATTTTGAAAAATAAAAAATTCTACAGCACCAATTTTGAACCACAAAGGAATTTTAAAAATGCAACTAAAAGAAAGATAGACTTCAAACCTGATTCTATCCTGCATTCTGCAAGTGCTTTCGGTGACACAAGTCGCCGTTTTAAAACAGTTCTGTGTCTAGATCTTAGAAACTGCATTGTCTCTTCCTTGAAGAGACTTCTTTTTGATTAAGTGAAGAAGGGAGTGGTCTTCATCACTCTTACTCATATCTCATCACGTTCAGTAGGAGTCAAAAGGTAATGTGATGCCATCTACATAATAGTGATGAAGACCATTTTCTTCTTCACTTAATTAAAAAGAGGTCATTGGCCTCTTTTGATTAAGTGAAGAAGAACGTGGAAATTATCATTATGAGGAATTAAGTGAAGAACAAGAAATTACGATTATGAGGGAAACCTTGACTCCATTTAACTTCTGTTTGTGAAAGATTAAATGCTGTCCCTCCCCCTGCTGTTAAACGACACCCCCCCCCCCAATATTCCTCAAAAAACATTTCATCCATTTTTGACACACACAAAGTGCAATTCCACGAATCCACAGAAGAATATCATGCATCAAGCAAGTAGACATGCCTCAGAAAACCCAAAAATTACATTGTCCTGGAACTAGAATTAATTTATCATCCATCTGCCTGTAACATCTATTTGCATATCAGGCATGTTTCAAGGGTTTTCTCAACAAGTAGAGAGAAGCAACAGAATAAGGAAAAAGAGAAAGTTGGAAAATGAGTGCTCGTGCATTTTCGAGGGTTTTATTGCCAAATAAGTGCCCCTTAACAGAAAGGACAGAAGCAGGACAAAAAAAAAGTTGGACTGATGGGAAATGTGTGAAGACCATTTTTAATGGCTTTATCGACATATAAGCAACCATGAAGAAATGGGACAGAAGCAACACAACACCGACTTGTGGGTTCCTCGAACCCATAATATTTTTGCGCATATTTCGTGGGAAAAATACACGTGCACATATATGCATAAATTTTGTTTTTCGTTATCAGTTCTTCAAGTTTTTTATTTATTCCCCGTTTACTATATATGCAAAGTGTGTATAGAATTTTATCTCCCCCCCCCCCCCAGACTGTCTTTTGTGCCTCAAAAAAGAATTAATGTTTGTTCATGCTCATCAAATTTAACGTAACAGACAATACCTCAAGTACCGTTGTTTAAGAGCATTTAAAACTGCCTCCTTTATAAAAGAAAATTCTTCGGTTTGTCTGGGTTCCCATGAAATACAAAAGTCTAGCTCTACATTTGGAGATGAGAACCTATTCAAGGTCATAGTGGTAAAGGCGGAAATATGTTGTACAGTCAGTTGACCCACCCTATCTTCGGACAGTCGGGGACCAAGGAGGTTAGAAGAGAGAGAGGTGATGGCATCAGCAGCTGCTGGTGAAGCCAGATCTGTTCATCTGGTTTCTTGTGCCCTCTGGGTGGGGAGGGTTCAGTGACGTGACATCACTTCCTGAAGACCTGTGCTGGAGCAAAGGTTGACAGCGGCCGTCTCTTACTCTCTACAGCAGCAAGGCTGTGATTGGTTAATACGCAATATGCACTTCCGCTCGACGAAGCATAATTTTGTTTAATTTTTTTTAGAAAATACTAAACAGCATTTCTGTAACTTTTTGAAAATGTTTAGTTATTTTCATTTAGTTCTTGTTTAATTTTTGTTCTGACTGTACATGCAGCACAAGAGCTCTTCAAAGTCAACGATTTTCCCATAGAAAAGTAGAGAAGCAGCCTAAGTTGGGCATACTGGGCATACACAACTGATACGAAGTTGAGCCCACAGAAAATGCAGGGCATACGGCTGCTGCCATGTCCTCTCCCTTTTAACCTCCTATTTTAACTCAGAAATCATTTGAAGAAAAAAGTTGTTGGCATTTTTAAAATTGGTAAAAACCTTAAAATAAATTTCACATGTTTTTGTTACTTTTACAAGACAATTGAGTTGGAAATTCACACAGTATCTGTGTATTGTATATAATAATGTAGCGCCTACAAAAGCAAAATAAATGAAATAAATAATTATCTAGAGAAAAAAATTATGTAGTTAACTATAATTTGCTTCATTTTAGTATTTCAGGCGTCTTATTGTGCCAGATAATCTGACTGAATGAAATTTAAATTAGACTTAAATACTTTGAAAAATGCCTCGGTAATTCAATAAAAAATTTCCGGAACCCCCAATAATTTTTCAAGTCGACGCCTTTGGAAGCAAGACAAAGAGAAAGTTGACCTGATGAGAAAGGAGTATTGGGACACTGTGGAGAGTGATGGTGAGAGAGAGAGAAAAGATACTGTATCATGCTAATTTAAAAGTTATAAATGTTAGCATGAAACCACTATTTATGCTCTGACAGACGTCTAAAAAGAAAAAGAAAAACCTAAATATAAATATTATTTTACAGTTTAAGTCAAGAGAGAGGGTTCTGGTGCAACACTCATGCTTAAATAGAAGTTGCAACTCTCTTCCTACGAGAAGTTGCGTAGTTGTAGAAGTGGCCGCTCGGCAACATGTCTGAATGTGCATCGTGTTAGGAGTTTGTTTTTTCTTGTCACTGTTCAAAGAACGATGAAGTTTGGTTTACTAGCGTTATGTAATTAGTTTTCTTTTTTTTTTTCTCGCCGAGAGGAAGCAGTATAGTGAATAACAAAAAACTGTTTTATGAAATGTGACCTTTCATTGAGTGAACTTTCATTATATTGAACTCTGTTGCATCCTTGATGTTACAGATGTGCCTATAACTCAGGATTAATCTTACTTATGAAACTTCTATTATTTTATAGGATAAGACGATCCTATCATACATATTGTTTTATCTTCAGTTGTATATCACTCCTGCTGCAGTTTAGTGAGTATCATCAAATGTTTTGTCTTTATTAAAGTAAAGCCATCTTTAACCCAAAAAGTAAGTTTTGTTCTTTTTAGTGCTATTCAACTTTTAGAAGTACATTCATTCTTAAGTGATCAGCTATCAACAAAAATAAAACAAAAAAGTAATATCAGATGAAAACATAGATAATGAATTATTATATTTGCACTTTTAAGGTATTAACCTCTTGCAAAGTGCGCATAGTTTACGTGCAATTCATAAATGAAAAAACCATGAGGAATAACCACTCACCATAAAGATCATGGTAACCTCCAATGGACCAAACACTTCCAACACGTCAATTCATCGTGATGTAACTGGGCTTCCACAGGTTTACAGACCTCTTGCTTACGCTTCTTATTTTCGGGTGTGAAACATCGTTTTTTTCCTTTGCCTTATAGTATGTTACTATAATGCTTGTCAATTCGATAAAAATCATACATACAACTCATTCATACAATTCAAGTAAAAACTATGTACATAAACCTTACATTCACAGGTGATTAAACCTTAGTCAACTCTAATTATGGAACTCCTCCTTCTGTTTCACAACCTCTGCTACTCCCACTGCAATTGTCACACCCATTCAGCCCCGCACATCCAATCCTCTAGTACTTTCGACAGATCCCTGTCATCTTCAGGAGGCAGGTGTGTCTCATCCGCCCACCGCAGCTCACTTGAGCTGCGGTGGGCGGATATATGGGGGGATATACCTATCCGGTGGGCGGATATACCTATTTGGATGTTATCACTTGAGCTGCGGTGGGCGGATGAGACACACCTGCCTCCTGAAGATGACAGGGATCTGTCGAAAGTACTAGAGGATTGGATGTGCCGGGCTGAATGGGTGTGACAATTGCAGTGGGAGTAGCAGAGGTTGTGAAACAGAAGGAGGAGTTCCATAATTAGAGTTGACTAAGGTTTAATCACCTGTGAATGTAAGGTTTATGTACATAGTTTTTACTTGAATTGTATGAATGAGTTGTATGTATGATTTTTATCGAATTGACAAGCATTATAGTAACATACTATAAGGCAAAGGAAAAAAACGATGTTTCACACCCGAAAATAAGAAGCGTAAGCAAGAGGTCTGTAAACCTGTGGAAGCCCAGTTACATCACGATGAATTGACGTGTTGGAAGTGTTTGGTCCATTGGAGGTTACCATGATCTTTATGGTGAGTGGTTATTCCTCATGGTTTTTTCATAGATAATGAAGTTCAACAGAAAAAAAAAGCATTTTTATTTAATACAGCATTGCATTGATAGAAAATAGATTCTTCTACAAGAGAGACAACCCAGAGTCACAATGTGAAAAAGCATAAATATTAAAAGAAATGATAATACCTAAAATTAGAGAGAAAAATGTAATGGCTTGGAATACCTATTTGGATGTTATCTTGTCAAAATGGCAAAAACACTAATAAATCAAACTGTATCTATCAGGTACCTACCGTGCATCCAGTTAATGGGTTATGACCCCATGCATTTTGAACACACTTTTGACATCTCCTTCCAGTTGTATAGGGTGGGCATACACAGCGACCATTGTTAGGGTCGCAGATATGTCCAGGAATATCACAAGGATCACATTCTGAAAAAGCAAGTCAACAGAGTTATTAAGGGAATTCGTGGTGAACATAAAAAATGATAATTAATATAAGTATGCCATAACAAAAAGTAGTAGTAACTGAATAATTAATAACTGACAGAAATTATTAGCTGAAAGCATTTCTTGCACTTAGGATCATAAAGTGGTTTTCAGAATCAGAACAAGTGGGTGAGTAAAAATTGAAATAATGGTGTAGCAATAAAACAGAATAATGACAAAGAAGCAGAGTCAAAGTAAATGTCGCTGTACACTCTGCCAGTACTTTAATGCTGACTGGGACACAAATCTGTCATTCCAACCTGAACAGCACATATGACACACCGGACAGACAGCCAAAACATTAAAACCAGCTCTGCATTATGCAAATAAGCACACATGCAGCCTATCAGCATCACATGCCAAGGTCGTAAATTACACACACACACACACACACATATATATATATATATATATATATATATATATATATATATATATAACCTGGGTCGGAGCTCTCTCGGTCAGTATTTTGTTTCATCTCAGCCTGAGAAAAGCAAAGGATTTATCTGATTTCAACAAAGGCCAGATCATTATGGCCAGAAACCTTGGTAAGAGCATCTCCAAAACAGCAACACTGGTAGGATGCTCACACAATGCAGTAGTTATTACCTATCAAAGATGATCAGAAATGGGATGACACTTTGAGACATGAAGAGAAATTCCATTTATTGTCATGGCCCCAAAATTTGCCGGACATGAATCCTGTTGAGCATTTATGGTTTGAGTTGAAAAAATGGGTACAAGCAGCAGAGGCGGATTGGAAGTGGCAAAAGGGCCCGGGGAAAATTTTTGCAGATGGGCCCGTTCAGTTATAGTTCTGCGGTACTATTGCCTCACAACTTAAAATCACTTTTTTCATTTAAGAAACAAAACAAAAAGTACAGTTGCTCTGAAAACAATGCAAGCATAGGAAGGGGGGGGGTAAAAAGTACACCCGTCATCCTTAAATTGAAGTGGGTGTTGTGGAAAATTTTTCATTGGCCCATGCCAAGATTTTACTGCCAAAAAATGATGCTGCAATTTTTCTGTTGTGGACAATCACAATTAGAAATTTCAAGATATTTAAATATCCCGGCAAACTCACTTAATCGACGTGAAAAAAGCGAGAATAACCGGCTTTAAATCACTAGTTTAGTTAGTTATGTTTGTAATTGCGCTGGAGAAGCTTCTAATTTTGGACACACTCAATATTTATATTTGTTTAAAATTTTCTCTTAAGAACACTGAAGTAAGAAAATTATTTTTTTTTTTAATTGCTTATATAGCCTTTTCATGTTGAACAGATCGTAAAATAATCTTGATTTTCATACCTTTGAGCTTTCAGTTCTTAAATTTGCAATGAAGTGGGCTGAAATTGCAGCAAATATTGGAGAGAGAGAGAAAGAAAGAGAGAGAGAGAGAGAGAGAGAGAGAGAACTGCTACTACCAAAATTATGTTGGAGTTGTACCAAAAATCGTTCCGCATGAGACATGATTTTTAAATTTAAATAAATGAAAAAAAAAAAATACAGAACTTTTACACTGTAAAATGTTTTATTTGTACTGCAATTTTTGTAATTTTTCTATAGTGGACAATCACAGTTTGAAATTTTTTTAAGATTTTTAAATATTGTGGTGAACAGATTCTTCATTTAGTGATCATATATTCTTACAATAATAATATATGATCACTAAATGAAGAATCATATATATTGTTTCAATTACAAAATGTGCTTTTATGCAGCGGTTATGTATTGTAAAGACACCTTACTAAATAACGTAAACAAAACATTTTACAACTTCATGTTGAAATGATATCTCCGTAAATGCCTTCATATACAGCATGATCACAAGGAGCGTAGGCTGCATAGGTAGAACATTTTGGGGGAAAGGGATCACATATGAACACCCCCGCAAATAATCTTACAGTTATATCAAAATAAGTTCTTTATATTATTAGCTTTCACTCTGAATTCTGTGTTGTCATATAGTGGATAGTACATCCCATAATGACCATTATCTAGCATTGTTCTGCAACTTTATCAAACATGGGTGAGTATTTTCACTACTTTAACCAAAGTAGTGAAAAAAATTTAGCCCTGTTCAGCCCCCACCTCAACGCTGTTAACATACGTAGATTGTTGTGCCTCCCGATTTTTCCTGATACAGGACCCTTCAAAACGTTTCAGGATAAAATGAATGGTCAAAGAAACTATAGAAATAGATAGACATACCTTCCCCACTCTGTAGTTGAGAAAGACATCGGTTAATTGCCCGAGGAAAAAGGAGTGGAAGTTTGGAAGAAGATATTTTTTGAAATGCCTAAACAGATTAATCATAGTTTTCGGGCTCGTTCAGGCCTGGGCTAGATAAATCATAGTTTTCAGGCTCGTTCAGGCCTGGGCTGTATTTTGCAATATAAAATTTGGGCTCGGGCGGGCTAGGGCTGACATACTTCGGGCTCGGACAGGCTAGGGCTCTTAAAATTGTGCCCGAACTCAGCTCTTATGAGCACAGCACTAATGCCTCCTACAACCAACAAGAGTAAAATCAAATACCCCCCTCCTTCCTTGGGGAATATATATAACATCTTGTACACACTCCCACCCTCCTACAATATACAGTACATACATTCTCGTTCCTGAGCTACTAAGTGAACCCAGAAGTTCACAAACAGACATAGCCCATCTATTTCAGTTGGGATTCTAGCAGTTGCCTGGTGAGGGGATCCCCCCTCCGCACACACACACACACACACACACGCACTTGTTATAATTACATTATGTGTATTTTGTTTAAAAAAAAGTGTTGTGGTTTAGATGTGTGTTTAAAACAACTGAACTAAAAACATTTTTAAGAAAGTAAGAAAAAAAGAGACAAAATATACGGAAGAGGCCCACCGGGACACTGGGGAATGTCCCGGTGGGCCAATCCGCCCCTGACAAGCAGCATCACCTCAACTATATAATTTACGGGAACTGCAGGATCTTCTGTTCTCATGGACTTTATGCCTCATTGGGTGACAGCTCTTTCGGAGAAAAGGACTTACATTATATTAGGTAGGTGGTTTTAATGTTTTTCGGTGTGTGTGTGTGTATACATACATCATCATCATCATCATCATTGTCAACCATTATCAATCCACTACTGGACGAAGGTTTCTCCAAGTCTCTTCCACAACGGTCTGTCTTGTGCAAGTCTCCTCCATGTTATACCCGCATACTTTCGAATTTCATCCACCCATCTCCCATGTGGTCTTCTTTTGAGTCTTTTCCTGTCCCTTGGAATCCAATCTAAAATTTCGGCTGTCCATCAATGGTCTGCCCTTCTGGCAGTATGTCCAGCCCATTGCCATTTCAGGGATTTCACTCTCATCATGATGTCTTCCACTCTTGTCATTTTCCTGATCCACGAGTATGCATCTCTCCAGGCTTCTTTCAGTTGTCTGCAACCTTTGTATGCCTTTTTTAGTTAAAGTCCATGTGTAACATATACTCTAGATTCACTTTCCTTTTGATTTTACTATCTCTGGTTATTTTACTTTCCTATGTAAATTATCTTCTTACTGAACGAGATGTTATTTCTCCCGCTGAATGAGATCTGGCAATGAGTGTAAGTCATGACGTGGTGGTAGCCAGTATAAATAGGCGCGTTCAACGATACCAAAGAGAGCTTTTGTGTTACGTGAGAGAGCTTTTTGTTGATGTGCGTAGGGAGAGCTTTGTTTCATGTGTAAAGAGATCTTCATTTTATGTGTAAAGAGAGCTTCGTTTATGTGAGTACAGCTTCGTTCATGTGCAAGGAGCTACGTTTTATTGAGTAGCTGTGTGTCCGGTGAAGTGTATGTTGGATCATATCAAGAGTTTACCTAATAAAAAGTTGTTTTAGTAAGTAAGTTTTTCTCAGTTCATAGTTTTGTCAGACCTCTGTCTGGCTGTTAGGTTTATTTCATTAAGTGTTATTAGTAACAACCAGCATAAGACTTTATTCATCTTAATTACTACTACAACATTACTACCAGTTATAAGCTTGTTCATTATTATTACTACATTACTAGCAGGAAAGTTTATTCATGATATAATTAATAACACAACAAGCATTAGAAGAAGCTTAGAAGAAGCTTTATTCATTATACATGTCTTTGCTCCATACATAAGAACTGGAAGGATGCATTGATTAAACACTTTTGTTTTAAGACATAAAGGCATATTGCTCTTGAAAATTGTACTGTTTCTTCCAAAAGCTCTACAGCCAAGATTTCCACTTGCTTCCTATATAATACATATCACTAAGCTGTTCTCTGAGATTCAGAGGTTAGCTCCAAAAAGAAATACAAACTTCCAGATATTTTTACTTATTGTTGTTGTATCAAACTTCGCCATTTACAGCGATCTTGACATACAACTCGTGCTTTACTGATATCCATTACACTGCGTACACAAGATCTTTTATACTTCATGGTAATTCCATCTTCTTCTGGAGCCACAGTAATTCCACAGTAATTTCTGCAGTATTGAAGATGCCTACATTAGTATTATTAATGGCATCTATGAAATGCAAGTGCAAAGGTTTGGTTAATGTCAATGGTAATTCCATCTTCTCCTTCCCTTTTTTATGTTCTTAATTGCATGTGCAACTTCTGCTGGGAGGACAGGAAGAACTTTGGTACTGGTACCTTTCTAAAAGACTGGAATTATGTATCATCTCTTTCATATAAGTTTGTGTAGAAATCTTTCAGTCTTGTCAAAATTGCATTTCTATTTCTTGTTACAGTACCATCTTCTTTTCTCAGAGCATAATCTGTTTTCTTCCCTTACTGAGATGCCCCTTTGCTTTCTTCAGACTTTGATTATTTTCAGTTGCTGTTCTCACTAGTTCGCAATTGAATTTCCTTATGTATTCAGTGATATTTTTCCGAATTATCTTGCATAACTCTGTATATTCTACTTTGCAAGTTAAATTTTCTTTATTTGTCCTCATCTTCCTTCTCTTATGCATTAGCTACTTTGTTTTTCCTCATGTTTTCTTCATATGCAACTTGTTCTTAGTACCACCTTTGTTGCTGTTTCCATAAGAGCCTTGGTTAGTTTCCTGTTAACTTCAGAGATGTCCACTTCTTCTGATGGTAGACCTTCTAGAGCAGAGAAATGGTTCTTCAGTTCCAACTCAAAGGTATTATGATGATTTTTAAGGTTGGCCATGTCAATACATTTTGTTTGATTTATGAGCTTGCCACGTTCCAGTTCAGTGTTGAGGTGCATCTTACATCTCACCATTCTATGGTCACTACCTGTGTTGAACTTGTCAAGAACACAGCAGTCTTCAATGACGAATTTTTTGTTACACATAATAAAATCAATTTCACTTGTTGTTCCATTTGGATGTCTCCATGTCCATTTCCTATGTGGATTTCATGATGAAAAACCTTTCTGCCTATGCAAACTCTACGAGAGTATTTCCACACTGGTTTATGTTGCCATAACTGAATTTGTCTACCGAAGTTTCATTCTGATGCTGTTGCCCTATTTTTTTATATATTGTTGCCCTATTTTCGCATTGAAATCTCCTATAATGATCTTCAAGTGCTGTTTGCCCTTCTTATTTAGATGTCAAATTTCCTCGTAAAATGCTTCAATTTCTTCCTCAGGATGACTTGTGGTGGTAAGCTTGAATAATCTGAGTCTGATATCTTTTTGGAAGTTGGATAAATACACTTAAATTTTCTTATGCTTCTGTTTTTTATAACTGCAATGCAGGTATAAAAAATCTCACGCATCTTTTTGACAGAATAAAAAGAAATGCAGACCTTCTGAATTTTCCGATGAAAATAATAAGAAAAAAATGCTTTCAAGAAACACATTCTCACTTTCCTGCACTGACTGATGAAATTCTTACTGTCCAACTTTCTTGGTCCATACATTTATCCATGCCATCGGCGGCTTAATCTCTTTGATTTAGGTAACTGTTTGCCACAGGAAAACTCCTTAACAAAAAGTTATCCACCCCTTTTCAAGTGAAGTACTGTGCACAAATTACATTTTTCCCGAATTTTCTACTGTGGAGTCTTCAAGCATACATTTTTTCTCATAATGTAAAAACAAGATGATTTTCCAAAAGTGAAGCAATGGAAAGAGTAGGTTTTGTAATTGAAATGCATTCTAATTTTATGACAATTCATACACCATGTACTGATAAATTTAGAGGAACTTCGTTTTCAGTGCCCTTAGCGTTAAATCTGCCAAGTAACTTGCAACTGAAAAGATGCTAAGGTAATCAATTTTGCCTAATGTATCAAACTCAAAAAGAACTTTTGCTGAAACTGAAATGGTCTCTTCATAGCGTAAAGCTAAAATTTACAAATTTCCACTTTGAAAACTTCTAGCTGGAAATTTATGAACTAATAGTGAAATTTAAAATGGGCAAAATTTAATGATTGTTTATGTCCCATCATTCGCAAAAATATTTTTTCAAAAACCTGTGAAAACCAAATCTTTGAATTTAGCACCTCTAGCAAGAAATTAACGAACTAATTGGAAAACTTAAATATTTGAAAAGGAACACTTAAGCCTAATATGAGAGGCACAAAAAGAATTTTTCCTTTAAGTTGAATAGTTTCTTCACAATAGAACTTTCAATTTTTTTAATTTTCGACTTTGACAGCCCTCAGCAGTAAATTCATGAAGCATATGGGATATTTAAAGTGCCAAACTAAATATCCTTTGATTTCCTATTAGCCACAAAAGTAACTTTTGAAGTATCTCTAAAAACAAAAAGTTTGATGTGCTCGGACAGACAAAGTATTTACACTAGCACTCTTTCTTACAAAACGTTCTAATAATAGGAAGATAGAATGGCATTTTAAAAAGCATAATAACTTCTTTCTTGACTTTACTTTTTTTGTTAATCTGATGGATAAAAATTTCTGAGGTGATAAGATGGGTTGGGGGCCCCATGAATCTTTTAGCACCTAGAGCCTCAAAAGATCAAAAGTCGCCTCTGGAAACAAGGTTATACAAGAAACCTACAAACAATAAAATCTTAGATTATCAGTCTAATCATCCAAATTACATAAAAACAAATTTGGAAACTCAATTTTTGGAAAAAATACTGATCTAAATTCTTCAGAATTTTTAAAGCATGCTCAAAAAGAGGAACTGAAAAACGTTTTGAAAGATAATAATTACCCTTCTCTAATAGTCAACAAAATTCTTAATAAAAAAGAAAAGATTCAGAGATCAAAAACTATGTTTCAGTTAACTAGAAAAGGTACTTACTATAAAGAGGACTGTTTGAAAAGCTTCAGAGGATTAGTGAGAAAATTCTAATCAGATTGGCTTCAATATCACAAAATAAAATCAGTAACTACCTTCCAAAATTAAAACAAAAAGAAGAAAACATCCTTCTACACGGAAGTGTGGTCTACAATATAAAATGTGAACGTGGTCTCAGCTATGTGGAGAAACAGGCCGACAGCTTAAGACTCAGATTGGCAGAACCAAAGCTGCAATTAGAAATTAGCAAACAAAACAGGTTTGGACAGACATATTTAAAATACTGGACATAAGGTGATTTGGAATGCTGTAGAAGTTCTGACATGTCAACAGCACTTTTTCAAGAGAAAATTTTCAGAAGGACTGGAAATAGAGAGAAGAAGAGGTACAACATTAAATGATTTGAAAGGGTGGAATTTAGCTCACAAATGGCAACACCTAGTATAGTGTAGTCCTGAGGAAGGGTAGGGGTGCTACCCAAAAAATTCGACTGTACCTGAGTAATATCATTTTATACCTGAGTAAATCCCATAATATAGTGAAATTTATAATATATCAAGTCTAGAAATAGCCATGACATCAATTATTACCAAGGAAATTATTAAAATCATACAGTAAAAATCAAAATCCAAGTCATCTAATAGAGAGGTATCTTACTTCTGCATCCTTGACCAGAAAACTTGTAGTATCCTGGAAGACACTGATCACAGTATTTTCCACCAACACCTGTCTTACATGAACACTGACCAGCATGTTTGTCACAAAGTGAAACCACAGAACCTGTACGATTGCACTGACACTCTTCACAGCCTCGGCCACTGTTTATATTCCAAAATCCATCCTAAATGCAAAGCAGCACATTAATTTTCACAGAGTGACAATAAATACAGCAAAAAGGACAACCAATAAACTTAATTTTCACATATGACTGTGACAGTAGAAAAGCAGAAATTTACATAGATGGTTCAAAGTTGACATGGACAGTTTTTTGGACAACAGAAACAAACAGGAATCCACTTACTAAACTATGGGTCTTTCTCTAGGTACTCTACAGTCACATTAACACACAGTTGTCGAGTCTTCATGAAACACTATGAATTGCAGCCATGCAGAATTATTTTACTTTCTGCAGTACCAACTGTAGGACCCAATCCTGTAGATTTTCATCTGTTGTGAATTTCTCCCCTCTCAAATGGTCCTTCAGTGAGATGAACAACCAGAAATCACTTGGAGCCCAGTCAGGACTGCACAATTTGGGTTGATGTCCTAGCCACAGCAGAACACAATTCTGTATTTCTTCATCTGTAATGAATTTCTTCCCTACAAAATGCTGCTTACATGAGACAAACAGGTGGAAATCGTTTGGAACCAAGTCAGGACTTTAGGATTTCGGTTATTATTGTAGCCACTGTAGAACACACTCCTGTCGTTGTACATCTGTAATGAATTTCTTCCCTCCTAAATGCTCCTTAAGTGAGCCAAACAGGTGGAAATCATTTGGAACCAAGTCAAAACTTTAGGGTTTGGGTTGTTGTTGTAGCCACTGTAGAACACACTTCCACAGTTGTTCATCTGTAGTGAATTTCTTCCCTCCTAAACGATCCTTAAGTGGGATGAACAGGTGGAAATCGGTTGGAGCCAAGTTAGGACTGTAGGGTCAATGGCTGAGTATGTCCCAGCCCACTGGTGTCACAGATGTCATTGTATTGAGTGGCCCACCATTGTTATACAACAGGATGACTTGTTCTGACAAATTTGCTGGCCTTTTCTTGCCAATTGTATGCCACAGTTTCTCTTTTACAAGAATAGCATAATACTATCCATTCATTTTGCTCTTAATGCAAGAAAATCCACCAGGAGAACCTTGTTTGCATCCCAGAATACAGTAGCCTTGAGCTTCTCTGCAGTCACCTGCCTTGAATTTCTTCAGCATTGGAAACCCTTGTAACCTTCACAGTGGTCAGGTATATTCCCCAACAGCAGCAGGACAACCCATGGCATCTCATATACGCTCCCTTAGGTGACGTCTCCTATTTGACCAATGAGAAGCATTGTTAGAAAAGGTGACTTTTCTGATATTGATTTCTTGTGCACTGACGAAAGTGGTTGTTTGTTGACAATTTTACAGTCTTATTCAGTGTTTCAACTTCAAATATGTCATTTTATTTTCAATTTCCTGTTAGAAATTCTGATTCAATGGTTTCTTAACATTGTTCAGATCAGAAAAATGTTTGATATTGCATGCCTTACAGCATTGTTTAGCAATATTTCTTTAATTCCCAGATCTAGAACATCTGGAGAACACACACACACACACACACACACACACACACACACACACACACACACACACACACACACACACACACACACACACACACACACATATCAGATGGGATATTATAAATATTTGCTACACAGCAGAATATATGTACCAACTGTGAATGTTTTTTGCTTTTGCTGCAAAGTAATGACAATTTTTTTCATACACCCACTTTTCCAGCTTTGCTAAATTTGGTCGCTATACATTAAAACAAAATCCTGTATATTCGGAGCTATAGATTTTATGATTTTTTTTGCACCTGATTTTATGCCTCTCTCATGAACATTCCTTTAATTCACTGACTAGCGATGTCCCAAACCACACATAACATTTTAAGTACTCATGATAAATTTTCTGTAGCCATTTTCATCCACCAATAGAGGTGTTCCGATATTTTAGAACCAATATTTTAAACCTGATTAATTGCAAAATGCTTATGGTTAACCCGGTAAGCAAAATAGAAATTGAAAAAATATTGCTCGACGTCTGTTGCAAAATTGTCAACAAACAACCATTTTCATCAGCGCAAAAGAAATCGTGGTCAGAGGAGTCGTCTTTTCTAACAACGCTTCTCATTGGTCAAATAGAAGACATCACATAAGGGAGCATATATGCGATTACTATGGATTGTCCTGCAGCTGTTGGGGATTATACATGACCCTTCACAGCTGGTTCTCTTGGTTTCTGAAGTAAAATAGTTAACCCAAGTCTCATCACTGATCATGATCTATTGCAGAAATGGATCTCCCTTTAACTTAGAGCAATGCAAAAGCTATATGCAGATTGCAACATGAAATAACTTCAGATCAAATGTCAATTCCTTTGGTACCCTGCACGAACACACTAAACAGCAGGTGCTCATGGAGGAATTTTTGCACTACACCAAAATTAACGTTGGCTATTGCAGCTATGTCACGTCCTAGCCAGCACATTTCCACGTAATTGATTTGCTACTCTCCTTTGGCTCTCAAAAAACTTGTACCAAATGTAGACACTTGCCTTTGCCAGTCTTCACCTTCTCCTTCACATAAAATTTAATGATACAATGCTATTCTAGACTGACTGACACCTCTACGAATTCCATACTTCCCACAATGCAGTACCTTACTAGCTCTGCATGGATGAAACCACTACTGCTGAGAAGGCACCAGTAGTGGTTACCAACTGTAACATAATCCATACGGTAACCCTCACATGGTTACTGTATGGATTGTGTTGCAGTTAGTACAGAACACAAACAGTTAAAATAAAAAGTCTAGGTTAACCTTGAATCGCTTTTGTTGTTTGAATATAAATGGAATTCTGTCAATAATTTTCTACCCAAATACTGGAGACAACTCAAGAGACGAGGTCTTGTCTGATTTAAAATCTCAGCTAAATGATAGATCCTCTTTAAAAAAGTATTTATCAGTGTCATAGGTTTAATAAAAATTTGTAAGCTGAAGATAACAATAAAATGGTGCACTTACCCTACTTTTATTTGTAGGACATTTCTTAAAACATTTACGAGATGAAGCTCTTGTACTCGAACATTGTTAGATTCTTCAAAGACATCTAAACTATTTTTTTTTTTTTTTTGCTGACCTTTATTCAGAAAATACTAAAGGATAATTAAAACAATAATTTAAATGCCTAATGAATAAGCGTCAGTATAGATATTTACATTACCTTAACCATGTGGCCGGTGTGAATTATATAGCACTCACTCATTTTATTTATTTAAAAATATTAAACCATTAATACCGGAAGTAGAGTATATGTACAAGTAAATGGTGTTGTATTGAATTGGTTTTTCTATTGGTGAAGGAATCAGATAAGTATATGTAATGTTGCCATCACTGTTTAATATATTTATGGATGCATACATGCGTGATGCCAAAATGGACAATACTGGTTTATGTCTTGGTAATGTTCGTGTGTAGGTTGCTGTATGCTGATGATACAGTCCTGTTGGCAGAGAGCAAAAGTGACTTGCAGAGTATGTTGGCCTGAATGTACGAAATTTATATGAAATTTAAACTGAGTACAAATAAGAGAAAAACTGAAGTTATGGACTTTGAGAGAGAAACTGGTAGCACTGAATGTAATTAATGTAAGTATAAACAACACAGTGATTGACCAGGTGAATGAGTTTGTGTGTTTAGGAAGCATGTTTGACAGAGAGAACAAATTGGATGGTGAAATCAGTAGGCGAGTAAATTCTTCATTGAAAGTCATGGCTGCTTTGCGAGGTTTTCACAGGAATGATGGGTTCTCAAGATAGTTCCACATGGCTGTGTATGAGAGTATAATTGTCCCTACTCTGATGTATGGCAGTGAAACCTGGATACTACAGAAGAAACATAGAAGTCATTTGTACATACATTACATACGTATCACTAAGCTGTTCTCTGAGATTCAGAGGTTAGCTCCAAAAAGAAATACAAACTACCAGATATTTTTACTTACTGCTGTCGTATCAAACTTCTCCATTTACAGCGATCTTGACATACAACTCAGGCTTCACTGATATCCATTACATGTCGTATACAAGATCTTTTATACTTCATACTCATAATCTTTTTCTCATGCAGACACTCCTGAATCCAATCCACCCATGTCTTCCTTGGCCTTCCTCTGCCTTTCCTTCCTGACACTTGGGCTAAAAAGATTTTCTTAGTAAGCATCTCATCACTCATTCTTTCAACATGGCCAAACCACCAAAGCATATTGAAGCATATTGGTCTCCACCTTGCTAACAACATTTTGTTTCACATCACACAACTGCAACGCATCTTCATTCCTCACATAATCAGACCGTGTCTTGCCACAAACCATATGTAAGTAACGCATTTCTCCATCACACAAACGACTCCTTGGTTTCTTCTGCAGTACCCAGGTTTCACTGCCATACATCAGAGTAGGAACAATTACACTTTCATACACAGCCATGCGGGACTCTCTAGGGAACCCATCATTCCTGTGAAAACCTCCCAGAGCAGCTATGACTTTCAATAAAGAATTCATTCGCCTACTAATTTCACCATCTAATTTGTTCTCTCTGTCAAACGTGCTTCCTAAATACACAAACTCACTCTCCTGTTCAATCACAGTGCCGTTTATACTTACATTACATTCAGTGCTACCCATTCCTCTCTCAAACACCATAACTTTAGTTTTTCCTTCATTTATACTCAGTTTGAATTTCATGCAAACTTCTTACATCTGAGATAACATACTCTGCAAATCACTTTTGCTCTCTGCCAACAGGACAGTGTCATCAGCATACAGCAATCTGCACACACGGATATCACCATGACATAAACCACTATCATCTATTTTGGCATCACGCATGTATGCATCCATAAATATATTAAACAGCCATGGTGACATTACACAACCTTGTCTAACTCCTTCACCAATAGAAAACCATTTTGATAAAACACCATTCACTTGTACCCAAGCTCTACTTCCAGCATACATGGCTTTTACACTATTAAGTAGATTTCCAGTAACACCATATTCATTCAATACCTTCCACAAAAGTGTCCTATTTACTCGGTCGTAAGCTTTCTTTAAGTCTATGAAGGCAGCAAAAACTTTCTTACCAACAGCCAGATACTTTTCAATCATCGTGCATAATGCAAGAATCTGGTTAGTACAGCCTTTACCAGGCATAACACCACTTTGAACATCCCACACTTTTTCTGATGTAAGACCCCGTACTTTTTCAATAACAACCTTATCAAACACTTTCCCTGGCACACTTAGTAGGCTAATACCAAGATAGTTCTTGCATTCAGTCTGATCATCTTTTCCCTTATACAAGGGAACAATCATAGCATCCTTCCAATCCCGAGGGACCATTCCTAACAACTCCCAGCACAACTGGCAAATTTCAGTTAACCAGTCAATTACAGAGTCACCACCATATTTCAACATCTCAGCAGTTATGCTATCAACTCCCAGAGCCTTGCCATTCTGAAGAGATTTTAGAGCTTTACACACTTCTTCTCTTGAGATCCCTCCTGTGCTTTCATCCCTCATTGTGACATCATCTGCATCTGTCTCAGAATCATCTTTGCTTTCCTGATCTAATAACTCACAGAAATATTCACCCCATCTTTTACTTAACTCATTGGGCTCCCATATCATTTCCCCAATCTCATTCTTCACACAACTTACAACTTTGTTTTCCCTATTTTTCTTGAGTCTTATGTACTTCCAGAAAGACCTCCTATCTTTCCAAAAAGCCAGTTCATGCCTTTCCACTTTCTCTTTCCCATCTTTTGCTTTACTCTGGCGAACCAGCTTAGCAGCTTCACGCTTCTTTTAGCGATATTCATCCACAGAGACTCTACCTTGCAACATCCCCAAATAGGCTTCCTTCTTTCTCTTTACTGCCTCTGGGTGCTGGAGAAATGCATTACTTTTGGGGGATTTGAGGCAAGACATGTTCTGATCATGTGAGGAATGAAGATGTGTTCAGTTGTGCAATGTGAAGCAAAATGTTGTTAGCAAGGTGGAGACTAATGTGCTTTGGTGGTTTGGCCATGTTGAAAGAATGAGTAACGATATGCTCACTAAGAGAATTTATTCAGCCTAAGTGGCAGGAAAGAAAGGCAGAGGAAGGCCAAGGAAATCTTGGGAGGATCAGATTCAGGAATGTCTGCATGAGAAAAAGATTATTAGCATGAAGTACAAAAGGTCTTGTGCGCATCATGTGATGAATGCTAGTGAAGCTCAAGCTGTGTGCCAAGATCGCTGTAAATGAAAATGTCTGATACAGCAACAGTAAGTTCTTTCTTTGAGGAGCTAACCTCTGAGTATCAGAGAACAGCTCAATGATATGTATGTACTAAATGATAATTCATGCCAGCCACATGGTTAAGGTGAAGTAAATGACTATACTAGCACTTATTTATTAGGCTCTTAAATTATTATTTTGATTACAATTTAGAATTTTTTAAATAAAAGTGAGAAAAAAATCTAGTTGAAATGTCTTTGAAGAATCTAACAACATTTGAGTACAAGAGGTTCTTCTCATAAATGGATAAAAAATGCGCATAAAATAATGAACATCCTACAAATAAAATAGGGTAAGTGCATCGTTTTACAATAATCTTAAGTTTATGAATGTTTATTAAACCTCATTTAGTACATTACATATATCTAAACTGTTTTTAGGTTGTTTTTTTAATTATTTAGTGATTCAAAAATGCTAGTTTTCAAATACCATATGTGATATACCCAAAAAGTACTAAAATTGATGCTACGTATATAATCATATGAGATGCTTGATAGAAATAAACTTTCTCCAATTACATTCCATCATATATTGCATTAAACAACCGACCTGGCTCACATTTCTATAGCATGCATTAAAGAATGTCAGCAAACACAGACATAATTCTAACACTTTAAATTTAATTATAGATAATATTTCATTTTTTAAATTTATCATTACAAACACCAAAAAAGTTTAGTTTTTTACATTGTTTACTATATCTACACTGCTGGCCACCCAAAATGCAACACCAAGAAGGAAGCATCCGACTGGCCTGAAATTCGCAGCATGCGTCGTCCGCAAAAGGACATGCAAACGATTAGCATTGCAGGGCATATGCAAATCATGTGCGCCCAGCATGCAACCGAGAAGCACTATAAGAAGGGTGCACAGAAGGCGGGGTGTAAGTAGAGGAAGTGTGTTGTGCTGCCGGACCTGTGCGTGGGAAGCTTCCTGATGCCTCGTCGCAGATTACGGCAATCATTCCAGCACGTTTCGGAGTTCGACAGAGGACGAATAGTGGCTTATAGCGACAGCAGTTTATTATACCGAGACATCGGCCCCCGTGTGGGATGACATCCAGCCACAGTGAGGCAAGTATGGATTCGGTGGGTGCAGGAAGGAGCGGACGGACCGACGTGAGCGATTGCCGCAGCCGTGGCACAGCACTGAACGAGAGGACTGGCATGTTGTGCGGCGGGCATTGACGGCTCGCATTGCCACATCACGAACGTTAGCGCAGGAATTAGGGTGTGTTGTGCAACAACCTGTGTCAGCACGTACCGTTCGACATCGTCTGCAGGAGTGGGGACCTGTTGCACAGCGCCCACTGCTCCGATTACCATAGACGTTACACCACCGGCGAGTGCGGCGGCAGTCGGCCGTTGAACGCCGCACCTGGACTACGGAATGGCACGACATTGTCTTCTCTGATGAATCCCACTTCTGCCTGCAACACCATGATGGTGGGATCCGCGTGTGGCGGCACCGCGGCGAGAGACTGTATGACGCCTGCATTACGCATCGCCATACCGGCCTGGCATTATGGTTTCGGGCGCAATTGGATATGACACTCGCAACCCTCTGGTATCTCTGGTATGCATCGCCAGTACACTCAACAGCCACCGCTACATCTCCGACGTTTTGGAGTCTGTACTCCTCCCTTACCTGCAGGACCTGCCAGCGGCCACGTTTCAACAGGACGATGTGCGCCCGCATGTAGCACGTATCATGCAACAATTCTTCGGGGCCCCGCCAGATGTCACTGCTGCTGTGGCCCGCCTGTTCTTCCGATATGTCGCCCATCAAACACGTCTGGTCGCTGATCGGCAACCGAGTGGCCCGGCAAGCACCACCCGCAGCTACGCCTGATAAACTGTGGCAACGTGTGGAAGCAGCCTGGACCGACATACCCCAAGCCCACATCCAAAGCCTTTTTGTTCGATGCCGCGGCGTGTAGCGGCCATTATTGCCAGCCATGGGGGCCACACGAACTATTGATGTCTGCGTGTTCCGTAAGTCGCACGGGCCTGTAAGCTCAATCGTTTCATCTTTGTATCTGTTGTTGTGTCCAGTAAATCTGGCTTTGCTATCTTGTGTCCTTCTTGGTGTTGCATTTTGGGTGGCCAGCAGTGTATTTAAACAGCAATTATTAGTAACAACTTTCTGTATTTATGGTACAAAACTTCATCTCATATGACTGCATGTGCCAAAGGTATGTGAAGCCTTTATGTGACACTCTACAATACATTACTTCTCTAGAATTACTCCTAAAGCCTAATCAAAAACTACTAACAACAATAAACTATAGGTTACCGCCTGGTCACCACAACATTCATAAGCTTCTTGAGCACCTATATGCCCAGATATGCCTAAGAATTCTACTCATCCTTTAATTCATAAAATTAATAGCATAAAAAATCTAATCAATTGA
Source organism: Macrothele yani (assembly GCA_039090855.1). Lineage (NCBI taxonomy): Eukaryota > Metazoa > Arthropoda > Arachnida > Araneae > Macrothelidae > Macrothele > Macrothele yani. The sequence goes on from CM077019.1 coordinate 12,786,371, forward strand.
GTCATAATACATTCATGCACTAGCAAGCTCAAAGAAGAATTGAAATATAATAAAAATATAGCAAAATCACATGGACATATATCAGTTATAACATCAGAAAATAGATTTATGAAGTTAAACAAAATATTATAAATAAAATATATAGGATCATTCCCATTCAATAAAAACCTCACAAATGAAATCAATAAAATTGGGAAAAAACTCCATAACAAAACTTTAATTGGTAATAAACAGAAAAAGAAAATAATATTGGACCCTGCAAGTATTTACAAAATTCCAATTCAGACCTCAGAACTTCAAATGTCATATATAGGCAGTACTAAAAAATTGAGATCTAGATTGAGGCAACATGTAAATAATTGGAAAAAAAAAAAAAAAAAAAAAGCATTCTGTGAAACATAAAGAACATCCAAAATTTGATAAAATTGAAATTTAACATAAAATAATAATGAGAAACAGTTGGGACTAGCAGAATTCATCTGTATTGAAAAAAATAAAAAGTTGTCTGTAACTACAATGCCTTCCAGTTTAAACTTTTTCTAGAATCAGCGCTTCATTTTATATTTTGCAAAATTGGGGTGAAATTCACTCTGTGTTTAGAATTCTTATGAAATCCTATGGGTTCTGCCATTACAGAGTGTTCTTTAGTGTGTACTACATCTTCAATACAGTGGCAAAATTTTCCCACGTAAAACTTCTCTGTATAAAACTTATCAATCTGGAACTTAGTGCAATGATAATTATACAAAATATTTTTAAATAGACAAAGCCATCACTCTACGTTTTTCTTAAATTAACACACATCAACCAAAAAATTGTATTTTGACACCGCTGGGATCGAACTCCTGATCTCTTGATAACTAGCCGAGTGTGTTTGCCTTACACTACAATGCCAACAATCCACTGTGCTGACAGATAAACACACATAGCGTCGTGGGTTGTTGGCACCGTAGCATAAGGCGAACGCACTCGGCTAGTTATCAAGAAATCTGGGGTTCGATCTCAGGGGTGTCAAAATGCAATTTTTCGGTTGCTGCCTGTTAATTAAAGAAAAACTTGGAAAGAGTGATGACTTTGTCTATTTAAATACATTGTCTCTAAATATTTGGAAGATTTTCAAAATATTTTTGCCACGGCACTGAAGATTCCATATTCCATAGCCATCTATTCCCATGTGCATTGACAGCAGGGATGCCAAATCTTCACAGTGGAGAAAGCATTGTGCTAGAAGGGAGGGCCATCTTGGAACCCTGAGGAAGTTTTCACATGCTGTTGTGACTCCAACTGCATGCAGCTGGTATACCACAAACTAAGGTTACTGAAAATATGGCACTCAAACATCTTGCACTGCAGTGTCACATGATATGAAATCAAGACTCCACACTCCATGCAAGGCAGTGATGCAGATGCTGTGGGGAGCTAGAACAAAGTGACACAAGCAGTCCAAACAGTTTGAACTTTTTTATTTATTTTTTTCATAAAAATTCCAAGATAATTCCTGGACCTTTCACAAAAATACAAAAAATCGAGACTCCAACCCTGATTGGAAATTTTCAGTAGTAAACACTAAAAAATCTGTAGTTTTTAGCTTTTTTCAGCAGTGAAAACTACAACAATCCATAGTGTTCACTGTTTTTCAGTAGTAATGAATAAAACTGTATTAGACATGGTAAAAAACAAATTGCCAGAGCAGAAAAATGACAGTACAAATTTAAAAAAAAAAAAAAACGAATTTTCGCTTAAAAAATTGTCCATAAAGTGAAGACATTTTGTGAGAAACACAAAATGCTTCCAATATTTTTTTCCAGATTACCTCAAAAATCATAATATGTTCCAATGGGAGCCATGAACAGAGTGCCTACACAGATTGGAAGTTGTTCATTGTCATCTTCAAACCTCAAAAAGAATGAAAAAAAAATGGTTTTTTTTCCCCCCCTGCAATCAACAAATTTTGTTGATTGCAGGAAAGAATTCTAGTACTACTCTAGAACTTTACGCCAAAATACGAAAAATTATGGACTTTCCAAGATCTGGAAAGCGTTCCAGGATTCCATGGGCGATGATAACTCTGCATGTGGCCAGAGACACTTAAGCATCCCAAACATATGGAAAAATCACAAAAAAAAATTGCAACAATGTTGAAAACATTCAATAAACACTCTCTAAAATATTTAATGAATGTTAGAATCTAGAAGACATGAAAATAAACTTCACGCACATCGCTAAAAAGGTAATTGTACTCAGATATTCGATTTCCGTAGTATATCTGATGCTTTCTGTAATCCATGGAGGACGGATGATTCCCATAGAGACTATGGAGAATACATAGTAGTTGGAGTCTCTGAAAATCAAGGACTTTCCAGGCCCAGAAAAAAGGAAATCAAATTCCAAGACTATTCCAGGACCTTTCACAAAAATAAAATATGTAAAATCAATTACTTTCTAGGCCTGTAAAAAAGGAAATCAAATTCCAGGAATATTCCAGGACTTTTCACAAAAATATGAAAAATCAATGACTTTCCAGGCCTGGAAAAAACAAATCAAATTACAGGACCTTTCTCAAAAACAAAAAATCAAGGACTTTTGAGGCCTGGAAAACAGGGAAATGAAATTCCAGGATTCCAGGGGCTGTGTGAACCCTGGATAAAGAGATGATCTAAGTGGAAAATTTTCAAAATCAAGTGGTCTGAAATTAACTTTTAACCTTATGTTATCAAAGTGCCTTAGCATCTTACAAAACAATTTATTGAATGCCATAAATCAAATTTCTTACCTCACATCGATCACATGCACGCCCTGTAACATGTGGTTTACATGAACATTGCCCATTATCTTCATTACATTGTGGACTAACAGCTCCTAATGGACTGCAGTTACATTCTATGACAGAGAAAAATAATCAGCAAGATATTAATAAACTTAAAGAAAAGGTAATTTTCACAAAAAAGTTAAATATTACATATCACTAAACTGTTCTCTGAGATTCAGAGGTTAGCTTCATACAGAAATGCAAACCGCCAGATAATTTTTACTTACTGTTAAAGAAAAAGATAAATATCCCCAAGGTCAACTAATTCTATCCCTGAATATTTACACAATGATGTTCTAAAAGAAGGAAAAAATGCCTTTTCATAAGCATATTAAAATGAAACACTTCTAGCCAAGTGAGTGAAACAGACAGCAACTGCACTTATCTGACTGCTTAAATAATCACAACTATACTTGCACAGATAACAATGTGCAATGTGATCATGGCTGAAAAAATTTCAACAATTATCCACATGTCTTGTGTCATAAAAATAACAAAATATACATTTTGATGCTATGGTAATATTAAAACATATTACCTGACACACTGAATCCATGTATCATATTTCCAATGCAAAATTCATACAGACAGATACTTTGTTATTACACATGATAACAATCTACACAAAACTTCAGGAATATGATACATTTCTTCAATCCAAAAACATATTATGGTTCATTCACAGAAATAAAAGTCTATAAACTACATAGGTTGCCAGCTCTTTGAAGTTCTGCTACCTACCTAACTACATAGATTGAAAGCTGTGGATATACGTAGGCTGTCAGAAAAAGAATGAGACTTTAGCTATAATGTACCAACAGAGCTAGTCAGTGTCAAGGTAACTGTACTCCTTTATGAAATATGCACCATTAGCAGAAATGCTCTTGTTCCATCTTCTCTGCCACTCTTGAAACATGTGAGAGGAACCAACTTTTGACAATTCCTACAAAACTGACTCAGTCGTTTTGACGACCACCTTTTCTGATGGAAAGCGCTGACCTCGTAATGATTTTTTCAATGATTGAAAAAGAAAAAGTCACAAGGGGTAAGTCTGGGTTGTAGGGAAGATGTGGCAGGCAGGAGATGTTATTTTTAGCTAAGTATTCCATTACAACATTGGCCACATGGGATCTGGTTTTTATCATGGTGAAGTGTCCACCCTTCTGCATGCACAGTAAGGCCTTTCTTTTTTATATGTTTCTGCAAAGCAGAACAGTGACATAATAAACACCTGTTACAGTTGTATGAGGTGGTACAATATGTTGATAAGTCATCTCAACACTGTCAAATAAAGTGATAATCATTGTCTTGCCAGTGGAAGGCACAATCTCAGCCGTTTTGGGTGTGGGAGCAGAAGGTGACTTCCACACAAAACTTATTTGCTTTGATTCTGGATCATGATGATGAAATGGATTCATCTCCCATTATTATGGCATCCAGGAAAGAATCGCCAAGCTCCTCAAACTTTGTTTTCCATGAAATACTATTAAAAAGCACCAATCACTTACCCTAAAGATCATGGTAATTTCTATCGACTACATACTTCCAGCACGTAAATTATCATAATGTTGTTGGCCTTCAAAGGTTTACAGACATCTTGCTTACAATTCCTTCTTCCGGGGATGAAACATCGTATTTTTTTTTTTAAGCCATATGAGATGTAACTATAAGCTTGTCAATTCCATAAAAACCACACAAGCATACTACTCATTCATACCATTCAATTCAAAACTATGTACATATTTACACAGCCTTACATTCCTAGGTGGTTAAACCTTTGTCAACTGTGAGTAACAAAATGCTCCATCTGTTTCAAAACCCCTGCCACTCCCAATGCAAGTGTCACACTCATTCAGCCCCTCACACACAATCTTCTAGCGCTTTCAACAGACTACTGTCGTCATCAGGAGGCAGGTGTGTTTCACCCGCCCACGACAGCTCAAGTGAGCAGAGCCATCAAGGCACGGGCTCCAGTCACAATCTCTGAATCATTGTGTCTCTGGTGCCATCTATTGTCATTGCTGCTCTTTTTTCTTTTTTCTTTCTAAGCTGTTGTTCAATTTTTATTAGGGCCTTCCGTTGTTCGTTTAAGTTGCTAGGCTCATTGCATAATCTAGATCTGTTTTTTTCAATTAACACTGACTCTGCAATTCTTAAATAGTCACTTGATGAGTATTATAGTATTTCATTTATGAATTGCACGTAAACTATGTGCACTTTGCAGGGGTTTAATACCTTAAAAGTGCAAATATAATAATTTGCTTTCCATGTTCAGCAGATGTTAATGCACACTTGCATTTTTTTAGGTGTTAGCAAATATGGAACTTGCACACACACATTATACACAAATGATCACGCACTATCACATGAGCACTGTCGTGAAACATTCCTGGTAGTTTTCCCAATTGCCTCACTGTCACTTGACGATCTAGCACTATAACAGCAGCAGTGTTGATTGCTTCACCAGTAACAACCATCATCAGACGGCCTGGCTTCCTTGCTTGTTGATTGACAGCCTTCTTGGAATTCTTTCTTTAAACCACCTAAATGTCATTGCACATGGCAGAACATTTTTCTCATATGCCTCCTTCAACATTTCGTATGCTTTGGTGGCTGTTTCGTTCAGGTGATAACAAAATTTCAACACGGCATATTGTTCTTTTCTTATCAGAGCCATTATGCAAGCAGTCGAAATCGGATATGACTTTACTTCCCTCCCTTTGTCTGCTGAACCACCAATCATTGATTGACACCTTTTACCACAGCAAATCAGCAAATAACGGATCTTTTAAGTACCACTACCATTTTAACGTATGTCACATCATTGCCACACTATGTTTGTAATGCAAATGCTTAATATCCATTTAAAAATAATGTCACATGTCACCTGGAATGCCAAACAAGAACACGGTAAGAAAAGCATATTTTGCTAATGGTCATAATTTGTTATTACAGGTCAGGTCAGAATTTCTGAATACCCAATTTGTTGAACACGTCTCAAAGAAGATGTTTGGAGAACTCGGAAAGATGGAGAGCTCTTGGACGGATGGAAGCTCGACAAACAGTCACTGAAGTGGTCAGATTCTTTAATGTCCACTATTCTGTAATCTCATGGCTGTGGAGGCAATTTCAAATAAGTGAAACCATTTTCAGACAACCTGTTGCAGGTCGTCTAAGGAGTACAACACCACAGGATGACCGCTATATTGAAATCTTAGCCAAACGGAACCGTAGTGCATACACATCATCTCTGCATTCTGACCTCATGGCATCTACAGGCAGGGAGGTATTGCTCTCAACTGTTTCCAGGTGACTAGTCGTATGTGTACTGTTAACCTTCAGACATAGACAGGCTCGCCTGAGGTGGTGTAAAAAGCATATAGGTTGGACCCGAGAACAATGGGCCCATGTCCTTTTCACAGATGAATGCAGATTTTCCCTGGAACCTGACAGCAGGTATGTATTGATCTGGAGGGAGGTGGGCACCCGCTACCAGCCACATAACATTGTTGAAAAACATGCTTTCCATGATGGTAAAAAAACTGTGTAGGCTGGATTTTCCTTAAATGAATGCACTGACCTCCATGTGTTTCCAAGAGGTTCCATCACTGCTAAAGGTATAGGGATGAGGTCCTGGACCACTATGTCAAGCCTCATGCTGGTGCCATTGGACAAGATTTCATTTTAATGGACAATAATGCTCATGCACACAGAGCCAGACTGGTCGACCAATACCTTAATGACGAAGGAATTCAATGCATGCAGTGGCCTGCATACTCTCTGGACATGAATCCCATAGAATATTTATAGGAAGCCCTTGGGATATGTGTTTTGGCCCTCACACCCCTCCCCAAACCCTCAGTGACCTTCAAATTGCTCTTGTGTGTGAATGGCAATTGTTGCCATCTGACACTTCAGATTTTCCTACTGAGGGTATGAATTGACACTGCCAGGTTTGCATTCATGCCAGAGGTGGCTACATTCCATATTAACGCAATTTGGTGTTCATACCACGTTTTTCTTATTCCAGGTTTTTTGGGTACCTTCTTTCATCAGTGTGTTTGTTCGGGTTATATGCAGTCAAGTCTCCCAATATTTGTATGATACCTACCTAAGATTTCTATGTCTGATCGTGTTAAATTTGAATTAATTTGTTCCTGTAGTTTTGGAGTTATAATGATTTGTGTGATCCATGCTTAACTTTTGATGAGCAGTGTACATTAATATAAAGATTGTTTGTGGAATAACTTTTTTTTTTTTTACGGGTCTTTTAGAGGTTATTTTTAATGAAAGTTGGTTGTCAAATTTTCGAACTAAAGCCTAGTTCGTCATCAGGACTATGTCACTGGAGTAGTTGCTGCCACTCAATTGGAAGAGACCATACGCAATTATCGTTAATTGTGGTACTTCTTCTTCTTGCTATTTCGATCCCTTCTTCTAGTTTTCTCTTTACTAAGTTTGACTGGTGGGCGATTATTTTCACTGAGTCCCAATTTATGGAGTGTCCACTTGCTTGTACATGTCTGTCTAGCCCTGTTTTGTTCCCAATGTTCCTAATAGCTGCTTGGTGTTCTTTCATTCGGACCTTAATACTTCTCCCTGTTTCTCCTATATAGCTGAGTCCGCAGTTACAGTCGATGCAGTAAATTACTCCTTCTTGCAATTGGATGTCCAATTCTTTCTGCTTTAAAGCTGGCAGGAATTTCTTTATTTTTGTTATTAAGATCTGGAGCTAGCCTGATATTATATTTTGCTCCGATCCTTTTCAGTTTCTCGAAAAGTCCCTTGTGGTACGTAATTTTGCTGGTGAATTTGAAGTTGGTTTTCCTGCTTCTTTTTTGGCACTTGTTTAAATATTTTCTCAACATATGGGGAGGGTAATTGTTTTCTGCCAACATTTCCTTTAATTCTTCTTTGTGAAGATCTTTTTGAGAAGCTGAAGAGACCAGGATTTCAATTTTTTCCAAAAAATTGTCTCGCTGTATTCGATTTAATATAATCAGGGTGGAATGAGCAGAAGTCTAACATCTTCCCTGTGTTGGTGGGTTTTCTAAAAAGCTGAGTGAATATTTTCCCTTCTCTTGAGGTCAAGGTTAAATCCAGGTAATTGATGCTATGGTCTTTTTCCTGTTCCAGGGTGTACTTCAAGGTATTCTCTAGTAAGTTAAATTCTTCCAGAATCTGAGAGGGTAGAGATTGGTCCACAGTATCTACTATAATTAGGACATCATCCATGTACCTTACATAGAGAGCAAACAAGGAGGGTTGTATAAGGATTTCTGCCTCTAGTTTACTTATATAATAATTTGCTAGCAGAGGTGCTAGTGGAGAACCCATTGCAAGTCCTGAAGTTTGCCTGTAATATTTCTTTCCAAACTGGAAGAAATTATTCTTGAAGGAAAATAGGAGCAGTTCATATATGCCAAGTAGTATTTCTCTATTGTGATTATGGAATACTATTTTTTCCGCAAGGTCATCTGCAATGAATTCCAGTAGGAGGTCCAGGTTAATGTTGGTATACATAGAGACTGTATCCAGGCTTGCCATTACTGGATGAATTAATTCCTGGCAAGTTGTCCAGTTTTCTTTTTTAGCTGCATGGAATTTTTAGTAGGTAGGGAGGAGAAGGGAAAATATCTCTGAGGTGACCAAGCAAATAATAATTAATGTTGGAGAGTGGCGAATTTCTAGTGTCTATTATAGGTCTTATTGGATGGCCTTCTTTGTGAACTTTTATCGTACCATAGATCTGTGGAATTCTTGACTGAATTTTGGAGAAGTTTTTGAAGAGCTCATTAAGCTGTTTTTTATTTCTTAAAGAGCTGATTAATTTCTTAAGATTTTTTACAGTTTGATCTATAGGATTACCATTGAGTTCTTCATAATAAGGCTTGCTCAATTCAGCTTCCATTTTATTGTAATACTTCTCTTTTTCTACCAATACCAAAACTTTGCTCTTATCTGCTCTCAGTGCTACTACTTTATCATTGGCTTTGAATTTTTTAAGGTCAGTAATGGCACTTCTATTAAAATTGTAATCAACTTTTACTGGCTTTTTTAAAAATTTTGAGACGCAGTCTGAGAATTCTTTCCTTAAAGTAACTGCTGTATTTTCATCTTCTCTTTCTACCTTACTACAGATGCTTTCTAAATCAATCAGTATACGTTTTTTATCAAGTGTTGCGGAGGAAAGGTTGTAATTATATCCCTTATTGAGGAGATTAATCAGGTTTTCATCTCGCCTTCTTCCGTCAGATCCATGACATGTTTGTTAGTGGTGGATGGTATTAACTGTGGGCCAGGTGCTGTAGACATTAACTTTGGACTTAACCATTTATTTTCTTTAATTTTCAATTTTTCCTTAAACTTTTTGTTTTTATTTCTCACTGCTTTAGCTAACCAATTATCAATATTTTTCTTTTCTGCTTCCGGAATTTCACCTAATGAAGAGGTCCAAATACGAGCTTCTATTCGTTCGCATTGCTCAATAGTTTTGAATTTATTACGAATCGCGCCATTCACCGTTTTTAGTTCTATTTTTCTAATAAAATTTCTTGACAGATTTTCCGCGATGTTTTTCGTGAGTCTCAAAGAAGGTGGAACAAAATTAGCTCTTTTTACATTTCTTAAGAAAATACAGTTGTGACTTACATTTGTCGCTTTTGCACTTACTCCTTTCTATCTTTCTGATGTTTCGCCATATATCCAGCCCCGTATGTGGTTTTAATCCTAGTTGTAAATGCATTTATGGCACCTCTATTCATAGTGATTGTGGAATAACTTTTTTTTTTTTTTTTACGGGTCTTTTAGAGGTTATTTTTAATGAAAGTTGGTTGTCAAATTTTCGAACTAAAGCCTAGTTCGTCATCAGGACTATGTCACTGGAGTAGTTGCTGCCACTCAATTGGAAGAGACCATCCGCAATTATCGTTAATTGTGGTACTTCTTCTTCTTGCTATTTCGATCCCTTCTTCTAGTTTTCTCTTTACTAAGTTTGACTGGTGGGCGATTATTTTCACTGAGTCCCAATTTATGGAGTGTCCACTTGCTTGTACATGTCTGTCTAGCCCTGTTTTGTTCCCAATGTTCCTAATAGCTGCTTGGTGTTCTTTCATTCGGACCTTAATACTTCTCCCTGTTTCTCCTATATAGCTGAGTCCGCAGTTACAGTCGATGCAGTAAATTACTCCTTCTTGCAATTGGATGTCCAATTCTTTCTGCTTTTAAAGCTGGCAGGAATTTCTTTATTTTGTTATTAAGATCTGGAGCTAGCCTGATATTATATTTTGCTCCGATCCTTTTCAGTTTCTCGAAAAGTCCCTTGTGGTAACGTAATTTTGCTGGTGAATTTGAAGTTGGTTTTTTCCTGCTTCTTTTTTGGCACTTGTTTAAATATTTTCTCAACATATGGGGAGGGGTAATTGTTTTCTGCCAACATTTCCTTTAATTCTTCTTTGTGAAGATCTTTTTGAGAAGCTGAAGAGACCAGGATTTCAATTTTTTCCAAAAAATTGTCTCGCTGTATTCGATTTAATATAATCAGGGTGGAATGAGCAGAAGTCTAACATCTTCCCTGTGTTGGTGGGTTTTCTAAAAAGCTGAGTGAATATTTTCCCTTCTCTTGAGGTCAAGGTTAAATCCAGGTAATTGATGCTATGGTCTTTTTCCTGTTCCAGGGTGTACTTCAAGGTATTCTCTAGTAAGTTAAATTCTTCCAGAATCTGAGAGGGTAGAGATTGGTCCACAGTATCTACTATAATTAGGACATCATCCATGTACCTTACATAGAGAGCAAACAAGGAGGGTTGTATAAGGATTTCTGCCTCTAGTTTACTTATATAATAATTTGCTAGCAGAGGTGCTAGTGGAGAACCCATTGCAAGTCCTGAAGTTTGCCTGTAATATTTCTTTCCAAACTGGAAGAAATTATTCTTGAAGGAAAATAGGAGCAGTTCATATATGCCAAGTAGTATTTCTCTATTGTGAATTTACAACTAGGATTAAAATGCATTTACAACTAGGATTAAAACCACATACGGGCTGGATATATGGCAAAACATCAGAAAGATAGAAAGGAGTAAGTGCAAAAGCGACAAATGTAAGTCACAACTGTATTTTCTTAAGAAATGTAAAAGAGCTAATTTTGTTCCACCTTCTTTGAGACTCACGAAAAACATCGCGGAAAATCTGTCAAGAAATTTTATTAGAAAAATAGAACTAAAAACGGTGAATGGCGCGATCTCGTAATAAATTCAAAACTATTGAGCAATGCGAACGAATAGAAGCTCGTATTTGGACCTCTTCATTAGGTGAAATTCCGGAAGCAGAAAAGAAAAATATTGATAATTGGTTAGCTAAAGCAGTGAGAGATAAAAACAAAAAGTTTAAGGAAAAAATTGAAAATTAAAGAAAATAAATGGTTAAGTCCAAAGTTAATGTCTACAGCACCTGGCCCACAGTTAATACCATCCACCACTAACAAACATGTCATGGATCTGACGGAAGAAGGAGTAGATGAAAACCTGATTAATCTCCTCAATAAGGGATATAATTACAACCTTTCCTCCGCAACACTTGATAAAAAACGTATACTGATTGATTTAGAAAGCATCTGTAGTAAGGTAGAAAGAGAAGATGAAAATACAGCAGTTACTTTAAGGAAAGAATTCTCAGACTGCGTCCTCAAAATTTGTAAAAAAAGCCAGTAAAAGTTGATTACAATTTTAATAGAAGTGCCATTACTGACCTTAAAAATTCAAAGCCAATGATAAAGTAGTAGCACTGAGAGCAGATACGAGCAAAGTTTTGGTATTGGTAGAAAAAGAGAAGTATTACAATAAAATGGAAGCTGAATTGAGCAAGCCTTATTATGAAGAACTCAATGGTAATCCTATAGATCAAACTGTAAAAAATCTTAAAAAATTAATCAGCTCTTTAAGAAATAAAAAACAGCTTAATGAGCTCTTCAAAAACTTCTCCAAAATTCAGTCAAGAATTCCACAGATCTATGGTACGATAAAAGTTCACAAAGAAGGCCATCCAATAAGACCTATAATAGACACTAGAAATTCTGCCACTCTCCAACATTAATTATTATTTGCTTGGTCACCTCAGAGATATTTTCCCTTCTCCTCCCTACCTACTAAAAATTCCATGCAGCTAAAAAAGAAAACTGGACAACTTGCCAGAATTAATTCATCCAGTAATGGCAAGCCTGGATATAATCTCTATGTATACCAACATTAACCTGGACCTCCTACTGGAATTCATTGCAGATGACCTTATGGAAAAAATAGTATTCCATAATCACAATAGAGAAATACTACTTGGCATATATGAACTGCTCCTATTTTCCTTCAAGAATAATTTCTTCCAGTTTGGAAAGAAATATTACAGGCAAACTTCAGGACTTGCAATGGGTTCTCCACTAGCACCTCTGCTAGCAACTTATTATATAAGTAAACTAGAGGCAAAAATCCTTATACAACCCTCCTTGTTTGCTCTCTATGTAAGGTACATGGATGATGTCCTAATTATAGTAGATACTGTGGACCAATCTCTACCCTCTCAGATTCTGGAAGAATTTAACTTACTAGAGAATACCTTGAAGTACACCCTGGAACAGGAAAAAGACCATAGCATCAATTACCTGGATTTAACCTTGACCTCAAGAGAAGGGAAAATATTCACTCAGCTTTTTAGAAAACCCACCAACACAGGGAAGATGTTAGACTTCTGCTCATTCCACCCTGATTATATTAAATCGAATACAGCGAGACAATTTTTGGAAAAAATTGAAATCCTGGTCTCTTCAGCTTCTCAAAAGATCTTCACAAAGAAGAATTAAAGGAAATGTTGGCAGAAAACAATTACCCCTCCCCATATGTTGAGAAAATATTTAAACAAGTGCCAAAAAAGAAGCAGGAAAAAACCAACTTCAAATTCACCAGCAAAATTACGTACCACAAGGGACTTTTCGAGAAACTGAAAAGGATCGGAGCAAAATATAATATCAGGCTAGCTCCAGATCTTAATAACAAAATAAAGAAATTCCTGCCAGCTTTAAAGCAGAAAGAATTGGACATCCAATTGCAAGAAGGAGTAATTTACTGCATCGACTGTAACTGCGGACTCAGCTATATAGGAGAAACAGGGAGAAGTATTAAGGTCCGAATGAAAGAACACCAAGCAGCTATTAGGAACATTGGGAACAAAACAGGGCTAGACAGACATGTACAAGCAAGTGGACACTCCATAAATTGGGACTCATGAAAATAATCGCCCACCAGTCAAACTTAGTAAAGAGAAAACTAGAAGAAGGATCGAAATAGCAAGAAGAAGAAGTACCACAATTAACGATAATTGCGGATGGTCTCTTCCAATTGAGTGGCAGCAACTACTCCAGTGACATAGTCCTGATGACGAACTAGGCTTTAGTTCGAAAATTTGACAACCAACTTTCATTAAAAATAACCTCTAAAAGACCCGTAAAAAAAAAGTTATTCCGCAATCACTATGAATAGAGGTGCCATAAATGCATTTACAACTAGGATTAAAGATTGTTTTTAAATTATATTAAATATTTAAGCACGTTAAACAGACAAACAGTGATTCAATTTTATAACACTTACAGTTATTTAGTAACAAGCTTTCTAGTTTTCTTTATTTCAAACCTGGATTGCAAAAATCATTAGGATCATCATTACCCAGTGACCACACCAAGCACTAGATTGTTTGGCAGGCAGTATCTATATTTAAATCATCCCAGAATGGCTCTTTTGATTACATCCCAGAGGGCCACACCAGATGCTGTTTCTAAACATAGTGCAAATGACTTTCTGCAACTAACCTGGGTTTCTGGATAAGCAGTCAAGAGTCTGTTTGCCTTACTTGGCTACATGTGATGAAAATCTTTATCCATGGTAAACACATTCCTTGGAAAATGTGAATCCTTTTCAACTTGCCTATGTACACAGAAACAAAACTGCAATCGTGCAGCGTTGTCGGCACATCAAGTACCATACATTTTATTGTCATCCATGTAGCCAACCTTCAGAAAACCTGAAAATTACATTGTTCTGGAACAGCAATCGAACCCACATCTCTTGATAAACATTCAAGCATGCTACTCCTTACACCACCTAGGACAATGAAGTTCCAAGCAACTGAAACTAAGCAGATGTAGCTTAGAAATCTGAAATAAGTCTCCAGATGTGTGCTAGTCAAAGCAATTTCTCCTTCCTTGTAGCATGGATGACTTTTTCTTCTTCCAAGTATGGATAAACGTCAATACATCGCCAGTATTTCAAGTCATAGAAACGAATGAGAAGCGAATCCTGGAAGATGTAATTCTAGCCAAATACGGAAATACAAAAGCTGTCACTAAAAATGTAACTAGGCTTAATTTCTACAAAACTTTTACATATGTACATTATACGTACTATACTGATTTTGAGAAAACGTTTTTTCTATCTTGGCTTTAGTTCAATAATTGAAGCAAATTATAGAATAAAAAAACCATAAAACTCGAAAATATATAGGTATAAAATCTATAGTTAGAACATAAATGTGTCATTACTCTTGAAATGTTTTCTTATACCACACAATCAATATATAAACTAAATATTGTTTATATTTAATTATTTTGAAATAATGCTTACATTGGAAATTTAATGATAAGGAAGCTGAAGTATTTGAAGAAAGATAACACTGAATTCTCATTTGTAATGAGCATGTATTTTGAATCCTTTCTGACGGGAATGAAATTCATCGAAGTTATTCAAAGTCAACGGAACAGATTTAAAAAAATCAACCGGATTTTTACAGTTGATAAAACATCCAGAAATAGAAACAGCTACTCATTTCCACCAGAGAATAAAATATATGTTATGAAAATTAACAAATGGCACACAAAAAGTTTCTCATAGCAGAAGGAAGAAATCAGACACAAAGGGATTTCCAAATTGAACACTTAAAGGAAGAAGCATCAAAGGAAACATGAGTGAATTCTACGGCTTTTAGCATAAGAATTTTGCATAACAGAAAAGTTGAAGGTATTCTTCATGACAAAAGCTATGCTAAGGTAAAAAGGACTTTTCAAATATGTATCCTAGAAGCAGAGATAGTGAGAAAAACATTTATGTCCCCTAACAGGAAAGCCTTGCATTGTTTAAAGAGCATAATGCTCCCCATCTTTATTGTATGCCAAACAAAATTTCTCAATAAGGATTTTAGAAGTGGGTGATACAGCCACAAACGGAAGTACACAAACAACACCTAGCAACAGAACTGTGAACTGCAAAAGTTGTCAAATACAAACCTAAAGTGTTCCACAAGAAAAATGGTATCCGGTGTTAAAGTGTTCAAATTGGACATTTAGAAGGATAAATATTCAGAAAAACAGAATAAACATTTACACCCCCTAGAGATGAAATTGTTCATTATTTTTAGAAGAAAATACGTACAAGTTTTGATAGTTAGTAGTATCTGACTAAAAAAGATTTTTCAGTCGGGTTTTCAGTCCTGCAGATATTGCTGTAAACAGAAAAATGAATTTACCCCTCTAGCAGCACAGCTTGTGCTTTCAGAAAAATTTGAAATCATATGAGAAATATTTTGCATCGAAAACGCTTTAAAAAATATTTCGCATCGAAATCAGGCTCTTAAAAAGATATATTGATAAAAAAATATATTTATGCATCTACGCCCCCTGGTGGGAAAACTATGCAGTATTTTAAGCAGGAGGTATTCTCAAAACGTTTTCTGAGGTGAGTGGTATCAGTCCACGAAATAATTTTTCAATCAAATTTTCAGAAGCTCAGACTTCGTTGCAAATACAAAAAGCAGAAATAAACTTTTGCCCCCTGGAAGCCAAAACTGTTCTTTACCAGAAATTATAAATTAAATGCAAAACATTTCCCATCAGAAACTGTGGAAGAATTTTTCAAATCAGAGTTTTAGAAGAAGATATAGCAGGGAAAACACAATCGATTTTTAGCCCCTAATTGAAAAAAAGACTGTAGTACCTAAAATAGTCTTTGATACAAATGGTATCGAAAGGCAAAAGAATTTTTTCAATCGGATATTTAGAAACAAATACATGAAACAAAATGTATTTCGAATTCAATAGGATTTGCATTTACCCCCTCTAGTGGCGAAGTTATGCATTGGAAAAAAAGTGGAATGCAAGGATCATCATTCTCATATTTCATGCTTCCCAATGCAAAATGAATTTTTAAATCAGCCTAATAGTTGCAGAGATATGGTGACAAAAGGACAACGTGATAACATAAGCATGATATATATATATATTTTATAAAGACATGTTAATAACACAGTTTCAATACTGCAAACAGACGAGAAAACCAGCAGACCCTGCATTTTGTTCGGGGTGGGGAAGGAAATTTACTAGACATAAGTTATATCAATAGAAAAATCCTCAACTACAAAAAGCCACACAGGGACAAAAAGGCAGGAAAGAATAAAATTCTAGGATATGTAACAGAATTTTAGGACATTTCTAGGACATAGAATTCCAGGAGTTTTCCAGGATTTCCAGAACATGTATGAACCATGCAAATAACATTTTGTTTCATACACTGAATGGCCACTTTGTTATGACCATCCCCTCAGTACTTCGTTGGGCCACCTTTTGCCTTTAATACTGCATCAATTCTTCGTGGAATGGACTTCACGAGATGTTGATAGGTGGTTTGTGGAATCTGTGACCATGCTTGATGAATAGCACTTTCCAGGAGTGTGAGATTGCAGGGTTGTGGATCCAGCTGTCTGATGGCTCATTAAACTTCATCTCACAAATTCTCAATGGGGTTGAGATCTGGAGATTGTGGGGGCGACCTAAGCAAAGTAAACTCACCAGCATGTTCCTGAAAACAATCCTGTACAATACGAGCACTATGGCAGGACGCATTATCTTGTTGAAAGTAGCCATCGCCATTGGGATAAACCATCCACATGACAGGATGCACTTGGTCCACAACAATGTTTAGATATGATGTGCCAGTCAGACGTTGATCAACACGAATTAAAGGGCCCAAAGCATGCCAGGAAAACATTCCCCAAACTATAACGTTGCCTCCACCAGCTTGAAGGGTAGTAGCAATGCGTTTAGGGTCCGTGCTTCCATGCTGTTTCCGCCAAATTCTCACTCGGCCATCAGAATGGTGCAACTGAAAACGTGATTCATCGGACCACATAATTTCTTTCCAACTATCGACTGTCCAATCCTTGCGCTCCTGTGCAAACTGGAGACGTTTTCTCTTGTTAACTGCAGACAGCAAAGGTGTTCGAACAGGCCTTCGGTTGCCATATCCCATCCGATGCAGTGTACGGCGAACAGTGCGTGCAGAGATCATTTGAGAGGATCCTTGATTAAGATGGTCTGTAGTTTGCTGCACTGTTGTCTTTCTGTTGTCTGTTACCAGTCTACACACTCCCCTTTCCGCACGTGCAGTCGCTAGTCGATGACGACCACACGTTGCACGTAGAGACCCAGTTCTTTAGCTGACAGTCCAATCTTTAAACACTATAACAACAGCTTCTCTGGAACATTTCACGAATGAGGCAGTTTCGGTGATACTCGCTCCATGACTCTGAGCCCTACAATCATCAAACGTTGAAAGTCCATCAAATCCCATTTTTTACCCATCTCGTCACCCAAACATCACTTCTACTACTGTCGCAAGCACTAAGTTTTCTCTTTTTATACTGGCCTCGCCCTCTGGCGGCAACAGCGTGCAGCCATAGCTCATTTGCTTAAAACTGTCAATGGTCATAATAAAGTAGCCACTCAGTGTATTACACAACTGTATCACATTTTCCTTTCTCACATGGTCAGAATGAGCCTTGCTACAAACCTCTTGGAAGTAATGCATCTCTCATGCACATGAGTGATTGCTATGTCTCTTCTGCATTAATGAGATTTCACTGTCATATACCAAAATAGGAACAACTGCACTTTCATACCCAGCCATCCAGGACCCATCAGTCTTGTCAAATCCTCCTAGGGCAGCTATGACTTTCAAATATTAATTCACTCATCTATTAATTTCACAATCTAATCTGTTCTCAATCCAAATGCTTCCTAAATACAAAAACTCATTCCTCTTGTCCTCTGTCCTTGTCTCATTTCTCTGTACCTTTCAGACTGATGCTGAACTCTATACAAACAGTTTCTTGCTAAAAAAAAGCACAACTTCTGTTTCTTCCTTATTTATAATGAATTTGAATTTCATTTATATTTCACTCATCCTGGACAAGGTACTCTACAACTAAGTTTTGCTCTCATAGAGCAGGACTGCATCATCAGCAGACAGCAACATGCAAGCATAGAAATTCCCCAGATATAAACCAGCTCCATGTCGAGATGGAAATTATTGTAGTACTAAAATTATTTAACAGAGGCTGTATAACCTCATTTAATATGAACTTTAAGAAAAAAATATTATCCGTTACTGTAATAGAGTTTCAAAAAGTTACCTTAAAGAAAAAACATAATTGTGGTTGAGGAAAAATATCCAAACAAATAAATCTTTGTTAATAACATACCCAAGCAGCCTTGTCTTGAGAATCCATAGTGTCCTTCCAAGCATGAATCACAGGTAACACCAAACACACCTGGTTTACAAAAACAAATCCCTGTAACAGGGTCACATGTCTCTGTTCTAGAACCAACTTTGTTACATTTGCAAGGCTCACATCCAGTCTCCACATTTCCGAAACCATCCTAGCAGTGATTAAAAAGAATAAATGGTACAATTACAAGATGGAATGTGAAAATCTGAACAGCTTTTTTTAAGAGGGAGGGTGGGAGGGGGAGATTGATTATAGAGAATTTTGTACAGATCAAAAACACTACAAAATACGGTAGAAACTGCCTATAACAACCAATATTTATCTCAGATTTAAGGAGTAAAACACTAACTTTAATTAGACAAAATGTTAATGATAAGCTGATTTCATCATGTTTAAGAAACAAAATTTAATGAAGGTCCTAGATTTAACAACGGAGAGAGAAAAGCTAAGACGATCACTTTTAACAAGCAAAGCAACAAAATTTAGTGAAATTCCATATGTATAGGAGCTTCCTCAGGCTACCTTCGACATTGCAGCAATGGACTGCCAGGTTGCACTGAATGAAGGGAGCGGCATGACGAATGGCACAATATCATGTTCTTGAATGAAGGGCGCTTCTGTTTAAGTGAAAATGATGGCCGCATCTCTCTCCACCAATGACGTGGAGAGAGACGTCAAGAAGACTGTAGTCACACCAGGCGTACTGCAACAACATGAGGCATTATGGACCGGGGTGCTATTGGGTACAAAAGCAGATCACCTTTCATGAGAGTCTGTACCATGACAACTATCGCCTGTATATCTGCAGGACGTCCCCAAGGCCATATTTCAGCAGGACAATGCCACATTGCATGTTGCAGTGACAACACATGCCTTCTTTAGGGATAACAACATTCCAATTCTGGCATTGCCAGCTAGATTGCCAGATTTATCTACCTTAGAAAATTTTCTGGGACATGCTCAAATGACAGGTGCAGCAGTATGAAAGTCCACCAATAACTCTTGATAAACTTTGGACGTGGGTCAATACAGCCTGGATGGCTATTCCACAGGACACCATTCACACATGATTTGATTCAATACCTCAGATAGTACGACCGTCTGCCAGCAACTCTTGATGAACTTTGGACGTGGGTCAATACAGCCTGGATGGCTATTCCACAGGACACCATTCACACATGATTTGATTCAATACCTCAGATAGTACGACCGTCTGCCAGCAACTCTTGATGAACTTTGGACGCGGGTCAATACAGCCTGGATGGCTATTCCACAGGACACCATTCACACATGATTTGATTCAATACCTCAGATAGTACGACCGTCTGCCAGCAACTCTTGATGAACTTTGGACGCGGGTCAATACAGCCTGGATGGCTATTCCACAGGACACCATTCACACATGATTTGATTCAATACCTCAGATAGTACGACCGTCTGCCAGCAACTCTTGATGAACTTTGGACGCGGGTCAATACAGCCTGGATGGCTATTCCACCGGACACCATTCACACGTTATTAGATTCGATATGAGTACAGCAGGTTGTACAAGCCACAGGTGGACATACTGATTATTATTAGCTACATCGACGCACCTGGTACGTATGACAATGAGATGCCTAACGAACATATTTTGTAAAAACCAAAGTCGTAGCTCGACTTCTTCAATGTGTTCTGCTTATTGTGAATATGAGTATTTACTAAAAAATGAAAACTGTGTGTGTGTGTGTGTGTGTGTGTGTGTGTGCAGGCATGAATGTGTGTGTACAACATACATTTTGCTTTATGACTGATTATCACAATTTTTAAAATCACTGTTGTAAGAAAACATTCCAGTACTTCTGATTCTGGTTCAAATGCTAATTTATTCAACAAGTAGTAGTGCAACAACAAGTTTCTGTTTATGATCTCCACTCTTGCTTTTATTGCAACACAAATGCCATGAGAAAAATTCAAACGTTAATACCAGTCTTTGTGTTTCACTTTTAATAAATAGTCTTAATCTTGATAAAGTTTGCACTGCTGCTAAAAAAAATAATCATACAAAAATATGAAACAATTCTTGTCATACACTTCATCTGCAGCATTTTTGAAATCACAGTGTAGTTTGCTTTAACTAATAAAACAATATGTAATTACTGTTAAAACAAAACTACTCTGTACGCCAGTGTTAAAAAAAAAAAAAAAAAAGCAACAGTATAATTACCAACAGAAAGCAACCTCATCTGCATTCTGCTGGCAACCACACAGTAGATTTTTGGTAATCAGTGCTTTCTAGGCAGATTTGTTTCTAGTTCTGATCTGGTAATGGTTTCAAACTGTTCTACTAGAAGTTAAAAGGAAACATAACATAAATTAATAATTAGTCCTAATGACTTGTCTTAAAGTAACAGCTGTTCTTGTAGAGGGAGACACAAAATTCCAAAATTACTTAGCATTTGGGTAAGTGCTCAAATGCTACAACTAGAATGTGCAATATAACCTTCTAAAATGATTAAAATTGGGAGTTAGTACTTGAAGATTGATGAGTGCAATGCATACATACACTGAGGTGCCAAAAACCTGGGAAGGGTGTTACCATTTCCATTACATGCTACCACACCCATGCAGTAAATGGTATCATCTGCAAATGATGTATATATAGAGGCAGATATCTCCGCATAGCTCAAGTAGTAGCATTCGCAGTTGAGATGGCAGCTTTATCAGGATTTAACCAATTTTGAACATGGTATGATAGTCGGTGCCCAGGATATGGGTCACTCCATCTTGGAAATTACCAAGGAATTTGAATTTACATGGTCAATAATTTTAAGGGTGTACCTGGACTACATAAATTCAGGGGGAAATCCACAGTGTGAGACCGGTGTGGCCATAGAAAAGCCCTGGACGATCGTGGACAGCAGCATCTGGCATGCATTGTAACATCCGCTTGGCATGCAACATTGCCGCAAATCACAGCACAATTCAATGTTGGGGTCAGCAGTAGCAACAGTGTTTGGACAGTGAAACATTCCCTGTGTTCTATGGGGTTTCAAAGTAGATGGCCCATCCGGGTGCCATTGTTGACCTGATGACACAAGGCTGTGCTCCTTCCCTGGGCTCATGAACACCACCATTGGATGCAAGATGCCGGGAAACGTGTAGCCCGGTCAGAGGAATCATGGTACCAGCTGTTTCGGGCAGACTCTAGGTGTGGAGACAACCCTACAAGGCAATGGATGCCACGCTCCAACAAGGGACAGTGCAGACTGGCGGTGGCTCTGTTATGGTGTGGGGTGATTTCAGCTGGCATGCATTAGGACCCATCATACGTCTGCAGACTGCTTTGACCAGTGGAGGGATCATTTACACATATTCATCTCATGCAATCTCTCGGATGAGTGCTATCTCTTTCAAAACAACACGCCACCAAACACATCCACAGTCGCCCGATTACGGCTGGAGGAACATTCCACGGAGTTTCGCGTCCTGACTTGGCTCTCTCCTTCGCCGACTTTAAACACCATCGAACACTTTTGGGCTGCTGTTAAACGTGCCGTCAATGCCAAGAATCCTCCATCGGTGAATATTACGAAATTGTGGGACTCTCCTCGGGGATCATGGTGCGTACTGTCCCCACAGTACTACAGAGAGCTCATAAAGTCCATGCTCCATAGCGTTACAGCCATTATCTGATCACAAGGAGGACCAAAACAGTATTAGAGAGATATCCCAGGAAGTTTTTTTGGCATTTCAGTGTACATCTGAATGTACACAACAACACCTACAAATTTCACCATCTAATCCATTTTAAAACAGTTTCCTTCCCACTAAGTACCTATCACCCTTCCAGGGAGCAAAAACTAACAAAAATTAATGCTTTATGCCTCTTGGCATCTTTCAATACAAAAAATTTTGAGGCATTATTATTATTTTTTTTTTTTGTGCATATGCAAAGAACGAAATATTTTTTGAGAAAACCACTAGTAAATTGTACTTGCTCAATATTTTTTTATTTCTTCCATAATGGAACCACCTACTATTTCTTTTTATCTTTGCATCAGATGTTGTAGTTTGCATGTTTTTCTCAATGGTATGCTTATATGCATTGGACATTTCATCCAGATAGCTGAAGCTTTTATTTTTGTCTTTTAATTTGTTGATAACTATTGATTCTGCAGTACGAATTTCATTAATTTTTCTGTGTTTGAGATGTTTTGTTTCTCAAAAATTTGATGGTGTTTATTTTACATGCAAAATTGGACCAGGATCACTCTACTTCGTTTTTTGTTCTTAATCTTTAAGGAGCTTCCTCAAATATGTATGCAAGTTCCATTTTCAAGTTACCCAGAAAATTTTGTTTCAGTTTTCTCATTCAAAATTGGCATCTTGTAAACTTCCATTTCTGCTAAGATTTCAAAATTTACCTTTAATTTTTAGACCATCTGTTTAAGATTTCTAACATTTTACGCAAAGTTCATTTTCGTTATAAATCTTTTGAAAAGGTTCTGAAATTTCTGTGATATATGGAAACCACAAACTTTGGTTTTTCTTTTGTCATTTAGCGATATAGATTCTGATTTTAGCTATTGAATTAGATTGCTAATAGCTGAAAAATTAATTCAATTTTCAAAGGGTGTAGGATTAAAAAGATAAAATGCTTTTCTTAAATATAGAGATTGTGGAAGAAATATTCTTTGCAAATATATGGAGCAACTACAGGATTTTTAGGGTGGAAAACAGAATAGCCATCAATGCATACTGTTCAACATGTAATGTTAACATCTGAAAACTTAAAAATTACATTGCCCTGGAGCAGGAATTGAACCTGCATTTCCCGATTTCCGTTCAAGCATGCTATCTGTTACACCACCCAGGACAATGACGTTCAATATCCGAGTGTTAAGAATCAAAACTTTCTCCGACTTTTGCTAATCAAAGCAAATTCTGATTCCTCATAGTGTTTTTAAGCATGCACAAACAGAATTCGAGAGACGAGCTTTCGATTCCCACTGCAGGATGATGTGATTTTCAAGTTCTCTGGTGTTAAATTTACATGCTGAACAGTAAGCATAGATGGCTATTCTGTTTGCCACCATAAAAATCCTATGCTTTCCTTAAATGTTTTATTAAACATTCAAAAGCCACATATGAACATTTCAAATTAACTGGCAACATCTATTGGGGATTAGCAAGTAGGAGACATATACCTAAGTATATGAGAACAAAATACAACTTACAGCACAGCGGTTGCAGGTTCGCCCTACAAAATAAGACTTGCAGACACATTGTCCTGTACTATGATCACACTGAGGACTAATGGAACCATGGTGATTACAAGAACAAGCTGAAAACAATGTAGATGTTTAATGATTAATTACAATAGATAAAAGACAAAGGAAACACAAATTTAACTTTGAATTACTAACTTTATTTTAAATACACCAGAGTTGAATAATAAAGAAACGCATATAGCGCATGAAATCCGTTTATTTTTGTGGTGTAGTCAGCACAAATATTCGACAAGCTTTCGCACTCCACTTGGAGGCTTCTTCAAGGCAATGGCAGACACAAGCATTTTTGTGTCTACCATTGCCTTGAAAAAGCCTCCAAGTGGAGTGCGAAAGCTTGTCGAATATTTGTGCTGACTACACCACAAAAATAAATGGATTTCATATGCTATATGCGTTTCATTATTATTTGAATAACTATTTTTCTGAAATGCTATTCTTATAAAACATTATGCAAGCATTTAGACAATCAGCATGCAAAACTAACAGTCAGTTGTAGAGTTTTGACTAAGTCATATTCACCTAAACCTAACATCACTTCAACATTTCTTCAAACTTAATGGGCCAATAATTTCAACACTAAATGATGGAAGTGAATTAAAACAAGGACTTACCAGTATTTATTTTGATCACTTCAGTAGATACACACTTTGAAGACACTGAACTTTGCACAACACTCACATGCAAAAGATGATTTCAACATACTACAAGACAACCAGAACTAATATTAATGCAGGTCATACAATTTGTAAAGAGATCAATAATGTAGTAACAATTTGATGAGAGAACTTGACATTCATAACAATCTCATCTCCTCTCTCATTGTACTTCACACAAAGCTTAATCCTTTTATTCATATCTACATTTTGATCTGCTTCCAATTGTTGCCACATAAAGAGAAAGTACTGGGAGTTCATATCATTGTATTTTCCATTGTTCTCATAAGAACATGAGTTAAAAGCTTAAGATTCCTAGATCCTGTCTTGGATTTTCTAATGATTTAATGTCATACTTTCTTAGTGCATCTGTTTTATTATGCAATGTGAAGCCACAGGGGACTTAACCATTAATGGTTCTAGTGCAAATCGGGATGTGTGGGTAGATGGTAGTGAAAAGCTAAAACTCTCGCTGTCTTGCCAACCCCGCTGTATACAGTGACATAAAACCTTTATTCTTGGTGAGTCACTGCCTTCAAATCTGTTTCTCTTTCACCCTTTGTTTCTGACCAAGTGGAAATCATACGAGACAAAAGTGAAACTATTTTGCAAACCTCTCTCTCTCTACCTATCTATCTATTATTTGCCCATGCATGCCTCCCCCCCTCCTTAATCCAGTCCTAGTAGGAAATCACATCACTCTTACTGTTATGGCAAGTGACTAAAAGTAACAGCTCCAAAACCATTGTTAAGGTATTACAGTTAGCCATGTCATGACAGGGCAATGCTTGAAAGACAAAAAGCAGGGGTGATTGTGAGATGAAACAAGAAATGCTGAACAATAACTTTAGGGCTTCATATATAAATAATGCATATTATTTATACTATATATGTAACTAGTAACCCGGCCTGGCTTTGCACATTAGCAATTTATAACTTACGGCGAATCTAAAGAGAGACGATTATTACGTTTAAAAGGTGACTGTCTTTCTCTTTGTAAAGCCATTCTTTGTCTGTCATTTGGCAATCGAAATTCTGTTTCTTGGAAAATTTAATTATGACAGGATAAACAAATTCTTTTAGCGCCCGATGTACTACGACCTATATTCAATTTTCGGCTCGGCATAATGTTAAAACAATACTTAAATTTCAATTAAAAAGCTACTCAAAGAGGTACAAATGAGTGGACGAAAACTATGCATTTAGTCTGTGCAAGCGCCGATAAACCAATTCCTTCAGTGTCCGATGTAACTACACATTTAGTCTGTAGCCTTACATGCTGTCAGACCGGCTGCCGCACATGTGCCTTGCATCTTTTTCCCAATGACTGCCGTGCATGCACCTTGCGGCTTTTTTCCAATGAGCAAAAAAGTTTCGTAAATTGGTCGCCGCGCATCATTTGTTTAGGCAATGGAAGCCGTGAAAGAATGCGAACGGCGGTTTTTTTCTTTGACTTGTAACTAAAATCGTTAATGCTCTGCTCACTTTTGTCATAGATTATTGTTTCATATGCCTAAACTTTCCTCGATAAATGCTCTATGGAATGGTGAAAACCATATCAAAATCCTTCCAGCAATTCTTCAGATTAGCCCGAACAAACAGACAGACGCCAACTGGGGACTTTATTTTATACTATGTATAGATGTACAATAGAGGTACACATTATTTATGTATTACATACACATTATACTAACTAGCTACACAACAATTAACCATTAGTGCCTGTGCAGTGCAGGGGCTGTGGAAAGTGAAGTTGGTTGACCGGGCCTGAAATTTCGAATTGTGGTGCACCCTCTCCCTTCCCGCTTCCCGGAACAAACAGAAGAAAAACAATTACTAAGGAGCTTTGTTAAGGATTAAGACCACCTGACCACTGACCTAGAGCAACTTTCTAAGGCACATCACAACAAAAAAAAAATTGTAAATATGCCAAATCAAAATGTTGCTAAAATTATTGACAAAGGCCCGGGCGGTTCCACTGCCACTGGTGCAGTGTAACTTTGCACTTTTTTGTACCAATATTTTTTCTAGTATGTTAGAAATCTTTCAAAAAATGCATTTTCGAACTTCACCTGGGATGTTAGAGATCTCTCAAAAATTGTGAAATATGACTTCAAAATTTCAAGTACTTCCAATATTGGATTTCGTTAGAAAAAGTCCGCTATTGAAAAGCTAATTCGTTTTTTGGCGTGCATTAATGCAATTGCATTATTGGACTTACTGTTGCGGTAAGTGTTCAACAAGGATTTAACAGTAAGTCCAATAATGCAATGACTTCAAAAATTGCATTTTTGAAGTCAAATTTTGCCCTTCAGAACATTTAAGCAAACTATGGAGATCAGTTCAGCTCTGTATGCTTAAGTCTGCTGCCATAACATCATATACTGGTTTTTGTCAATTCTGCAATTAGCTCTCATTGGGTTCATTGAATCTTATGTAACGAAATTATTTAATATAAACACAGCAGCCAAAACATAAATTCAGGTTAAAACATCTATAGCAGAAGCCACAGTTGTTCTTAAATTTGCGTGCACACAATTACAAGAATTACAAGGTTGCTTACCTATTTTCACATTTCACTGCACGTTTCATTCTTTCTGCCGTCATGCTTGGTTCAAGTCTCCGGTGCGGTGCTCTATTTTTGGTCTTCAGGTTCTTTCAAATGTTCTACGAACGCTCAAGTCCATGAAGTGCCTTCAGGTTGCAAAATTGTATCCTCCCCCCTCCACCCTTCCCACCAGCGTGTTAAAACCTAACCTTTGTTCTAAAAACCCAATTCTTGAACACAAAATCTTTTGTTATTATCAACGAACATAAACAGCCTATTTACAAACATACAAAGCGCCAAACGAAAATGTTAAAAACGTATATACAACTATTTACATACAACTCATTCTTTCGACTCTTCTTCTCAACACCCCATGAACAACCAACCACACACCCAAAGCCATTCCAACGCAGACTGCCTCAAGTACTTTCTACCCTCTACTGGGCTATCTTCAGAAGGTGTTCTAGATGTTTTCTCTTCTGCCTCTGCAGCAAGAGTGAGCGATACACCCGGCTTCCTCGCCCCGTTCCATCCTCATCCACGAAAAGCTTCCACCGTGGCTCCATCTGTTATTGACTTTAGTGAACTCTTTATTTATTTATTTTTTCCCCTTCTGTGTTTTTGGTCAATTTTTATTAGCTCTTTCCATTTCTCATTAAGGATATTTGGATCGTTATTATTACAAATTCGGTCTCTATTTTCTTCAATTAATACAGATTCTGCAATACGTAGGTGTCTCTCATTGCGGCATGATTTTATTATTTTAATATCTTCAAAATTCGGGTATGTCTAGTTATCTAGACAGTATTGTATCAGTGCTGTTTTTGCTTCTTTTTTTTTTTTTTTTTGCCAATTTTTAATGTTGTTGCAGGCGATGTTTTAAATGATTTTTAGTACTTCCAATATACGATATTGGTGGGATTCCACTTACAGGTATTTCATACACACCAGCTTTTTCCAAGATACTACATTTTCCAGTGTTATTAATTATCATATCTCCAACAGTCATTACTTTGTTTCCCATCTGAATTCCATATTTATGGCATAATTTATTGATTTCCGTAGAGATTCCTGGTAGGCAAGGTGTTGCTCCGACATATTGTAATTGTTTTTTTCTTTTAGGTGAATATGTATCCTGCATCTTTACTTGTACTTCATAAATCCATTTATTTATCTTCTGTGGAGGGTATCCATAGTTGTATGTGATTTCTTTAATATAATTTATTTCTTCATTACAAAATTCTTCTTTAGAGGAATATGTGATAGCTCTTTTAATTAATGTTTTTATGCTATTACATTTCTGTGCGTAAGGGTGTGTTGAGTTATATGGTATCAGAACTGGGACATGTGTTTGTTTTCTGTGTACCTTGTACTGCAGTTGGTTATTTTGCTTGATGATCTTAACATCCAAGTAAGGTAAGATATTTTCTTCTTCATGTTCTACTGCCAATTTAATTGTGGGATAGACATTACTAAGTTGTTGAGTTAAAGATTCCAGCTCATCAATTTTCATTCTGGTCATGATGAAGGTATCATCTACGTATCTGCAGTAAACCAATGGTGGTTCATTCATTGTACTGATAATTTGTTCTTCTATGCTGTTCATAATTACTTTGTAACGTATACTCTATATTCACTTTCCTTTTGATTTTACTATCTCTGGTTATTTTATTTTACTATGTAAATTATCTTCCTACTGAACGGAATATTATTTCACCCGCTGAATGAGATCTGGCAATGAGTGTAAGTCATGACGTGGTGGTAGCTCGTATATAGGCGCGTTCATCGAGAAGTGAGTTGTTGTGTTGTTGCGTTGTAGTTGTGTTGTTGCTGTGTTGTTGCGTTGGAGTTGAGGGTGGTTGGTGTTGCGTTGCAGTGTGTTGTTGTGTAGTAGTGATATATGAGTGCCTTAGTTGACCAGGAGTCATCATAATAAACAAGTTGTTCTGTAAGTTCAGTCTTTTTTCAATTCTTAGTTTTGTCAGACCTCTGTCTGGCTGTTAGGTTTATGACTTTGATTACTTAATATAAATAACCAGCGTTGAGACTTTGTTTAAGCTCATAATTAACGAGTAACAACACCCTTTTGGGAATTCATCATTTTGAAGCTTAGAGCATTATTCATTCATAATAATTAGCTTAGCAAAAAGGTAAGCAAAGCTAATTCATTATAATTGGCGCCCGAACTTTTCTCGAACACGAGATCCTGACTATTATTACCCATGGCTTCCTTACCTGAGACAACTGCAAATTTCCACCTTCCGGCAAGTCTCGAGGGTAATGGTGTTTGTTTGGACAATTTGTACAGAAGCCTGTGGCTCTGACTTGGATATGAATAATCTACACATACCCAAGCATTCTTCACCATTTCGGAATGCACCAGCTTCTTATCACTCTGAGTCGCGGGTCGTAGCTGAGGGAATTCAATCCTCTCAGCGAAGCAGAATGCTTGCCCATTTCGTGCCGCATGCTGGAACAATTTATTTCAATGGTTTGGAGGGGTCTTTAAAGTTCCTCGAAGATCTGGAAGACCATTTTGACTTATATAATATTCCGGAAGACTGCAAGGTCCAAATTGCCGGAACTTGCTTGAGAGATACCGCCAAGACCTGGTATCGGCAGTGGCGAGTCGAACCGGATTCTCATTATGAGAATTTCCGTGCAGAATTCTTGGAGGTCTTTCCTTTCGGCCTCAGTCGAGCTAGCCTTGCTCAACAGCTGTTTTCTCGTCAGCAGGGTCCCAATGATAGCCCTGTTGCATTTGCGTTGGAAACTACACGCCTATATAATCTATGGGATCCACATGCCAGTCATGTTGACATGTTGGATACCCTCGTACAGCAGCTCGACCCATTCTTACAAGATTTTCTTGAGGTTCGACACCCTACCACTATTCATGAATGCCTTCGCCTCATACGCACGTATGAAGAGCGACATGGCAAACATGCTGCAACTCACCATGCTCGGGCACCCAGCAGAGGCTTATTACGAAAACCTCAGCGGCATAATAGACAAAACTTTCAGCGCGAGCATACACACGTGCCCACCCAAGCTTCATACGTTCCACCACACAGAAGAGTGGCGAACCAGCAACGAGTTTCGGAGCAAGCTACGGGGTATCGTCATAATGCACAGTATGCTCGACCCCGTTCCACTCAGCAGCATTCGGAACGTTATCATGCTCAGGGCAATAATAATTTTTCTGCCCGTGCTGAGGGCAGACATGTAACGAATATGAAAATGTCAACAGACACGCGGAGTTCCCGACGCAGGGTGCACGCAATTTTCCTTATCGTGAAAATTTTCCCGATACCCGGCAGGGTCGAGGTTTCCGACCACATGATAACACCACTAGAATTCCTTTAAACTTCCACAGGAAGTAGACGAAGGGTCGGTCCTGCTTCCTGATACCAAACATCCTGACCCTAAAATAGTATTAGTGACTGTTCAAACTCCTCAGTTGCCTGATGTATTCTTGACACTTGAAGACATTATTGTCGAGACAAAGTTCGACACTGGGTCTGAGATATCAGCCCTAAATACAAAGTTTTGCAATGATGTTTTTCTGCAATACATGTTCAGCCTGCAACGCAGTATTTGCGAGGTGCAAATAACGAAATCTTCAGTATCGCAGGAACTGTCACATTATCTTTAGGGCTGGGAAAAGCTGCGTTTTACACATTCTTTCCTGCTTATAGGACGAGCTACCCGTGAAATGTCTCATGGGTATGGACTTTATTAACAAGTTTCAAATAACTTTGAATTTTGTACAACATGTGATTTCCTTTCCGGAACCGGTCGAAATGATTCCGACGGTTCCTGTAGATATTACGAGTTTATTGTTGAGTGACCAATTGAATGAGGGGCAACGAGACCAGCTTTCTCTCCTTTTACAGGAAAGCCCTGGTTTATTTTCGGATCAACCTGGTTTCACACAGGTGGTTTATCATGTTATTGACACTGATGGTTCGAAACCCATTGCGACGAAACCTTACCCTTGTGCTCCACATAAAAAACAGGAAATGCAACGTCAAATTGCGGAAATGATTAAGCAAGGCATAATCAGGGAATCAACAAGCGCCTGGGCGGCTCCTGCCTTCTTGGTTCCAAAGAAACAACCAAATGAATTTCGTTTCGTGACAGATTTTCGCAAACTCAACCAAGTCACAAAAACAATCAATTATCCCCTACCTGTCATGTCACATATTCTAAATGACTTGTCGTCAACCAAATGGATGTCAACTTTGGATTTGGCGAGTGGATATTGGCAGGTGGCAGTACATCCGGACTCGGTCGATAAAACAGGCTTTGTGACTCCTTTTGGGGCCTATGAATATTTACGTATGCCTTTTGGTTTAGCTTCTGCACCTGCTACTTTCCAAAGCTTATGGACACGGTTCTCAGACCTGTCCTGGGTCCCCATGTGCATGTCTATTTGGATGATATTATTATCACATCAGAGACTTTTGACGAGCACCTTTCTCTGCTCAAACAGGTGTTCCAACTTATATACAATGCTGGCTTGACGTTAAAACCTAGTAAATGCCAGATAGCGAGGGACGAGATTGTATATCTGGGGTTGAAAATTACTCCCCACGGCTTATTCACTGATAATGAAAAAATTAGGCCTATTGCTGACTTTCCTCGGCCTAAAACAGCAAAAGAACTATCCGCTTTCTGGGAATGACCGGATGGTATCAGCAGTTCGTCCCCGCTTATGCTACAATATGTGAGCCATTGTATGCCTTAAAGCGTAAATACAAGAAGTTTATTTGGACACCTGAAGCTAACGCTGCATTCGAAACACTGAAGTCTGCATTGACTCAGCCTCCGGTGTTGGCTTTCCCCGGATCATTCTAAAGAATTTGATATTTATACTGATGCATCCGGAGTTGGTCTTGGTTGCGTTTTGTCACAAGCTGGGCATCCAATAGCTTTTGCGTCGTACTTTAGCCAAAGCTGAACGCAATTATTCAGCTACGGAACGTGAATGTCTTGCTGTTGTGTATGCACTGAATAAATTTCAATGTTATCTTAACGAATTGACAGTTAACATAATTACGGATCATTCTGCCCTTCAGTATTTGAATTCTGCTAAGCACCTATCTCAAAGACTTATGAAGTGGGCTCTGAAGTTACAAGAGAGCAATATCAAAATTTCGTATCAGCCAGGTAATAAGAATCAATTACCGGACGCATTATCTCGCGTTCCGATTAGTGGGGTCCCCACCAGAAACTACTCCTGGATGTCAGCCTTTACTTCTGATAGCTGATATCACATCCAGAGAGCAGATAATGGCAGAACTAATAAATGATCCAGATTTTGGGGATATTTACAATTTTTTGCTTGCGGGTTCGCCCCTACCAAGTGATCCTTCTCTGGCTGGAAGGTCACAACATTTTGAAGTAATAGAGGGTCTTCTTTATTATACAAAGTCTCGGACTACTAGGGCAGAGTTTCGCCCATGTATTCCGCGAACCCTTAGAATGGCTCTTTTAAATGAATTTCATGACAAACCTCTTGCAGGCCATTTAGGTATTCGCAAGACCCGTTGTAAATTGCGGGATGTTGCCTATTGGCCTGGCATGTACCAAAGTGTGCTCGCATACGTTCAATCATGTCACTTGTGTCAGATTAATAATTACCGTAATGTAAGACCGGCCGGTCACTTGAAATCTAGTTCAAGTTCTCATGTATTTGATATTATTTCCATAGATTTATTGGGACCTTATCCATTATCTGTTAAAAATAAAGCTCGTTATGTTTTAGTACTAACTGATAATTTTTCTAAATGGGTTGAAGTTTTTCCCATTAAAGCCGCTACGGCTGAGATTATTTGTAATGTCTTAGTTAATGAAGTATTTTCTAGATATGGTGCACCTAATAAAGTAGTTTCGGATAATGGTCCTCAATTTATTTCTGACATTTTGAAAGAATGTGTGCGAGATTACACATTAAACATAAATTCATTTCCCCATATCATCCCCAGAGTAATCCTGCAGAACGCGTTAACCGAACGCTAGTGAAAATGATTGCGACTTTCGTAATGGACCACCATGAAAGATGGGATGACCATTTAGAACTTTTTGCGTTCGCCCTCCGCTCGTCTGTCCACGAGTCTACTAAAATTACTCCTGCAGAACTTTTCTGGGTCGCAAAATTAAAACCCCTTTTGAAAATTTAACGGGGATTATCGCCAGAACTAAATCAGCGACCAACTCCGCAATCAGTACACATTATGGCAGAAAAAGCTCGTGTTGCAATGCTAGGAGCACAAGCGGCTCAAGCACGATATTATAATTCTAGGCGTAGGGAACCAGATCTTGTCGTTGGAGATCTCACTCTCGTGGAAACGCACTTCCAGTCTTCTGTTTCGCATACTTTAGTGAAGAAATTTGCACCCAGCTACGAAGGTCCATATCGGGTGGCAAATGTCTTTGAAAATAATATTGTTCTGGAGAAACCGAACAACAATTTTCATTATGTACATGTTGATCAATGTCGCAAGTATCACGAACGGGATATCGAGTTCATTATCAATCCTACTCAACCTTCTGTTCCACAGACTCAAGAATCTATATCTCATGTTCAACCGCCAGAAATTGTGGACGACCCACCGAACATTTTTGACGAATCACCAGTGATTTTTCCTTCACCCTCCCCCCTCCAGACGAGTTTCTACAACCGCAACCTGATTCTCCCGTGAGACCAAGGCTCGATTCGCGTTCGTCGAATACTAGTATCGTTCCTTTCCACTCCAACCATTGCCAAGACTATTGCTGCGCCGTTTCCGGCTAACTCTGCACCAACGCGGGATACTTCTTCTTTGAATACCTCATCGGAAAGTATTCCTATAGGCAAATCCAAACATCGCCCTGCACGACCGCTGAATTACAGCAGCGACTCAGAGGCGTCGGACATTTCGGATTTGTCAGTTATGAATCCAACATTTAATATTCCACACCGTCCAGCACCACCAAAAGCTGGGCGCAAACGTCACTTGTCTCCCAATCTGCTTCGCCGCAACAGCGACGAAGGCAGAAATCTTTGCATCCGCCCGGGTTTCGCCCCTGGAACCTCCGTTCAGGGCAAACAGGGCCGATGCCTGCTACTACTATCTTGCCCCGTGGGCGTAAACGAAAACAAGCGATGTGGCCGGAGACACGTCCCTCCAAAAAGACACTGGAAGGACACAACGGGCCCCAGCATCAAGGGACTTCATATCCAAAGCCTGGGGGAGCCCGTTCCTATCAGCCGCAGCAGGGATTTCCGGACCGCCAGACTTCTGACGTTCCTGACCGTTCTTCTCAGCCGCAGGGATTTCCAGACCGCCAGACTCCTGACCGTTCCTATCAGCCGCAGCAGGGATTTCCAGACCGCCAGACTTCTGACGTTCCTGACCGTTCTTCTCAGCCGCAGGGATTTCCAGACCGCCAGATTCCTGACCGACAACAGACCGATGTTCCATTACCGTCCCGGAAGAGATCCAAGCCACCTGATTTCCCCAGTCCCATTAGGCCTGGAAAACGTTTCGCACTAGGAATTTTATGCGTCCTCGAGATAAGTAAGTTCTCGTGGACAGGTTCTTTCTCAGTTTATTGTTTTTCCTGCTCGACCAGTTGGCGTGTCAGAATTTCTTTTTTTCGTGTGGGCCTATGCATTCTTTTTGTGTATATATGTGTTTTTTTTTTATATTTCTTCTATGTCCATCTACTAATCCACTTTTTTTGTATATATCTATGTGCTTAGGGGTAAAATAATAAAATTGTTACTGTTAGGCAGCTCCAGGTAAATTTCGCTGCTGATACAGTTGTTCTGTATTTCCACGCATGAGGCAAATGTAATTTGAAATGAAAATAATAAAATTGTTACTGTTAGGCAGCTTCAGGCAATCTTCGCTGCTGATACAGTTGTTCTGTATTACAACGAATGAGGCACGTAATTTGAAATTAAAAAAGTGATTCCTGCTAGGCAGAATAAAAGGAAAGTATGCCGATGCAGGTTTGGTTTGTTCTACACTACAAATTTCACAGTCGAATACAGATTCGTAAATTGTTATGCCAAGTTGATAATGTAAATACGGCTACCACCAAACTACAAAAAAAAAAAAAAAAGATCGAGAAACGTCAATCATCGAAATGTAAGACTTACACTCCAAAATTGATAGGTTTTTCGGAAAAAAAAAAAAAAAAAGAAGAAAAATTAAGGGGGAGATGATGTAACGTATACTCTATATTCACTTTCCTTTTGATTTTACTATCTCTGGTTATTTTATTTTACTATGTAAATTATCTTCCTACTGAACGGAATATTATTTCACCCGCTGAATGAGATCTGGCAATGAGTGTAAGTCATGACGTGGTGGTAGCTCGTATATAGGCGCGTTCATCGAGAAGTGAGTTGTTGTGTTGTTGCGTTGTAGTTGTGTTGTTGCTGTGTTGTTGCGTTGGAGTTGAGGGTGGTTGGTGTTGCGTTGCAGTGTGTTGTTGTGTAGTAGTGATATATGAGTGCCTTAGTTGACCAGGAGTCATCATAATAAACAAGTTGTTCTGTAAGTTCAGTCTTTTTCAATTCTTAGTTTTGTCAGACCTCTGTCTGGCTGTTAGGTTTATGACTTTGATTACTTAATATAAATAACCAGCGTTGAGACTTTGTTTAAGCTCATAATTAACGAGTAACAACACCCTTTTGGGAATTCATCATTTTGAAGCTTAGAGCATTATTCATTCATAATAATTAGCTTAGCAAAAAGGTAAGCAAAGCTAATTCATTATAACTTCAGCAAACAGGTTTGACAGAGGAGAGCCCATTGGGCCACCAAAATTTTGTTTGTATATTTTCTCATCATATTTGAAGATATTATTTTCATAGATGTATAATAAAATTGCTTTTAACTCTTGTAGTTGTGTGTTATTAAGAGATTGATCCTGCTGTAATTTTTTATTAATAATCTCAATAGCTTCTGGTAAGGGATACTTGGAAACAGTGCCTTGACATCCATACTAGCCATTCTGTAATCTTTTAGATCTTGGTTTACATATTTCACAATTTCAATAAATTCATATGTATATTTTACATTGTATTGTGTTTTCATAAATATTGGTGCCAAGAAACTGTAAATATTCTTTTCAAGATTAATCAATGGAGAGTTCTTTTTGGACACTATAAGTCTCATGGGGTTACCATCCTTGTGTGTTTTAATTTTTGCAAACATTCGTGAGACCTTCGTACCCATTGGTGGTTTTGCATTTTTGATCTCATTAGGTAAGGTGCTGTGGTTCCTGATGTTAGCCAAATATCTTACTTGATTATCAGTTGGATCCCTTTTCACCTCAAAACATTTCAATTCTTCTATTGCCAATTTCATTTTTAGGTTATATTCTTCTGTATTGAAAATCACAATTTGGCCTGTTTTATCAGCTTCACAAAATTTTATATTCTTGTCTTCTTTTAATTTCAACAGTTGATTTTTTTCATATTTTAACATCTTTAAATAATAATTTTTATTATTTTTTCCATTATATTCCTTTAATATAATTCAGAATAGTTTACCACTAAACTCCTCCTTATCGTCATTAGGGATATTTCTGATGATATCTTCAAAATTTGGTATTAAATCTTCGGTTTTTGTTATCTTCTGTGGAAAAGCATATTATTTTTCCCCATTGTAATACAGCTCTTTGTGAATAAGTTAGCTCATGTGATGACATGTTCTGGTAAACCTCGTAGTTATTTTCTTTTTGTTCATGTCCTGTATATTGGTCCAATAGTCAATGTAATTTTGCCGTAATGCTTTGTTTGGCTGACTTTCTTTCTTTTTCAACTATTTCAATAATTTCTCTTAGCGTAGTATCCAAGATTTCATTCTTCCATGATCCACTGAAATTTCCTTATGTTGTATTACTTATGCAGCCAAACCGATAAAAAAAAAAAAAGTAGCCTTCCTTTCAGCATACACTACAGTTTTGAATCTGGAAAGGCAATTTTAATTAATTATCACTTTATGGCATTTAAAAAAAAAAAAAAACACACGATTGAGGATTCTCAAATTCCTACACAAAAGTTAAAAAATCGGATTTCCGAGTTTAGAATATCACAAAAATCCGGAATTCCGGGCTACCCCCGGACGACAAACAGGCGAAAGAGGTCCTGAATGACTGTTTTGTTTTGTTTTTAATTTGAGGTTTAACAACCACCATGAGCAACTCCAAGAGGGCAGTTGCTTGTCCCTGATTTAGATCCACTGATTCCAGGGAAGGGAGAAAGCCAGTGCCATAAGACAAACACACCACTTATGCCTCATCAGGGACTCATAGTTCATCTCCAGCTCATCTTGGACTTATGGTCAGGAGCCAGTGTTTATATTACTGCAACATAGGCACATAAATTACTATTATCATACCACACAGTTTTGCCTTAACGACTTCAACATATTCTAAGATAAATCTTCCCTCTGTAGGGCAGTTCTACCCTGAAAGCTGTTGACCACTGAAGATACGCTGAGCCAGGGGTGCAGAAAATTTTCAGGTCCCAATATTTCCCCCAGAACGCAATTTTTTTTCTGTCCGAAATTTCCCCCAAAACTGTAGCGGACTTTCATACAAGTTTAAGCGAGTATTAGATCTATATGTTGATGATTAAGAACTAATCCTTAAAGCCTATTAATTAAAAATTTGAAAAAAAAAAAGAAAACCTAATATTTATTTTAGATTAAAAATGTCTGAAACATTTTTGGGTCTAGCTGAAAACAGTGGTGGGGCAGAGAGGCTGAAAAATAAACAGCTAAAAAATTCTGCAATTAACTATAATTTATTTCATTCTAGCATTTCAGGCGTATAATTGTGCCAGATAATTTTACTGAATGAAATTTAAATTAGACTTAAATCCTTTGAAAAATGCATGGGTCATTCGCTTTAAAATGTGTGGAACCCCTAATAATTTTTCAGATCGGCGCCTACGACACATAAGCTGCCATTAGTTTCGGAAAGATTTTATTAGCATGACTAGTGGTTGCGCCGTACTGATTACTCGTGCCACACTGTCTACGCCTTGGCCTTAGTAAAGTCGTTTGGGCTCGGTGAATCATATGCCAGCAGCAGTCCTTAGTATGTCACTGTGCTCATAACTCTTGTATTTATAACGACATGACATTTTTCAAAATGATTACCTGATTACTGTGCAGTAAATTACTCTTATCTTTCGCGTTATACTCGTTGTTAATAAGTCAATTTTTCGTTTTATTAATATTACTACTATTATTATTTTACCAGCGGGCAAAAATTTCCCCTGAACCTCGTTCGCGGGTTCGGACAAATTCTGCACCCCTGTGCTGGCAACATTGTTATTATCTTAATCCCAATGGGGAAGGGCGTTTTGGGGACATGGGGGAAAGCAAAAGTGCTAGACAAGAAACAAAAATTATTCCTTTTAGGTAACCTGACATTCTGAGATAAAATGTATGCAGCCAACATAAGAACTACATGTCACTGTGATTTTCCTCTTTGATCCTGCTGCATATTGTATCCACCAAAAAGGGCAATTCTGTCACAGTTTAAAGTCACCAATGGTTCTACGGAACTGCCACTGTCATCACCATGACAGGAAAATCACTTTTAAGCCCACCTTTATGTTAAGTATGAAAAACTGTAAACGAGAGATTAACAAAACATAAGAGAAAAAAACAACCAGAAACTTAAAATAATCATATATGCCCCACAATGTTGAAATAAAAAACAAAAACTAGATGGTTTATGGATGTAACAAATGTGAGTACCATTCTACAAACCTAACTCAAAATTCTATTAATTCAAGTGATGGTGTAACTTCAAGATGAACAAGTCATGAAAAATATATCTACAAGACACTTCAGTGACTTCAATGAGAATGATAATTGCTGATCTATATCTCCAAATATACATAATAGCAAAGGTATTATTTACCTGATATTGGCAAAGTATTTCGCACATTGTTGCTCCGTGAGGCACATGCTCCCAGCCCGAGAGGTCAATTATGTTACAGGTTTTTTCGGTTAGTTGAATTTTTTTATAAATAAAACAATTAGGTTATATTATTATCAGTTCAACTTTCATTCATTCGCACAACCAAACGTTTTAAATTTACTATTAATTAAAAAATTGTATTAGGGAAAGTTATACTCATGGTGTCGGGACACGTCTTTCAAGAGGCTCTTCGTCCGTTGTTACGGCGAGTGCTTTCAGCACTTTCCGAGTGCCTGTGACGTACCTGGCAGCAGGACGCACACGACATAAAGGCAGATAGTAGTCAGAACAAACGTCCGCGTAGCTCAATTGGTAGAGTGACTTATTTCGGAATGAGGGGATCCGGGTTCGAATCCTGGCGTGGACAGAAATGACGGAGAAATTTACTTCGTTATAATGGCGCCCGAACTATCCAGATGACCCGTCCGTTCAAAATCTCGCAATGGTGTGATGTTCTTTCCACACCGCGAGATAGGAAAAATAAGAGAATACCTTCTCCAGCGCTTCGAAAAATAAATGTGTGTGACGTTGCATTCCACACACCAGATTGACTGGGAGTTCTCAAGTGCACGTTCTACAGTGGATGGCTGCCTGCAACGATTCATGGTCACGGCTGACCCGTGGGCCATGCCCCCGGCCCTCTTCTTTCGGGGGGGGATGTGACGTACCTGCCAGCAGGACGCACACAACATAAAGGCAGATAGGAGTCAGAATGAACGTCTGCATAGCTCAGTTGGTAGAGCGACTTGTTCCGGAATAAGCGGACTCGGGTTCGATTCCCGGCGTAGACCAGAAATGATGGAGAAATTTACTTTGTTATATGCCATCGTCGGGCCTTCTACTATCTACACGACGTTTTTCTCACGTATGTGTAGCCCAAAGCGAGCACATAGTAAGCGTAGGAACTCTAATGGAGATAGTGGATCCCCAAAACCTCAGCGCCATCTGGCGGTGAGGGGGCAAACCAACATGGTCACATGACAGTCCTAAACCAGTAGGAACAGATTACAGATCTTTGGTTAGAAGTGCACGTTTTGCTCGCGATCTGGTGAATTAGTATATCAATATGGTGAAAAAACGGTGTCATTTTTGGGATGGTTCAATTACAGATGCGTACAAATTAAGCCTTTTTCGATTTTCAAAGCGAAAAGATCGGCAAATGTTTCTTTGGTATTTATTTCTTTTGTAATAGTTACTTGTCATTGTTGACAAACTCACGTGGAGCTTGTGTGATAGTACGGAATCCAAATTGAATTCTATGAGTGTATTTCGAGAAGTGAAGGTTGCTGCAAAAGTTTTGTCCGCAACAGGAATAAACATTTTTCAAGAATCAAAAAGAATAATTAATAAAGTATAATAATTGTAAAATACATGTGAATCTAGCTCCGGCTCGGCAGGCATGTGCTCCCACAATGCATTGCACGCATTCTGTTTTGTTCCCTGGCAGCTGCTTCAATTGGCGCTGCAAGCAGAGAATGCTTGAATCTCGAGGCTCTCGTTTTTAACGTTAAGTTCCCTTGCTTCATCTTATACTCACTTTGGTGTAGCCGCTGGAGTTGCATGTCGGGAAACGAAGGGTAAGTTTTGTAGCCGGTATGTGTTAGGTGATTGTTTCTCATGTGTCGCCGTCTTTTGGATGAGTTGGTAGGTATATCAGTCGTAAGTACAATTTTTCTCTTTTTAGTGTAGATATTTTTGAGCTTTTATTATTTATTTGTAGAAACAGGTGCATTATTTTTTACTCCTTTATATAGAGACGTCTCCCGACCTGATGAGTATGACTTTCTCTAATACAATATTTTAATTAATAGCAAATTTAAAACGTTTGATTGTGCGGATGAATGAATGTTGAACTGATAATAATATAACCTAATTGTTTTATTTATAAAAAGTTTTAACTAACCAAAAAAAAGACCATAACATAATTGACCTCCCAGGCTGGGAGCACGTGCTTCACAGAACAACACCGTGCGAAATACTTTTCCAATATCAGGTAAATAATACCTTTGGTATTATGTATATATGCGGGCGGTCGTAGTGAGCGATGGGTTTGCCTCCTCGGGGCGCTCCGTGGTAACAATGGCACACACAACAGCAACTAGGGCCTCTGTGAATCTTGGAGAGGTGCAAGCTAGTTCTGTGTGACATTGGCGAAAAGACCCCAACTCACTGGGTTTTGTTCCAGAATCCTTAGGTTGAATTACCAACTGGAATCCCCCACACTGATGTACTTACCTGATTAAAAAGACAAAAAGAAATATTAAGAATGACTCAAGTGTGGGATATGGTGGACCTACCACACTTGAGAAGGATGGTCCACCACGGAATCGACCTGGACTTTCTAAACGGCGTATGAGAAAGCGATCTCAGCGGAGTGAATGTAAGATTGGTGTATGGAATACTAGAGGTATAAATGGCAAGATGAGTGAGGTGATTGAGGAGATGAATAAGTATAGACTGGATGTGCTGTGTGTAAATGAAACCAAAAAGAAGAAAATTGGAGTAGAAGAAGTGAATGGCATGGTGAGTGTGTGGTCTGGAGTATTGGATAATATGAGAGGACAGGCTGGTGTAGGTGTGATTTTAAGTGAAAAGATGAAGAACAACTTGATTCACTATAGTTGCATAAGCGAGAGAATTCTCTGGATTCGTTTGAAAGTGAAACTTCAGAGAATTGTAATTGTTGTAGTGTATGCTCCTTGTGACTCGGAACCTTCTGATAAGAAAGAAGATTTCTGGAATGAGCTAAAAGCTGTTTTGAGCCAGTTTGGCGCTAAAGAAAAAGTTATAATAGCAGGGGATTTCAATGCTAGAGTAGGTGTGCAGACTGCAATTTCTGACAATGTTCTGGGTAAGTTTAATGATCCTTGTGTGAATGATAATGGTGAAAGATTAATTGAACTCTGCATTGAGAATGGTTTGTGTGTATCTAATGCATTTTTCAACCACAAGTATATCCACACATATACTTGGGAAAATCGTACTCTTGGTCAAAACAGTGTGATAGATTTTGTTGTTTACGATCAGCGTTTGAAACACTTAGTTGTTGACACCCGTGTGATGAGAGGTGCGGATGTTGGTTCTGATCATTACTTGGTAGTGTCACGAGTGAAACTTAATGTTGGTTGGAGGAAAAGGAATAGGAAGAGACCCAGGATAGAAAGAATAAAGGTTGATAGGCTCCTTGAAGATCATCAGCAGTATTCTGACTTACTCAGAGAACGGCTGAAGGATCTGAAATCTTGTGAGAGGGATGTAGAAAAGAAGTGGGAATGTTTTAAGAACTGTGTTGTTACTGCTGCTAAAGAGGTCTGTGGCACCACAATAGTGGGTAACAATAGAGATGATGCTTGGTGGAATAGTGAGATTGACGAGGCAGTAAAGAAAAAGAAGGAAGCCTATTTGGGGATGTTGCAAGGTAGTCTCTGTGGATGAATATCGCTGTAAGAAGTGTGAAGCTGCTAAGCTGGTTCGCCACAGTAAGGCAAAAGATAGGAAAGAGAAAGTGGAAAGGCATGAACTGGCTTTTGGAAAGATAGAATGTCCTTCTGGAAGTACATGAGACTCAGGAAAAATAGGGGAAACAAAGTTGTAAGTTGTGTGAAGAATGAGATTGGAGAAATGATATGGGAGCCCAATGAGTTTAGTGACAGATGGGGCAAATACTTCTGTGAGTTATTAGATCAGGAGAGCAAAAATGATTCTGAGACAGATGCAGATGATATCACAATGAGGGATGAAAGCACAGGAGGAATCTCAAGAGAAGAAGTGTGTAAATCTCTAAAATCTCTTCAGAATGGAAGGCTCCAGGAGTTGATGGCATAACTGCAGAGATGTTGAAGTATGGTGGTGACTCTATAATTGACTGGTTAACTGAAATTTTCCAGTTGTGCTGGGAGTTAGGAATGGTCCCTCGGGATTGGAAGGATGCTATCATTGTTCCCTTGTATAAGGGAAAAGGTGATCAGACTGAATGCAAGAACTATCGTGGTATTAGCCTACTGAAGGTGCCAGGGAAAGTGTTCGGTAAGGTTGTTATTGAAAAAGTACGGGGTCTTACATCAGAGAAAGTGTGGGATGTTCAGAGTGGTTTTATGCCTGGTAAAGGCTGCACTAACCAGATTTTTGCATTACGCATGATGATTGAAAAGTATCTGGCTGTTGGGAAGAAAGTTTTTAATGCCTTCATAGATTTAGAGAAAGCTTACAACTGAGTCAATAGGACACTTTTGTGGAAGGTATTGAATGAATATGGTGTTACTGGGAATCTACTTAATAGTGTAAAAGCCATGTATGCTGGTAGTAGAGCTTGTGTACGAGTGAATGGTGTTTTATCAAAATGGTTTTCCATTGGTGCAGGAGTTAGATAAGGTTGTGTAATGTCACCATGGCTGTTTAATATATTTATGGACGCATGCATGCGTGAGGCCAAAATAGATAATAGTGGTTTATGTCTTGGTGATATCCGTGTCTGCAGATTGCTGTATGCTGATGACACTGTCCTGTTGGCAGAGAGCAAAAGTGAGTTGCAGAGTATGTTGACTCGGATGCATGAAGTTTGCAGGAAATTCAAACTGAGTATAAATAAGGGAAAAACCAAAGTTATGGTGTTTGAGAGAGGATTGGGTAGCACTGAATGTAATGTAAGTATAAATGGCACTGTGATTGACCAGTTGAGTGAGTTTGTGTATTTAGGAAGCATGTTTGACAGAGAGAACAAGTTGGATGGTGAAATCAGTAGGCGAGTGAATTCTTCTTTGAAAGTCATAGCTGCTCTGGAAGCTTTTCACAGGATTGATGGGTTCTCTAGAGAGTCCCGCATGGCTGTGTATGAAACAGTAATTGTTCCTACTCTGATGTATGGCAGTGAAACCTGGCTACTGCAGAAGAAACATAAGAGTCATTTGTGTGCTGGAAAAATGTGTTACTTATGTGGGGTTTGTGGCAAGACATGATCTGATTGAGTGAGGAATGAAGATGTATTGCAGTTGTGTGATGTAAAGCAAAATGTTGTCAGCAAGGTGGAGACCAATATGTTTCGGTGGTTTGGCCATGTTGAAAGAATGAGTGATGAAATGCTTACTAAGAAAATATTTTCAGCCCAAGTGGCAGGAAGGAAAGGCAGAAGAAGGCCAAGGACGACATGGGTGGATCAGATTCAGGAGTGTCTGCATGAGAAAAAGATTATGAGTATGAAGTATAAAAGATCTTGTGTAAGGCGTGTAATGGATATCAGTGAAGCACGAGTTGTATGTCAAAATCGCTGTAAATGGCGAAGTTTGATACG
The DNA here is from genome assembly GCA_039090855.1 of Macrothele yani. Lineage (NCBI taxonomy): Eukaryota > Metazoa > Arthropoda > Arachnida > Araneae > Macrothelidae > Macrothele > Macrothele yani. The sequence goes on from CM077019.1 coordinate 12,830,535, forward strand.
ACAACAATAAGTAAAAATGTCTGGAAGTTTGTATTTGTTTTTGGAGCTAACCTCTGAATCTCAGAGAACAGCTTAGTGATATGTATGTATGTATGTATGTATGTATTATGTATATTTAATATAAAGCACGTTTATAACATAAGACAACCCCTAAAGTTGTCTCATGAATTACATATTTCGTATATCTCTAAAGATTTGTACAGGTAATGTAACCATACCTTTATCATCATCATCATCATCAACCATTATCAATCCACTGCTGGACGAAGGTCTCCCCAAGTTTCCTCCACAACGGTCTGTCTTGTGCCAGTCTCCTCCATGTCACTCCCGCATACTTTCGAATTTCATCCACCTCATCTCCCTCCCATGTGGTCTTCTTCTGGGTCTTTCGCTGTCTCTTGGAATCCAATCTAAAATTTCGGCTGTCCATCGATCGTCTGTCCTTCTGGCAGTATGTCCAGCCCATTGCCATTTCAGGGATTTAACTCTGATCATGATGTCTTCCACTCTTGTCATTTTTCGGATCCACGAGTTCCTCTTCTTATCTCTCCTGGTTACACCAAGCATGCACCTCTCCATGGTTCTTTGAGTTGTCTGTAGTCTTTGTATGTCTCTTTTAGTTAAGGTCCACGTCTCTGCACCATACGTAAGCACTGGAAGGATGCAGTGATCAAATACTTTCCTTTTAAGACATAATGGCATATTGCTCTTGAAAATTATGCTGTTTCTTCCAAAAGCTCTCCAGGCAAGTTTTGTATGCCGATTAATTTCTTCATCGATGTGACCCTCACTTGATATCTGCTGTCAAAGATAAAGGTACGTGTCTGTTATCTCCAGCTTTTCTCCATCAATCGATAAATCTTCATTTCTTGTAAAAGCATTGAACATCACTTTTGTCTTCTGAAAGTTCATTTTTAATTCAACTTCTTTACTCTTGTCAGCAAGTTCCTGGATCATACTCTGCAGCTCTGATGGGGTAGTTGCAAAAATGACTACATCATCAGCAAAACGAAGGTGAGTTGGATAATCTCCATTAATCTTTATCCCTTTGTTTTCCCAGTTCAGTGATTGAAAGACATTTTCCAATGTGGCATTAAAGAGCTTCGGAGATATGGTGTCACCTTGTCTCACTCCCTTTATATATTAATCTTTCATAGGATATTTCAGTTGAATTGTTGAATTTGGGTTTGCATAATCATTATACAAAATAACTTAATAAAACCTGAATACGTCCTGACCTTCCACATAAATAACAAAATTTATGTATACACATTTAACAACTTATAGCTTTGCTCAGCCACAGCAAGAAGCGAATAAATAGAATTACGGTACTGACAGGCACAACAGATTAAATGCATTTCTTTTTTTGCGCATACTAAATTTCCTTATCCCAAACTGCTTCTTAATGTTCATTTCTTAAAATATTCTTTGTTTGGTAATCCTTTTAACCTTCTAAGAAACATTATTTCTTTTCTTTTCAGTTGTTCGTCTTCTTTTTACCAGGCTGCCCAAGCTTCTCTCCATTAGTTAAACAGCAGCTCTTACAGTTAAATGTATATATTTTTTAAAGTACGTAATTTAGCAGCTTACTTTAAAAAAAAAATCCATAGCTGAAATGTGCATGTATATACAAGCATGTGTATGTACAAAAATTCCTTACGTTGGCAGTTCTGTCTTTCCGGATTTCCAAAATGGCCAGCCAAACATTCCCCACAGTTCCATCCAGCTGTATTTCCCAAGCACTTCAAACACTGACCGGTCAGGCGATCACACCACCCTGGACGAGAGGTGTCAGCATTTCCACTGCAATCACATGGCTGGCAATATCCACCAGGAATCTGTGGATTTCCAAAGTATCCTTCTGCACACCTGACGATAAAATTAAAAAAAAAACTGTAGAAAAGTGCTATAAAGGGAAAAAAAATAAACATATATCATTAGAATTACGAAAAATGCAAATCATGAGACTACCTTATAGGTTATCTTATGTTATAAACGTGATTTTAATTAAACTATACATAATATCTAAGGTATTTTACCTGATATTGTCAAAGTATTTCTCACGTTTTTTCCTCTGTGAGGTACGTGCTCCTTGACCCGAGAGGTCTCTTACGTTACGGACCTTTGGTTAGTTATAAAAAAATGTTTTGGAGAAATAAAACAGTTAGGTTATGTATTTTCAGTTCCACATTCATTCACGTTTAAAATTTACTATTAATTAAAAGATTTTAGTAGAAAGAGTTATACTCATCGGGTCAGGAGACGTCTCATACGTGGTTTGTAGTTGTGGCGAGCGCTTTCTGCGGTACATTTACCGCCATCTTCGGGCCATTATTTCTACACGAGGGTTCCTCGCGTGTGTGTGGTTTTGGAGTTGCCTGTCAGTAATCGATGGGAAGGTTTGCTGCCTGTATGTGTTAGGTGATTTGTTTCCAATGTGTCGCCATCTACTGGATGAGTTGGTAGGTATCAGTCGTAAGTATAGTGTGTGTCTCTATGTGTTAGGTGATTTGTTTCTAATGTGTCGCCATCTACTGGATGAGTTGGTAGGTATCAGTCGTAAGTATAGTGTGTGTCTCTATGTGTTAGGTGATTTGTTTCCAATGTGTCGCCATCTACTGGATGAGTTGGTAGGTATCAGTCGTAAGTATAGTGTGTGTCTCTATGTGTTAGGTGATTTGTTTCTAATGTGTCACCACCTATTGGATGAGTTGGTAGGTATCAGTCGTAAGTATAGTGTGTGTCTCTATGTGTTAGGTGATTTGTTTCCAATGTGTCGCCATCTATTGGATGAGTTGGTAGGTATCAGTCGTAAGTATAGTGTGTGTCTCTATGTGTTAGGTGATTTGTTTCTAATGTGTCGCCACATATTGGATGAGTTGGTAGGTATCAGTCGTAAGTATAGTGTGTGTCTCTATGTGTTAGGTGATTTGTTTCTAATGTGTCGCCACCTATTGGATGAGTTGGTAGGTATCAGTCGTAAGTATAGTGTGTGTCTCTATGTGTTAGGTGATTTGTTTCTAATGTGTCGCCACCTATTGGATGAGTTGGTAGGTATCAGTCGTAAGTATAGTGTGTGTCTCTATGTGTTAGGTGATTTGTTTCTAATGTGTCGCCACCTATTGGATGAGTTGGTAGGTATCAGTCGTAAGTATAGTGTGTGTCTCTATGTGTTAGGTGATTTGTTTCTAATGTGTCGCCACCTATTGGATGAGTTGGTAGGTATCAGTCGTAAGTATAGTGTGTGTCTCTATGTGTTAGGTGATTTGTTTCTAATGTGTCGCCACCTATTGGATGAGTTGGTAGGTATCAGTCGTAAGTATAGTGTGTGTCTCTATGTGTTAGGTGATTTGTTTCTAATGTGTCGCCACCTATTGGATGAGTTGGTAGGTATCAGTCGTAAGTATAGTGTGTGTCTCTATGTGTTAGGTGATTTGTTTCTAATGTGTCGCCACCTATTGGATGAGTTGGTAGGTATCAATCGTAATTATAATTCTTTTGTGTAAATATTTTTGGGCTATTATTATTTGTTCATAGAAACAGGTGTATTTTTTTTCCTCTTTGTTTATTGGTGTAATTTTTTGCAATGTTCTTTTTGTTTTTGGCTTTTTTTTATGGATTTTTCTTTTTTTATAAGTGATTTCCAGGCTGTGTCTAGTGTGGTGGGGTCTTGTAAGTTGCATATTGAACAAAAAAAAAAAAAAAATATGCAACTTACAATACCCCACCACACTAGACACAGCCTGGAAATCACTTATAAAAAAAGAAAAAATCCATAAAAAAAAGCCAAAAAAAAAAAAAAGAACATTGCAAAAAATTACACCAATAAACAAAGAGGAAAAAAATACACCTGTTTCTATGAACAAATAATAATAGCCCAAAAATATTTACACAAAAGAATTATAATTACGATTGATACCTTCCAACTCATCCAATAGGTGGCGACACATTAGAAACAAATCACCTAACACATAGAGACACATACTATACTTACGACTGATACCTACCAACTCATCCAGTAGATGGCGACACATTGGAAACAAATCACCTAACACATACAGGCAGCAAACTTTCCCATCGATTCCTGACAGGCAACTCCAAAACCATACACACGCGAGGAACCCTCGTGTAGAAATAATGGCCCGAAGATGGCGGTAAACGTACTACAGAAAGCGCTCGCCACAACAACGAACCACGTGTGAGACGTCTCCTGACCCGATGAGTATAACTCTTTCTACTAAAATCTTTTAATTAATAGTAAATTTTAAACGTTTGACTGTGCAAGTGAATGAATGTGGAACTGAAAATATATAACCTAACTGTTTTATTTCTCCAAAACATTTTTTTATAACTAACCAAAGGTCCGTAACGTAAGAGACCACTCGGGGCCGGGAGCACGTGCCTCACAGAGCAAACAACGTGAGAAATACTTTGACAATATCAGATAAAATACCTTAGATATTATTTATAGTTTACATATCATTAGAGCACAATGCCAAACCAAATGCCTTATAATCAAAACTAAAATAATTGCCTAATGCGACATTATGTATCATCTTTCTCTCTATTTTAACTACAGTTTTATATTGTTGGGTACTACTAAACAGACATATAGTACAGACATACAGACATATAGTACTACCAAACAGACAAAAGTTAAAATAATCATATATGCCACACAGTGTTGAAATAAAAAACAAAAACTAGATGGTTTATGGATGTAACAAATGTGAGTATCATTGTACAAACCTAACTCAAAACTATATTATTTCAAGCGCATGTGTAACTTGAAGATGAACAAGTCATGTATGTAATAATTTCAGGAGTGCGTAATGTTTGTTCTTTTGATGTTGTGAAGTTGTCTTAGTCTTTACCGAAAGATTTGCTAAACATATAATACGAACATTTACGTCTGACACATATCGTATAAACACTTAAGATTGAGTGGCCCACCAATTGTGAGATAAGTCCATGTAATTTGATTTTCGAGTGCAAGAAATGTGAAATCGGCTGACATTCATCGTCAGATGTATGACGTCTATGGTCAAACGCCAGAAGTGATGGAATGATGAGGAAATGGGTCAGACAGTTCAACATAGGTCATTGAACATACATTGCTCATTTCTGCACAGACTCAGGCAGTCATCACGTCTTTTGGCTGGAAAGAAATGGATCACACTCCCCCCCCCCTCCTTAAGCCCAGACTTATACTTTGTACTTTGAGTCAGCCTTAGAGTGTACCACTATGAAGGGTGCAAAACAGCTACCTCCGCTACGAAAAGTAGTCCCAAGAGTTTTGAGCTAAAACAAGTAGAATTATTGCTCAGAATCCATTTTTGTTTGCTCAGCAGTTTATCAGACAAAATTTCCTTCTAAAAAGAGTTCCAGAAGTTAGTTCGCTTTTGGAAATAAATTTGTTATGAGAAGTTGCTGAATCAAGAGCTTCGCACTTTCGGCTGTTTCTGCCCACTTGGGATAAAACTCAGACAGGGGGAAGGGGTGGAAGACCTCTCCCAACATCAACAACACAGAGACAATAAATTAACAGTCGGGGAAACTCGAAGGGTGTGTTACTTAAACAGGCAGTAGGGGAAGCAGTTTGGCCTCCACCAGACCCCCTAATCACAATCCCCACTGTTTGTGAGATGTGTGGGTGGGTGGGGGAATCAGAAAGGAAAAAATAGAAGAGCACATTAACGCGGATGGATACCGTTCTTGCGTTCCACGACTAGTCGTGAAGGATCTTCCGCCTTTACCAACAGTACACTTTTAGGGTGAATTGGAGTATAGAGCCAAGTGACTATCACCTGTTCTTGCATCTGACGAAGTTTCTTGCTGGTTGCCGTTTCTTCGATAACGATGAAGTCAAAGTAGCAGTGCAGAAGTGACTGTCTTCATAGGCAGCCTTGATCTACAGTAGGGGGATAAAAACAATGGCGCCCCATCACGACAAATGCCACAATAATAGAAGAAGCTATGTGGAAAATTAGTTTGAGATGAACTTATGGTGCTCATGTTTTCTTATTTTTTTCCCCCAAAGTGCATTTCTAAGATTTCAGCCACCAATATTCCAGATATGTAAGAAACTATGCAAAGAAGAACAACACACGTGTTTTCCAAACAGGACGAATTCTTGTGCCCATTTAGAATGGGTTTTCATGACAAAATTTATTAATTTGCTCACTGTCTCCACACCAACTATTTCCAAAGTTATGGTGTCATTCGCAAAAATGAGCAGGAGGCACACTGTGAGGTTAAACTTTGGCTGAAAACCTAAGTTCACCAAAAGAAACAGAAGGATGTTAGAAAGGATTGTAGGCAAAGAGATCAATACCATAACCACTACAATGAACAAGAGCTCAGCATGCATCTCAACAACCGAGTTTCCAGCAATGCATTTCATTTGGAGATGCACAAAGACCGAATTTATGGTAAAATGTCTATTGTTAAAGCATTTATCACAAATGTCAGTGCTCTGAAGTGGAATACACTGAGTAATGAGCATAAAAAATTATGGGTTACATAATCGGAAGTGTGTCACGTTGAACATAGAGAAGAAACCTGTTCTGGGCATTGGTAATGCAATATATTATCCTTTGGTTTCCTTGTTAATCTGCATGGCAGAAATACCAGCAACTGTACGAGTATGTTGGCAATTGGGCTTCAGCACTGTGTGTGTGTGTGTGTGTGTGTGGGCGCGCGTTTGAATCACTAGTATTTAACTGTTCTCCATCTAAAATCTCCTCAGAAAACTATATTCATTGTAGAGCAGGAATCAACATCGTGCCTCCCAACTTCTTTTGAGTAAGTTACCATTACATCATGCCGGATTACAAACTTCTAAGTAACTGAAGCAAGTGAATGTCTCTACTCTTCTTTTTCATCACTTAAACCACTGTCCTAGTTTTTGCAATAGTAACATACTTAAAAAGAAATCAGGAAATGCCAATTTGATTTGCACTTATGGACAATGTGATTTTCATCTTAGAAGTGTATTGTTTTGTGTGGTATAATAGTAACAAACTCAAAAGGAAATACGGAAATGCCAGTTTGTTTCCTGCTCTATGGTGATGCAATTTTCAAGTTTCCTTAGGAGAAGGCTGCTTGGATAATGATGAACTAAAGGCAGTTCAGTATTGAAATCTGATTGGTCAAAATGCACTTATGCTCATAAAAAACAGAACACCTGAAAAGAATCAAACTACGACTTTAATTTTCACAGGATATGCTAATCAGGCAATATCGCGGAAATGAATACCATTTTGGCGCCATAGGTGCATGCATACCGCATCTAAGCAAATCAGATCACACAATGTCATAGGTGCAGTGTGGCTCTGTCAGCATGTCAGTGCTTGGTCACCAGTGGGTAAGGATGCTTCGTTGTCATGTAAGACAGTCTCACAGACACATCAGCAAGTTTGACAGAGACAGCATTATTGGCATGAGAGACTGCAATGCTTTCCACCGGGAGATTGACAATCGTGTGAGTGACTCTTGAACCCTAGACATTTAAGAGTACATTACACTGTCCTTGCACTGACATGGTGAACTGATCCATTGTTCAAATCACTAATGATGTGTGATATTGTCTTGTGGCTACTGGTTCAAACAATGCAGCCCAAACAATGTGCACAATGATCTGTCAAGGCTGGTACACCTCTGCAGTTCACTTGGGAACTTGTTCTTTTGCAAGAATTTCCATATTCCCAAAACACTCTGGGCAGGGCCGGTGCTAGCCAAAGTTCTGCCCTGTGCGACTTTCCCTTTGCAACCCCTTCCCCTCTCTAATTGCTGCAACATTGTCACAAATTCATTGTTCTTATTCTTCCTTATAGCAAATATTTCTTAGCTCATAATCAATCATGGGTTTCACCCAGTGGTGGTCCTAGCCCTTGCGGGGCCCCAGGCGATGGCTCTTCACAGGGCCCTTCACAATTGCAATAACCCCTTATATACACTATCTACCAACAAGTAATTGGACACCTGCGATAGCAAAGAAAAACGAAGTTTATTCACCTTCAATAGTTGGTGGAGTCACCACGAGCGGCAATTACAGCTGCGACCCTCCGGGGCATACTCTCAACCAGACATTGTACAACGGCTAGTGGTATTTTCTTCCACTCAGCTTGGAGAAGACAGGTCAGTAGTTCCTTCACCGATTTTGGACGGTGGGGGCACCCCTTAAGTCGACGCTCCAACTCATCCCAGAGGTGCTCGATAGGGTTAAGGTCCGGGTTCTGCGCAGGCCAGTCCATTCGATTAACCCCATTGTCACCATACCAAGCCATGGTGGACCTCGCAACATGACAGGTGGCATTGTCATCCTGAAAGTAACATGGGTCCACCCCGTAAAACTGCCACAACGTAGGAAGCGCATGGTCATCCAAAATGGTGCAGTAGGTCTCGGCGTTGAGTCTACCAGGAATTGCGACCAAGGGTCCCGTGCCATACCAGGACAAACACCCCCATAGCATAATTCCACCACCGCCGAACTTCACACTTGGCACAATACATGCCGGCAGGAGGTGTTCTCCAAGCAGATGCCAAACTTATACCCTGCCATCCGAACGGTAGAGGGTAAATCTTGATTCGTCGCTCCAGAGAACCTGTTTCCACTGTTCAACGGTCCACTGTCAACGTTCTTTGCACCACGTTAGCCGAGCAGCGCTATTGGACGTGGTGATCAAAGGCTTGTGGACGGCAGCACGTCCATGATAACCGAGCAGATGGGCTTTCTTACGGATGGTATTCACCGAAAGAACACTCCGGGATGCCTGTTGAAACTCCTCGCGGATGTGGCCCATCGATTTGGTGAGGCCGATTTTGGGTACTTCAACTCGCTGGATATGTCACATATGGATCGGCCATTTCTGTGATACCCGACGATTACACCTTTCTCGAAATCAGAGAGCTCTGAACTGCGTGGCATCTTGCATGCGACTGGTTACGTAGTTGTTTCCCACACGATATTTAACGGCGGCGGCCGTGACATGTATCAGGATCGCAGATATCATCGATTGCAGGGGTGTCCAATTACTTGTTGGTAGATAGTGTATATATAAGGGGTTATTTCGATGGTTTTGGGTTATTATATATACATATACATATATATATATACACTACAAAGTAGAGATTGTAATAAAAAAATATTTAACAAGGACAAAAACAACAAAGAAAACCTCAAAACCTAACAGGCATGAGTAAAAAATTAAAATAAAGTAATAGCAAACCTGAAAGTAGAAAGTGTCGAGAATGCCAAGCTTTGGCTTTATCAAGGACCAGCAAAACTCTGCATTTTCTCACTTCCACAAAGACCTAGTTGGAAATGGGTTTCTGCAAAGCCATAGATGCAAGTTTAAATCCCTGGCTTTGCAGAAACCCATTTCCAACTAGGTATTTGTGGAAGTGAGAAAATGCAGAGTTTTGCTGGTCCTTGATAAAGCCAAGGCTCGGCATTCTCGACACTTTCTACATTCAGTTTTGTTATTACTTTATTTTAATTTTTTACTCATGCCTGTTAGGTTTTGAGGTTTTCTTAAGAAAACAGATTATGGCACTGAGAAAAGAAGATGGTTCTGTAACAAGAAATAGAGGCGAAATTTTGACAAGAGTGAAAGATTTCTACTCCAAATTATATGAAAGGGATGATACATGCACTCCAGACATCATGAAAGATACCAGTACCAGAGTTCCTCCAGTCCTTCCAGCAGAAGTTGCACATGCAATCAAGAACATGAAGCGGGAGAAAAGCTCCAGGAGAAGATGGAATTACTGTAGACATCATACAAGAAGCAAGTGGAGAAATCGAAACAGTACTCGCCCAAATTTTCACTCGATGCCTAAATGAAGGAAAGATTCCTGAGGATTGGAACACCGCTACAATGATCCTGCTACATAAGAAAGGTGACATTGAGGATCTCGGAAACTACAGACCTGTCAGCCTCCTATCAGTAGTTTATAAAATCTTCACTAAAGTTCTTTCACACTGCTTGAAGGTAACACTGGACATGGCTCAACCGAGAGAACAAGCTGGATTCAGGAGTGGCTACAGCACAATAGATCATATCCATGTGCTGAGAGAACTAATTGAAAGAGCGAAGGAATATGAACTTCCATTGTGCATGGCTTTTATCGATTATGAAAAAGCCTTTGATTCGGTGAAACCATCAGCAGTTACAATGGCTCTGAAAACCTGCGGTATTGAAGATGCATACATTAATATTATTAATAACATCTATGAAAATGCAAGTGCAAAGATTAGGCTGTTTGAAAATACAACACACATAAAAATTGGAAAGGGAGTGAGACAAGGTGACACCATATCTCCGAAGCTCTTTAATGCCACATTGGAGGGTGTTTTTCAGTCACTGAGCTGGGAAAACAAGGGGATAAAGATTAATGGAGATTATCTAACCCACCTTCGTTTTGCTGATGACGTAGTCATTTTTGCAACTACCCCATCAGAGCTGCAGAGTATGATCCAGGAACTTGCTGACAAGAGTAAAGAAGTGGGATTAAAAATGAACTTTCAGAAGACAAAAGTGATGTTCAATGCTTTTACAAGAAATGAAGATTTATCGATTGATGGAGAAAAGCTGGAGATAACAGACACGTACGTTTATCTTGGACAGCAGATATCAAGTGAGGGTCACATTGATGAAGAAATTAATCGGCGTACAAAACTTGCCTGGAGAGCTTTTGGAAGAAACAGCATAATTTTCAAGAGCAATATGCCATTATGTCTTAAAAGAAAAGTGTTTGATCACTGCATCCTTCCAGTGCTTACGTATGGTGCAGAGACGTGGACCTTAACTAAAAGAGACATACAAAGGCTGCAGACAACTCAAAGTAGCATGGAGAGGTGCATACTTGGTGTAACCAGGAGAGATAAGAAGAGGAACTCGTGGATCCGAAAAATGACAAGAATGGAAGACATCATGATCAGAGTTAAATCCCTGAAATGGCAATGGGCTGGACATACTGCCAGAAGGACAGATCATCGATGGACAGCCGAAATTTTAGATTGGATTCCAAGGGACAGGAAAAGACCCAGAAGAAGACCACATGGGAGATGGGTGGATGAAATTCGAAAGTATGCAGGGGTGACATGGAGGAGACTGGCACAAGACAGACCGTTGTGGAGGAAACTTGGGGAGACCTTCGTCCAGCAGTGGATTGATAATGGTTGACAATGATGATGATGATGAATACAGTCTCTACTTTGTAGTGTGTGATTTCTGAATATTCATAACTGCTGCATTGCGCGTCATGATCTGCAGATAGTATGTTAGACTAATTTGGTTTTTAATTCTTGGGTGTAAATTAAGTCTTTGACTCTGCTTTTAGGTATACATATATATATATATCATCATCATCATTGTCAACCATTATCAATCCACTGCTGGACGAAGGTCTCCCCAAGTTTCCTCCACAACGGTCTGTCTTGTGCCAGTCTCCTCCATGTCACTCCCGCATATTTCCGAATTTCATCCACCCATCTCCCATGTGGTCTTTTTCTGGGTCTTTTCCTGTCCCTTGGAATCCAATCTAAAATTTTGGCTGTCCATCTATGGTCTGTCCTTCTGGCAGTGTGTCCAGCCCATTGCCATTTCAGGGATTTAACTCTGATCATGATGTCTTCCACTCTCGTCATTTTTCGGATCCACGAGTTCCTCTTCTTATCTCTCCTGGTTATACCAAGCATGCACCTCTCCATGCTTCTTTGAGTTGTCTGCAGCCTTTGTATGTCTCTTTTAGTTAAGGTCCACGTCTCTGCACCATACGTAAGCACTGGAAGGATGCATTGATCAAACACTTTTCTTTTAAGACATAATGGCATATTGCTCTTGAAAATTATGCTGTTTCTTCCAAAAGCTCTCCAGGCAAGTTTTGTACGCCGATTAATTTCTTCATCAATGTGACCCTCACTTGATATCTGCTGTCCAAGATAAACATACGTATCTGTTATCTCCAGTTTTTCTCCATCAATCGATAAATCTTCATTTCTTGTAAAAGCATTGAACATCACTTTTGTCTTCTGAAAGTTCATTTTTAATCCCACTTCTTTACTCTTGTCAGCAAGTTCCTGGATCATACTCTGCAGCTCTGATGGGGTAGTTGCAAGAATGACTACGTCATCAGCAAAACGAAGGTGGGTTAGATAATCTCCATTAATCTTTATCCCTTTGTTTTCCCAGTTCAGTGATTGAAAGACATTTTCCAATGTGGCATTAAAGAGCTTCGGAGATATGGTGTCACCTTGTCTCACTCCTTTCAATTTTTATGTGTGTTGTATTTTCAAACAACCGAATCTTTGCACTTGCATTTTCATAGATGTTATTAATAATATTAATGTATGCATCTTCAATATCGCAGGATTTCAGAGCCGTGGTAACTGCTGATGGTTTCACCGAATCAAAGGCTTTTTCATAATCGATAAAAGCCATGCACAATGGAAGTTCATATTCCCTCGCTCTTTCAATTAGTTCTCTCAGTACGTGGATATGATCTATTGTGCTGTAGCCACTCCTGAATCCAGCTTGTTCTCTCGGTTGAGCCATGTCCAGTGTTACCTTCAAGCGGTGTGAAAGAACTTTAGTGAAGATTTTATAAACCACTGATAGGAGGCTGATAGGTCTGTAGTTCCTGAGATCCTCAATGTCACCTTTTTTATGTAGCAGGATCATTGTAGCATTGTTCCAATCCTCAGGAATCTTCCCTTCATTAAGGCATCGAGTGAAAATTTGGGCGAGTATTGTTTCAATTTCTCCACTTGCTTCTTGTATGATGTCTATAGTAATTCCATCTTCTCCTGGAGCTTTCCCCCGCTTCATGTTCTTGATCGCATGAGCAACTTCTGCTGGGAGGACTGGAAGAACTCTGGTACCTTTCATGATGTCTGGAGAACATGTATCATCCCTTTCATATAATTTGGAGTAGAAATCTTTCACTCTTGTCAAAATTTCGCCTCTATTTCTTGTTATAGAACCATCTTCTTTTCTCAGAGCCATAATCTGTTTTCTTCCCTTACTGAGATGTCCCTTTGCTATCTTAAGGCTTTGGTTGTTTTCAATTGCTTTCCTCACTAGCTCACAGTTGAATTTCCTTACGTCTTCAGTGATACTTTTTCGTGTTGTCTTGCATAGCTCTATATATTCCACTTTGGAAGTCACATCTTCTTTAGTTGTCCTCATCACTCTTCTTTTTTTGCATCAACATTTTGGTTTTTCCTGATAATTTGTTCACATGCAACTTGTTCTTAGACCCAGCTAATTTTGTTGCTGTTTTCATTAGAGCTTTGGTTACTTTTCTGTTAACTTCAGAAATATCCACTTCTTCCGATGTTAGGCCTTCTAAAGCAGAGAATCTGTTCTTCAGTTCCAACTTGAAAGTATTATGGTGTTTTTTTAAGGTTGGTTATGTCAATACATTTTGTTTGTCTTATGAGCTTGCCACGTTCCAGTTTAGTGTTGAGGTGCATCTTACATCTCACCAATCTATGGTCACTACCTGTGTTGAACTTGTTCAGCACACTGCAGTCTTCGATGACGAATTTTTTGTTACACATAATAAAATTAATTTCACTTGTCGTCCCAATTGGATGTCTCCATGTCCATTTCCTGTGTGGCTTTTTCTTGAAAAAGGAGTTCAAGATGAAAAATCCTTCTGCCTCTGCAAACTCAACGAGTATTTCCACGCTGGTTTCTGTTGCCGTGACCGAATTTACCTACTGAAGTTTCATTCTGTTGCCGTTGCCCTATTTTTGCATTGAAATCTCCCATAATTATCTTCAAGTGCTGCTTACCTTTATTATTTAGATGACGAATTTCCTCATAAAATTCTTCAATTTCTTCTTCAGGATGACTTGTGGTGGGTGCATAAGTTTGAATAATCTGAGCCTGGTATCTTCTCGATAGTTGGATAACGAGTCGTGCAGCTCTGTCAGAGGAACTTTCAACTTCTACCACTTTATCCTTCAGTTTCTTGTTTATTATAAATCCAACACCACTAGTTCTGCCAGTATCTGTCCCACGATAATAGAAGAGATGTCCACTTTTCAGTTCAATGAGATCTTCTCCTTTTCTCCTTACCTCACTTAGCCCAACGATGTCCCACTTGATCCTTTGTAGTTCCTCTTCCAATTCAAGAAGCCTTGAATCAGAAGATAGGGAGCGTCCGTTATAGGTAGCCAGGGTCAGCATCAAATGGCAGCCTAGTCCGGTCCTCCGGGGATTCTTAGCACCCTCTGCCTTCATGTCGCACTGGCCGCTGCCTTGGCCAGGTACATTCCAGCTGCCGGAGACTGAGGGCCAAGATTTAAGTTGTAGAGTCATTTTGGAGTTGTTTGGCCATAACTCACCACGCTGGCCAAGCGGGCTGGTGAGTGTGGGATAGCATTTCCTCTGATCCCGATGGTATAGTTATACCGCTATTGGCGGTCATATATATATATATATATATATAATGTTGCCTAATCTGACAGTAAACCATTTGCTCATTTTTTTTATTTTTTTTCTCACACAAACCCCCTCTTGGGGTGAATGTGATTCCAAAGCAATTCTTTTTATCGGGAATTGTGGTATTGATTTATATGAAATCAGCACGATGTAATACAATACATAGAAAGATATATAATATGTCAACAACATGAAATTCCCAAGGGTTTTGAAAAACCATGGTATTCCACAGAACATAGTTAAAGTAAGGTCACCGTTTTTTGAGAACGAACTTGAAGACAAACTAACATGTCCTCAAATTCAATGCAAAATTGAGAATAATTTCGTTTTAAAATGAGCCCAAGATTGCAGACAACAGTTGACACATGGTAAAGCTGAAGATTGTCAAAGAATGTTATGACCTGCACCATTATTGTCTAGTTTCATGGGAAAACATACGATGAATCTGAAGGATGATTTTCATCTGACATGAGTATAAAATAGCAATAAAATACTATCACAGGGAATATTACTTCTGATAAATTTTAAATGTTACTCATAGAGGATAGAACATGCAAACAAAGCTACATTTTGATTTTGTAGTGAAATTTCATTGAGATTCTCCAGAAGAAAAAATATCTGAAGCCAGAAAATTACTATACACTAAGTAGACAGAAATTATGGGATGCTTGTATGCCATCTCTATAAGAAATAATATTCCAAGTCCAATAACTTCACTTGAAGAAACAGTTTAATGAAAAATGTACTGAACAAAAGTTGTAGAACTCTCAATGGAATAAATAAAGGTAGCTTGATCACGCTAGTTACGTTAACTGAAACTTATTTGTTAATATTGTTACGTGTTTTGCCCATAATCGTCATCCTCAATGGAATCTACCAAATTTAGCATAAATTACTTATTTAATTGAAAGAAAGTGGACAGCTGCCCCAGTGGTGCAGTGGTCTGAGCGCTGGCTTCTGATACTTTGTCTGAGTTGGGTTTCAATCCAGTGAAACATGGATGTTGTGTTTTTCTTATGGAACTGGCTCTCTCCCTTCTCTGGAATCATTGGCCCTGCATTAGGGACGAGCAACAGCTTATAGCCCATCGAGTTGCTCTCAGTGGTTATTAAGCACCCAAACAAGAAACAACAAAAAAGTGGATACTAAAAAAGATGAGATTTATTCCCCATCTTATAAAGATTTTAGTTAAATCCTGTTAAAACAGAAACAAAATAACAATGATTATCGAAATGACTTAGTTCGATGCTGACGCTGGTAATATTTTGACTTCCCTGAGCATTCTGAAAGTTTTAATTTTTTTTAGTAGGCACCATTTAAATTTTGGGGGAAATTTTAAATTTTTATTTTCCAAGGACAGTCCTCAGTTTCAGGTTGAAGCACTGAAACTGAGGACTGTCCCTAGAAAATGAGGATGCCTGGTCATCTTAAGTTAAAGTAACACTACTTTAGACCAAACGCCTCAATGACAGGGAGGACAGTAGAAAATTTCATGCTGTTGACATGCCATGAAGGTCACATGGTTTCATCACATTAATGGGGGTATAACCAATGAGGTTGGAATAGATGGTGAAAGGGACAGCCTTTCCCCCTCGTGTAATCAAATTGAAGCAATCAAAACGTTATGATCATGACATCACAGCCAATCACAATCTCTGCCACCATACCATGTTGGTAAGATGATGGGAAATGGTTTATTCCCTATTCCCATAATGGTGAAAACATCTCACTGGGCGTGGCCATCAGCTCTGTGTTGTTGCTCAAAAAGCCTCAAGTTTGTGACATCATCCTTCCGTGACCAGATGTCCTCATTTTCTGGGGGCCATCCTCAATTTCAGTGCTTTGTCCTCAAGTCTGTAAAAACTGACTGGGGATATCAAATGTCTTCATATTTTATTATATTTTTCTTATATTTTATTATTTGTCCTTCTTATTTTGAGCCCTCAATTTTTGAAATTTCTCCAAAAAATTTAAATGGTGGCAACTAAAAACAAATTAAAACTTTCGGAATGCTCAGAGAAGTCAGAATATTACCAGTGTCAGCATTGAACCAAGTCATCTCGATAATCGTTATTCTTTTTTTTTTTTTGCCAATTTTTTATGAGCTTGTTGCAGGCGATGTTTTAATTGGTTTTTGTTACATAAAAAATGTTTTTTTACATAAAAAATTGGCAAAAAAAAAGAAGCAAAAACAGCACTGATACGATATTGCTGAGATAATCAAAGATACCCAAAATTTGAAGACATCAAAATAATTAAATCATGTAACATTGAAAGACATTTACGTATTGCAGAATCTGTGCTGATCGAAAAAATAGGGATCAAGTATGTAATCATAATGACCCAAATGTACTTAACGAAAAATGGAAAGAACTAATTTAAATAGAACAAAAAAGAAAAAAATACTGCAGAAGAAAATAAAATATTAACTACAGTTCCTAACAGATGGAGCCACGGTGGCCAAGTGTTTCATATGATGTAGGAGATGGGGCTGACGCAACAAATCGCTTCTCTCACTCACTCGCACTGTGATAGCAGGGCTGATACTATCTGGCCTCCTGATGATGACCCTGGACGGGTGGAAAGCTGCTCGGGCAAGCTACGTTGGGAACGGCAGAGGTGTGGTGCATGAATGAGAGAGTGAGATGAGTTTGTAAATAGAGGGCAATGAGATAAGTTGGTTGTGAATAATTGCATTTTAGGTTTTTAAATGTTTTTGTTAGATGTTTTGGTGTTTGTAAATAAGGAGTTAATTTATGGTTTCTGAATGATCACACAATTAGATTCACTGAATGATAGGTTTTATAAGCCAATTAGACTACCGGTTAGGGTTATTCAGTGTCAGTGTAAATATAGGTTTTTAAGTTAAAAAGAGGTTTCTTGGATCAAGTATCATTGCAGCATTATGGATTAATAAATTACTCGCTCAGTCAAATAAAAGAACTAGTTGAAGACAACATAAAACCGCCGCACCAGCAGTCCAAACCAACCGTAGATATTAAAATGGAAATTAATGTGCAAAGAAATGTATTTTTTCAGAGAAAGCATACCTACTGGTAGGGGTAAGTTTCTTTCATTGCTCTTATTAAAGTAACTGTAAGCACGTAAATTTTTGAACAGTTATAGTGATACTGTGACTTGTCGAACAAGGAAATAAAATAATATGGTTTTAAGACATTGCTTTAAACACAGTATTTTTTGTTTTGTTTTGTTGTTATACTTGCAGAACATTAGCTTTTGGAAATCATTGCCCTCAATTTTATGCTGAAATAAAAACTTATGCAATAAAATCATATTTAACAACAATACAGGGCAGAGGCAACATTGTGAGAAAAAGGAAATTACAATTAAGGGAAAAATCTTTACTCCCTTTAACTTCCGTTTTTGGAAGTTCTGTAAGACGACTTCCCAGATGGGAGAAACAACCCATCTCCACCAATTAATTAATTAATTATTAAAAAAAACAACCTTTTCTGCATCGATCTCGAGAGAATGACTCAAATGACGATGAAAAAAGCGGAAGAATCTCATGCTCATGTATGCATTATCCACATTTCACTGCACTGCATAACTAAGAAGAGACTTTTCACACTCCATTTAAAAATGACTCAGAGTATTACTTGAATAACATTCATTCTTCCATCTGCATGGACATAGAAATTTACTTAGTAGTTAAAAACTTCATCAAAAATATGAATGAAAATTCTAAAAAAAAAAAAAAGGTACCTTTCACATTTGTCTCCTTCAAATCCTTCTGGGCAGAGATCGCAAATGTAATCTGATCCTCCATCTTCAGATTTAACAGCTGTACATGAAGGAGAGAAATTATTTTCTGGGATTTCCAAAGGGCAAGCACATGGCTTGCAATCATCAGGTGTGCCAATTGTTGCATCACCATAATATCCACGAACACAGCGATCACATTTCGATCCAGTAGTATTGTGCACACAATTCTGTTCATAACCAAAAACATAAAACATTAATTTAGGAAATCACAAGAAAAAATCACTGAGATCACAAGATACTCTAGCACAAAACACCGAGACAAAGAAAACAAATTTTGCTGAACTGCATCAGAGCAGTTACTAGACATGTGCTATTTCTGTTAAACTGTATTTAAAAAGACATGAGAAAGTACATATAAACTTCAAATAACCATAAAAAGTGAGGGTACACAAGCAGGTACACTAGGCACATAGCTGGGGGGGGAGAAGGAGGGCACCCTTGCATTTTCAGCATTTTCCATACTTATCCTTTAATTTTGCACACCAGTATATATATCTGACATAATTGCCCACACTGTAAAAATAATCACCCACCTACTTCTAGAATCCTGACTATGGGCCTGAGGTATGCCTTTGGTACCCTCACTTTTTTTCTTTTGTGTGTGTGTGTGTGTGTGTGTGTGTGTGTGTGATCTCAATCCTTTATGTCACTTTTACAGATCATTTAGATTTTCCACTTTTATGCATAAAATCTACATATACAGCATGTCCATAAATAAATGAGTGATAGGCAATGCACGTAACTAACAAACCTCATCGTAAAAAAAGATCTATTGCAACTCACAAATTTAATCACTGAAAAATTCCTGTCCATTAGATTCACTATTAATGAAGAAATTGATGGCAAGATAAATTTCTTGGATGTCAGCATCTCAAAATGTAATAATCTTCTTTCCACTTCTGTCTACCGAAAACCAGTTTCTACCAATAGCATTATTCCTTTCAATTCTCATACCTTCCACCAATATAAACTTTCAGCCCTCAAGTCTCTCATTCATCGAGCGCATTTGGTTTGTAACACTGAAGTTAATCTAACAAATGAATTAGTAAACATCCGCTTGATTGCTACTCAACATGGCTTTCCTCCTCTCCTGGTTTCTAAATTAATTCAAAATGCTAAGAAAATAACAGTTGTTGCTCTTCAACCTGTTTCACCAAAAAAGGAACTAACGTTTGCTGGCTCAATCCCTTTCCACGAACCTTCTGCCTACAAACTCATCAGTATCTTCAAAAGAGAAGGGTATAGACTTGCCATTCGTTCTTTCCCTTCAATTTCTGTTATACCCCGTAATGACAAAGACCCAAGACCCCGCTTTCTTCGCCTGGAGTGTACAAAATTCCAATCAAGACTAATGTTGGATTAACCGCGTACATAGGAAGTTCATTCCAGAAAATTCTCTCAAGACTTCAGGAACACAAATCCGATGTGAAATTTGGAAAACCTTCATCTTCCTTATCTCTTCTTACCATGGCTGACACTTCTGCTATTCCACTTTGGTCCGATACTAAAAAGTTGGCTCCCTTCCAAAATCGATATGCTCTGAGGTTTAGAGAAAGTACGGAAATTTTATTTTCCAAAAATTGCAACTCTGAGCTTCCCATTTTCGTTCCTTACATCTGGAAATCGCTCATTGCATTACATCACCCAGAGTTACCATTACAAAACTTACCTTTCCAATCTGGCAACGTAAACCAATCGTAGTCGCACTGATGAAGGCCATAGTAATGGCTGAAATATATTTGCATTAAACTTTTGTACGTAACTTAGCGTGTTCTACACTACCTTCTTCTTAATTATGTCCATAAATTATTTCCCTGATTACAATATGCTGTATTTTTTTATTGGCAAGTCTTACATCCATTTTTTTTTACAGGTAATCTGGTACATGTATAGTTTCTGTGCTGGGAAGTTTTGCATACCACATCTGCCACTGGGAGTTCTGCAGCAGATGTGCAGTTAAGATGGTATATGTGAAAGGTAAGGCACAAATGTGCTGTGTGGCTGGCAGAAACAAAATCTCCTCTAAAAGTTCAGAGAAAGTTCAGAACGAAGTATGGAAACAAGCCACCTGATTCCCAGGCTATGGCCCTGACTTCAGAGAAGATAGTCGTCTCTTTCATAAACCAGAGCAGACAGCTGTCAGGAAGAACCTCCACCTGTCCTCCCACTTCCAGATGGTTAAGAATTAAATCCCAAGAAATTTAATCCTTAACTAGAGGACATTACGACTTCAAAACACACAGGTTTAAAGAAGGTGAATCATTGGATTGTGTTATTATTTTATATCTTTAAGTTCAGCAACTCACACTTTCCTAAACCCATCCACTTAACAATACTGTAGAAAAAAATCCCATTGCCCTTCATTAATACTCTGGTTTTGATGTGTGTTCAATTGCCACAGGATTTCTATATGTGATGGTTTTTATGCATGTATATGACAACATATCACTATCTTACATGCAAAATGAAAATGTCCTGATAAGCCATCAGATGTTTCTGATAAATTATTAGGAAAAAATGATCTAAGCAACATTTTCACTAAAACAGCAAGTTGTGATATACTTACACGACAACGCCCTGTATCAGCATCACAAGATTGTGCATGATTGAAGCAATCACATCGCTGACAAATTATCCCAAACCCGGTATTCTTTCCAATTTCTCGATAGCCTGGAGCACATTTCTGAAACATTTGGTAAGAATCTTAAACACATGATATCTAGTAACACAACAGATAAATCAAATATCCTAACAGAAATTGACAAATAAAAATTCTTTACTATATTTAAATATGTGGTAAATTCATAAGTACATTATTTTCAGCAATTAAATAACAGTATTTAATTGCCTTTAAATTGTTTTAGTTTTGAAACACTTCAGAAGGACAATTTCAATGAAGCAATAAGTCACTCTTAATCAACAAATATAAAGAAACAAGTCGCAGAGTCAGTCACGGAGTTGAACTTCCTTTGCTTTGGAAATTGCTAATTGCTGAAGAAAATTTCTCGAAAAGAATGGAAAAACCGAGAAAAACATTGCAATGCAATGCCATAAATAGCATTCCGTCATAAATACCTTTACAAGTATATAAATACCCAGTAAAAACACAAGTGCTGGGAAACTGCTGGCCACCAGCTGGCAGTGATGGGTCACTGCTGGCTGAAATCTGCCGCTCACGGCCCTGTAGCGGTCCGTTGGTGGCAGCGCTGTCAGTTGGCAAGCCCTTGATGGCCCTGCAGCATTGCCGTGAATTGTGGACCTCCAAGCAAGCGCCACTAGTGGCCCATTGCTGGCAACCAATGCAACCCCAACAGCAGGTGGAAGCAACGGGACTGCGCATGCACAGAAGCAACTCATGGTACCAGTTAGTTGAAGACGACGCCATCGCCATCGTGTTATTTTAGTGGATGTTAACAAAAAAATCCATATGTAGAGAGGCGAATTAATTTCCTAATGAAATTCCACGTCGACGAAGATATCAGATTAAGCCATGAAATACACCCATTCCATTCCCATGAATAACAATTCATAGAATGGAGTGGATGAATAACAAAAAAAAATTTAAAACCGCTTGAAACAAATGTCCTGGAAAACCATTAAGAAAACATTTGTTGGAAAAAAAAAAAGAATTATATGCGTACAAAATTTATTCATTATTTGAAAGAAAAAAAAAAAAGCAACGCCATGTGGATATAATGTACTTATCCATGGCCTGAATACACAAGACTGGGAGGAATTCGCTTCTAAAAATAATGAGAAGTAAAATAAAATATATTTCCTCTTTAAAACAAATGTAGCTTCGGACAACAGAAAGGAAAGATACAACGTTAAAAATGTAACAGAATCTGACATGAACTCGGGTAAATATATATTGATTCAACAATCTCCTTTCAAGATGACAAGGACAGTACAAAACTATGGAAAGCGACTCTAAGTATCTACACTCCTTGAAAATGAGCAAAGTTCCCTTAAGGTAAAAAGAAAAAAAAAAAAAACTATCGTTACGTTGAAAAAAATAAATTTATGAATTATATGAAACTGACTTTTATGAAAAATACCTCGCAATATTGTAAAATGAAAGAGGGAACCATTCGACTACACATTCCACACGAAACAGACAGATTCAAGCACGCGTTCATGGGTGGCAAATTAGTCCGGTTGGTAGAGAGCTCAGCTCCCACTCAGATCCAAATGGGCGTTTTTCCGGTCTGTTGAGAAAATTTCCCCAGCACAATGCTATAATTCACAAGTTTCGTAAGGGTACAAAAAAAAAAAAAAGTTGTAGCTTTGGGAAACTGTGGATCCTTGATTTTTATTATTATTATTATTATTTTATGGCTACTACTGGGAAATTGGCGGACAAGATTCGGCAAAGCCACCAGTTATGTCCCGTGGTTGCTGGCTGCCACTACTGGCAAACTAGCAGACCACATTAGGCTAGCCATCATTTCTGGCACATGCTTGCAGGGCCGCTGAAGGGCCACTTATGGCAGCTACTGCCTGTGATGGACAACTGATGGCCCTTTTGTGGCATATGACAACTGATGGGGTGCCAACTGTTGGCCAGCTGTTGGCCTGAACTGCTGGCCCTTCTGTTGGCCGCCCGGACATTTTATTGACGGTTCGGCAGTGGCAACATAGTGCTGGGCCATTGCTGTCAGTGCTGGCCCAGCAAGACTGTTTTTGCTGGGAGGAAATGGCAATAACTAGTACCTATGATGTCAAATTCCAAGATCAAGGAATTTGACAGGACAAAGGCAGAATAAAAGTTGTTAGGTGATGTAGACTGCAAGAAATACAGCTGGAACTTTCTGTCCCTGGTGATGATACACCGGGTTCATAGTGTCGAAAAGCATCAGACCCATTGTCCACAATTGAGCATATTGGAAATCATGCTTTCCAGATCTTCATTTTGAGGTTTTTCATTTTTGTGTTTCAGATCAGATCATATGTAGAAGATTTTGGGAAGGCAGTGTCTGACCCCAGGTCTTAAACAACCCTTAGAAACGGGAAGTTAGAAGATTTGGGCTAGAGCGCCCCATAGGAAAGTGACACGGAAGTGAGGTAGAAAGGGGAGGAGGGCACCCTTATTTATTACTGGGGGCCCAGTTCCTGGGGCCCGAAGGCTTATCATGCTCATCCGATGTACGGTGGATATTTAGTGGTTCGAGCATTCGTACTTGCTTGAGATCGAACCTGAGGTCTTCTCCGTGGCAGTCACGAGATACCACCAGGCCACCTGTGGCCCTTCTTGTGTTTCACGTTCCTAATCAAAGTATTTCACCTTTGTTTTTAGAAGAGTTAACTTCCTGGCATTTCATCTGATCACTGCGTTTTTAACTTTTATAGATTTTTTCAGACCTTGAGCTCTTGTTAACCATGTTTTTTTCAACCTGTTTTTTGAAATTCTTACTTCCTGACTTTTTAATATAACATTACATTTTTATCTTTCAAAGATTTTACTAGTCCTTTTTTCAATGGCATTAATATTTGAACGAAGTACCTACTTCTTTAGCATATGTTATGCTTGAAGTAGCTGGTACAGAGACTGGATCACCCATTTGGACTTTTATTTTTATTTATTTTTTTGTAAAAGTAAAAGTTGCATGTCAAAATAACCTGGAAAGAACAACCTGCGTCAAAATAATTCGGCGTTAAAATAACCCAACATCAATAACCCGTTAACAAAATAACCTGGGGTAAAAATAACCCGACGCCAAAATAAACCATAGTGAAAATCTGGAAAAACTAGTTTTTTGTTTTGTTTTTTTCTCTTAATAGCAGCAAAAAGCATAATGAATTTGTTTTCCACTTGAGATGTTCATAACGTAGTGGTTACACGTCAAAATAACCCAGAAAAAATAACCCGAGTAAAAATAAACGAGGGTCAAAAGAGCCCAAAACTAGGTTTTTGAGTTTTGAGTTTCTTCTAATAGCAGAGAAAAAGCAAAATGAATTTGTTTTCTGCTTGAGGTCTTCGTAACACAGTAACAGGAAGAGCGCCCTAAGGGTAGGTTGTTTCCGTCTATCTATCTATCTTTCTGTCTGTATGCTAGAATCACAGCTCAATCCTACCTACAAATTCTGGACCAAAATACTGCAGGCAGTCTTAATCCTGAGGGGACTACAACAAGATACAAACACAAGAAATTTTAAATTTTCGGGGGGGGGGGGGGTTACTGTACTGTCGTTTTACCAGTACCCCAAACTATAATGTTTTTCTTTTAAATAATTTGAAAACTAAAACTAAGAGGGTTCAAACAAAAATATTTTCGATCGTTCGGTTACATGTCAAAATAACCCGGGAAAAGTAACCCGACTTACTTTGATTTTGGAGAGATCTACTGAAATCTACTCAGTATGACCTACTTCAATTTTGGAGAGATGACTGTTCCCACCCCTTTTCCATTTCGACTCAAGAAAGGAGATTGCTGGGTTATTTTGACGCTGGTTAAGTCGCGGCCACGACTTAATATTTTGACGCTGGTTATTTTGACGTATCATAATTGTGCCCTGGGGTTATTATAATGCAGGGTTATTTTTTAATGTTTTATTCTCACGCTGGGTTATTCTGATGCTGTGTTATTTAGATGCTGGGTTGTTTTGATCGAGTTATTAAGACACGGGTTATTTCCCCAGGTTATTTTGACGGTACATCAAAAGTAAATACCAAATTTCTGAACTGTTCTCCTTTATTCCGCTCTTGTGCATTTAGAATTATATTTTAACACTCCATTCTGATCTGAACTTATGGTCTCACGAAATAACAGGCATAAAGTTTGAAATTTGTTGAAAGTCTTTTTGAAGTGTCCAAAACCACAAACGATTTTTGGTTATAAAGCATGTTCTACCTACCATGATTAGTAGTGAAAGGCATGAATTAATTGACTTTAGTTCATGGGAAAATTCAATTTAAGAAAAGTTGAAAAGGTTATTAAAATCAACTTCTACATATTGCCAAAATAATGTTTTAACTCCTATATTTAAAGAGGAAATAACATTCCTTTATCCACAGAGCCTTCAACAGAACTCCATCAGGATAAGGCCAGTGGCACCCATATGAGTGCTTTTGGATGGGGGGGGAGGGGGAGTTAAGAAAAATCCTTACTTCCTTCAAGGCTGTCAAACATTTTAGTAAATGTACAAGATACTAAAATACAACAAAAATTATTGATACAATCAATAATTAATATCTTATTATTTTTAAAAATGCTTTAGAAAATCGTTTCGTCTATTTTAGTGTTTTAAATTTATCAAAAATTTGGTTATGCCAACAGCTGGGGGGTCTCGAGCCCCTCCCTCCCACCGCCCCCTTATGGGTGCCCTTGGATAAGGCTACCAGTCATACATCCAAATCTACCACTCTGTTTCTTGAAAAAATGAAAACAGAGATGGGTATCAAGTCCCTTTTGCCAATATTCCTTGGAAGTCACCCTGATGTGTCCCCGATGGACTATTGTGCTTCCGGACTGCTAAAAAGAGTGCTTTCTAAATGCAGACCTAAAACAATGATTGCTCATATTCCTTCAAAGTCCCCTGATCTGTCAGCAATGGACTATTGTGCCTGCGGACAGCTAAAAAGAGCACTTTCTAAATGCAGACCTAAAACAATGATTGCTCATAATCCTTCAAAGTCTCCCTGATGTATCGCCATTGGACTATTTTGCTTGTGGACTGCTAAAAAGAGCCCTTTCTAAATGCAGACCTAAAACAATGATTGCTCATAATCCTCCAAAGTCTCCCTGATGTATCGCCATTGGACTATTGTGCCTTCAGACTGCTAGAAAGAGCGATTTCTAAATGCAGACCTAAAACAATGATCGCTCATATTCCTTCAAAGTCACCCTGATGTATTGCCATTGGACTGTTTTGCCTTCAGACTGCTAAAAAGAGCACTTTCAATATGCAGACCTAAAACAATGATCGCTCATATTCCTTCAAAGTCACCCTGATGTATTGCCATTGGACTGTTTTGCCTTCAGACTGCTAAAAAGAGCACTTTCAATATGCAGACCTAAAACAATGATTAGACTATGGTAAGCAGTGGAAGAGGAGTGGAATAAAATACCAATTTATTTAAAATACAACTACCAATTTTAAGAAATGCCCTGTTATCTTGAAAATCTAGATGTAGGTTCATAGTCCAGAGCTATCAGATAGAACATTTAAGAAAGAAATGATTTCATTTTAAACATTAATAGATGTAGGTTCATATTCCAGAGCTATCAGATAGAACGTTTAAGAAAGAAATGATTTCATTTTAAACATTAATTATATTGCTGAAAAGTCATTCTAAAATTGTGTGAACATCTCAACAGGAAGAACAACTAGTGGCACCTATATACAGTGATAGGCAACAATACTTTGTATCTGTACCTTTTAAATGCTGCAAATGTTATTTCTGTAAGGGGGCGTAGTTATTTTTCATTAATTTTCTAAAAATACAGCAAGACTTTTGGAACACTCTGTATATGCATATATATGTATGAACAAATCACAAAACCTAAAACTTTTTAGCTCAAAAAATATGACAGGAAACATGACAATCAGTTATGTGAAGATGACTTGTTCTTGAAAATTTGTCATTAAAATAATATTCTAGCTCCAAAATATCAAATAAATTTAAGAAATGATAATGAACTTCTTACCTCACAGGAAAGCCCATCATACCCAGGAGGGCAGACACATTTTTCCACTGACTCAAGTTTCTTCAAACTTTTTGATTCTTTGGAGGCTATCTCCATTCCAACATTATGAAGTCTAGAAGAAAAAGTTTTAGATTTAGCTCAAGCATATATGAAATAAGCTTGAACCTGCATTCCGTGGTAATTGTTAATGCATATTATCGTTGAAGAAGAAAAAGATAAGTTAGGAAAAAGATATTTTTAATATCTTCATTATATATCTCAGACAATCATCAAAATCCTCAACAGTTTAACACTGAAACATAACACATTCATATACAGGGTGTCTGAAAAATAATTGTGTGCTGAAAGTAACACTTACCATGTCCAACTGGTTCCTATAGGTGTTGGAAATGGGCCCCACCGATGTCCAGACATGTCTGCACACACTTCTGCATGTTGGTGAAGACCTTTCTCAGGGTATATGGTGTGATTTGTTGGATGTGGGTCGTTATTGCAGCCTGTAGCTCTTGAAGTGTATGAAGTGGTTCCTACAGGAGGTGTTGGAAATGGGCCCCACTGACGTCCAGAGATGTCTTCACACACTTCAGTATGTTGGTGAAGACCTTTCTTAGGGTGTGTGGTGTGATTTGTTGAGTGTGGGTCTTTATTACAGCCTGTAGTTCTTGAAGTGTATGAAGTGGTTCCTACAGGAAGTGTTAGAAATGGGCCCCACCGAAGTCCAGACATGTCTGCACACACTTCTGTATGTTGGTGAAGACCTTTCTCAGGGTGTGTGGTTTTGATTTGTTGGATGTGGGTCATTATTACAGCCTGTAGCTCTTGAAATATATATGGATTACCTGAGTACACCTTCCCCTTCAGTCCTCCCCACAGAAAAAAGCAGTCAGGTGGTGCCCAGAAAGTAACATCAACAACCTCTTCAACTTCTTTAGGTAAAAACCCTTGGAACCACCTGTAGTACCAAACATGGGCCTCACGGTCTGTTTCTTCCAGATGATGCACAACAGACTCTTTGTACGGTTGGAAATGCAACTTTGTTTTCAGAATATCGTGAGTTGCACTATTTGGCACATTTGTTTGTTGTGACAGCTGCCTCACAGACTTGTGTGGACTCCTCTGTATCTTGTTCTGGATATTCTGTACAGTCTTGTCTGCCATGGATGGCCTACCAGACTTGTGTGGACTCCTCTGTACCCTGTTCTGGATATTCTGTACGGTCTCGTCTGCAATGGATGGCCTACCAGACTTGTGTGGACTCCTCTGTATCCTGTTCTGGATATTCTGTACGGTCTCGTCTGCCATGGATGGCCTACCAAACTTGTACGGACTCCTCTGTATCCTGTTCTGGATATTGTGTACGGTCTTGTCTGCCATGGATGGCCTACCAGACTTGTGTGGACTCCTCTGTATCCTGTTCTGGATATTGTGTACGGTCTCGTCTGCCATGGATGGCCTACCAGACTTGTGTGGACTCCTCTGTATCCTGTTCTGGATATTCTGTATGGTCTCGTCTGCCATGAATGGCTTACCAGACCTGTGTAAACTCCTCTGTATCCTGTTCTGTATATTCTGTACGGTCTTGTCTGCCATGGATGGCTTACCAGATTTGTGTGGACTCCTCTGTATCCTGTTCTGGATATTCTGTACGGTCTCGTCTGCCATGGATGGCCCACCAGACTTGTGTGGACTCCTGTGTATCCTGTTCTGGATATTCTGTACGATCTCGTCTGCCATGGATGGCCTACCAGGGTGGGGACATGCAGAACACTTCCAGTTCCCCAAAATTTTACTATGAGCTGACATATCGCAAATAGTGAAGTTTCATCTCAAGGACCAAGAAACAGGTATATAATAAAATCTGACACCATCAACCTGTTCCAGTTGGACTGGGGCAAGGGGTAGGGGGTGCCAATTTTACTGCTTGCCCAGGGCTCCAATTCCTCTAGCTATGGCCCTGAATGCAGGTTGTCTGAATAATGACTGTGTACTGAATGTATGAATTGCAGTAATGTAATAATAAAGAAATTTTGAACGGATTTACAGTACAGTGACCTGTCACGTGGAAATGCTCTGTGTCTGGTAACCTTCATGTCTCCCCACCCCGAGGAGAGCGCAGATGTCATTCCAAGCGAAGATCATTCCCATCGACAGAGGGAGATTTGTCGATTGATCACTCATCTCGGCACAATGGCAATGATGTTGGTGGTTGAACAGAAAGTGTTTTTGGTGGGACATGTCTTTCGCCATGACAACAAGTACACGGACAAAGTGCAAAAATAATTCACTGGGAAATTTTGTGATTAGTTTCATCTGGAGGTCGAACCCATGTTCGGCCTCGAGATGAAACTAATCACAAAATTTCGTGTCAATTTATCACTCGTCTCAGCACAAGGACAACACCATTGTCCTTGTACCGAGACGAGTAATCAATCGACACATCTCCCTCCGTCGACGGGAATGATCTTCGCTCGGAAAGACATCTGCGCTCTCCTCGGGGTGGGGAGACATGAAGGTTACCAGACACCGAGCATTTCCACATGGCAGGTCACTTGTACTGTAATTCCATTCAAAATTTATTTATTATTACATTACTGCAATTCGTACATTCAGTGCACAGTCATTATTCGGACACCCTGTATTCAGGGCCGTAGCTAGAGGTATTGGCACCCGGGGCAAGCAGTAAAATTGCCCCCCTGCCCCAGTCCAACTGGAACAGGTGACAGTGTCAGATTTTATTATACACTTGTTTGCAGATATAGTACAATACCTGTATAATAAAAATATTGCGATTTTTATTGTTATTTGCAATTATTGTCCTATATATAATTTGCTAATTGTATGAAATAGTAACAAAATGTTAATTTTTTATATAAAATATTACTCATAATATAATATATATTTTTTTAAATAACTTATATAGGTAATCCTATTCAATAGCATGTGGTGATTATATGAGCTTCAATAGCGATTGTATAAGAAAGAAAAAACATTGTACATAGTTTGAATGAAGAATAATTTTCATTCATAATTAATTGCTACCTGAAGTGCTTATGAACAACAGAAAAAACATGTACAAGTAGCATTTGTTTAAAATTATGCTTAAGCCTTAACAGAAAGATTTCGTATTTACAAATGCACCTTTCGAGCTTTAATAGCAGAAAAATCATTTATTATTTGATCATTATTAATATTTTTAGCAATATCTTTTTCTATTGACAGAATTGCCATGTGCGTTAATCTGGTCACCATTTTATCCTTAAAGTATAATGAAGTTTAAATTGTATACATTTTTTAATTACGCGTATAAATTAATTTCACATTTTTTTACATTTATAAAAAAAATCTACGTCTCGATGGCGCCCCCTCCCCTCTCCAGCTCGGCCGCCCCTGCTGCCCCCCCCCCCCTCGCTACAACTGCTGTATTACTCCACAGGCATTCTCGGTGTACTGTACAGATACACAGCATATGTGATATACACACAAAGTCATCTAGTTTCTTTTTCTTTTCTTTTTTTCCCTGACTCTTATCCAAGAACACTCTCAAAATGTTGATTCAAAACTCACCAACATGCACAATATTCTAAGTTTCAGTAATAAAAATGAGAAACCTGTGAAACATTTATCAATTTTCACAGAAAATTAGAACAGGGTATCCGGATGGAAAGTATCCAAAATAATAAATTTATATCTTGGAAAGTATGTATCATATTCACTTCCGGTTTGCATTCATCGCAGAGGAAATCATTCAAAGTTCCCTTTCACGCACCGTTCACATGTGTGAGTTGACTGGTACCCACTCACATGCATGCGCCAGCTGGTGTGGGCATCCGGGCTGGCCCAAACAAGCTCAGTCAGAATGTTGACACCGCAGGAGAAGCAAACAGATTATAAATTCTGAATTTGCTAGGAAAACTTGAAAATTTTATCATCCTGGAGTGGGAATCGAACCCATATCTCCTGATTTCCATTTGAGTATGCTAAGCGTTACACCACCTAAGACAGTGAAGTTTCAAGCAGCTGAGACTAAGCAACTTAAGCTTAGGAATCTGAACATCTCTCAGATGTGCACTAGTCAAAGCATCATTGCTTTCTCATAGCGTTTTTCGAACCAACACCCATCTGAAAACAGATGTAGGTAGGAAACTACCAGTACCACAGATAAACCAATGAAGGGGGAAATATTCCTCATAACACATGGGAAATCGATAGAATATTCAATGAATATTCTATCGATACAATATTCAAAAAATGATATTCCACCAATAGATTATTCAATGAATATTCTAGCAACTTCCCATGTTATATATAATTTATGACTACAAACTTGTGGTGTTGAATAAAGTAAAAATATCAACGTTTACCACAATCAATGATTTATTATATATCGACTATTGAAAGTGTGGGATACTCAGAGTGGTTTTATGCCTGGTAAAGGCTGCACTAACCAGATTTTTGCATTACGCATGATGATTGAAAAGTATCTGGCTGTTGGGAAGAAAGTTTTTAATGCCTTCATAGATTTAGAGAAAGCTTACGACCGAGTGAATAGGACACTTTTGTGGAAGGCATTGAATGAATATGGTGTTACTGGGAATCTACTTAATAGTGTAAAAGCCATGTATGCTGGTAGTAGAGCTTGTGTACGAGTGAATGGTGTTTTATCAAAATGGTTTTCCATTGGTGCAGGAGTTAGACAAGGTTGTGTAATGTCACCATGTCTGTTTAATATATTTATGGACGCATGCATGCGTGAGGCCAAAATAGATAATAGTGGTATATGTCTTGGTGATATCCGTGTGTGCAGATTGCTGTATGCTGATGACACTGTCCTGTTGGCAGAGAGCAAAAGTGAGTTGCAGAGTATGTTGACTCGGATGCACGAAGTTTGCATGAAATTCAAACTGAGTATAAATAAGGGAAAAACCAAAGTTATGGTGTTTGAGAGAGGAATGGGTAGCACTGAATGTAATGTACGTATAAATGGCACTGTGATTGACCAGGTGAGTGAGTTTGTGTATTTAGGAAGCATGTTTGACAGAGAGAACAAGTTGGATGGTGAAATCAGTAGACGAGGGAATTCTTCTTTGAAAGTCATAGCTGCTCTGGGAGGTTTTCACAGGAATGATGGGTTCTCCAGAGAGTCCCGCATGGCTGTGTATGAAACTGTAATTGTTCCTACTCTGATGTATGGCAGTGAAACCTGGGTACTGCAGAAGAAGCATAAGAGTTGTTTGTGTGCTGGAGAAATGCGTTACTTACGTGGGGTTTGTGGCAAGACACGATCTGATTGTGTGAGGAATGAAGATGTATTGCAGTTGTGTGATGTAAAGCAAAATGTTGTTAGCAAGGTGGAGACCAATATGCTTTGGTGGTTTGGCCATGTTGAAAGAATGAGTGATAAGATGCTTACTAAGAAAATATTTTCAACCCAAGTGGCAGGAAGGAAAGGCAGAGGAAGGCCAAGGAAGACATGGGTGGATCAGATTCAGGAGTGTCTGCATGAGAAAAAGATTATGAGTATGAAGTATAAAAGATCTTGTGTACGGCGTGTAATGGATATTAGTGAAGCACGAGTTGTATGTCAAGATCGCTGTAAATGGCGAAGTTTGATACGACAACAATAGGTAAAAATATCTGGAAGTTTGTATTTCTTTTTGGAGCTAACCTCTGAATCTCAGAGAACAGCTTAGTGATATGTATGTATGTATGATGACTATAGTTTCGCAGAGCTTCTGGCTCGGCTTCATCAGGACGAAGTAAAAATATACCATTCGTCCTGATGAAGCCGAGCCAGAAGCTCTGCAAAACTATAGTCGATATATAATAAATCATTGATTGTGGTAAACGTTGATATTTTTACTTTAACTTCCCATGTGTTATGAGGAATTTGTCTTCCTTCGTTCACTATAGGAGAAGGTTGCATCCGTGTTGTGGCTTGCCAAATTAAAGTCTGTTGCTGCTGTTCAGTGTTGTTTTAGAACACAATATGGATGAAAACCTACAACACAAAAAAGCATCCAGTTCTGGCACAACAAACTGAGGACAACTGCAATCTGTTACATTAGAAGTCTCCTGAAAAGCCATTAACATCTGAGGAAAATGTTGAATGCATCAGAGAGGCATTCTTCCAAAGTCTGCACAAAACAAATCGGACTCCTAGCTTGCAGCTAATCCTTCCATGTTCAATGGTGCACAATATGGCACACAAGCAGCTTCATCTAAGGTGTACAAGATTCAAATGTTTCATGCATTGAAACCATATGGCCATGTTGCATGCACAATACTTGCCATCTCCCTGTGCGGTAATATGCCTTATAAATGTTTTTTAGCTGTTTCAATTTTAGAATTACCAGTTTAGAATGCTAACCAAGATAATTCTATGAGTTTTGTATGTGAATGAGTCAATGTTTGAATGTAAGAGACAGTGTGAATGAAGTGTTTTTAATTTTAATTCTTCTTAGTGAGTATGTGACGTATATTCTAGATTAACTTTCCTTTTTAGTTTCTTTCCCTATGTAAATCTTGAGTTTATTCTCAGTATTCTTCCCGCTTAACGAAATATCTTTTCCTTCAAACGAATATGTTTGGCAACACAATTGAGGTTGAATGCACGTGACGTATGCATGTAATAAGATAAGAACAAGATATAAAAAGCGACGACTGATCTGTTGTGAGAGGGGTGTTGATATTATTGAGAGCGATTATTGAGGTGTGTTGATAAGAGCGATTATTGAGAGCTATTATTGTGAGCGATTATGATGAGCGTTGTTAAGAAAAAGCTGTACGAAAGAATTGAACAGTGTTGAGATAAATGTGTGGAGAGTGTTGTGATTCCATTCCGAATAAAGGACTGTTTCCGTAAGTTGACTTCTGTTTTATACGTTTTGTCTGGCCGTTAAGGTTTGTTTCATTTAGGAACAATTTATTAGTATGTTGATATTTTAAGTTAGCGTAAAGGTCAAGACTTCCTTTACGCCACAAGTAACTTAAAAAAAAAATCATAAATGGGAAATTAAACAGGTTAATAATTGAATTTATGGGCTTTTTGATAAATCATCTGTAAAGTCTTAGAGGTTAATAGCACATTATCGCAGGGAGAATTAGGCTTAGAACCTTCCGTACACAAACACTCAACCAAAGTCAGAAAGGCACACATTTTTACAAATGATCACTTCAATGTCACCTTACTGTGACAACTTTGCAATTACTTCTTCAGAAATTTCAGCAGGTAGCATTGATTTTACATTGTCTGCAGTTCCAGAATTTGAAGCCTTATTAAAGTGCTATGCTCTTAAAGCAGATCAGAAGTAATGACAAAACATTTGCCACGGTGTACGAAGAACCAAATTTAAAAAGAAAGTGTCAGTTTCCCTTTAAAATATGAAAACAATTACATGCAAATTTATAAAATGTTCAAACGAAAACAAAAAAATAACTACAACCTACCTTCCTTCAACTTGGTCAGTGTGAAATTTGGCACGGATGAGGATGCGAGTTACGTTGTTTAAAGCCAATGTAAATGCCTCTCTACTAACTGAACCGACATTGTCTCCAGAAGGATTTAAATGGAACCATCCCTGTTCTCGTAATGGCATAGTGATAGAGAAGGTATCTACTTCTGGGCGAGCGCCCCACTTATAACCAAACTGGTTGCCATTACCCTGAAAAAAAAATTCTATGTTAGATTCTCTATTTGCAGATATGGCAACTGTTAACTTCAAAATTTTCTGAGACAATAGTAAGCAAGCATGCTAATTTGGGAACACTAAGCACTCATTGCAATTTTTTAAGTGCCAAGAAACCATTGCTCTTAAATTTGAGGTGGCAGAATTAAAATCTGGTGAACATACACCAGTCATAAATGCTGCCAAGAGGTCTGAGATGCTGGCTTATGATCATTCCTGTGAGATGGGTCTGGGTTCAAGTCCTGGATGAAATATGGTGGTGTCTGTCTGATGGTACTAGCATTGTCTCATCCTTGGAACTAGGGGTTTATAGCCCTCCAAGTTATTCATGGTGGAAGTTAAAGGTGGTTCCACCTAAAATCTCTGCCTTATGTTTCCAATGGTAAAACATCCTTGCATATTTTCTTAACAATTAACGTATTACCAAGGATGAAAACTTGCACATCAATAAAACTTACTTTAAGTTAGAGTATGGGATACTCAACACTTGCTAAAACATAACCATAATTATACACTGAGTGGCCACTCTATTATGACCACCTGACAGTTTTAAGCAAATTAGTTATGGCTGCACGCTGTTGTTGCCAGAGGGCGAGGCTAGTATAAAAAGGGAAAGCTTAGTGAGTGCGACAGTAATAGAAGTGATTTTGGGGTGACGAGATGGGTGAAAATTGCGATTTGACGGACTTTCAATGTGGGATGATTGTAGGAGCTTGAAGCCATGGAGCGAGTATCACCGATACCGCCGCATTCGTGAAATGTTCCAGAGCAGCTGTTGTTAAAGTGTTTAAAGACTGGACTGTCAGCCAAAAAACTGGGTCTCTACGTGCAATGTGTGGTCGTCATTGACTAGTGACTGCTCAGGCGGAACGGAGAGTGTCCAGACTGGTAACAGACAACAGAAGGGCAACAGTGCAGCAAATTACAGACCATCTTAATCAAGGATCCCTCAAATCATCTCTGCACGCACTGTTCGCCGTACACTGCATCAGATGGGATATGGCAGCCGAAGGCCTGTTCGAACACCTTTGATGTCTGCAGTTAACAAGAGAAAACGTCTCCAGTTCACACAGGAGCACAAGGATTGGACAGTCGATAATTGGAAACAAATTATGTGGTCCGATGAATTACATTTTCAGTTGCACCATGCCGATGGCCGAGTGAGAATTTGGCGGAAACAGCATGAAAGCATGGACCCCAAATGCATTGCTACAACCCTTCAAGCTGGTGGAGGCAACATTATGGTTTGGGGAATGTTTTCCTGGCATGCTTTGGACCCTTTAATTCGTGTTGGTCAACGTCTGACTGGCACATCATATCTAAACATCGTTGCGGACCAAGTGCAGCCTGTCATGTGGATGGTTTATCCCAATGGCGATAGCTACTTTCAACAAGATAATGCGTCCTGCCATAGTGCTCGTATTGTACAGGATTGGTTTCAGGAACATGCCGGTGAGTTTACTTTGCTTAGGTCGACCCCACAATCTCCAGATCTCAACCCCATTGAGAATTTGTGGGATGAAGTTGAACGAGCCATCAGACAGCTGGATCCACAACCCTGCTGCAATCTCACACTCCTGGAAAGTGCTATTCATCAAGCATGATCTCAGATTCCACAAACCACCCATCAACATCTCGTGGAGTCCATGCAACAAAGAATCGACGCAGTATTAAAGGTAAAAGGTGGCCAAACGAAGTACTGAGGGGGTGGTTATAATAAAGTGGCCACTCGGTGTATTAAAAATCAATAATTTTTTATGCTTTTCAACTGTAGGTTGAAGAAGCATATATGCTCCAGGTTTGTCCATCCGCGCGATAACTCGCATAAAAATGCTTCGATTTCGATTAAATTTAGTATGTGGTAGGGGACAAACTGGGGACGAACCCGATTGAAAATCGCCGTAATGGGTTCAAAGGTCAGGCCACAGGAGCGGGATTCATTCCATTGCTCTTATGCGCCATAACTTGCGTAAAAATGCTTCTTTTGTGACAAAACTTTAGTATGCTGTTCCGGAGGTATACTGAACTAATTTTGTTTAACATCATTGAAATGGGGTCAAAGGTCAGATCACAGGAGCGAGATTTATTCCACAGCCATTTTCCTCATAACTTGAGTAATGATTTCTGGTATGTTGGAAAGCGTATCATAATCAATGCATTGCATGGTTTTACTAACTTCTTCTTTATAGTGATGTTCAGACCTGTTAATAGATGGTGCGACCTGTACGTTGATGACATCAGTAGACAAACAAATGTTGGAATGCTTAATTATGGTTATGTTTTAGCAAGTACTAAGTATTCCATGCTATAATTTAAAGTTAGTTTTATCAATGTGCAAATTTTCATCTTTGGTAATACATTACTTGCGAAGAAAATATGTAAAGAAGCTTTACCATTGGAAACAGTAAGCAGAGATTTTAGGTGGAACCACCTTAAACCTCAAAATATACAGCAGAACTACAAATATATCAAAATTATGTTGTTGTTTTTTTTTACTAAGGAATAAAAGGATATTATTTACAGATCAAATTTTCAGGTAGTACACCTACCCTTCTTCAAGACTACAGATATAGTAGGTGTTGCCATTCATGAGGTAAATTCCAACCTTTCAAATCATTTAATGTTGTACCTCTTCTCTCTATTTCCAGTCCTTTTGCCAGTTTTGTTTTGAAAAAGTGCTGTTGATGTATCAGAACTTCTACAGTGTCCCAAAGCACTTTATGTCCTGTCTTTTGAACATGTCTGTCCAAACCTGTTTTGTTTGGCACATGTTTAATTGCAGCTTTATGTTCTGCCAATCTGGTTTTAGGCTGTCTGCCTGTTTCTCCCACACAGCCAAGACCACACTCACATTTTATGTTGTAGACCACACCTTCATGCAAAAGGATGTTTTCTTTTTGCTTTAATTTTGGAAGGTAGTTACTCATTTTATTTTGTAATCCTGGAGCCAGTCTGACCAGAAACTTTTCACTAATCCTCTAAAGTTTTTCAAACAATCCATTATGGTACGTAATTTTTCTAGTTGATTGAAACTTAGTTTTTGACTTGTGATTCTTTCCTTTTTTACTAAGGATTTTAGTGACTTGTTGCAAAGGTGAATTAGTTTTTTTCCAAAACATTTTTGTAATTTCACTTTTTGAGCATTTTTTTCAATTTCTGAAGAATTTACAATATTTATTCTTTCCAAAAATTGAGAGGCCAACATTTGCTTGGATGTAATTTTAATGATTTGACTGATAGTCTAACATTTCATTATTGTCGGTGGGTTTCTTACATAATAGTGTTTCAATTTTTGCTTCTTTTGCTAATAATGACAAGTCTAAAAAGTTTAGCTGATCATCTATTTGCATTTCCAGGGTGAATTTCAAATTTTCGTCTAGACTGTTGAACAAGTTTAGTATGCGATGTGGAAGACAGACATTTATGTTGCCTAAAATCAAAATTCTTGCATAAAAACAGCTCTCAAAAAACTCTCCCTTGTTAAATCTTAAATATTATCTACAGAGCCAACTAAAGGAATTTTTTACAGATTCCTCTGTCTTACTAAAAAACCCTAAAATATCTCATAGTTAAGTTGGGCCTTTCTAAACTTAAACATTCCTATTATGGCATCTATGTTTACTAGCATAGCACAGATCATCTTTTGGAGTTCCTTGCAGAAGATTTAGCTGACAAAATATTCTTTCATAACCACGACAAACAAGAACTTACAGTAATTTATAAAACAATTTTTTTCTTTAAAAATTAACTTTTCAATTTGGGGGCAAATTCTACAGGAACCTCTGTAGATTAGCAATGCACTCACCTCTAGCACATTTTTTGCAAATTATTATGTAGGAAACTACTACAGAAAAAGGTACTAATTACACTTTCAGTCTTATACCTTCATGCAAGATATATGGATGATATACAAGGACGAGTCACATTATTCTGATCACCAGCTAATATCCAGAGTAACCGCCATGTGCAGCGCAGGCAGTAGCTAGATGGGCTGGGAGGAACTCAATAAGGTGCTGGAAG
This sequence comes from Macrothele yani, assembly GCA_039090855.1. Classification (NCBI taxonomy): domain Eukaryota; kingdom Metazoa; phylum Arthropoda; class Arachnida; order Araneae; family Macrothelidae; genus Macrothele; species Macrothele yani. The sequence goes on from CM077019.1 coordinate 12,869,130, forward strand.
GTGTTCACAGGTATGTGGAGCCATGCTGACTAGAGTGCATCTGACAGCTGCTGGGGGTGCGTGGTGGAGGATCCATAGAGCAAACAACATGATCGAGGTGGTCCTACAGATTACAGATGCTCAATTGGGTTTAAGTCTGGAGAATTTGGGGGCTAGGGAAGTACTTTGAATGCTCTTCCACGCATTAATAGCTAGAAAATTAGACTGTGGGTTATACGATACTTACAATAATATGATATAATACATTAATATGTATTTTTTGATCCGTTAATAGACGTAAAATTACAAAATTACAACGGTTTCGCAAGCTTTCACTGCCAACGGGCAGCTTCTTCAGACTTCTGCACATAAACACCTAACAGAACAGATTAAGAATATATGCAAACGTAAATATTTTAAATTCCGGAGGACTATTTCCAAAGATATGCCTAAGATACGCAGACGACATCTTTTTTTTGTTTGGAGTAACGGCAATGTATCGCTAAATGTTTTCTTAAATCGCATGAACTCCGCCCACTAAGAGATACAATTCTTTGATGAATATGAAGAGGATAGAAACCTCCCGTTTTTAGACATTCTTGTGCGAAGGAAAATACCCGGAAATCTTTGAACACGAGTGTATTACAAACCATGTTACGTTCACAATCCAATTCTCCCTTTATCTGCAGTGCCCAGCTCGCACACGTACGCCTTGTTTAGAGTCCGAACGAAGATAGCTTACGATCTTTCTTCGGATAAAGAGGATCTAGATGCAGAGAATCGCAACCTAAGAAAATTTTCCACTGCAGCTGGTTACAACATTGAGCGCATCGAAAGGACAATACATAAAACATCGCTGAAAGGAACAGGATAATATTCAAAAACTTTTGCTACTGAATTCAAGTGATCAAAGTGGAAATCAATTTTAAATTGCATGTGATATTCAGGGGAAAGAACAAGAAAAAAATTACTTCCAGAATGACATCAGCGCTTTCAGTATGAGTTCCTGATGTATCACCACGAGCGACAACATAACTCACAGTAAATTTCAAGTCAGCTCCATAAGAATACAACTGCAAAGATAATTTTATTTAATATCAGAACATGCACACAATCATGTAATTACCACCAAACACAACAAGATAATTCTTAGCATTGGATAATAAATCATAAAATACAGCAAGATAATTCATAGTATCAGATAGTTAATGCAAAATACAAGCAAGATGATTCATAGCAACAAATATCACAAAACAAATCAGAAAAAATATTTGTACCATCAGAGAATTATACACCGACATCATGACCACCTACCTAATACAATGTTAGTCCTACATGTGCCACCAAAATAGTACTTACCCAGAGAGGCATGAACATTACAAGATTTCTAAAGGTGTCTTGTGGCATCTGGCACAAACACATCCTGCCAGCAGATCTTTTAACTCTTGTAAGTCACATGGTTGAGCTGCAGCAGATCATATTTGCTGTTTCAACACAAACCATGTGACGTGCCTGCCCCGCAGGACGCACATGAGATAAAGGCAGATAGCAGTGAGAGCACATGCCAGTGTAGTATACTGGATAGCACTCGGAGCTCCGGAGCCGAGGGAGATGTGACGTGCCTGCCCTGCAGGACGCACATGAGATAAAGGCAGATAGCAGTGAGAGCACATGCCAGTGTAGTATAGTGGATAGCACTCGGAGCTCCGGAGCCGAGGGGAGATGTGACGTGCCTGCCCTGCAGGACGCACATGAGATAAAGGCAGATAGCAGTGAGAGCACATGCCAGTGTAGTATACTGGATAGCACTCGGAGCTCCGGAGCCGAGGGGAGATGTGACGTGCCTGCCCTGCAGGACGCACATGAGATAAAGGCAGATAGCAGTGAGAGCATATGCCAGTGTAGTATACTGGATAGCACTCGGAGCTCCGGAGCCGAGGGGAGATGTGATGTGCCTGCCCCGCAGGACCCACACGAGATAAAGGCAGACAGCAGTGAGAGCACATGCCAGTGTAGTATAGTGGATAGCACTCGGAGCTCCGGAGCCGAGGGGAGATGTGACGTGCCTTCCCCACAGGACGCACATGAGACAAAGGCAGACAGCAGTGAGAGCACATGCCAGTGTAGTATAGTGGATAGCACTCGAAGCTCCGGAGCCGAGGGAAAATGTGACGTGCCTGCCCTGCAGGATGCACATGAGATAAAGGCAGACAGCAGTGAGAGCACATGCCAGGGTAGTATAGAGGATAGCACTCGAAGCTTGTGACGTGCCTGCCCCGCAGGACACACATGAGATAAAGGCTGATAGCATTGAGAGCACATGCCAGTGTAGTATAGTGGATGGCACTCGGAGCTCCGGAGCCAAGAGTTGTGGGTTCGAATCTCGCCCCTGGCATAAAAATGATGGAGAAATTAACTTTGTCATAACCACAGATGCGTGATTGGATTGATGTCTAGGGAATCTGGAATACCTGAAAGTCTTCCTCATGTTCTGCAAACAATTCCCCAATGATCTGAACGGTGTGGCATGGTGCATTATCCTACTGAAATAAGGCACTACCAGAGGAGAATACCATTTCCATGAAAGGATGCCTTTCTTTCATTGATTTATCTGTGGGACTGGTGATTTCTGACCTATATCCGTTTCCGGGTGAGAGTAGGGTCGAAATAACACAATGAGGAAGTAACGATGCTTTGACTAGTGCAAATCTGAAGGATGTTCAGATTCCTAAGCTAAGATTGTTTAGTCTCAGTTGCTTGGAATTTCACTGTCCTGGGTGCTGTAACGGTTAGCATACTTGACATACATGAGACTGATGAAAAAAAAAAAAAGCTGAACTTTTTAATTGGGTAAAAAATCAGAATGCATGGCGAAACAGTGTGAATAAAATACAGTATGAGCAAGATGAAATTGTTCATGTTAATTCATTTACAGAAATATTAAATTCGACCACATTTGAAATATAAAATTATTTACATTTAACAATACAAGATAGATGAAACATTGCACAGAGGGAAAGAGGGGAGGGGGCTATAACGATTTTTTTCAAAATCTTCGCAACGTCTGACTTCATTTTTTGGAAATTTTGCCTCCATTTCCAAGCCAAAAACACATCTATTCAATAAAATTATATTTAACAACAATACTGAGCAAAAGAACATTGCAAGAAAAAAAAATTACGATTACGACAGAAATCTTCACTGTGTCTAACTTTGGATTTTGAAAGTTGTACTTTCGTCCTCCGACGGAAAACTGCCCTTCCCCAAATTCTGTTCGGTTATGTATTGATCTCGAATACCACACAAACGACGAAGAAAAAGACGAAATACCTCGAATCCGCCGAAAAATCTCATGCCTGAAGATTACAAGAAAATTTCTGTGCCGTCTAACTTCTGTTTTCAAGCTGAAATACAAATATTTATGAAATAAAATGTTAAAAAACAATACTGGGCAGAAGAAACATCATGCAATTTAAAAAATTTTGACTCACTCTCTGTAGAATGAATTCCATGTTAGCCTTTGACAATCATTAATTCTCGCACAAATTTCAGCCTTTCCTATGTTATCTGCTGACTTGCATAAAGGAATTTCTGGGAATCTCTTTTATCAATTACACAGATTTCTCTGGCACCTCTCCTTCTCTCTCTCAGGAAACTCAACATTCCCTTATTTCTCTCTGAGAAAGGAATACAGCTTTATGCTTCCTGAATTTCTCTCCCACTGAAAGGGATGGGTCTTTACACATACTAGCTTATATGACATCATTGTTTAAAGATATGTCAGGAGAGGATGCAAAATGTTACCCAAAACAAAGGATTGCTGTACTCTAACTGCAGGCATGAACACATTGGGGCCTAGGGAACTCCAGCACCTCCAATTTTTTTCTTGTCTGCCCTTTATAAAAAAAAAAAAAAAAAAAACAGAACGCATGTTAGGAGTTAAATTAACTTAGGTGACCACTGTAATTTTCATATGCCTTTATTAAAAACAAAGTTCAGAACACATGCTTAATGTTGGGATGATGTTGATCCGAGAATTAATAACCTCTTAAAAAATGTGAATAAAAAGTAAAACATTGACTTTGGTGTAAAAACTAAGAACATTCTCTCCTTGATAAAAAAGGATCGAGATATGTTTGACTTAACTTACAAGCAAGGTGTTTACTGTATCCCCTTAAAATCTGTGAACTCTTTGAACCTATTAAAATGCATATTGGCTCTACCGATAGAACACTGCAAACTAGACTTGCGGAGCACAAATATAATGTAAAAATAGGGACATCTTTAACAGCCCTTCCGTGCCTAGTAAATGAAGGATCTTATTATCCTATATGGAACAAGACTTTCATTTAGATTACTCCACATTCCAAGTTTTCATTGCGGTGCACGGAGGGTCTCATCATTTTTAAATATGGAAAGACAGCACGAAACGATGTTTTACCTCAGTTCATCCCATTACCTTGGAAATTTATTATTCTTAAACTGACTACAGAGGATTCTGATGAAGCCGTTCAAATGAACACATGAACACATGACCTTAGACATTACTGTATTACCTGCATTGTGACCTCTGATTGGATACCTGGTGATTGGCTTGGGAACAGTACTTCACTTATGGTTAGTATGTATTGCTACTTAGAGTACTTAATGTTGTAACGTACACTCTAGATTCAGTTTCTTTTTGGATTTTACTATCTCTTGTTATTTTATTTTCCTATGCAAATTATCTTCTCACTTAACGAGATATTGTTTCTCCCGCTGAATTATATGTGGCAACGAGTGTAAGTCATGACGTGGTGGTATGCAATAAATATATATATATATATATAGGCGTGCTCAAGAGACCAGAGAGCTTCGTTTTGTATGTGATAGATTCTTCCTGATTATTGATATGCGATTTACCTACTTTTCTACGATATTACGATAGTACGAAAATTCGGGCTATCAGTAGTTGTGTTATTTTGGAGTGTGTATTTGAGTAATACCAGGAGCTCCCCAATAAAAGGTTAAAAGTGAGTACGTTTACTTAGTTCATTTTATTGTCAGACCTCTGTCTGGCCGTTAAGTCTATTTCATTGAGTGTTTACGTTAAGTCCAGGGTATATTGTGTTTACCGCTCTAATAAGGAGCCTTCAAGGTACTAATGTACTAAAACCGAAGTTATATTACTGATATTCAAGATAATGAGAAACGCTGAGTAAAAATAAATTCCTATTCTTGGAATTTATTGCACGTGCGTGTCTTACCTAAACAAACTCTAGCACTTTGAAGATTAAGCACACTTTAGCTATGTCAAGTAACCTTTCAATAACCCTAATGTGACTTAACGTAAGCTTTCCTGCACTACACATCCAGCCGGAGAATTCTATTCATTATAATGTATCTGTGACATTGGTTTTAATATCTGATGATGGACTTTATTTTAATGTCCGAAAGATCTTATGTAGTTTTAACTGTTTTTTATTTAATAAATATAATTTGAAGAAATTTTTATCCTTTTCCTCCAAATGATCATTATGTGAAGATGGCAACTATTTTTACTTATTATATAATGTTTGGAGTTTAAATAACTTAGATGAATACTGTAATTTTCATAGGCAACATCATTTTTATAGTTGACATTACTTATTTACAAATTGAAATTCAAACAAATCCAGTGGCAAACATTCAAATACATAGCAAAATCTCACCCCCCCCCCTTCCCCCAATACTTAGTTGTGATTAGCCTTCACCTCCAATCCAGTTTTCAGCACTGTTGTTGCCACTACTTTTCTATGCGGATTGTGAAGGGAATCTCTTTGAAATGGTTCGCTGGTTTCAAAAACATTTATTTATTTCAATTTTTTTCCCTATTCAACAATATGGATGAGAAACAGGTCCTTTCTTTGCCTTCATAGCCAAATGACTATTAATTTGTTTCAGAAAACACTGTAGCATTGAAATTTTACTTTGTAATATGCTCAAGGTTAAACTTCCTTGTTTATGATTTACTGATTTGGAGTTAATAAAATGGAAAAGCTGAAATCTGCAACACTGAAAAGTAAAAAGGGTTTTTCGAAGAAAGACCAGAAAGAAAATAAATTGTTTATGTGAGCTTTGTCCCAGTCCCACTTATGAGGTAAAATCACTGCTCAGACCAGAGGTGGGGAACCTTTTTATGTTCTTTTTTTTTTTTTTTTTTTTTTTTTTTGATTGGAGGTTTAATAATGACCACCGTGAGCAATTCAATGGGCTACCATAAGCAGTCACCCTTCCCTAATTTAGGGTCACTGGTTCCAGGGAAGGGAGAGAACCAGTACTGTAAGACAAAAACAACCACCATGCCTACCAAATTTGGATTCACTCAAAAGGTCTCACTTAATGGCCTAGAAAACCGTAGGTTCCCCACCCCTGGCTAGATTATTATTTGAATTACGCAGACGCATTTTAGAACTTTTGAAACAGACTTTTTTTTTTTTTTTTTTTTTCCCCCAATTTGAAAGACGTGCTTTTCAAATTCAGTTCCATGTAAAAAGGAATTTCAATGGAACCACAAATCTTTGGATACAGCTTTCAGAAATGACAGAATAATAACAAGAAGTATCAAATGCCAGAAAGCTACACTTTTTGTTGAGAAACTCAGAACCAATAACCTAGAATTCAAGTTACTCTTCTCATAATGAAAAAATGAGGTTTGAGCTATGGTCAAGAGTAATGCTATCCAATAATAAAACACAAAAATAAGCATAGTTAGATATCAATAAATTCAAGAAATCTTTTCTGTGCATACTTTTTTCCCTAAATAATCAGGAGGGGCAAGCCAGTAGTAACTTTTAAACTGTGATACTTCATCGTTGGCAATGACAAGATTTCCATTCTCAGGAGTAGGTCTAACAACACGCGTTCCTCTGATGTCTGTAACTCTCCAGTCTTCCATTTTTTCTATCTGAAATGAACAGCACAAAGTTCTTGACCTGAAGCTTTCAATAACACTAAAAAAATCACAGAAAAGTAGAAAACATTAAAATATCAATCTTAAATTACTGTATCTTTTGGAAAACAAGACAAACTTTTTTTTTTTTTTTTTTTTTGATATTTGTTGTCAAAATCCCTCTGTGTCTTATATACCAAAGGTCATTATTATTGCCATAAATATATATGTACTAACTAGCACACAACCCATGCCACGCACATCTGAAAAAGCTGTGACTGAATTTTTATAACACAAATCGTAAATTACATATACAGTATACTACGAGTATATTGACAAAGGTCACCGGACACTTTGAAGAGAAACACAACATAGCATTTATTGACATACATTAGTTTAGAGATCAATTCCACTTAGTAGTTCTAATTCTGACTATTATATAGCTCTAATTATTGTACTATTCTCTTTTACGTGCGATATTTCAAAGTAACGTGTACAAAAAACTAGCGGATAATGCTTACCTTGGCATTCCTTTCTAGCGACGGGAACATTTCACGCACGTGTTTTCCGGTCCTTTGTTGATGTTATTGTCCTAAAGTCCGTTGTATGCGATGACTGGCTTTACTTCTCACACTTTTCGCTGGGTATACTCATTGGATCTTTGCCTTAGGATTCAAACATCAATTTTTACCGTTCTTTATACTCGAAATTTTCGCCCATACTCTGGGCATCTTCAGGAGCGTGGCGACTTTACCACCGATGTTCGTGGTTAACTTTGCGCTAATGGAGTCCGATACTCCTTGTTGCCATTCGTCGGAAAAACTTTATTGGATATATTTCGTTATCAAGCCCGGCTGGCGCCATCTATGTTTCGTTAAGAACACTTTTTTTTCCCCCGTATTTTTTTTTTTAATTTTCTTCTCCTATCCTGGTTTTCTTGTCTTTTTTTTTGCCTGTTTTTCTTTTGTTGTTGTTTTTCTTGTCTTATTAGTTCTTTCCACAGGCCCGATAATGTGCTAGGGTCGTTCTGGTTACATACCCTTGCTTTATTTTTGTAGATTAATATTGCTTCTTCCCTCCTCATTTGCCTTTCCGATTTTTTATTCTTTTTTAGCATTTTTATTTCATCGAACTTTGGGAATGTCCGGTTTTCCAAGCAGAATTGCACTAAAGCAGTTTTGGGAAAACAACATCTTCCATTTTGAAGGAAATATATTTAAACAAACGCAAGGTGGCCCTATGGGATCCCCATTATCGGCATTATACACAGAAGTGATTATGGTATACCTCGAAAAAGAAATTATTCAAAATTTACCTGAAAAACCAATACTTTATGCTCGATATGTAGACGACATTATTATAATGTCTAAACTTAACAAAGCCGAGCTACAAGATCTAGCACAGCAGTTTAGCAAAATCTGTAACACCATAGAGCTAACTATTGAGTTTGAAGAGGATAATTGCCTATCCTTCCTGGACATTCAACTAAAGAAAAACAAAAATAGTTTTGAATACTCTGTGTTCAGAAAAGCAACTTACATACCTGTAGTGATACCATACTCGTCGCACCATCCACTGATACATAAAAAACAGCACAGGAAACTTGATACGGCGAGCGTACACACACACATCTAACAACAGGCTAAAAAATCAAGAGCTAGAGTTTATCTCGAAAATATCACAAGAGTATGGGTACCCGAGCAAGCTAATTAATAAATGGATACATGAGAGTAAAAAGCATATGACTCAGAGTAAAGAAGGCCAAGAAGTGCACAACCAAAGGAAGATAAGAAATAAAAAATTGAAATACATTGGAGCTTTCCCATACCTGGAAGGAGTGAGTAAAGAAATCAATAGGCACTGTGCTAAATATGACTTACAACTAGGAAGCTCAGTGCACACCGTGAAAAGTATGATTGTCAACAAAAAAACAGAGGAAAAAAGCTAGAAGAATCAGGAACCTACGAAATTCCAATAGCACACATACCCCCAATATCGTACATTGGAAGTACGAAAAACAGATTAAAAAAAAGACTTAAACAACACATATCTAACTGGCAAAAAAGAAGCCAAAACTGCTTTAGTGCAATTCTGCTTGGAAAACCGGACATTCCCAAAGTTCGATGAAATTAAAATGCTAAAAAGAATAAAAAATCGGAAAGGCAAATGAGGAGGGAAGAAGCAATATTAATCTACAAAAATAAAGCAAGGGTATGTAACCAGAACGACCCTAGCACATTATCGGGCCTGTGGAAAGAACTAATAAGACAAGAAAAACAACAACAAAAGAAAAACAGGCAAAAAAAGACAAGAAAACCAGGATAGGAGAAGAAAAAAAAAAAAAAAAAAAAAAAAACGGGGGAAAAAAAAGTGTTCTTAACGAAACATAGATGGCGCCAGCCGGGCTTGATAACGAAATATATCCAGGAAAGTTTTCCCGACGAATGGCAACAAGGAGTATCGGACTCCATTAGCGCGAAGTTAACCACGAACATCGGTGGTAAAGTCGCCACACTCCTGAAGATGCCCAGAGTATGGGCGAAAATTTTGAGTATAAAGAACGGTAAAAATTGATGTTTGAATCCTAAGGCAAAGATCCAATGAGTATACCCAGCGAAAAGTGTGAGAAGTAAAGCCAGTCATCGCATACAACGGACTTTAGGACAATAACATCAACAAAGGACCGGAAAACATGTGCGTGAAATGTTCCCGTCGCTAGAAAGGAATGCCAAGGTAAGCATTATCCGCTAGTTTTTTGTACAAGTTAGTTTAGAGATGTTAAATGGTGGACTGGGGCTAAGGATCGAGGAAGTTGGAGAAAAAATCTGGGGAAGGCCAAATGCATGCACGGACCCTTTGGGACATGCTTTCGACAAGGTTTTGGAACACAGCGATAGGTATGCACTTCCAATCAGAATACATAATGCTGTCACTAACTGTTGCCTAGTAGTAGGCCTTGGTTCTAAACTTCTTATGCGGTGCTCTAATTCATCTCATAAGTGATCTATGGGATTAAGATCAGGGCTCTGTGCTGGCCAGTCCACACACGATACTGAATTATCATCAAACCATGTCGTAGCTTTATGGCTTGGTGCATTATCCTGCTGGTACAAACAAGGCTCGGTTCCATAGTATTGCCACAGAGTTGGTAGCGCATAATTGTCCAAAATATCAAGGTAGACATACTGGTTAATAGGTATGTCCATGATAACCAATGGGCCGGAACCATACCATGAAAAACAGCCCCACACGAGCCCACTTCCAGCTCCAAACTTGACCATAGGAACAGTACCCTGTGGTAAATAGCATTCCCCTGGCTGCCGTCATACCCACACATGGCCATCAGACTGATGGATCGTGTATCTGGATTCATCAGTCCATAGAATGTGTTTCCATTGATCTACGGTCCACGATAAATGTTCTTTACACCATGCTAAACGACGAGTAGCATTCCAAGTGGAGATGAAAGGCTTATGAGCAGCCACATGACCATAGTAACCCATGGAATGAAGTTCTCTGTGAATGGTACATGTATATACCGAGGTTCCAGCATTTTTACTCACCTGTACACTGAGGTCTTGTGCAGTACTCCATCGATTAGCTGTAACGACTCTCCTGAGGCTTTGACGCCCTTTATCACAGATTTTCTTTGGTCTGCCGGTATGCTTTGCTGCTTCAGGCATGCCGTGTGACTTCCACTTATTCAGTATATCCAAAACAGTTGACTTGGGTATGTTTAAAGGCCTCTCGGTTTCTCTTATGGACAACTCACTAATATAACACCCAACAATCTTTCCTTTCTCAAAGTCAGTTCTCTCCTGCCATGGCATTTTCACTCAATCTCACAGTGCAATATGATTGCAGTCAGCTGCAGGCTTGTTTTTATACTGTTTGCAGCTGTACCGTGCATCTTAACAACACAGTGGATCAGTTCGTTTGCTTTTGAAGGGGTGTCCAGTGACTTTTGTCAAGATAGTTTATTTAGCTATAATAAACAGTTGAATTATTTATGGGCAGTCTATAAGATAGGTCACCAACAACAACATTTTCGTAATATTCATACATGAGACCGGCCGATGACAAAAAAAGCTGAACTTTTTAACTGGGTGGAAAATTGGGACACGCCAACGCGCGGTGTGAGCAAATTCAAATACAGCATATACAATATTTAAGATTGCACAAGCCATATGGAATTATTTTCTGTAAATTATGTAAGTAAATATTAAAGTGAAGCACATTATTATATTCACAATAGAAAAGTAGGGAATCAAGAACAAAATAAAATGAGATATTTTTAAAAATCAGATTTAAAACATACATGTAAATCTTTACTAGCTAAATCCTGGGGTGAAAAGTATTTGTCTAGGAAAGTTTGTGCATTTAGTCAAGCAATTAGAAGCATATCCACAGATTAGTTTTGGTCAAACATCAGAGTACAAGAGATAAGTCAGTCTTGTTGGCTTAGTAGCACTCTAATGTACCAAATTTTTCAAAAATGAAATGTGTGTGGAAATAAGTTAAATTCACAGATTCTTACTAAATGATAATTGGAATATGTATTTGAATATGTACAAATTAAAAAAAACATGACTAGAAGTTATGGTTTTTAAACAGATTGCTTCAAAGATATTTTGCCCCTTTTTTGTTGTACTTGCTTGCACAACAATTCGAATTTCCTCTTCTGAGCAAGCCTGGCTTTCTTCTCAGCAAGCTGCATGGCCATATTTATTTTATGTTGACTGCAGCTGAACAGCATCCATTGCTAACTTTTTCTTTTGCTGATAATTCCTTTTCTTTTCCTCTCTATTTCTTTGGTATAACTTGTTTCTGATGTCCTAAGATTTTGGCAGAGGTTGGCATCAACTGCTTCTTGGAAAAAAATTTCTTTACTGAAGAAATTAACTGCAGACTTATCCTGTGCTTTAAGTTTATACTACACAGTTTGTATAGCTGAATAGGTTTCAATGTTCATTCTTCCTGATTTTATATCTATGGTTTCAGCCATCATGCTGAAAGAACCTTCAACCTGTGGACCATGGAAGCATGATATAAAGGCTTTTACTACTTTAGATAACATAGTGTACTTGTAGAGGTCAAACACCTTTGCCCACCACGCATCAATTTTTACAAAGTCAGGAGATGGAAGTCGTGATTCAAACTGATACTGGTGAATTTCTAGAGCATAGCTTTCCATTTCCTCTGAATTCAATATATTTCAAAGAAACTGTGGAAGTTTTTCAGTCTTTTTAAAGTTAGATTATGTCCCCTTGTAGAAGGATCAATGATATGTACATTAAAAGATCACTACATAATGGTAGTGTCCTTTGCATGTATTTTGCATGCTGAATATAAGCTTCAGCAGCCTGGCTTAAAAAAATTCCCCACAATGTCATTTGATTCGCTTTTCAAAATAATGTTCCTGATCCAAGAATCTTTCACAGGTTTGCCTTATCAAATATTTCATAGGTTTGCCTTTCAGTATCTCTTGTTTTAAGAAACAAGCTAAGAAATCCAAGAATAGTTGCTTCTGCTCATCAAAAACTTTATGAATTAATGGATCCTTTGCTTGAAATAAGCATACATATTTTTTCAAAAGAGGTAGAGCTGCAACATAAAAATTTAATATAAGCAAGGTTTTTTTTTTTTTTTTTTTGAGCTTTCAAATAATTTTGCAACAATTCTAGATTTCCATTTTCTTCCATCTTCTGTTAGATTTTTTTTCCCGTAATTTCTTCCAAAGCTCCTGGAATTTTAACTTTTTCTTTCTAATCTTTACATATTTTATTTATCACATCCATGTATATTGGTCTTTCATTAGGCTGCACAAATCCATAATACAGCAGCAAAAGGGCATCATGGATATGTAAACTGTTTAATGCCACATGATAGAATGACAACCACCTGCATTGCACCATGTTCTTAATTTCAGTGAATTTTAGCCCTATAATTTCACAAATTTCAGCAAGGGCTTCATGTTGATCTGCCGACCATTTAAAGTAATTGAAGAAGTCAATAAAGTATTTCTCAATGTAAGCTTAAAATGGCTTGCAAAATTTTTTACTTGCATTGTGAATATGGTGACATGAATCTCCATCAATGTCAAGCAAGTGGGGAGATTTTCTCTGCCGAATTCTTGTTTTTAACCATGTTTTTGGGCCACTCATGACACATTCTTTCCATTTAGCTTTCAAACAAGCAAAACAAAGTCCTCCTCAGAAAGAAAGAAAAAAAAACGGAAAGCTGCGCCACAAACTTTGTTTAGAGGGTTCGGGCCGACGTAATACTGGCCCGAAGCCGTGCTTTTTTTCCCACTCAGCTTTCATACATGCAAAACACATTTTTCCTTAGGAAAAAACGAAAGAAAGGAGAGAAACAGGGTTGCGTCACGAACTTTGTTCAGAGGCTACGGGCCGACGTTATCCTAGCCGGGCGCCGTGCTTTCTTTTCACTAAGTTTTCAAACAAGCAAAACACATTCCTCCTCCTCAGAAAAAAAAACAACAAAAAACACAGAGGTGCGTCTCGAACTTGGTTCAGAGGCATCGGGCCGGCGCAATTCCGGGCCACAGCGAAAGAAGCACGTCCGAGCCAACGTAATTCCGGATCACGGCAAAAGAAGCACGCCAGGCCTACGTAATTCCGGCGTGGCGCCATGCTTCCTTTCCACTTAGCTTTCAAACAAGCAAAACAATTTCTCCTCCTCAGAAAGAAAAAAACAACAACGGAAAGCTGTGTCACGAACTTTGTTTAGAAGCTTCAGGCCGACGTAATACTGGCCGGGCGCCGTGCTTTCTTTCCACTAAGTTTTCAAGCAAGCAAAACACATTCCTCCTCATTAGAAAAAAAAGAAAACAAAGAGCTGCGTCACGAACTTGTTTCAGAGGCATCGGGCTGACGCAAGTCCGGGCCACAGCGAAAGAAGCACGTCCGAGCCAACGTAATTCCGGATCACGGCAAAAGAAGCACGCCATGCCTATACGTAATCCCGGCGCGGCGCCGTGCTTCCTTTCCACTTGGCTTTCAAACAAGCAAAATAAATTCCTTCTCTTCGGGATGGGGGAAGAGAATTTAAGAAAAGAAAGCTGCGTCACGAACTTTATTCAGATGCTTCAGGCCGACGTAATCTCGGGCCACACGAAAGAAGCACGTAATAGCGGGCCATGCCGAAAGAAGCACGCCGGATTTATGCAATCCTAGTGCCGTGCTTTTTTTTTTTACACTTTCGAACAAGCAAAACAAATTCCGCCACCTCAGAAGAAAAAAAAAAAAAGGATACAAAGGGCTGTGTTACGAACTTTATTCAGAGGCTTTTCATCGATTATTTACAAAACCATTAAAACTTTCTTAATAACAGCGAAAATCTGAATATCCATAATTTTTTGTTAGTCACCCGTAATCCCGGGGGAAATCCGTAATAATTACGGAGATTCCATAATTTTTGGCAATTACGGAGATTCCGTAATTTATGTGCGTCCTTTGTAGAAAGAGATTTCACGAGAACTTCGATTCTCTAACGATCTCAGAAAAGTGGGAACGCATTCGGATACATCGCAAATTACAAGAGAGAGAGTTCCTGGCGATGACGTCACGGATAGAATGCAGAGTGGCGATTTCCCGCAAGACACGGAATGGCTCGTGGGCTGCGGCAGTTTACCTAAAGCACGAAGTAGGCGGAGCTTCCACCCTTCGCGCTGCGATGCTCAAGTGACTGACCCCATCCATTGTTGACAGCAGTAAACGAACTGAGCTCCTGACTCCACCCTCCAACATTTCTTCTTGCCCCCAGCGCCTGCTCCGAAAACAACGCTCTTAGCTATCATCATCATCATCATTGTCAACCATTATCAATCCACTGCTGGACGAAGGTCTCCCCAAGTTTCCTCCACAACGGTCTGTCTTGTGCCAGTCTCCTCCATGTCACTCCCGCATATTTACGAATTTCATCCACCCATCTCCCATGTGGTCTTTTTCTGGGTCTTTTCCTGTCCCTTGGAATCCAATCTAAAATTTCGGCTGTCCATCTATGGTCTGTCCTTCTGGCAGTATGTCCAGCCCATTGCCATTTCAGGGATTTAACTCTGATCATGATGTCTTCCACTCTCGTCATTTCTCGGATCCACGAGTTCCTCTTCTTATCTCTCCTGGTTATACCAAGCATGCACCTCTCCATGCTTCTTTGAGTTGTCTGCAGCCTTTGTATGTCTCTTTTAGTTAAGGTCCATGTCTCTGCACCATACGTAAGCACTGGAAGGATGCATTGATCAAACACTTTTCTTTTAAGACATAATGGCATATTGCTCTTGAAAATTATGCTGTTTCTTCCAAAAGCTCTCCAGGCAAGTTTTGTACGCCGATTAATTTCTTCATCAATGTGACCCTCACTTGATATCTGCTGTCCAAGATAAACATACGTATCTGTTATCTCCAGTTTTTCTCCATCAATCGATAAATCTTCATTTCTTGTAAAAGCATTGAACATCACTTTTGTCTTCTGAAAGTTCATTTTTAATCCCACTTCTTTACTCTTGTCAGCAAGTTCCTGGATCATACTCTGCAGCTCTGATGGGGTAGTTGCAAAAATGACTACGTCATCAGCAAAACGAAGGTGGGTTAGATAATCTCCATTAATCTTTATCCCTTTGTTTTCCCAGTTCAGTGATTGAAAGACATTTTCCAATGTGGCATTAAAGAGCTTCGGAGATATGGTGTCACCTTGTCTCACTCCCTTTCCAATTTTTATGTGTGTTGTATTTTCAAACAGCCGAATCTTTGCACTTGCATTTTCATAGATGTTATTAATAATATTAATGTATGCATCTTCAATACCGCAGGATTTCAGAGCCGTGGTAACTGCTGATGGTTTCACCGAATCAAAGGCTTTTTCATAATCGATAAAAGCCATGCACAATGGAAGTTCATATTCCCTCGCTCTTTCAATTAGTTCTCTCAGTACGTGGATATGATCTATTGTGCTGTAGCCACTCCTGAATCCAGCTTGTTCTCTCGGTTGAGCCATGTCCAGTGTTACCTTCAAGCGGTGTGAAAGAACTTTAGTGAAGATTTTATAAACCACTGATAGGAGGCTGATAGGTCTGTAGTTCCTGAGATCCTCAATGTCACCTTTTTTATGTAGCAGGATCATTGTAGCATTGTTCCAATCCTCAGGAATCTTCCCTTCATTAAGGCATCGAGTGAAAATTTGGGCGAGTACTGTTTCAATTTCACCACTTGCTTCTATACTCGGGGCAAACTTAACCTGTCATTGGAAGGAAGGCTACAGAGTGTATACTTCCACTGCATAAAATAGTTCCAGTCTAAAAGCTCGTACTCCAGCTTCAACTGGCACTTAGAAATGACACAGATGTTCAATACGTTGTGTGTGTGTGCATTTAAAAAATTCAGATCTCAGTTTCAGCGGCATTTCTAAAAAATACAGATATTCGTGCTTTGGTGACGTCACTGATGGTTCTCTGTCACAGCATTCTTGTTTGGGTCAGAGTTAAGCTGTCAACCCAGAGGATATTTATTGCTGTGGGGGGTGGGGGTCATTAGTGGAAGGATGAGGGCGAAAAAAGTGTTTCCGAGGGCATTTCGCGTTTCTCCCCCTGGTTTCTCCTTGATTGTTGTTTTAAAACACTCTTCTGTCTTTTCGGTTTTTTCGAATGGCATCTGCCGGTCACTCGAGTGTATTTCAGCCGCATAAACCTGGGAAACCACTACGAAGCTCTGCTAAGATGATCATTATGAATGTTTTCACTAAATTGATGGGAAAACATTCGCCGAATAAATCAAATGAATTAACAGTTCTTACGGCAGAACTCACTGGCGTTTCAAGTCGCACCATTGCGAGAATGAAGGTTGAATTTAGTACTGAAGTACCTCAGATCCATCGGCAATTTATTTCTTAAAATTAAAATGCAATTCTAGCTTGGCTTACACAGAATGTTTTCTCGAAATTAGTTTGGAGTTCCCAATTCAGTTCTCAATATAGGCCAAGAAACGGCCATCTTTTCCTTTTGAACTTTTGTGCGCAGTTGCCTTAAACGCGCATGAACCGGCATGAAAATTCAGACAAATGAAAGAGTTTCTTCCCCAGCCACACATAATTCGGAAACTTGGAAAACTGCCACACATTGAAAGTGTTCCTCGGAGGAACAGCAATTTGTGCCCGGCCCATCAATGAAAAACATGTGGCAATTTTCCAATGTGTAGCAATTTTCCAAGTTGCTGAAAGATGTGTGGCAGTTTACAGTGAACCTTAAAATATCATTTACCACAGAGACGGGCTCTTGTCCAGTACTTATGGCAACACGGGGTAGTTAAAAATGCATACACATTTAACGGATGTCTGTTATAAAAAAAAAAATCTAATCAAGGCAAAATTTTTGAAAGAATGAAATTTTACGCATAACTGATGACATGGTAAAATTACTTTTAATTAAATCCCGCAGTTGGTAATCTTCAAGCAATAAGTATAAATATATGAAATATATAAAAAAAATGGAAAAATATGTGAAAACAAAATTAGGCCACTTAAGACTGCTTCCCGTGTTTAGCAAAGATAATTTCATTTTAAAAGTAAGAAAGAAAGAAACGTTACACGTTCTGTAACATCTCAAAAAAAAAAAAAAAAAAAGATAAGAGAGGGAGAAATAAACTGCTTGTCTACTGGTCTGCAAAGCGCGCGGCGGTGGGGAGGGGGTTAAAATAGAGGGGTTTGGTAAGGGATCACGGTGACAGCCAGCCCTGAGGGCTTGTGGGAGAAGTTTTCCGAGTGAAGGTTAATTACACACCATTAGTGCGGAGTAATACTGGGAGTGAAAAGGTCACCGTAACTTTGGCCTCATTGCCAGGATAGCTTTGCCCCGAGTATAGAAAGCGCTTAGTTCTTTTACACCACAAAAAAGCGGAATCGCGGAATTCCGCTTTTTCAAGGATTTTTCTATAGAACGACCCCCCCCCCCCTAAAAATTCTGAAAATTTTCTCTTCATTTTTGCAATGACCTCGAGGATGACCGAAATGATGCCGAAAAAAGCGGAATTCCGCGAATTCGCGGAAGAATCTCATGTATGAATATTCCCATGATAGAAGCCTACTGTATAGGTTAATAGATTTTAACCCATCATATGATGGTCACAGTAAGTTAAAAATGATATAATGTAAAAATTTAGGTAATAAAAATTATGTTAATTAAAGGTCATGAAAGACTTCAGTAATGTGTCTGGCTTGTGTTTCTTCAAAAGTTTCATTTTGTCGGTGATTATCTCTACCTTCCTTCACGTTATGCAAAGTATTAGAAGATTGGTTTGCACGTCATCGCCGTTATCGTTCTCTATTTAAGAGACGTTTTATTTCAGCTTTATCTTCTTCCATCTTGTACTACAAAGAAAAAATCCCACGGAACTAATAAATTTTTTTTTAAGTTTCCACCACACTGAATCAAAACTATGTCTGCAGTTAATTTCTTACAATTTTACTTGTTCCTTTTTATGAAATAAACTAATGCTGATTCCTTTTTACTCTACAATTTTATTTCTTTTCATGAAATTACTCGGCAAAGCAAAGAAAATGAGATAAAACATGACATAACACCTACGTGACAGAACAAACATCGCAGACAGATGTTCGAGCATATGCGTGTTGCCACAGATGAAGTCTTTCATTTTACTAACTTTATTTTATTTTCCAGTATTTTTACTTGATTTTATGTATCGGGCAATAGCGGTGAGCTCAGTTCCAATTTTGGCGACCAGATAAAAGCACATGGCACCGCAAGTACTGAATGACATAATAGAGTTAGGGACAGACATGGCCTATTTAATAGGTTTTATATTCATCATCATCATCAACCATTATCAATCCATTGATGGGTTGATCTCCATAAGCTGCTTCTGTAACTGACTGTCTTGTGCCAGTCTCCTACAAGTTACTCCAGCATGCTTTTGAATTTCATCCATCCATCTCCCATATGGTCTTGTTCTGGGTATTTTCCTGTCCCTTGGAATCTAGTCTAAAATTTCAGTTGTCCATTGGTTCTTCTGGCAACATATCCAGCCTACTGCCAT
Organism: Macrothele yani; assembly: GCA_039090855.1. Classification (NCBI taxonomy): domain Eukaryota; kingdom Metazoa; phylum Arthropoda; class Arachnida; order Araneae; family Macrothelidae; genus Macrothele; species Macrothele yani. The sequence goes on from CM077019.1 coordinate 12,888,084, forward strand.
TTCAGGGATTTTACTCTGATCATGATGTTATCCACTCTTGTTATTTTCCATATCCATGAGTTCCTCTTCTTATCTTTCCTGGTTACACCCAGCATGCATCTCTCCATGCTTCTTTCTGTTGTATGCAGTATTTTGAAATCTTTTTTAGTTAAGGTCCACGTCTATACATATATCACCATCATCATCATTGTCAACCATTATCAATCCACTGCTGGACGAAGGTCTCACCAAGTTTCCTCCACAACGGTCTGTCTTATGTCAGTCTCCTCCATGTCACTCCTGCATACTTTCGAATTTCATCCACCCATCTCACATGTGGTCTTCTTCTGGGTCTTTTCCTGTCCCTTGGAATCCAATCTAAAATTTCAGCTGTCCATCGATGGTCTGTCCTTCTGGCCATATGTCCAGCCCATTGCCATTTCAGGGATTTAACTCTGATCATAATGTCTTCCACTCTCGTCATTTTTCAGATCCATGAGTTCCTCTTCTTATCTCTCCTGGTTACACCAAGCATGCACCTCTCCATGCTTTTTTAGTTGTCTGCAGCCTTTGTAAGCCTCTTTTAGTTAAGGTCCATGTCTCTGCACCATACATAAGCACTGGAAGGATGCATTGATCAAACACTTTTCTTTTAAGACATAATGGCATATTGCTCTTGAAAATTATGCTGTTTATATGTATATATACTGCTATGATTGCTGCAAAATGAGTTTAAAGTGTTATTGCTTTATCTTAGGCAAAGTAACTGATATTCTTCTGCACTTTTTCTACAGTATCATTATATCATGAATGCTTCTATATGCCATATTTTTAAGTTTATCCATTACAAACTACACGCGTGTTTTTTATGAGTCGAGCATGCTATTATGCTAGACATGTGCTTTCATTAGAATAATTCTTGATGTCGACATAACACGCATAAGTTATGATAACAATTAAAAGTGGTGGGATACCTTCATCAGCCATGAAATGAAACACATGGTATTAGCATCAGTTGTTGCCAGATTTCAAAATGTCTTTCCAAATGACAGGAATGTTAAAAGGTGCGTCTGTATTTCAGGTGTTAGGAGTAAGGAAGATTTCCATGCTTTCGCGGTACCTTAGGGCTTTCCGATTGCTGAACGGAGCAATATGTTTAACATTTTGCCAATCAGGAATCGCGGACGGTTAAAATTGAAAGGTTGGTGGAAGGGTTGCCTTTCTTAACCAGCGATATGTTCCACCAATCACCGTTTGATGCTTCGGTAAGTACTACCAATATAGTGGGTAATGCCTGTGGAAGTGTTGACAGGGATAGAATAGACATCTTGTAACTCTAGGGGTTTATTGGGAACTGTCTTTAAGGATAAGATGATGTGGAGGTGGTTTAACAGCAATCTAGAAGCAAATCCTGCAACGCATGCACGCCATTGACTGATGGACTGAGGGGTGTTTTTCTGTTATTTTCATCAGTGGCATTTTCTTCTTTTTAGCCTGTTGCCACCCACTGCAGGGTATAGGCCTCCCCAGTCTTTTCCAACTTCCTCGATCCTTAGCGTCAGTCCACCATTTAGCAACTCTAAACCCTTCGTCTCTTTCCATCTCTTGGTTGCCATTCTGTTATTAATCCTTCATTTGGGGGATAATCGATCCTTAGCCTCAGTCCACCATTTAGCACCTCTAAATTTCCAAAGGTCACCTCTCCATCTTGCTAAACATCAATACTGAAAAAAATTTCAAATATTTTGAAATTTAAGAATAGATTTTATGAAACAATTTAAATCAAAACATAAGAGCACACAAATTTTTCAACAAACATGTCAGTAATTACAATAAGAAATGAGGTATTCTGTTTTCAGTATATCCGAAGAAGAATAAGAAGAAAATAATACCAGTTCCACTCCCCAGTCTCCTTCTGTACATTCATCTGTAGCACCAAAGCAGAAACACTGAGAACAACCATCTGGGTTATCAGCAGACAAGTGATAATACCCTGGCTTGCATTTTTCGCAACGAGATCCTTCAACATGCACCTATTGCACAGAGAAATATTATCAGAAAATCACAAAGCCTTTATTCAAACAAATGTACACAAATTACTTGAATTTACTACTACAGGACTTAATAAAAGTTTTCAAATGGTTCTGATACTGAACAAAAAAGATTAAAAGCTGCTACTCATTTTTATGAATTTATATAATTATATTAATTATCCTAGAATAATATAACGTAATAATTCTGCTAACATTTTTGTACATCACAACCCAACCTGATTAATCAGGGAAAGTGATTTAAAATATGGTAAAACCCCTTAATGGGCCTTCTCGAATATCTGGCACCTCTATTTAGCAGACAGTTTTTGATTCCCAGTCCCAAAGTACATATATATATGGCTCTCTATATTTACCTCCAAATAAAGTATAGTGATATTGGCCATAACACAGTTTCAAATATGAACGTTCAAGGAAAAAAACTGTGAAAGTTTGCCACAAAGATTTTGTTTAGCTTCTTTTGGACAGAAACAGGGTACTTCTTTTCCTCTAGATCCCCACTACAAAAACTACTGTTCTGTGGTTTCAATGTAGCAGATACAGTATTTCCTTAGAAGTGTGCAAAACAGCTTCTTTCAAACAAAATGGGATATTTGTGGTCAATCCAGAACAAGATTGTTACATACATACATGCATACACTATATTGACGAAAGTCAGCGGACACCTAGAAGAGAAACATAACATAGCATTTATTAACATACATTAGCAGTGGCGGCTCGTGGCAACTGAAACAGGTAGGGCCAGTAGCCGAAGTCAAACAATGAAATAAAAAAAACTGTCATTATTAGGCCAACTATTCAGACCCCACCCCACTCCCCACCCTCAAGATTCCTTTAATCTGCCTCTGTTTACCCCCTTGACTCACAATAATGCCCAAATAAGGTAGGAATGTGTTAACTATTGTATTGCACACGAAAAAAATTTCCTCAGAATAGAATGCATAACTATTAACAGAAAAATGTTAAAACTCCTTAAATAAAATTTTTACCTAAAACATATGAGCATTAATTTATGTTAGTTGTGCTTTGTGTTTCTTCAGATTTCTCAATTGAGGAATAATCACAGGATTCACAGGATAAAAAAATGTAGTGAAAAAATAACTCCAAATATATGCAGGGAGGGAACGTTTCATGAATTTCGTCCCATATAGAATGAGCACCATACTACCATTTGCATTATTTGAAAGGTTTAACCTTTTTTTTAAAGAACTTGTGAAACCTAAAAACATATATGTACTCATGTGCAAATTATACTTACATGTTTTCTCATTTATTTATTTATTTTTAACATTTAATATAGAAAATCATCTTAGTTAAAACTGAAATTAGTTCTGCAAAGCGTTTGTAAACTTCATACTCTTGGAAACTCAAATTCTTGGGCTGATAAGCACAGAGTTTTTTTTAAGTGAAGCTTTTTGACTCAAATTCTTGGGCTGATGAGCACTGTTTTTTTTTAAGTGAAGCTTTTCTTCCAGATTTAAAGCAAAGAACGGAGATTTTAACAAAATATCCACTCCATTCATTGTACTCGACAAGCAAAAATGTTACAACACGAAAGAACAACACATCACCGAAAGAGACACACACACACAAAAACAACTAACTGAACTTTGCTATGACATTTAAAACCCTCTCGCCACCTTTGAGCTTGGTCAGGGTAAGCTTCTCTGTCAACCCACGGCGTTAAGGAAATGGATACACTCCCGGCCAATCAAATTAGCGCGGGGCCAGATCCACAGCTTTTTTTGCACATGCGGTTAAGGCAGTGTTGTATGTAGGTCTTCATACTGAATGAGACGGGGAGGAAATCGTCTCCTCTTCGCTTGCGTAGTGACGTTACTGGGGCCTGTTGGAGCTGGCCCCAATAACCTCACACTCTGAACATGATCTCTTTCCTCAGGGAATAGTTTTTCGTTTTTGAAGGAAACTTTTCCCTTAGGTAATGGTTTTTGGAGGGAAAGGTTTATCACCATGTAGTTAAGAGAAAGAATAAGAATCAGGGTAAAAAAAAAATATATATTCTAGAAACAGAAATTTTTAGGTGGGGCCCGGCCCCTCTGGCTCCTAATGACGAACCGCCCCTGTACATTAGTACAGTGTCAGTCCACCTTTACCCTTAATGCATACACTGACTCTTTGAGACATACTTTTGACACGGTTTCGAAACACAGCAATAGGTATGCGCCTCCATTCAGTACATAATGCTGCCGCTAACTGTTGCTTAGTAGTAGGCCTTGGTTCCAAACTTCTTATGTGGTGCTCTAATTCATCCCATAGGTGCTCTAATTCATCCCATAGGTGCTCTATGGAATTTAAGATCAGGGCTTTGTGCTGGCCAGTCCACACCCGATGCAGAATTATCCTCAAACCACACCATAACAGTCCTTGCTTTATGGCTCGGTGCATTATCCTGCTGGTACCAACAAGGCTCGGTTCCACAGTATTGCCACAGAGTTTGTAGGGCATAATTGTCCAGAATATTAAGACAGGCATGCTCGTTAACAGGTTTGTCCACGATAACTAATGGGCTGGGACCATACCCCGAAAAACACCCCCACACGAATACACTGCCAGCTCCAAACTTGACTGTAGGAACAATACACTGTGGTAAATAGTGTTTCCCCGCTGGCTGCTGTCATACCCACAAAATGAACATTTCTAAAAAACGGCGAAAATTTCCGGTGTAAAACGGCGGAAATTCCGGAAAATCAGCCCCTGGATTACTCACGAATTCAAATCGAGTAACCAATAATTATATTTGTTAAAACACTCGATGTTTCGGAGGAAACCTCGATGTTTTTTCGATGTATCGGTTCCTGTATCATCAAGAAAAAGAACTATTTCGCCGACGGAACATCGACCAAAACAGCCAATTCACGACACAGAATGATGTTCCCTTCCTCTTTACAAGAATGTATATGCAACAAAAAGAAATTCATTTACTTTACATAGAAAATATTCTTTACCAGTTTCAAACATCGCAGGGTTCTCGTGCTGCCGATCACATTCTCCCCAATTGGCGAAACAAAAATCGTTTTAGCGATGGAAAAAAGTTTTAAGCGAAAACAGTTGTGATTACCTTTTTGTACTATCTCAACACTTTAGCGTCATAAGGCCCCCAACATTTTTTCAACGTATCAGCTTCTGCAAGAGCGAGATTTAAACATCATTTATTGGAGGCAAAACTTTGATGTTCAAAAACATGGAGGTTTCTTGCCCATCATTAGTTAGGACTGGTTTCACATCCTTTTACTTCTGAATTATTATACCTTTGTAAATTGGCAATAAAAATAACAAATGGCCAAACTGGCAACCACTAGAATAAATTTAGTAGCCAAAGTTGCAAATAGTGCTAGCTTGCACCTATACTATCGAATATTTTCTAATTTGAATGAAATCTACTTTTTACAGCATGACAATCTGCGCCACTACGTACTTGAAAGATAGTAAAACACCCCATCTCCAAATTTTTGTAAGTGGAATGGGGCAGGACAGCGAAACGCGTGCGAATGTGTTAAATTAGAAAACATTATGTACATTTAAATTAGTAGTTCATATTCCAACCCATAAAATAAATTGGCAAACTACTATTCTCATTTACGTGCATAAATCCAATATTGATGGGAAATATTCTAGCTGCTTAATGCTTACCTTTGCTTTCTGCTTCTAGAGATGATTTACATTTCTTACACATTGTTAGGTCCTCATTGATGTCATTGTCCTTTGTCCGTAGTAGACGATGCACACTCACTCACTACACACATTTCACTTTGGTTAGACACTGTAGATCTTAATTTTATGGTTCATTAAACATCAACTAATACCATTTATAATGCTCTAAATGTTTCGCCCAGTCTTTGGGCATCCTCAGAAGCTTCAAATAACGAGCTAAAGAATCAAGAACTTGAGTATATAAGGAAAGTTGCACTGGATATAGTTACTAAGTAAGCTAATTAAAAACTGGATGTGCGAGAGTAAAAGACATAAGTCTAAAGAAATCAACGGCCAAGAAGCTAACAAATCACGAGGTCAAAGAAAGGAGAAAAAGAAATTAAAATACACTATCTACCAACAAGTAATTGGACACCTGTGATAGCACAGGAAAACGAAGTTTATTCACCTTCAATAGTTGGTGGAGCCTCCACGAGCGGCGATTACAGCTGCGACCCTCCGGGGCATACTCTCAACCAGGCGTTGTACGACCGCTAGTGGTATTTTCTTCCACTCGGCTTGGAGAAGACAGGTCAGTTCCTTCACCAATTTCGGACGGTAAAGGCACCCCTTAAGTCGACGCTCCAACTCTTCCAGAGGTGCTCGATAGGGTTAAGGTCCGGGTTCTGCGCAGGCCAGTCCACTCGATTAACCCCATTGTCACCACCATACCAAGCCATGGTGGACCTCGCAACATGACAGGTGGCATTGTCATCCTGAAAGTAACATGGGTCCACCCTGTAAAACTGCCACAACGTAGGAAGCGCATGGTCATCCAAAATGGTGCAGTAGGTTTCGGCGTTGAGTCTACTAGGAATTGCGATCAAGGGTCCCGTGCCATACCAGGAGAAGCACCCCCATAGCATAATTCCACCGCCACTGAACTTCACAGTTGGTACAATACATTCCGGCAGGAGGCGTTCTCTAGGCAGACGCCAAACCCAGACCCTACCATCTGAATGGTAGAGGGTGAACCTTGATTCGTCGCTCCAGAGAACCTGTTTCCACTGTTCAACGGTCCACTGTCAACGTTCTTTGCACCACCTTAGCCGAGCAGCGCTATTGGACTTGGTGATCAAAGGCTTGTGGGTGGCAGCACATCCATGATAACCAAGCAGATGGGCTTCCTTACAGATGGTATTCATCGAAAGAACACTCCCGGATGCCTGTTGAAACTTCTCGCGGATGTGGCCCATCGATTTGGTGCGTTTCTTCCGAATATCTTTGGCCAGCACCCGTCGGTCTCTAACTCCCAGTTTTGTCAGTCTGCCGGGTTGGGGCACATTTCGACAGTCACCTCTCATCTTCCACTCGCCAATCACATAGGCCACTGTTGATTTTGGGTACTTCAACTCGCTGGATATGTCACATAGGCCACTGTTGATTTTGGGTACTTCAACTCGCTGGATATGTCACATAGGCCACTGTTGATTTTGGGTACTTCAACTCGCTGGATATGTCACATACGGATCGGCCATTTCTGTGATACCCGAATATTACACCTTTCTCGAAATCAGAGAGCTCCGAACTGCGTGGCATGTTGCATGCGACTGATTGCGTTGTTGTTTCCCACACGATATTTAACGGCAGCGGCCGTGATATGTATCAGGACCGCTGATATCGTCGATTGCAGGGGTGTCCAATTACTTGTTGGTAGATGTGTATATTGGAGCATTCCCATACTTAGAAGATATTAGCAAAGAAAGAAAGAAACAATGTGAAAAATATGGATTGCAATTAGGAAGTTCGGTAAACTCAAAGAATATGACAATTAACAAAAAAGCAGAGAACAAGATCCTAGAGGAATCAGGAACATACGAAATTCCTATAGCACACATCCCCCCCCCCAATATCGTACATTGAGAGTACAAAAAACAAAAAACATGTTAAAAAAAAAGGTTAAAACAGCATATATCAAACTGGCAAAAAAAAGAAGCCAAAACAGCCTCAGTACAATTCTGCATGGGCAACCAAACATTCCCAAAATTTGATGAAATAAAAATGCTAAAAAGAAATAACAAATCAGAGAGACAAATGAGAATGGAGGAATCAATACTATTATATAAAAATAAGACAAGAGTATGTAACCATAATGACCCTAACATATTATCTAGCCACTGGAAAGAATTAATCAAGCAAGAAAAAGAACTACACAAAAAAAAAAACGACAAAAAAACAAGAGAATAGAGATAGGAAAAGAAAAGATGAAATTATAAACAGCATAGACGTTCAATAACATGAAAAAAAAATCATAAAGAGAAAAGTGAAACATAGATGGCGCCAGCAAGGTTTTTCAAGAAACATATCGAAGACAGAGTATCCGACGAATGGCAAGTGGCAACACAGAGTATCGGACTCCATAGGCGAATAGTGAGCCCCGAACATCGGTGGTTACATCGCCACGCTCCTGAGGATACCCAAAGGCTGGGCGAAAAATTTAGAGCATTATAAACGGTATTAGTTGATGTTTAATGAACAATAAAATTAAGATCTACGGTGTCTAACCAAAGTGAAATGTGTGTAGGAGTGAGTGTGAATCATCTACTACAGACAAAGGACAATGACATCAACAAGGACCTAACAACGTGTAAGAAATGTAAATCAGCTCTAGAAGCAGAATGCAAAGGTTAAGCATTAAGCAACTAGAATAATTCCCAATAACATTATGTAAATTTTCTGCAGCAAAAAGTTCACATAGATGCATTTTGCACTGAGGTATCCCTTGAATTGGATGAAAAATAAAGGAATTCAGATATTTTTTTGCATAGTTTTAATCCCTGAGCAAAAATTGAATACAATGTAGCAGTGGCAGCACAAATCCTTAACTGGCAAATATTTCCTTGAGTTTTATATATACTTTCCCACTACATTCTTTTTCTCAGACACTATGTTTAGCACTTTTAATGTATTCACCTGTAATCATAATAATTTTAGTAGTACGCAATAAATTAAATTCAGTCGATCAGAATGTGTAACTAAGTCGTGTGTGAGTTGAAGCCTACAATTTGAAATACACTATCTACCAACAAGTAATTGGACACCTGTGATAGCAAAGGAAAACGAAGTTTATTCACCTTCAATAGTTGGTGGAGCCTCCACGAGCGGCGATTACAGCTGCGACCCTCCGGGGCATACTCTCAACCAGGCGTTGTACGACGGCTAGCGGTATTTTCTTCCACTCGGCTTGGAGAAGACAGGTCAGTTCCTTCACCGATTTCGGACGGTAAAGGCTCCCCTTAAGTCGACACTCCAGCTCATCCCAGAGGTGCTCGATAGGGTTAAGGTCCGGGTTCTGCGCAGGCCAGTCCACTCGATTAACCCCATTGTCACCATACCAAGCCATGGTGACCCTCGTAACATGATGGGTGGCATTGTCATCCTGAAAGTAACATGGGTCCACCCCGTAAAACTGCCACAATGTAGGAAGAGCATGGTCATCCAAAATGGTGCAGTAGGTCTCGGCGTTGAGTCTACCAGGAATTGCGACCAAGGGTCCCGTGCCATACCAGAAGAAACACCCCCATAGCATAATTCCACCGCCGCCGAACTTCACAGTTGGCACAATACATTCCGGCAGGAGGCGTTCTCCAGGCAGATGCCAAACCCAGATCCTGCCATCCGAACGGTAGAGGGTGAACCTTGATTCATCACTCCAGAGAACCTGTTTCCACTGTTCAACGGTCCACTTTCTACGTTCTTTGCACCACATTAGCTGAGCAGCGCTATTGGACTTGGTGATCAAAGGCTTGTGGGCGGCAGCACGTCCATGATAACCGGGCAGGTGGGCTTCCTTACGGATGATATTCATCGAAAGAACACTCCCGGATGCCTGTTGAAACTCCTCGCGGATGTGGCCTATCAATTTGGTGCGGTTCTTCCGAATTTCTCTGGTCAGCACCCGTCGGTCTCTAACTCCCAGTTTTGTGGGTCTGTCGGGTCGGGGCACATTCCGACAGTCACCTCTCATCTTCCCCTTGCCAATCACGTAGGCCACTGTCGATTTTGGGTACTTCAACTCGCTGGATATGTCACGTATGGATCGGCTATTTCTCTGATACCCGACGATCACACCTTTCTCGAAATCAGAGAGCTCCGAACTGCGTGGCATCTTGCATGTGACTGGTTGCGTTGTTGTTTCCCACACGATATTTAACGGCGGCGGCCATGACGTGTATCAGGACCGTAGATATCGTTGATTGCATGGGTGTCCAATTACTTGCTGGTAGATAGTGTAGTTATACACATGGTTTAAAAGGTTTTAAAGCCTTACTTGTTGCACAAAAACAACTAAAGCTTAACGTGAGATCAGTTTAAAAAAAATCTTACAAATAAAAAAGTTCAAAACTAATAAAATGTCTATTTCTCGATGGAAAAATGTTGAGAACTTCTGCAATAACTAATCACTCTTACCCCACCCCCTCCCATACAAAGCAACATACACAGCTTGAATTCTTTGAAACAGAAATTTTAACTGGGTACAGGCTGTAAAATTCTAAGGGAATACTGATACTGATTGAAAAGGCAATTTGCCAGTTTCTCACCAAATTTTTTGGGTATCATTGAAAAAAATGCCTATGGAAAAACTACCACAGAAAATTGCCCATAGAAGGACTTGAAGCTATATTTCCACTAGAATATATAAAATCTTCACTAAAGTTCTTTCACACCGCTTGAAGGTGACACTGGACATGGCTCAACCGAGAGAACAAGCTGGATTCAGGAGTGGCTACAGCACAATAGATCATATCCACGTACTGAGAGAACTAATTGAAAGAGCGAGGGAATATGAACTTCCATTGTGCATGGCTTTTATCGATTATGAAAAAGCCTTTGATTCGGTGAAACCATCAGCAGTTGCAATGGCTCTGAAATCCTGCGGTATTGAAGATGCATACATTCATATTATTAATAACATCTATGAAAATGCAAGTGCAAAGATTCGGCTGTTTGAAAATACAGCACACATAAAAATTGGAAAAGGAGTGAGACAAGGTGACACCATATCTCCGAAGCTCTTTAATGCCACATTGGAAAATGTCTTTCAATCACTGAACTGGGAAAACAAAGGGATAAAGATTAATGGAGATTATCTAACCCACATTCGTTTTGCTGATGACATAGTCATTTTTGCAACTACCCCATCAGAGCTACAGAGTATGATCCAGGAACTTGCCAACAAGAGTAAAGAAATGGGATTAAAAATGAACTTTCAGAAGACAAAAGTGATGTACAATGCTTTTACAAGAAATGAAGATTTATCGATTGATGGAGAAAAGCTGGAGATAACAGACACGTACGTTTATCTTGGACAGCAGATATCAAGTGAGGGTCACATTGGTGAAGAAATTAATCGGCGTACAAAACTTGCCTGGAGAGCTTTTGGAAGAAACAGCATAATTTTCAAGAGCAATATGCCATTATGTCTTAAAAGAAAAGTGTTTGATCAATGCATCCTTCCAGTGCTTACGTATGGTGCAGAGACGTGGACCTTAGCTAAAAGAGACATACAAAGGCTGCAGACAACTCAAAGCAGCATGGAGAGGTGCATGCTTGGTGTAACCAGGAGAGATAAGAAGAGGAACACGTGGATCCGAAAAATGACAAGAGTGGAAGACATCATGATCAGAGTTAAATCCCTGAAATGGCAATGGGCTGGACATACTGCCAGAAGAACAGACCATCGATGGACAGCCGAAATTTTAGATTGGATTCCAAGGGACAGGAAAAGACCCAGAAGAAGACCACATGGAAGATGGGTGGATGAAATTCGAAAGTATGCGGGAGTGACATGGAGGAGACTGGCACAAGACAGACCGTTGTGGAGGAAACTTGGGGAGACCTTCGTCCAGCAGTGGATTGATAATGGTTGACATGATGATGATGATGATGATATTGTAAGCCAATTCTTAGTGATAAGTTTACACCTTAAGGTTACAAGTTTAATGCGTTATATGAGATAATTACAAGATCAACATTTGAAAATATTTATGATCAAATCATCAAAGCTTATCTGGAATAATTTCAATTCATTTAACACAATTGGTAAGGTGTATGGGTGGATCAGATTCAAGAGTGTCTACATGAGAAAAGGATTATGAGTATGAAGTATAAAAGATCTTGTGTATGGCATGTAATGGAAATTAGTGAAGCCCGAGTTGTATGTCAAGATCGCTGTAAATGGAGAAGTTTGATACGACAGCAGTAAGTAAAAATATCTGGTAGTTTGTATTTCTTTTTGCAGCTAACCTCTGAATCTAGGAGAACAGCTTAGTAATATATATATATATATATATATAGGTAAGGTGTATTCTTCGATGGTAATGTACACAGTCGAGTCACATGATTGTGACCACCTCCTACTTTTCACATCAACAGTGTGTAGCCAATGAAAGAAGGCACATGTTGTGAGCTGGCTTGGAGGGTATATAAGGTGTGCTGTAGGCAATCTGAAAACATATCACTCATTGCTGTCACGGATAAAAGCAGCAACTTATTGGATTTGCTAAAAGGGATGATTATTGGCTTTTGGGCCAAGGGTGGCAGTATTTCTGAAACAGCACAGTTTGTGAACTGTTCGCATGCTCATGTGGTTAAAGTGTATCATGATTGGAGAAATGGCACCGTTGCGAATAAGCGATGTGGAAACTGCGGAGCACCACATGCCATTGATGTGAGAGCAGGGCTGTAGTGTGTGTGTGTGGGGGGGGGGGCAGGTATATGGCGGTAAACACCATATATCCTCTGCTTTTTTGACAAAATAGTGTATACCTTCAATGTCCATATTATCAACAGGACTTCAGTCTTGGATAATATTGCTGCCAAAAGCTGAACATCTAATAAAATGAACTATAAGAATTATAGAGAGCTTCTGAGAAAATCCTGGGGGAAAACTCATTTAGCAGTAGCAGCGAACAAGGAATTATTATAAAAAAAATATCCTATTGATTACTAACAACAAAATTGTACCTATTAACCAAACCAGTTTATTCAAAGCACGGTTGACAAGATGAAATAAAGATTGTGTTGAGATTCAAACAGTGAAAATGTACAACTTCTTAAAGATATTTCTTCATTAGAGCGACTAAATATTAAAACAGATGACGTGCGCTATGGAGAACTAGAAACAAGGCGAATCTATAGACGTTTTATTGTTGATGAAATGCAAGCTATTCAGAGACTGAGAATATACTGAAAATGTCCAAGTTGTACCAGAAAACTTAAAACCTCTAATAAGAAGAATTTCAACTCTGCCTTGTTCGACAGCTGAATGTGAACGAGGATTCAGTTTAATGAACAACCTTATAAACGATCTCAGAGCATCTTTGTTAATCTCCAATGCATCTAACCTCATGTTCATAAATTCAAATGGACCGCCCATTGAACGATTTAATCCAAAAAAAATATGTAAGATCTTGGTTGATGAATCATTGTTCAGCAACTGATAGTAGATCAAAAGTTTGTTCTAGAGAAGAACAAAGGACTTATCTCATCAGGCTTTTTTTTTTTTTTTTATTGGAGGTTTAACGACCACCGTGAGCAACTCAAAGGGTTATAAGCAGTCGCCCGTACCTAATTTAGGGTCACTGGTTCCAGGGAAGGGAGCGAGCCAGTGCTGTAAGACAACTGTCAACACACCATCCATGCCTCACCGGGATTCGAACCCGGACCTCTTTCGGTCGAATGATCAGAGGCCATCGCTTAGACCACTGCACCACTGGGGCAGTTCAGGCTTTATGGGATATATTTCAATAAAAATTTTAATATTCTTGTGCATGCTCTCCAACATGTCAAAATTGACAGGAGAGAGGAGAAGATACGTTATTCATATTGGTAAGTGAGCTCAGAGTCATAATTGTTATAAAAGCACGGTACTCCAAGAGGGTATCATGCCCTTTTTTTTTTTTTTTATCCAGGTAGTATAACCTCTAATTTTTTAGGATTTGCACATAGTATACCCTTTGCAAATTTAACGACTACAGCACTGTGTGAGGGGTGAATTTCAGCTTCCAAGTTGCATAAGGGTCGATCAACACGCTACAGTGGAGCAACTCACTGGCTGAATGAACCAGGGGTGCTACCACAAGTGAGTCTAAAATGACAGTTCAGTAAACCCTGTTGCGTATCAGGCTCCGATGCTGACAGATGGTCACTGCACCTAAGCTAACGAAGATGCATCTGCAGAAAAAGGTTACATTTGCACTGCAGTATCGGAATTGGACTTCCGCTGATCACCAAAGGATTGTCTTCTCCAATGAGTCACGTTTTCTGTTTCATTGAATGGATGGACATTGGCATATAAGGTGAGAAACATCGGAGAACAAACACTCAAAACAACCACTGCTGGCAGAACACAAGCTGGTGGGGGCAGCGTTAAAGGCCTGGGGAATGTTTTCGTGGAATCCTCTGGGTCCACTCATACCTGTGGAAGACACTATGGATCGAATTCATTATGAATCCATCCTTACAGACCACGTAGACCTACAGATGCTGATTGTCTTCCCTGGGGTGGATGGGATCTACCAGCACGATAATGCTACGTGTCACACAGCTAGAAATGTCCGAGATTGGGTGGAAGAGCACGATGAATACTTCAAAGTACTTCCCTGGCCTCTTAATTCCCCAGACTTACACCCAATTGAGCATCTGTGGGACCACCTTGATCATGTTGTTTGCTCTATGGATCCTCCACCACGCACCCTCCATCAACTGTCAGATGCACTGCAGGCAACATGGCTCCACATACCTGTGAATGCCTTCTAGCACTTTATTAAGTCACTCCCAGCCCATGTAGCTGCTGTCCGCGCCACACACGGCGGCTACTCTGGATATTAGTCTGTGGTCACAATAATGTGACTCGGCCGTGTATCTTCAACTGCTTATGGGGGATTTTTGACTATATGAATTATTTATTAATTACAACCAGACCTGATTATTTAATTTAGTAACATGGATAAATTATCAGTTTCTGTAAATAATATTAAGAAAAATTCTGCAGTTAATAATTCATAGTCAAAAATCCCCATAAACAGTCGAATATACATCTCCATGGGAAAATACACCTAACGAATTGTGTTAAACGAATTGAGATTATTGCAGGTAAGCATTGATGTTTTGAATTTCGATCAGAAATATTTTCAAATGTTGATCTTGTAATTATCTCACATCGCGCATAGAAGGAATGCTGAAATCTCAAAAATATGAAAAAATGGACACAGCATCTGCATATAAATTACAGTTTCCTTAATTTGTTTCACATAACTTAACAAGAACTGTAATTCTTAATAAAATATGGCAAAGAGGAAAAAACAGACTAATGATGAGCATTTAGAAAAAGATATAACACCAAGAGATCAAAAACTTTAAAAAGAAAATCCTACACTCCCATCCGTTTATGAAATTTGCAAATGTGTACAATTATCATGCTCTCCAGGACAATTGGAATATCAGGGCTTCAAGAATATCTGAAAAGTTCCAGGCCCAGCTGGGCATGTGCAGAAATTATTTACCAGCCTGGGTAGTAAAAGCTGGATGCCCAGGAAAATTTATCTTTTAAGATTAAAAAAAAAAAAAAAAAATGAGGGTTCTGATTTGTTAAGTTAAAAAATATGAACTCTTTTTACATATTCTGCATTTCTGTTTTAAAGGTCTGTTTTCAAAATGTTCAATGTACAAAAGCATGTATTTCAAGTTTTAGGATGATAATGCTGAAATTGGTATGAAACAATATGGTGATGAAATACATGTTGTGTGAATGTGCCTTATGTCAAATTTTTAGTGCAGTGTTGTATTATTTGATTTGGAAATTATTCA
Source organism: Macrothele yani (assembly GCA_039090855.1). Lineage (NCBI taxonomy): Eukaryota > Metazoa > Arthropoda > Arachnida > Araneae > Macrothelidae > Macrothele > Macrothele yani. The sequence continues at coordinate 12,903,635 of CM077019.1, forward strand.
TTTTGAAAAAAATTAATGAAAGTTTACATATCCTCGAGCCAGAGACCAGACATAAGGCTATCAACACATGTATGAAATGTCATTTGGAATGTGGGATTTCCCTGACATGACAAGAAAGGTGAGTAACCTACAATGAAATATCATTTGGAATCTGGGACTTCCCTGACATGACAAGAAAGGTGAGTAACCTACAATGAAATGCCATTTGGAATGTGGGACTTCCCTGACATCACAAGAACGGTGAGTAACCTACAATGAAATGTCATTTGGAATGTGGGACTTCCCTGACATGACAAGAACAGTGAGTAACCTACAATGAAATGTCATTTGGAATGTGGGACTTCCCTGACATGACAAGAAAGGTGAATAACCTACAATGAAATGTCATTTGGAATGTGGGACTTCCCTGACATGACAAGAAAGGTGAGTAACCTACAATGTAATGTCATTTGGAATGTGGGACTTCCCTGACATGAAAAGAATGGTGAGTAACCTACAATGAAATGTCATTTGGAATGTGGGACTTCCCTGACATGACAAGAAAGGTGAGTAACCTGCAGTATACATATTGCTATAAAAATTTTATCAATTTGACAGATACATTAAAAACACTAAACCTTCAATTAACTGGGGCTTCATAAAAATTCTATCTCGTCAGAAGTACTTTGTGAACAGGAAGTTGGAAGATGTGGAATTTGAAAGAAGAGAAGGAGCCACAATTAATGAACAGAAAGGCTGGATATTATTACCACATGAGTGGCAACGCCTATTTGCTTGAGTCAGTCCGGATGATGGGTTGAAAAACAATTTAAAAATTTAATAAATCATAATAAAAAGTCTTCCTAGTAATCTCTGCCAAATTTAAGTATTAATAACCCACCACTAAGATTTGCCATAACTTATATCGTTGTTCAAATTTCGCTGATTTGTGATGAACATATGTTTTTGTGTGGCTACGATAATATAACTTGAATTGACATTAAATGTCCGCCATTACTGTTTCACACGTTATGCAAGTTCAGCAATCGGGAGATTATTAAATTATGTTAGATACGTATGGGGGGCGGGGGTATCGGCAATTAATATCAAGAAACAATGAACTATATATGTACTTACTATATTCGTAGTAGCTGTCGGGGCTTCTTATGAATGCCTGTGATGTGTTAATATTTGCACAACAGGGCTGAACATGCATTCGGGTTGAGCAGCATACCTGAGCGAGAGAGTGCGGTAATTACAACGTCCATGCATCTACCACTGATGACAGCTATGAATATTAGCAGAAATTAGTTTGGTGCTTTGCAGTCGGGAGATGTATTTCTTTGGGCTTTATGAACAAGATAGTTATTTCTTTTTCAAGACTTCGTTTTTTAAAATTCTGGCAAAGTTATAATTTGTTTTCATGTTTCGTTGTTATTGTGGTGCTTCACAGTCAAGATGATTTCCTCTTCAAGATTATAGTTCGTTTTTTAAAAAATTCGGCAAGGTTTTAATACAGCTTCATATTTCATTGTTGTTAAAAGAATTTTTTACCTTCATTGTAAAAATTCATCTTGTTCAATTTTATCTGGTGCAGATTTTACAATATCATGAATTTTATTATTTTTTTAAACATCACAAATGGAAAAAGTTCACATTCTTCAAATGAGTCGGATAGTTACGGCAATGTCTTGAGAATGAACACATTACAGGCGTTCATAAGAAGCCCCGACAGCCACTACAAATATAGTAAGTACATATATAGTTCATTGTTTCTTGATGTTAATTGCCGATACTATGCCCCATACGTATCTAACATCATTTAATAATCTCCCGATTGTTGAACTTGCATAACGTGTGAAACAGTAATGACGGACATTTAATGTCAATTCAAGTTATATTGCCATAACTTGATTAATTCAAAATAGTTGTGAATGAAATACGGGATTGCACCATATAATACAAATTTTGAAAATGTGAATCCATTTTTTTTGGTGTAAATATGACAAGGATGGTAATATCTGACTTATTATCCTTGTCATATTCAAACCAAAAAACAGATTCACATCTTCAAAATTTGTATTATATCGTGTAATTTCATTCATGATTTATCTGCTCCTCCGGGCAATCACGAGATAGGATTCTTAACATCCAGATTCGCTAAACATGAATGCCGGTTGCTTCGACTAGCGAATGTGATGGTTATATTCAATTTAATCGGAAACTTGAGACTTGGTCGTACTGGGTGGTGTAGTGCTTAGCATACCCGGGTGCTATATGGGAGACACGGGTTCAATTCTCGCTCCAGGATGAAGAAAATTTTCAAGTTTTCGGATATTATCTGACTTACCATCCTTGTCATATTTACACCAAAAAATGGATTCACATCTTGAAAATAGTTATTTAATTTGAATTCAAATCTGTATTAGTTGAGTTAGAAACATTGCCAGCATAAAGCCAGGCATTAGGGTAACATTAGGTTATAAGCATACAGAAAATGTTTCATGTAAAAACCAATTCATAGGGACAAGGGAGTACATACGCTTAATTTTTCAATTGACGTACCTTACAAACACAGTCACCTTCACAAGTTGTTCCACCAACTGTTCCAGCAGAATGGCATGGGCAAGGGTCACAACGAGGATAATTCCTGTATCCTATGGCACACTTATCACATTCCTTTCCAGTAAACCCTAGCTTGCACAGACAATCTCCTGGTTGCTTATAAAGAAAAGAGAAAAAAAGGAATGAGCATTTCTTACAAAAAATACACAAATATATTAACATTAACAAAAGGTTTGAAATCACACAAACCTTTAAAATAAAAAGTATCTTTGAGAAAAGATTAACATCCATTCTGAAAACATTGTGGATATCTATGGGAAAATAAGTCCCCCGAAGAAATAATTCTTCACAATGACATGGAAGTAATGGCATAGTGCTTGAATGGAAATCAGAAGACATGGATTTGATGCCTGCCCCTGGGTGATGCAATTTTCAAATTTTCCAAAGGGGTGGCTAAATAAAAAATAGTGGAAATACAGCACCTCTGTGGAAATAACAATCTTCATTTACTCTGACTATATACAGGGTGATTCATAAAGAAGTATACAGTTTCAACGCACTATAAAACAAGAACAATGTAAGATATTTTATGTTACCTGTAACAGAATTGTAGGGGAATGTTTCAAGTTTTTTAGAGACAATCACAGGTGTTCTGTGTGTGCACCCTTAGTCATACGACACAAATCGAGCCGGAAATCCATTTCCGCCCAAACGCGAGGTAAGATATCTGAATCAAGTGCAGTGATAGTGGCTGTGATACGCTGTTTCAGCTCCGCTGGATCAACAGGAAGGGGAGGGGCGAATACCTTGTCCTTTACGTACCCCCCACGGAAATAACTCACCAGGTTTTAATCAGGACTTCTGGGTGGCCATTGGGTCAGTGGGATGTTGTAATCCGTGGCTCGTCCAATCCATCGGTGAGGAAGATGTTCATTGAGATAATCTTGCACGTCGCCTAACCAGTGCGGTGATGCACCATCCAATTGGATAATAAAGTTGTCACTGTCATCCTGCAACTGTGGCATCAACCAAAGACTTGACATATCGTTTAATTTTTAATGCAGCCTTTGCGGTATTTCTCAACAGGACGAGCCACAAACTACAACATGCTACTGACCCAATGGCCACCCAGAAGTCCTGACTTAACACCTTGTGGCTTTTTCTTGTGGGGGTATGTAAAGGACAAGGTATTCGCCCCTCCCCTTCCTGTTTTTCTAGCGGAGCTGAAACAGCGTATCACAACCACTATCACTGCACTTGATTCAGATATCTTATATTGCGTTTGGGCGGAAATGGATTACCGGCTCGATGTGTGTCGTGTGACTAAGGGTGCACACATAGAACATCTGTGACTGTCTCTAAAAAACTTGAAGGCCACAATTCTGTTACAGGTAACACAAAATATCTTACATTGTTCTTGTTTTATAGTGTGTTGAAACTGTATACTTCTTTATGAATCACCCTGTATATATGAGCAGGTGCGGATTGGGCCACATCCTAGGCTGGTAGGCTTTATGTAAACTCAAAAAAAAAGGGGGGGGATGTATATATATACACTATATTGACAAAAGTCACCAGACACCTAGAAGAGAAACACAACATAGCATTTATTGACATACATTAGTTCGGTGTCAGTCCACCTTTGGCCTTAATGCATGCACTGACCCTTCGAGACATGATTTCGACAAGGTTTTAGAACACAGCGATAGGTATGCACTTCCATTCAGTACATAATGCTGCCGCTAACTGTTGCTTAGTAGTCGGCCTTGGTTCCAAAATTCTTATGCGGCACTCTAATTCATCCCATAAGTGCTCTATGGGATTAAGATCAAAGCTCTGTGCTGGCCAGTCACACATGATACGGAATTATCGTCAAACCACGCCATAACAGCCCGTGCTTTATGGCTAGGTGCATTATCCTGCTGGTACCAACAACGCTCAATTCCATAGTATTGCCACAGAGTTGGTAGGGCATAATTGTCCAGAAAATTGAAGTAGATGTGCTGGTTAACAGGCTTCCCCACAATAACCAATGGGCTGGGACCATACCACGAAAAACACCCCCACACGAGTACACTGCCAGCTCCAAACTTGACTGTAGTAACAGTACACTGTGGTAAATAGCGTTCCCCCGGCTGCCGCCATAGCCACACACGGCCATCAGACTGATAGATCGTGCATCTGGATTCATCAGTCCATAGGACCCATTTCCATTGATCTACTGTCCACAATAAATGTTCTTTACACCATGCTAAACGACGAGTAGCATTCCGAGTGGAGATGAAAGGCTTATGAGCAGCTGCACGACTACGGTAACCCATGGAATGAAGTTCTGTGCGAATGGTACGTGTGCATACGGATGGTTGCAGCATTTTTACTCACCTGTACACTGAGGTCTTGTGCAGTACTCCGTCGATTAGCTGTAATGATTCTCCTGAGGCTTTGACTTCATCTATCACTGATTTTCATTGGTCTGCCGGTATGTTCTGCTGCTTCAGACACACCGTGTGCCTTCCACTTATTCAGTACATCCAAAACAGTTGACTTGAGTATGTTTAAATGCCTCTTGGTTTCTCTTATGGACAACTCACTAGTATAACACCCCACAATCTTTCCTTTCTCAAAGTCAGTTCTCTCGCGCCGTGACATTTTCACTCAAGCTCACAGTGCGATATGATCGCGGTTAGCTGCAGGCTTGTTTTTATACCGTTTGCAGCTGTACCACGCATCTTAACAACACAGCGGATCCGTTCATTTGCTTTTGAAGGGGTGTTCAGTGGCTTTTGTCAATACAGTGTATATATATATATATATGTATAGCATGAAAATACGTTAAAGCTATAATGACCAAAAACTGAACAGAAACAAGACACAAAAAATAAAAGATAAAAAATTTCAGAATCTTGTATCTTCAATTGCGTAACAATCGACTGCCAATTCGTTTCCTCAAAAAAAAATTTGGAACAGTTTCTCACCAACTACAATACGACCATGCATACAAATTTTGACTTTCACACAATTAATAACCCATGATTTTACAATGTGAATTTACAGGGTCTTCAAAACGCTGTTTGATGGATCGCTAACAGCTACCAATACAAATCCATTTTTTCTTTTCCCTCTACACTATAATGTCCCCGTCCACGTCACACCAAACACTTTTCGCCTATTAAACACTTTTCGCCTATATGCTGTTCGGCATCTCCCCTTTCTTTTGTTTCTTCGTTCGGTCTTGCATTAGAGTTTACAGCTTAGAGAGTACTTACTGTTCGTGGGTATTTGGTCTTTTACCTACCTTTCACTGACATCAGAAACGCTGCTCTCACCATATACTGCTACTCTCTAATAAAGACAGCTCATGGTTTATCGTTTTATGTTTCATCATTTTTTCTTTGTCTGTCCATTGGGGTTTTTTGAATTGTCATAATGTACACTTCATAAAGTTTGGTTTAAATTGTATATATATATACAATTTAAACCAAACTTTATTAGCAATGAACAGAAAACATTTTTTAGATTTAAAAAAAAAAGAAATAATAACACACACACATATATACTGGGTGTGTCTAAAGTCATTCCCTGATTACGATAAATCATATAAAATGAACAATGCTCATTAGACACATATGGTTTTTCAAAACATCATTGTCAACCATTATCAATCCACTGCTAGACGAAAGTCTCCCCAAGTTTCTTCCACAACGGTCTGTCTTGTGCCAATCTCCTCCATGTTACTCCCGCATACTTTCGAATTCCTTCCACCCATCTCCCATGTGGTCTTCTTCTGGGTCTTTTCCTGTCCCTTGAAATCCAATCTAAAATTTAGGCTGTCCATCGATGGTCTGTCCTTCTGGCAGTATGTCCAGCTCATTGCCATTTCAGGGATTTAACTCTGATCATGATGTCTTCCACTCATGTCATTTTTCTGATCCACGAGTTCCTCTTCATATCTCTCCTGGTTACACCAAGTATGCACCTCTCCATGCTACTTTGAGTTGGCTGCAGCATTTGTATGTCTCTTTTAGTTAAGGTCCAAGTCTCTACACCATACGTAAGCACTGGAAGGATACATTGATCAATATAACTTACCTGAAATCCAGAGTTTTTTTCTGGGTCATCAGTATACCTTAACATGGGCTCCTTTTGTTACACAGAGGACATCCATTTGGTACTCTACCTCTTTCTGTGTCTGCTGCAACATGTCATCTGTAATGGTTGCAAACACTTTAACTATTCTTCCCTTCTAAGTGTTAACATTTACAACTCATGTTGCATAAACTTGATCCTTAATAGTAGCCCCATAAAAAGAAGTCAAGGGACGTAATGACTGGGGATCTTGGTGGACAGGGTATGGGATCATCTCTGCCTATTTACCTGCTAGGGACTTTGTCGTCTAAGAATTGATGGACAGGTACACCCCAGTGCGAGGGCGCACCGTCCTGCTGGAACATTGCCCATGGTTGCAGCTCTTCCAATTGAACTGCAACATACAGCTACATCATGTCGAGGTTAATACCCAATGTAATAGTGAGCTCAATAAAAGATAATGGTCCAATTACTTTGTTGTGCATTAGTCCACACCAAACATTGATATTAGGGCTATCCCTCTGTTTTTCCAAAACCACAAGTGGGTTCCCTGAACCCCAGATACGGGCGTTATGCATGTGCACTTTACCTGAGGTACGGAAAGTCGATTCTTCTGAAAAACAAATCCGCTTCAGGTAATCATTATCTTCATCTATTCAATCACAAATATCCATAGGGAATGTCACATATCTGGGCCCATCATTAGGTTCCAAGGCTTGAACAATTTGCAATTTGTATGCAATAAAATGAAGCCACTTTTTAAAATGTGGTGCACTGTCCTCCTAGGTATTTCCCAGTTCACTAGAGGCATGACGAATTTATTTCCTCGGGCTTCGTACGAATGCATCACATGCGGCTACGACAGTTTCTTCCCTAACGGAAGGTCTTCCACTTCTTGCACGGTCACCGACACTGCCCATCTGTTTAAACTCTTGATACCAGTTCCTAATGCTCTTAACACCAGGCGGAGCTCTATCATATTCATGCCTAAACTTCTGCTGCACTGAAATTGCACATTTGGTTTCATGAAACCAGAGAACCTATCAAATAGCCTTCTCCTGCATAGACACCATTTTGCCGACTGACTCTTTCAACAACAAACTATGCTGTAGACGTGCAGCTCCACCTATTGTTCCAAAAGTACAACGAAAAAAAACTAGAGAATATGACCCAATCAATGCAACAAATCGCATATCTCTAACTAGCTTGGTTCATTTTACATGGTGTATCGTAATCAGGGAAAGACTTTAGACGCGCCCTGTATATATGTGTGTGTGTGTGTGTGTGTGTGTGTGTGTGTGTATCTATCTCTCTATCTCTCTCTCTCTCTATATATATATATATATACACTGGCAGAAAGTGAAAAAAGAACACCAAGAAGGAGACGTCTGATACCAACGAAATTTATACAGCATAATAACGGAATACAAAGGATAACGTGATCAAAACATTATGGCAAAATACAGCTGTATTTGCTGGTAAACTGAAAAATAACATTTCCATGTAACATGGTTAGTATGAGGTTGGACCACCATGAACTGCGTCACACTGTGCAATTCTGGCATGGAGTCTGTCAAACAGATACTGGATGTAAGTTTGGGGTATTGAGTTCCAAGTATCCTCAACCTGGAAGCGTAAATCGGGGATGGTCGTGGCTGGCCGTGGAGACCGGATAAGTCGTTGTCCCATAAAATCCCACACCTGCTCAATGGGGGACAAATCCGGTGAACGTGCAGGCCATTGAAGTTGTCTCACACCCTGAAGTGCATGTTGCATTGCACGTGCCGTGTGTGGGCGTGCGTTATCTTGCTAGAAAACACCACGATGGACCGACCTTACAAATGGCACAACAACGGGCTGAATGATGTTGTTGATGTAGGAGGTGCTGTTTAACGTACCTGGTACAAACACTAGTTGTGCACGGGAGTGATAGCTGATCGCTACCCACACCAGGAGACCAGGTGTAGGCCCTGTGTGTCGCTGGTGGATGCAATAAGGGTGGACACACTCCCCTGTGCATCTTCAAACACGCATACGGCCATCGGAGGCTCCCAAGCAGAATCTGCTTTCATCGCTGAACACGACAGATCGCCATTGCGTTCTCTAGTGCAGACGTTGGAGACACTACTGCAGCCATTCCTGACGGTGGGCTGGAGTCAGAGGTACACATGCTAGAGGCACACGTGCACGTAGTCCTGCATCCAGTAGACGGTTGCGGATTGTTTGCACAGTCACCTCAGGTGCAACGGCAGCTCGGATTTGCGTCGCTGTGGAGGTTCTGCTTGACAACGCCGCTCTTCTTATGCATCAATTGTTCCACTCATCAGTCCGCCTGTGACTCCCGGTTCCACTTCTTCTCGTGTGGGAATGTTCCTCGGAACATCTACGCCACCATCGTACCACCACCGATACTTCCCGTCCAATTCGCTCCGCAATACGACGATACGGCCACCCGGCCTCCCGGAGTCCGACTAGATGACCTCGCTCAAAGTTCGATAACTGCTGAAATTGTACACGTCTGCCATGTCCAGGCATTGCAGCTTCTTCAGGGTCTTCTGTACGCGGACGACTGATTACATTCACTTCGCCGTACTCCTTAAATACCACCGACGATAATTTGCATATTATGCCGTGCTGTGGCATAAGCGCTCACCGGTTGGTCCCGAAATGAACATCACACCTACGTAAACTCACCCCCATATGTAAATTTCATGATCGTCCGCCAATTCCTTCTTGGTGTTCTTTTTTCACTTTCCGCCAGTGCATATATATATTTGTAGTTCAACATTCTTGTCGAAGAAAACTGAGATATGCTAAAATGGCAAAGTTTGTTTGACTTCAGAACAACAACAACGAGAATTACATAGCAAATGTTCTGTTGAACCAAACACTGCTTTTGATACACCCCCTCCTCCTTTCTTAACTTTCACATTTAAACCTCGTTCCTTAGGGCTTGATATCCTCTACCTTACTCTGCTTTTGCCACTTACACTTACAGTTGAATAATCAATACAATCTAACCAAATATGCTGTCAATAGTCTGAGATAGAAACTTAGTGTGTACGTTGTAGCATTGAGGTTCACCTACAGTGAATTTTGTGGCTTGCAGTTTTTCATTTGTTATACTTTTTTGTTTTTGAACAAGACCTGCATCTGATTTACTACCTTTAAGGCCTTATAGCTACACGAATTCTAGAACTGCGTTTCTCGAAACTCTGTTTGAGGTACAGCAAAAATACTTTTCCCATTTGAAAGTAATTAAATAAAATTAATTTCCACATTCTTTAATTTCTCTCACTTTATAAATTTCCACTGAAATTCTTGCAATTCTGGACACTTTAAATTTTTTCAAGAGATTTTCTGTAGTTATTTAATTATTTTGTTAATGATAGGAGAAGTAATGAAAGAGCAATTAATTTTTGGCACATTTGTATTTCCGTTCTCACTGAAAGAGAAGAAACTGTTACCAATTCTGTATTCAGTTATCGCAATAAAATTAATAAGAGTAGAATAAAGTTTTGGGCAGTATCTCACAGAGAACGTACCTTGTCTGTTGTTGTAATTTTTTTCTTACATTAAATTTCCCTAGGGATCTGTGGTCTGCGAAAATGGGTAAAATGTTGTTAATTATTGCCTCAATACAAAAACACTGTAATGATTCATAGACTTGTGCTGAAAAGATGTTTAGACAGTAAACGGTGATTCTGACATGTTGTATATTTAGGGATGGGGAACCTTGATAATTTCCCTCAAAAGTGGGCTGCACAAAATAGCTTCCAGGTCCGTAACCATCCGTTTATGGATAGCCAGTCCACTGCTGTACACGAGGTGTGATAAAAAAGCATCCAGAGTGGTAGCATAATTTCAGAATCGTGTGACACAGTAGGTAGCGATTTGGCACAGGTTGACCTTAGAATCTACTACACATGTGCCTTGGAGTCATGTCTTCCCTGCTCATTCATTTTTTTTTCATTTTTTTTTTTTTTTTTTTTTTTTTTTTACACTAGTGCTTTGTTCTTATGTGTGTGAAGTAGATCCCTGCACGGGCTGGGCCCTGGCCTGAGGCCCGGCCCGCTGGTCAAGCCGGCCCTGCCTGTAATTTAAGACATATGGGCCGGGCCGGGCCGGGCTTACAACTTTGTAGGCGGGCTTGGACAGGTCTGCTCTTGCATGTGTACCGTGTAGTCAGGTTGTTGATAAATTTAGGTCATTCTGTTTTTGAAGCATCTGTCTTTCCCTTCCCGTGATCATATTTCTTGTTTCTCGCAATCATTCTTCTCTCCCGCCTTGTGCTATTTTTTATTTCTTTATTTTGCGCGCATCGTTTCGTCTTTGATCTTTGGCAATCGAACTCCCCTTTGAATCCATATTCCATTTATTTTGGAAGTTTACATCAGAAAAACACTTGCTCCGTACGAGGATTTGCATTTATAGGAATTAGGAATCAATTAAAGCTTCAATATGCACTAGTAAACTATTCTTAGGCTCTGTCTTTATAATTTTGATTTGCTACTTGCTTTATTTTAAATATGGATGAATATTGGGTTGGGTAAATTAGAGGTCCGAGGAGCAAAACAATCGGAAAATTGTGGTACATTTGGATTTTGGGAGATATATCCTAAACCTGAAGAATTAAAATCAAAGACGTCGGGCCAACAGAACGGAATCATATTCTGGTTACGAGAGTTTGTTGTATTAACTGTTAACCATTAAGCATGTTATTGTGTGTGCGTGTGTGTAACTGGGCATCAATTTATATGTTCTGGGGAAAAGTGTCCAAGAAAACAGTACTTGACTCATATAAACAGTGATCTGACCCTACGAAGGGTTCGATTATGAAATGACGATAATTTACTTAAGTTCACTGAATACTATTTATTGCATTTGCCATATTTCTGGTTACTGGTGGGTTAGTTAGTTACCTTACTTATGCCCTCTTTTTACACGCCTTTCGAGTTAGTCCAAGAAGTTATAGTACAAATACCGTCTGTGTTAAAGCAAGTGACAGTTACATAAATAAAACTTATGCCGGACCTGAATAGCCAGGACGGGTCAGGCCTGACATTAATTGGGTGGGAACGGGCCGGGCCTGGCATTAAGTTGGTGGGCCAGGGCCAGGCTTGGGTCTAAAAATATTGCCTCTGCAGGTCTCTAGTGTGAAGCTGTTTGTCAAATTTGCCATTCTGTAAATAAAACTCATCTTTGTTATGTGGCTTCCTAGATTCAAAGTAGTTAACTTTTTTAAGGGATTCATCTAGGTAAAGTCCCAAAATTCCTGCAAATTTTTGAAAGAACTCCTCTCCTTCGTCAGGCAGTCATTCGTTCAATCTCTGTCACTGTCCTCGGTTACGATTAACCTTGACGGTTACTGTAATTCTTCAAAATATCTTGCCAGATGTTAGGCAGCAAAAATCCCTTACAGTCATTAATGATGAAATTCTGGTATTTTCCAATTTCAAGTCCCTCTTTCAATTTACGTTTCAGGAAGTTGGATTGATGTCCAATGACAGTTAAGGAGTCCCAGTGTCCTGTTTCTCGAACATGCCTGTCTAATCCTGTCTTGTTTGAACAAATTTTTATTGCTGCCTTGTGCTCAGCGATACGAGTTTCCAGCCTACGACCTGTTTAACCTATGTAGTATTTTCCACAGCTGCAAGTTACTTTATAAATTACCCCTGCATTTTTAACAAGTTTCCTTCTTTTTGAATCAAGCTAGGGCAAAAATTTTCAATTTTGTTGTCAAAACTCGGAGCTAATCTTATATCATATTTATTGCTTATTCTCTTTAAAGATTCAAACAAATCCTTTTGATACATAATTTTTCTTGTGAGCCTAAACTCCTGCTTACTTGTATTTGTTTGTTTATCTTGTGTGAGTAATTTATCTATTTCCTTTTTTGAGTAGTTATTTTCTGTCACCATTACTTTCAGGTCATCTATGTGGGCTGTTTTCATATCTTCTGAGGAGACAAAATTACTTATTTTTTCTAAAAATTATTATATCTCATGTGATTCTATCATAAAGTTCACATACAATTACGTGACCACAAGGTTCTTCAGGAAGACGCTTTAACGTCTGTAAATTCTGTTTTACACGTTCTGTAAAGTGGATACAGTCTGTGGTGGTGCATTAACTTATTCAATTAAAATATAAATCGGTTAGAAGTCCTAAAGATGTTACTTACGGAAGTGCGTGTTCAGTCCAACGTCAGTAGTTATTGAGTTTCTTTGTCCAAAGTTGTATCTTGCTTCAATATGGTCAGTTGTTAGGGTTAGTGTTAGGGTTAGTTTGAGAGCCATTACGGAAGTGCGTGTTCAGTCCAACGTCAGTAGTTATTGAGTTTCTTTGTCCAAAGTTGTATCTGGCTTCAATATGGTCAGTTGTTAGGGTTAGTGTTAGGGTTAGTTCGAGAGCCATTACGAAATGGCTCTTGAACTAACCCTAACAACTGACCATATTGAAGCAAGATACAACTTTGGACAAAGAAACTCAATAACTACTGACGTTGGACTGAACACGCACTTCCGTAAGTAACATCTTTAGGACTTCTAACCGATTTATATTTTAATTGAATAAGTTAATGCACCACCACAGACTGTATCCACTTTACAGAACGTGTAAAACAGAATTTACAGACGTTAAAGCGTCTTCCTGAAGATTTCTAAAAATTGTTTTGCAACATTTCTCTTCATTGAGTAAAAATGACAGGAGTTAAAATCCAGTATTTTACTTGTATTCAAAGGTTTTTTGTACGCTTTTGTGAGGAACTTATCTTCCTGGACAAATCTAAGAAGTTAAATTTCCTTTCAGTTTTAACCTCTAAAGTGAGCTTAAGGGAATCATCTAATTCATTAAAGCACCATAGAATTTTTTCTTGAAGAAATTTATCCTTGCTATCTACAGTGAATAAGATATCATCCATATATCTGTGATAAACACAAAAGTATGAGGGCTGAACCAGTACGTTCTTCCAGCTTTCCTACATAGTAATTTATAAAGTAACTTGCAGCTGTGGTAAATACTACATAGGTGAAAAACAGGTCATAAGCTGGAAACTTGCATCACTGAGCACAAGGCAGCAATAAAAAATTGTTCAAACAAGACAGGATTAGACAGGCATGTTAGAGAAACAGGACACCTCATGGACTGGGACTCTTTAACAGTCATTGGACATCAATCCAACGTCCTGAAGTGTAAATTGAAAGAGGGACTTGAAATTGAAAAATACCAGAACTTCATCATTAATGAATGTAAGAGATTTTTGCTGCCTAACATCTGGTAAGATATTTTGAAGAATCACAGTAACCGTCAAGGTTAACCGTAACCGAGGACAGTGACGGAGATTGAACGAATGACTGCCTGATGAAGGAGAGGAATTCTCTCCAAAAATCTGCAGGAATTTTGAGACTTTACCCAGATAAATCCCATAAAAAAAGTTAGCATTTGTCATGTTGGAAAAATCGATCATCGAATTTGTTTTGTCAGAAATTGGCAAAACTTGCAAAGACATATTTAAAGTTACAAAAATTTATGGGAAGAATTCTATGAGATGTACACAACTTTATGAATGGTATAGACAGTTGAAAGATGGCCGTGAAAGTGATTAATGGTTTGGGAGGCCCTCAACAATCAAAAGTGAAAACAATGTCAAAGTTGTGCATATAGCTCTGCAGGAAAATCACCAAATTACTATTTGTGAGTTATCTGATGATTTTAGCATTAGTTTCGTTTCAGTTTAGTTGATTCTTATGGACGATTTGGGTCTGTGATGTGTCTCACTATTCTTGAGTTATCTGAAGACTTCAACATTAGTTTCGGTTCAGTTCAGTCGATTCTTATGGACGATTTGGGTCTGTGAGTTGTGTGAGAAAGTAAAAACCACATATTATTTAAGTGGAACTCGCAGGGGCGTAATTTGAAGTCTTGCTCTCCCAGATAAGAAAAGCTTGCTACAGTCCTGAACTTGAGCTAAGCATACTTGCTTGCTGTGCCACGTGATTGGTGTTATGTACCATGTGATTCACACATGCTAGACTACGGATCTGAAATCCAGGAAAACCTGAAAATCGGCAATGCGCCGGTCTGAAGCTTTCCAGATAAAAAAAGGCTTGGTACTGCAGTATGCCTCTGCAGTTCCAGGTATGAATAACAAAAGAACATGATTATTTCATACAAAATTTATTGGTTTACTCTGATATCTTGATTCAACAGAAAAGGCAAGAGCAAAATCTAGCACAACGACAACAAAAATGTGCGAACATGACACAGAGGCTGAGCGTGCAAAGCTATGTGCAGAGAAAAAGCAACTACAGGTGCATTACAAGGTGCTATTTAAACAACATGCAGCCAAGGAGTGCCGTGAAAAGCTACTTATAGCTAAAGTGCATGTGTAAAACATGGACACTACAACAGAGGCGCAAGAGGGCCACACACAGGCAATACCTGCATCTTACCCTGGAAAATAACTCTGGATCTATTGTCGGAGTTGAGACTGAGTTCTTACCCTTATGCAAATGAGGAGGCTATATGGTACAGAACAAAAAGAAATAATTGTTATTCAATTTGAAAGCAGGTTCTCCGCATTACTGTTGTGGATTCTTTACATTAAAATAATCCTGAAAGTAAAACAATTAGAAATCCTCTAGTGCTTAGATGATATAATTATGTAAAGAATCATCCTGGGTTTTCTGTTTCTCACGTTATACTATCTTAGTAAACGATGTAGGCATGTATCTGCTTATCATATACTATTGTAATATGGGCAAAGTTAGAATAATAAGAAAATGAAATGCTTACCTTGTTAACTAGAAGTTGGGCTTTCTAATAACTCACATCATGGCTCATTAACATAGTCTCGAGTCCTCAACATAGGATGGATTATTTGTTAATACATGGTCGACTTATATTATTGTGACCACCAGCTAATAATATCTAGAGTTACTGCCGTGTGCAGCGCGGACAGCAGCTAGACGGGCTGGAAGTGACTCAGTAAGGTGTTAGAAGGTGTTCACAAGTATGTGGAGGCATGCTGACTGCAGAGCATCTGACAGCTGCTGGAGGGAGCGTGGTGGAGGATCCATAGAGCAAACAACTTGAACGAGGTGGTCCCACAGATGCTCAATTGGGTTTAAGTCTGGGGAATTAGGGAGCCAGGAAAGTACTTTGAAGTCTTCATTGTGCGCTTCCAACAACTCTCAGATATTTCTAGCTGCGTGAAACGTCGCATTGTCATGCTGGAAGATCCCATACGCCCCAGAGAAGACAATCAGCATGCACGGGTGTACGTGGTTTGCAAGGATGGATTCATAACGAATTCGGTCCATGGTGCCTTCCATAGGTATGAGTGGACCCAGAGAATCCCACGAAAACCTTCCGCAGACCATAACGCTGCTCCCACCAGCTTGTGTTCTTCCAGCAATGATTGAAGAATGTTTGCTCTCGGATGTTTCTCGCCTTATACGCCAACGTCTATCAGTTCGATGAAGCAGAAAACGTGACTCATTGGAGAAGGCAATCCTTTGCCAATCAGCAGAGGTCCAATTTCGTTATCGACTTGCAAATGCAAACCTTCTCTGCCGATGCACCTTTGTTAACATAGGAGCAGTGACTATCCATCTGCATCGGAGCCCCATACGCAGCAGGGTTCGCTGAACTGTCATTTTAGACACGTGTCCGGTAGCCTCCTGATTCATTCGGCCGGTGAGTGACTCCACTGTAGCGTGTCGATCAGCACTCCCGTAGCTTTGAAGCCCACGTTCACCTCTCACATCAATGGCACGTGGTGCTCCGCAGTTTCCACATCGCTTATTTGCAATGGTGCCATTTCTCCAATCACGATACATTTTAACCACAGCAGCACGCGAACCGTTCACAAACTGCGTTGTTTCAGAAATACTACCACCCTTGGCCAGAAAGCCGATAATCATCCCATTTTGCAAATCGCTCCTTTTATCCATGACAGCAAAGAGTGATATGTTTTCAGAATGCCTACGCACACTTTATACACCCACCAAGCCAGCTCACGACATGCTCCTTCATTCATTGGCTACGCACTGCTGACGTCAAAAGTAGGCGGTAGTCACAATAATGTGACTCGACTACATATCTATAGCATACATTGTAGTTGTTGGAAAGGAACAGGTAGTCACTAAGGTCAACACTCACTCTTTTCTTGACTGCAGGAATTTATTATGAATTACACTGATACATTGCTCAGGTCGAACACTTAGGTCACCATGAGGTCGAACACTCTGGTCACCCCTCACCTGGTCAGAGACACACACACATACACACTGACTAGCTATAAATTAACACTAGCCCATCTCTCTCTCAACCACATGCAGCACCTGCAGCGCCCCCTTGAGGATCTTTACAAAATCCACTAGGGCTTAACATATGTGATTGCTGTGGTTGAAAAATGATGATATATGTACATCAACCACAGCAATCATATATGGTAAAAATATTAACAAATAATCCGTCGTGTGTTGGGGATTTGGGACCATATTAACGAGTCACGGTCTGGGCTATTAGAAAATGCAACTTCTACTTAACAATGTACGCATCTCATTTTCTTATTATTCTAACTTACTTAAGCATGCCCATATTACAGTATCATAGCATATGATAAACAGATACAGTAATTGCCTCCATCATTAACTAACACAGTATAACGTGAGAAACAGAAAATACATGACGATTCTTTACATAATTATATCCATCTAAGCACTATAGTACATATATATAATGCACATAATACAGTCACGGCCAAAGTAACAATTAGCTAGAACTACAATATTAATTATAAATCCTTTGCTCAGAAAACGGAATTAACACAAACAGTGGTAGTTTCATCTTTAATGATATATATCATCATCATCATCATCATCAACCATTATCAATCCACTGCTGGACGAAGGTCTCCCCAAGTTTCCTCCACAATGGTCTGTCTTGTGCCAGTCTCCTCCATGTCACTCCCGCATACTTTCGAAATTTCATCCACCCATCTCCCATGTGGTCTTCTTCTGGGTCTTTTCCTGTCCCTTGGAATCCAATCTAAAATTTCTGCTGTCCATCGATGGTCTGTCCTTCTGGCAGTATGTCCAGCCCATTGCCATTTCAGGGATTTAACTCTGATCATGATGTCTTCCACTCTTGTCATTTTTCGGATCCACGTGTTCCTCTTCTTATCTCTCCTGGTTACACCAAGCATGCACCTCTCCATGCTGCTTTGAGTTGTCTGCAGCCTTTGTATGTCTCTTTTAGCTAAGGTCCACGTCTCTGCACCATACGTAAGCACTGGAAGGATGCATTGATCAAACACTTTTCTTTTAAGACATAATGGCATATTGCTCTTGAAAATTATGCTGTTTCTTCCAAAAGCTCTCCAGGCAAGTTTTGTACGCCGATTAATTTCTTCACCAATGTGACCCTCACTTGATATCTGCTGTCCAAGATAAACGTACGTGTCTGTTATCTCCAGCTTTTCTCCATCAATTGATAAATCTTCATTTCTTGTAAAAGCATTGTACATCACTTTTGTCTTCTGAAAGTTCATTTTTAATCCCACTTCTTTACTCTTGTCAGCAAGTTCCTGGATCATACTCTGTAGCTCTGATGGGGTAGTTGCAAAAATGACTATGTCATCAGCACAACGAAGGTGGGTTAGATAATCTCCATTAATCTTTATCCCTTTGTTTTCCCAGTTCAGTGATTGAAAGACATTTTCCAATGTGGCATTAAAGAGCTTCGGAGATATGGTGTCACCTTGTCTCACTCCTTTTCCAATTTTTATGTGTGTTGTATTTTCAAACAGCCTAATCTTTGCACTTGCATTTTCATAGATGTTATTAATAATATTAATGTATGCATCTTCAATACCGCAGGATTTCAGAGCCATTGCAACTGCTGATGGTTTCACCGAATCAAAGGCTTTTTCATAATCGATAAAAGCCATGCACAATGGAAGTTCATATTCCCTCGCTCTTTCAATTAGTTCTCTCAGTACGTGGATATGATCTATTGTGCTGTAGCCACTCCTGAATCCAGCTTGTTCTCTCGGTTGAGCCATGTCCAGTGTCACCTTCAAGCGGTGTGAAAGAACTTTAGTGAAGATTTTATAAACTACTGATAGGAGGCTGATAGGTCTGTAGTTTCCCGAGATCCTCAATGTCACCTTTCTTATGTAGCAGGATCATTGTAGCGGTGTTCCAATCCTCAGGAATCTTTTCCTTCATTAAGGCATCGAGTGAAAATTTGGGCGAGTACTGTTTCGATTTCTCCACTTGCTTCTTGTATGATGTCTACAGTAATTCCATCTTCTCCTGGAGCTTTTCCCCGCTTCATGTTCTTGATTGCATGTGCAACTTCTGCTGGAAGGACTGGAAGAACTCTGGTACTGGTACCTTTCATGATGTCTGGAGTACATGTATCATTCCTTTCATATAATTTGGAGTAGAAATCTTTCACTCTTGTCATAATTTCGCCTCTATTTCTTGTTACAGAACCATCTTCTTTTCTCAGTGCCATAATCTGTTTTTTCCCCTTACTGAGATGTCCCTTTGCTATCTTTAAGGCTTTGGTTGTTTTCAATTGCTTTCCTTACCAGTTCACAGTTGAATTTCCTTACGTCTTCAGTGATACTTTTTCGTACTGTCTTGCATAGCTCTATATATTCCACTTTGGAATATATATAATTTTAAGTTGAATACATGATGCTTAGTTATTAAAACAATTTTTAAAAGTCAGGTTATCATAATGATTAACTACCAGAATATCAGATGACACACATTATATATAGGAAAAAAATTTATATCTACATCAAACATGTAAAAAAAACACTGTTGATAAAGTGTGAAACAAAAGATTAAAGTGACTAAAGTAAGTGCACTGCATCATTATAAAACAAGAGATGACACTGAACTAATGGATATAAGAGGGTATATATATATATATATATATATAAGGTATATATACAGTATAAGAGGGTGGCTTTTGAAGAAAGTTCAAAGCTATTACACCACTGTAATTTTTTTTTCCTGTTTTTAACTTTTTGATTGGCATGATTCTATAAAAAAAAATAGGATTTCATGACATTCAGGATGAAAATTTCAAATTAGAAAAACTTAATAAGTACAGAAGAACCCGCATATAACGAGCCTATATTTAGCAAGATTTTGTATTTAATGAGCAAAATAGGAACCTTTGTTTGGTACAATGTTAAATCAAATCTCATTTGATAATTTTTGATGAACAGAATTTATTATTAAATTTCACTACCTTAATGGCAGTGAAACCTGGGTGCTACAGAACAAACATAGGAGTCATTTGTGTGCTGGAGAAATGCGTTACTTACGGGGGGGTTTGTGGCAAGACACGTTCTGACCGTGTGAAGAATGAAGATGCGTTGCAGTTGTGTAATGTGAAGTGAAGCAAAATGTTGTTAGCAAGGTGGAGACTAATATGCTTCGGTGGTTTGGCCATGTTGAAAGAATGAGTGTTGAGATGCTCACTAAGAAAATCTTTTAGCCCAAATGGCAGGAAGGAAAGGCAGAGGAAGGCCAAGGAAGTCATGAAGGGGATCTGATTCAGGTGTGTCTGCATGAGAAAAAGATCATTCTGAGTATGAAATATAGAAGATCTTGTGTGTGTGTCGTGTGATGAATGTCAGTGAAGCCTGAGTTGTATGCCAAGATCGCTGTAAATGGAGAAGTTTGATACGGCAACAGTTAGTAAATTATCAGTTAAAAATTATCTGGTAGCTTGTTTTTTCTTTGTGGAGCTAACCTCTGAATCCTAGAGAAAAGCTAAGAGATATGTATGTATGTATAAGTCTTTAGACTAAGTGTAGTGATAGAGCGCACTCTATAACATTGAAAATATACAATAAAGTTAGAGCACGATATAACTAGTAACTTAACCTGTTTACATACCTCTAACTCATCACTCTGTCAACTACCAAACACATTCCTTGGTTAGCGAAATTTTCATGGAAGGGATGTTCAACTTATACAAAGTATACAAAATAATATAACCACACTATTGATCTGAATTTCTTGCCATAGTCGAACATAAACCAAATGGCTTTATCAAAGAAGACAGACAGCAACTGCTGTTTGCTTTTTCAAGGAAGGTAACTGATGTTTGCAGTCTACCTTCATTAAAAAAGCCATCTGGTTGATGTGCGAAAGCTTGGAAACTGATTTTTATTCTATGCCGAGAAATTCAGATCATTAGAATAGTTATACTATTATGAGTATAATTGGTGTACAGTTCCTATTTATTAATTATACAAAGTAATCCAGCTATTGTACCCAAATCAATTAAGATACGGAAAACCAAACCATCTTTAACCACAAATAAATTGCTATACCTGAGCCCACGCCTGCGATTCAACATTCAACTCAATTAAACTAAAATAATTTCAAATTAAAAATGTATACAATATCTACACTATTTACGTAATAATTTAGTTAAAACTCTCCTTCAAATTAACCCTAGACTCTTCACTAAATTATTATGTAATAGTGTAGACATTGTATTCAATTTGTAAATATTGTAACCTAATTTTAACTTAATCGAGTTGTATGTTGAATTCCATGCATGAGTCCAGGAGTATTATTTGTAGTTAGAAATGATTTGATTTTTCCATGTTTTAATTGGTTTGGGTACAGTAGCTGGATTAACTTGTATAAATTGAACATCCCTTCCATGATAACTGCACTAACCAAAGAATGTGTTTGGTGGTCGATAGAATGCCGAGAGTGAGGTATGTGAACAGTTTAAGTTACTGGTTATATTGTGCTCCAACTTTATTGTATATTCTTTAAACAAAATTCAATGAAGTTCCCAGATTTAATGAGAGAGAAAAAAATCTAAGATGATCACTTTTAACAAAGCAAATTAACAAAATTTACTGAAATTCCATATTTTGTGAGGCAGAAAAAACCCTGCTGTCCACTGTTTTGGAATTGAGGAATAGAAATAGTGGCATACAGGGTGAAATTGCAACAGTGCAGGAGAATCCTGGTGTGCTAGTGGAAGAATGTTGATAGAAATGCAATGGGAAGTCATTCTGTATTTAACGAGGCAGAGGAAACTTGCACAAGGAAATCCTGGTGTGCTAGTGCAAGAATGTTGATAGAAAAGCAATGGGAAGGCATTCTGTATTTAATGAGGCTGAGGAAAACTGTTGTGTACTGACCTGGAATAGAGAAGTAGAAATGGTGGCATACAGGACGAAATTGCAACAGCGCAGTGGAATCCTGGTGTGCTAGGTCAAGAATGTTGATAGAAAAGCAATGGGAAGGCAGTCTGTATTTAACAAGGCTGAGGAAAACTGTTGTGTACTGACCTGGAATAGAGAAGTAGAAATGGTGGCATACAGGACGAAATTGCAACAGCACAGGGGAATTCTGCTGAGCTAGTGGAAGAATATTGATAGAAAAGCAATGGGAAGGCATTCTGTATTTAGCAAGGCACCGAAAACCTGCTGTGCAGTGTCCTGGAATGGAGGAATAGAAATGGTGACATACAGGGTGAAATTGCAACAGTGCATGGGAATCCTGGTGTACTAGTGGAAGAATGTTGATAGAAAAGCAATGGGAAGGCATTCTGTATTTAACAAGGCAGAGAAAACCTGCTGTGCAGCATCCTGGAATGGAGGAATAGAAATGGTGGCATACAGAGTGAAATTGCAACAGTGCAGAGGAATCCTGTTGTACTAGTGGAAGAATGTTGATAGAAAAGCAATGGGAAGGTATTCTGTATTTTGTGAGGCCAAGAAAACCTGCTGTGCAGTGTCCTGGAATGGAGGAATAAAAATGGTGGCATACAGGGTGAAATTACAACCGTGTAGGGAAAACCTGGTGTGCAAGTGGAAGAATGTTGATAGAAAAGCAATGGGAAGTCATTCTGTATTTAACGAGGCAGAGGAAACTTGCGCAGGGGAATCCTGGTGTGCTAGTGGAAGAATGTTGATAGAAAAGCAATGGGAAGGCATTCTGTATTTAACGAGGCAGAGGAAACCTGTTATGCACTGACATAGAATAGAGAAAATAAAAATGGTGGCATACAGGAGGAAATTGCAACAGCGCAGTGGAATCCTGGTGTGCTAGTGAAAGAAAGAATGTTGATAGAAAAGCAATGGGAAGGCATTCTGTATTTAACAAAGCAGAGATAACCTGCTGTGCACTGTCCTGGAATGGAGGAATAGAAATGGTGGCATACAGGAGGAAATTGCAACAGCGCAGGGGAATCCTGGTGTGCTAGTGGAAGAATGTTGATAGAAATGCAATGGGAAGTCATTCTGTATTTAACGAGGCAGAGGAAACTTGCACAGGGAAATCCTGGTATGCTAGTGCAAGAATGTTGATAGAAAAGCAATGGGAAGGCATTCTGTATTTAATGAGGCTGAGGAAAACTGTTGTGTACTGACCTGGAATAGAGAAGTAGAAATGGTGGCATACAGGACGAAATTGCAACAGCGCAGTGGAATCCTGGTGTGCTAGGTCAAGAATGTTGATAGAAAAGCAATGGGAAGGCATTCTGTATTTAGCAAGGCACCGAAAACCTGCTGTGCAGTGTCCTGGAATGGAGGAATAGAAATGGTGACATACAGGGTGAAATTGCAACAGTGCATGGGAATCCTGGTGTACTAGTGGAAGAATGTTGATAGAAAAGCAATGGGAAGGCATTCTGTATTTAACGAGGCAGAGAAAACCTGCTGTGCAGCGTCCTGGAATGGAGGAATAGAAATGGTGGCATACAGAGTGAAATTGCAACAGTGCAGAGGAATCCTGTTGTACTAGTGGAAGAATGTTGATAGAAAAGCAATGGGAAGGTATTCTGTATTTAACAAGGCCAAGAAAACCTGCTGTGCAGTGTCCTGGAATGGAGGAATAAAAATGGTGGCATACAGGGTGAAATTACAACCGTGTAGGGAAAACCTGGTGTGCAAGTGGAAGAATGTTGATAGAAAAGCAATGGGAAGTCATTCTGTATTTAACGAGGCAGAGGAAACTTGCGCAGGGGAATCCTGGTGTGCTAGTGGAAGAATGTTGATAGAAAAGCAATGGGAAGGCATTCTGTATTTAACGAGGCAGAGGAAACCTGTTATGCACTGACGTAGAATAGAGAAAATAAAAATGGTGGCATACAGGAGGAAATTGCAACAGCGCAGTGGAATCCTGGTGTGCTAGTGAAAGAAAGAATGTTGATAGAAAAGCAATGGGAAGGCATTCTGTATTTAAGAAAGCAGAGAAAACCTGCTGTGCACTGTCCTGGAATGGAGGAATAGAAATGGTGGCATACAAGAGGAAATTGCAACAGTGCAGGGGAATCCTGGTGTGCTAGTGGAAGAACGTTGATAGAAAAGCAATGGGAAGGCATTCTGTATTTAACGAGGCTGAGGAAACCTGTTGTACACTGACCTGGAATAAGGAAATAGAAATGGTGGCATACAGGATGAAATTGCAACAGTGCAGGGGAATCCTGGTGTGCTAGTGGAAGAATGTTGATAGATCAATGGGAAGATATTCTGTACTTAGCGTGGCAGAGAAAATCTGCTGTGCACTGTCCTGGAATGGAGGAATAAAAATGGTGGCATGCAGGATGAAATTGAAACAGTGCAGGGGAATCCTGGTGTGCTAGTGGAAGAATGTTGATAGATCAATGGGAAGGTATTCTGTATTTAACGTGGAAAAGAAAATCTGCTGTGCACTGTCCTGGAATGGAGGAATAAAAATGGTGGCATACAGGATGAAATTGCAACAGTGCAGGGGAATCCTGGTGTGCTAGTGGAAGAATGTTGATAGAAAAGCAATGAGAAAGCATTCTGTATTTAACGAGGCAGAGGAAACCTGTTGTGCACTGACCTGGAATAGAGAAATAGAAATGGTGGCATACAGGACGAAATTGCAACCATGCAGGTAAATCCTGGTGTGCTAGTGGAAGAATGTTGATAAAAAAGCAATGTGGAGGAAGTACATCAAATGTAACAAGACACTCTTTGCAGCAATCACTCCAAGGAGTTATGGTTGGGGGTTATCACATCAATAGAGTTGAAAACAAGCCACCTAATCCTATATATCTTTAAAACTTCGTGTCAACCATCATGGATCACTATACTATGCCATCTAAGTATGATACAAACCCAAGATAAGTATTAAAACACATTGTTAAAATCATTTTAATACTAAAATCATTACACCAATGCAAGATCTTTCAAGGCACCCAGCACCTCATCATTGGGTCGAGCGGCTGATTAGTGCAGCAGGAACCCCGTTTTAATACACAGTGTTTTTGTCAGATGTTTATGATGTAACCAGTCCGAAGTCATAGGCGCACCAGTCAATTTGTATTTTTTAAATTTCGGAAAGGAAGAACTGCACGCAGTTGGCAAATCACTACATAATTTCACAATATTCACAAATGTTCTACATTAAATGTTTATTGTTCTACCTCGCATTCACCCCTCATCATATCAGGTTAATCCATGGCATTGATATCATTGTAAGGGTTTCGTCATTACAGCACTTTTGTTTCTGTGACTGAATGAATAAACTTCCTGCCAGGAGTTCAGTACTCTCCTGGCAGAGGCATGTGCAGATATGGTGACAAATAGAAATAAAAAAATTTAAATTACAAACTTGATTAATTTAGTGTGAACCTGCTTTTCCAAGTTGAGCCACAAATGTTTGATTGGATTTATGTCAGGTGAACTTGGAGGCCAGGGCATTAACAGAAAGCCACCAGCATGTTCCCCGAACCCAAGTGTAAAATTTATCCACATGTTTCTGATTATTCAGATGCCCCCAATGCAAAAATAGTGTATCTGAATAATCAGAAACATGTGGATAAATTTGTGCACACTTAGATCTAGCTAAGTGTTAAGTGATACAATATGTTTGTCCAATCCAGTGTTCAGATACAGTAATGAATAGAAATTTATTGTTACACTATTACTCAGTAAGTAAAAAGTGCATCTAGAAAATCAGAAGTGGTTAGAAATTGCCAGTCATACAAGAATTTTTCCATTCTGCCCTGGTGTTCTTATACTTAGGAAAAATAATTAAGCATACAGGTAAAATACAGTAGACACACAATCTGCAGAACTGCACTGCATACCAGAGTTAAGTCAGAGTGCAGATTGGAAAAACCAGAAACTCAGATTATCACTCATATAAGTACTGGTATTCAGAGACTACTGTTAGGTAATCTACTGCATTAAGTTCCACATATCATATTTTAAGTCCCACATATCATTACTCTGTACACACAGATGCAATCATCATCTTCTTGAGTGTGACAAATAGTCCACTTACTAGCAATTTCAGTGAAGATTATGTTAAGAACATCTGATTCCTTGAAAGCAATTTCTGTGTATCTGGAAAATGTAAAGTTTCTGTATGTTCTTTAATATAATGATAATTGTTGTTCATAATAGCTCAGATGATTTTCATAATAATTTCTCCATACGGCTTCACATTAAAAGATAAATCTTGGAGTATCTTCCCATTTAGTCTAGAACTCGACTTCTAATTCTCTAGGAACTGGAGAATTTACCTTCTGTAAACCAGAATCTCTCTCTCTCTCTCTCTCTCACTCTCACTCACACACACACACACATTACATTTTTTTCCACGTGTAGCTTAGTTAGGAGAGCAACTAACTCCGGAGAGAGAGGGCGCAGGTTCAATCCCTGTAATGAACAAACTTGTGTTTTCACATTGGCGCCTGAGCGTAAAAATGAATGTACTGGCCGTTGGGTTCTTCAAAAAATGTGTGATGTATGTTCCACACATTGTCTAGAATGAATGAAAATTCGTTCTTCGCTTTAAAAAAAAAAAAATTAAGAGGGAGATGATGTGACGTACACAGGTAAAGCACGTGTCAAGATGACAAATCTACAGTGATACATTCTGTTTGTGTAGCTTAGTTGTGAGAGCAACTCACTCCGTCAAGAAAAAAACTTGTGTTTTCACACATATTTCTTTGAATGATATTCACTTTTTATTTTCTTCACAAAGTTTTTTGACTCAAATGGTATAATCCAATCTCATTGGAATTTCTGCTTCCTCTTTTCTTTATTTGTAATTTTTACATGTGGAAGTGAGTTTTATTTTTTCTTACTCTCCGAACTGATATTTATAGGGTGGAGGTAAAAGAATCTATTTTCTTCTTAACATCTTTGTATGTTTTAGCAGTTAAAACTAGGCGGGAGCCAATTAAAAAAAAAAAAAAACATATATACACCTGCTCTCAATTAAACACAGTCCCC
The DNA here is from genome assembly GCA_039090855.1 of Macrothele yani. Taxonomy (NCBI): domain Eukaryota; kingdom Metazoa; phylum Arthropoda; class Arachnida; order Araneae; family Macrothelidae; genus Macrothele; species Macrothele yani. The sequence continues at coordinate 12,930,543 of CM077019.1, forward strand.
AGCTGTTACATCTCGTAATTTTTTCTTTTTGGGTGAAAGAGCTAAATGTATCAATGCTTTTTAAAGGAAAGAGAGATTCCCCAAATTCCTATTTCTCATATGACTCCGCAGCTTACTAAGTCTGTTGAGTATCTTCGCCACAACACCCTTAATCGGGATTAATCAGAGCCAGTGCTCCTGTACTAATTTGCTCATGAAAAGTGTTTTTCAGCGGGAGGTTTTGTATTCCTGTTATTCTTCATTATTGCTCAATGTCCGCACCTTGCGTTGGCGGTTTTTCTCCTTAGGTTGCTCAATTGTCATGTATACAATGCTAGTACCTATTTTTCTGATTTTTAGCATTCTCTCATTGTATTTTCTTGGGAGGCATAGCCCCCAGCATTTGTAAAGATTATCATGTCATTCATTCAATGTTTTCAACATTGTTTCTATCTCTGAGTGCGGCGGAGCTGTACAAAAATCCCTTTTCGTAAATAAAGATTTGTTTGATCTTCCCAAATTCCTGACAACACTTTTGATACAAAACAGTGGCCCAAAATATGAACACCTTACCCACGGCCTTCAAAATATTTCAATCTGGCACTGGTCAGATGGATCTTGTATTTTACTACATCAGATTCCATGTTTTCTGATCAAAACTCTAACATTACCTCCCTCTCTCTCTCTCTCCAATGGCTTGCTCTATTTTAAGTTCACTGTGAGGAAGATGAATGTTTCACAGTTTTGAAGAAAGTAGTTTTTCATGTTATACTCTCTCAAGTTGATCCAGTTTGTTAAATATTCAAACCATATAAAGCTCATGGTTAATCATGTGTTCACTTAAGTCCGTATATAAATATTTAAAAATAATACACATGTACGTACTCTAACAGCCATAGCCTTCTACTAGATGATGAAGTCATATTTTTGAGAATATGTTACATGCACTTTTCACTTAAGGCTGTCTTTGAATGAGTGTAAAAAAAATTATATCGTATATCTGCAATGTAAATCCTTTTGTACACATTTTTGCGAAGACTATTGCTTTGTAGTGTTTCAGATTTTGAGCACAAATAAAAACGACCAATAGCTAATATATCCCATAATTATTATTCCAAAAAAAATTGTTAGAATTTTTATTAAAATTCAATTTATTTGACTCAAAAGTATTCCAATTTGGTGCTAGATGATGCGATAAGTTAGTTTAACAGTGTTTCTGTCTGAAACAAAAGAAATCTCTCACTGCTGTCTGATTTTTATCATGTCTTCTGTAAAAAAAGATCGTGCTTTATTTACGATCAGTTTGTCCGTCCGTCCGTCTGTCTGTCTATAGACATGATATCTCTGCAACTATTAGTCCGATTTTGAAACATTCCTTTTGCATTGGGAAGCTTGAAATATACGAATGATGATCCTTCATTTCGTTTTTTTTTTTTTTTTTACGATGTACAATTTCGCCGCTAGGGGTCGTAAATGCATATGGTGTCGAATTCAAATATACATTTTATTCCACATATTGGCTCCTAAACATCCGATTGAAAACATTCTTTCATCTTTCGATTCCATTTATGTCAAAGAGTATTTTAGGAGTAGTTACTTTTTCAAATTACGTATAGATTTTCCGCTAGGGGGCGTAAAAGTAAATTACCTTTCCCTGATATCTCTTCTTCTAAATTGCTTCTGATGTATTTGCCATTAAATCTGAGATTCTAAAATCTCGATTGAAAAAAATTCTTTCGTGGACCGATTCCTCTCACATCGATAAACCTTTTCAGAATATTTTCTTTTTAAAACATTTCTTGGTTTCCCCGCAAGGGGGCATAAATACATATCTTATTTTTGACAATAACTCTGCTTGTAATGGTCCGATTTGAACAATTCTTTCTGCACAGGATACAGCTCCTGATGGAAAATCCTTTGCACATAATTTCTAATTTTTGTTTTTAAAAATTCGTTTGGCCACCAGGGGGCGTAAGTCTTAATTTCCGCTTCTGAAGTACTTGCAGCAAAATATGAGCTTCTAAAATCACGATGAAAAAATTGTTTGTGGACCGATACTACTCATGCCGACAAACCTTTTAGAAACATTTTCTTCTTAAAATAATACATGGTTTCTACGGGAGGGTGCGTAGATGGCATCTGGTTCACTTCGTCGACAACTCATTTCGTCAACACTCAATTCATCGACACTTATATGCAAACAGTCGATTCCTAGAAAAGCCGCAAAAAGTTCAGAACCACCAAATTTGGTATACTATCTCATGTCACTCTAACTTAGACCGTACACAGTTTTTGGAAGGGGGTCGGGGCCCGGGGTCAAGGGGGCCTGGGGTCAAGAGGGTCACCTCACTAAATTTTCGTAAAATCTACAATTTTCAATTCAGAACTACCAAATTTGGTATACTATCTCGTGGTACTCTAACTTAGACCGCAGATAGGGTATTGGAGTGCAGAACTGTGTTGCAGTTCTTAAGTAGAAATGGAAATTTTTGACAAAATTTTGTATGGGGCTCCCTTTACCCCGAGCCCCGACAACTTACACTGTGTATGGTCAAGTTAGAGTACCATGAGATAGTATACCAAATTTGGTGGTTCTGAACTTTTTTTGGTTTTCTAGGAATCGACTGTTTGCATATATAGTGTCGACAAAATGTACCTGTCGACGAAATGGACCTGTCGACAAAATTAGTTGTTGATGAAATGAACGAGACCGGCGTAGATGCATATCTTATTTTTGTCAACATTTCTACTTCTAGGAGTTCGATTTAAAAAATTTCTTTTTTGTTGGATAGTGTTTCTGATGCGAAATGTTTTTCATATAAATTCAGAATTTTCAAGTAAATCATAGACTTTCCGCTAGGGGGCGCAAGGGTAAATTATGTTTTCTGCGTTATTTCTGCTTCTAAAACTCCAATTTGAAAAATTCTTCCTGTATTGCATACAACACCTGATGGAAAATATTTTTCATATAATTTCTAATGTTTGGTAAAGAATGGTTTGGCCACCAGGGGACATACGTGTTAATTTCGGCTTCTGATGCATTTGCAGCAAAATCTGGGCTCCTGAAATCTCGACTACAATTTTTTTCCTCTTGGACAGATATCGCTCATATCAAAAAACCTTTTGAAAATATTTTCTTCCTAAAATAATGCATGGCATGTATACCAGGGGCATAAAGTCACATCTTATTTTTGTCGATATCTCTGTTTCTAAGAGCCCGATTTGAAAAATTCTTCCTGTGTTGGAGAGCATTTCCGATGCGAAATGTTTCTCATATAAATTCATGTTTTTCTTAACGCCCAAGTCTGAAACCAGAGGGTGTAAGCTCACGATGCTGTTTACAGTAATATCTGAGGGATTAAAAACCTGATTGAAAAATTTCTTTCTTCCGTCAGATACTACTGTTTTTCATACTGGTTCCCTTGACTTTGAATAGCTTTGACAAATTTAATTTGCATCAGAACGGATTCAAAAGACATGCTAATTACACTCCGAAATTCGGTGTCATCTTTCTTGTTTTAATTATCTAGTCCAAATAGAAATTATTGAATGGGGCCAAAAGTGAGATTGTAATTTTGCTTTCCGTAAATCACCTTAACCCTTTAACAGGCTGGAATGTATTAACTCGGGGTTAGCAAAATAGGCTGAAATCAGCTCCAACAAATATACTCGCTGTATAAGAAGTCGGTCAAACATGGATTGAACAAATGAACCTGCGCATCAGAAGGCGTTGCTTTCCTCCTTAGCTTTGTTATTCAAAGTGGTGTTTTAGGGGAATAACACCAATCCATTCTGATTGTTTAACTGCAAAAAAGGCTATGGCAATGAACTTAAGAAGCAGAGAGAAGATGTTTCGTTCCTGTCCAGTGACATGATGTCCGTGCCAAGGGAACTACCCCTTCGCCATCATGCCTTCAATCGTGGAAGAGAGAATAAACCGCAGCAGTGGCACAGTGGTCTAAGTGCTTGATTCTGACTAATCGGCCAGGATAGGTTTGGGTTCCAATCCCGGTGAGGCATGAATGTTGTGTTTGTCTCTCTCCCTGCCGTACAAGCAGTGTCCCTAAAATAGGGACGTGTGACTGCTTATAGGCAGTGCTGTAGTCGTAAAATCAGCAGAGGCTATTATACTATGTGCAAATCCTAAAAAATCAGAAGTTATATTACATGGATAAAAAAATAAATAAAAAAGGCACGATGCCCTCACTATCAATTATGACATGTTGAAGAGCATGCACAAAATTCTTTTAATTTTTTTTGAAATATATCCCATAAAACCTGATCAGCCCCGGTGGTTCTGTGGCCTAAGCGATGGCTTCTGATCATTCGTCCGAAAAGGGTCCGGGTTTGAATTTCGGTGAGGCATAGATGTTGTGTTTGTCTTACGAAGCAGGCTCTCTCCCTTCCCTGGAACCAGTGACCCTAAATTATGGACGGGCGACTGCTTATAGCCCAGCAAGTTGCTCATGGTGGTCTTTAAACCACCAATCAAAAAAAAAAAAAAAAAAAAAAAAAAAGCCTGATGAGATAAATCCTTACAACACTGTTCTTCTGTAGAAGAAACTCTTGATCTACTATCAGTTGCTGAACGATGATTCCACAAACAAGATCTTGCATATTTCTTTGTATTAAATCGTTCAATGGGCGATCCATTTGAATTTATGAACATCAGGTTAGGTACATTGGACATTGGAGATTAACAAAGATGTTCTGAGATCAGTTATAATGTTGTTCATTAAACTGAATCCTTGTTCGCATTCAGCTGTCAAACAAGACAGAGTTGAAATCCTTCTTAAGAGGGGTTTTAAGTTTTCTGGTATAACTTGAACATTTTCAGTATATTCTCTCAGTCTCTGAATAGCTTGCATTTCATCAACATTAAAATGTCTACAGATTCGCCTTGTTTCTAGTTCTCCTTAGGGCACGTCGTCTGCTTTAATATTTATTCGCTGTAATGAAGAAATATCTTCAAGAAGTTGTACATTTCACTGTTTGAATCTGAACACAGTCTTGATTTCATCCTGTCAACCGTGCTTTGAATAAACTGGTTTGGTTAACAGGTACAATTTTGTTGTTATGAATCAATGGGATATTTTAAAATAATAATGCCTCGTTTGCTGCTAATGCTCAATGAGTTTTTTCCCCAAAATTTTCTCCGAAGCTCTCTATAATTCTTATGGTTCTTTTTATTTGATGTTCAGCTCTTGGCAGCGATGTTGTTCGAGATTGAAGTTCTGTTGATAATATGGACATTGAAGGTATACGCTATTCTGTAAAAAAAAAAGCGGAGGGTATATGGCCTATACTGCCGTATACCCTACACTACAGCTTTGCTTATGGGCCATTGAGTTGTTCACGGTGGTTGATAAACTCCCAAAAACAAAATCATCGGCTGCTTAAAGGGTTAAATCCTACTGTACGTTCATTTTTTTAAAGAGAAAATGTGTACATTAGCAGAGAACTCCTGAATTTGAGCTATAGAAACTCCGCCTACTTACTGAGCTCAATCCCAAATAACGTCATTGATTAACTCATAACAGCAAATATTTTGTTCTTTCATTGGGGAGCCAAGGAGAGACCGCTTCCATTCTGAATATGGTGAGGTCTGCAGTGATTCGCTGGTGCCAACTTCTGGGACATTGCCCTAAGACATAAGAGTCATGCCCAAGGAGTGATTTTTTGTGCCATCAATCAGATAAGATAAACCATAACATACATACACACATACATATCATTAAGCTGTTCTCTGAGATTCAGAGGTTAGTTCTAAAAAGAAATACAAATTACTAGATATTTTTTTTTACTTACTGTTGTCATATCAAACTTCTCCATTTACGGCGATCTTGACAAACAACTCGGGCTTCACTGATATCCATTACATGCCGTACACAAGATCTTTTATACTTCATACTCATAATCTTTTTCTTATGCAGACACTCCTGAATCTGATCCACCCATGTCTTCCTTGGCCTTCCTCTGCCTTTCCTTCCGGCCACTTGGGCTAAAAGATTTTCTTAGTAAGCATTTCATCACTCATTCTTTCAACATGGCCAAACCACCGAAGCATATTGGTCTCCACCTTGCTAACAACATTTTGCTTCACATCACACAACTGCAACACATCTTCATTCCTCACACAATCAGACCGTGTCTTGCCACAAACCCTCTGTAAGTGACGCATTTCTCCAGCATACAAGCGACTCCTATGTTTCTTCTGCAGTACCCAGGTTTCACTGCCATACATCAGAGTAGGAACAATTACACTTTCATACACAGCCATGTGGGACTCTCTAGAGAACCCATCATTCCTGTGAAAACCTCCCAGAGCAGCTATGACTTTCAAAGAAGAATTCACTTGCCTACTGATTTCACCATCCAACTTGTTCTCTCTGTCAAACATGCTTCCTAAATATACAAACTCCCTCACCTGGTCAATCACAGTGCCATTTATACTTACATTACATTCAGTGCTACCAGTTCCTCTCTCAAACACCATAACTTTGGTTTTTCCTTTATTTATACTCAGTTTGCATTTCATGCAAACTTCGTGCATCCGAGACAACATACTCTGCAAATCCCTTTTGCTCTCTGCCAACAGGACAGTGTCATCAGCAAACAGCAATCTGCACACACGGATATCACCAAGACATAAACCACTATCATCTATTTTGGCATCATGCATGCACGTATCCATAAATATATTAAAAAGCCAAGATGACATTACACAACCTTGTCTAACTCCTGCACCAATAGAAAACCATTTTGATAAAACACCATTCGCTTGTACACAAGCTCTACTACCAGCATATACTGAAGAGCAATTGAATTATAGATACCTGTCTAATATCATGTACCACCACCTTTCGGCCTGATGACGGCAGCAATTCGTCTCGGCATGGACTCAACAAGACACCGGAAGCGTTGGGAAGCCATACGGATCCACGACCCAGAACATGCTCCCACAGTTCACGAAGATTTGATGGAGTGGGGTCAGAGCCTCGAACATCTCTCTCGATGGCATCCCAGATGTGCTCGATGGGATTGAGGTCAGGTGACCTAGCTGACCAAGGAAGCGAAGTCACGTCAGTGGAGTGTTCATCCAACCATTCGGATACAATTCTGGAGCGATGGCACGGTGCATTGTCTTGTTGCAGGATGAGGTCCCCAGTGGGATGTTGAAGACGCACAAACGGGAGCAAATGGTCATCCAGGATATCCCGGTAATGTTGACCTGTGAGGGATGATGTCACACATACCAGGAGTCCCACTTCCGTCCACATAAATAGTCCTCAGACGAGAATGCCACCCACACCAGCTTGAAGAGTACCCTGCTGGCAAGAAGGATCCATTGCTTCATGTGGTTTGCACCGTACTCGTATCCTGCCACCTGCATGTACCAACATGAATCTCGACTCATCAGTCCAGGCAACATTTTTCCACATGTCTAGGGTCCAGTGGAAATGTTCTCGCACCCATGCTAATCTTTGCAGCCTGTGATGTGTGGTCAGCAGCGGCACCCTTGTGGGACGATGGCTTCTGTACCCCATAGCGAGGAGATGGTTCTGGATGGTGTGGCTGCTTACACGTTTTTGAGCACCAGCGTTAAATTGCTGAGTGATTTCTTGCACTGTGGCTCGTCTATCCTCTGCTACAATACGAGCTAGCCAACGATGACCCCGCTCATCCACACGCTGTTGTCCACTGCAGTTGGCCCTTGCAGGGATGGTTTTACCGGATTCGATGTAATCATGGTACACCCGTGACACAGTGGCTCGTGAAAATCCCAGCACCTGCACGACTTCTGAGATGGATTGAACCATTCGTTGGGCCCCGACAATTTGGCCACGATCAAATGCGCTTAGCTCCTTCGTCTTACCCATACTGCGTCCGACTCTTACTGATTCCCGTCGCATCACTCCTTATATTGTTGGATCGCTGCATATGTCATGTCGTTTCCGTTTACAGGGCCGCCCACAGCGCCATATTTGCATAATGCCAGCTGTCTCTAATTCAATTGCTCTTCAGTGTACATGGCTTTTACACTATTAAGTAGATTCCCAGTAACACCATATTCATTCAATACCTTCCACAAAATTATCCTATTTACTCGGTCGCATGATTTTTTGAAATTTTTTCAAGGATGATATGGTTTGCTCACTAAAAAGTGTGTGAAATAAAGCGTGAATTAGTACAACATTTTTATTTCTAGTTGTGGTATCAATCCAAACTACTCTATGCAAAGAGCAATTCAAGTTTCACTGTGGATTTGCATCATCAAGAATAACTTAAAACAAAAGCACAAACAACGAAACTATACCAGAATAATTACATAAATTTTACATGAGTTAAAATTAATCAACCTAGGTGGAAATATTTTTAATGACCCTGCAGGGCAATTTTAAATGCACCCTTAGGTGTGCCAACAATTTTTTTAGTTTTAAAAATCAAAATTTACTTACTAGCCCTTCCATTCTATGAGAATCATCTTTGACACAAATTCCTGTCATTCCTGGTTTAGAGCAACGGCATTTGTGACAAGGTTGGGAGTGATTTCGAAGAACATTCGCCGGTCGATAGTATCCATCTTCACACTGTTCGCAATTGATCCCTGTGGCATGATGCTAAAAACACAATTCGAACTGTGAGAGCCAGTAAATAGTTTATATTATTAATTTTAATATAAAGAAGCAATGCTTATAAATGCAATTGTTTATAACTTAACTTCTACTATAGTTTCACGTGGAATCCTTGTTCAACTTTCTTAGGACTATGGCATGTTGATTTCCAGCAACTGTTTGTTTCACATGGTGGTTATCGGTTTTGACGAGTGCTTTCCGAATGTTTGAGAGATATGGTGATGAGGATAAATCCTTCACCACAGAAGGGCAGTTTTGAAAAATGCGAAAGGCTTCTAAAAAGTCGAGAACAGATGCTGGTGTCATCTAGGCCATTCTAACGATTTTGAGTCATCAAACAAAATTTGGTGGTTATTCTCCCAACGGTGCCAGGCTACGCTCTTTCATCCTGAATCTAAGAGACCTTTCCACTGATTTGCCAAAAGTCATGGGATACGTACCTAGTATCATATAGGACCTCCTCTAGCTCAGCAAAGTGCAGCAGTCTGACGTGGCATCGATTCCACAAGTGGCCAAAAACCTTCTGGAGAGATGTTGAGCCATGCCATCTGAGCAGTGCTCACAGTTCCCTGTTGTTTGTAGGTGCAGAATCATGAGTGCAAATGGACTTTTCCACCATGTCCCATAAGTGCTCTATTGGGTTCATGCTGGGCGAACAGGGTGGCACACTATCCATCGGAACTGTCCAGAATTCTCCTCGAACCAATTTTGGACAACTTTGGCAAAATGACATGTGCATTGTCCACCTGGAAAATCCCATTGTTGTTGGGATACATGAAGTCCATGAAGGGCTGTAAATGGTCACCCAGCAGAGCAACAAAGCGATTACCGATTAATGACGTGTTTACGAGGACCAGAGGACCTAAACCGTGCTACGTAAAGACAACCCACACATGTACGGAACCACAACCAACTTGCACAGTGCCTTGTTGACAGCTTGGGTCCATAGCCTCATGGGTCTGCGCCACAACCAAACCCTACTATCAGCTCGTAACAACTGGTAGAGTGACTCATCAGACCACACCACATGTTATTAGTCTTCCAGGGTCCAATTACCATGGTCACAAGCCCAGGTGAGGCGCTTTGTCTGATGTCGTGGTATTATACCCATGGACGCTAAATTACGCTGCACTGACCTGATGTATATGTCTCTGGTATCTCCTGCATTGAATGTGAGTGTTATCTGAGCCAGTGTCACTTGTCTGTTAGCATGAACAGTCATGGTCAGACGCCATTGGTCATAGTCATTCAGCACCTGTGGTCAGCCACTGCACTGTCCAAGGTGGGTGGTAATGCCTTTCATGAGGTATTCTCAGTATGCATGTGACATCGTGGATCGAGGAATGTTGAATGTCCACACAACTTTGGAAATTGAATAATTTTTTGTCTGGCTCTCACTACAATTTCTCGTTCAAACTCTGACAATTCACGCCGGCTTGCCATTATTCCACTGGCGTCGTTCAACTTGACTCAACCTTGCAATTGATAAAAATCATAGCATGCATCGAAGCCTTTATACGATGGCAGCATTTGTATATTGCTATCCCATGACTTTTGGCACTTCAATGTATATCTATGTATGATAGCCACATGAACCCTAGACGAGAACGATTCCCCAAGAATTATCATCTGGATTGAGTCCTCTTTTGTCAAGCAAATCATCTCAGTTATGAGAGAAAACATCACTTTGAAATTTGATGACCTACGGATTTTAGCTATTTAAAAATAAATTTCAAGAATAAAAGGAAGAATGCATGTTTTCATGAGAGTTTGGAGAGATCACAATGGATTTATACTTGGGGTTTTTAAATTTTTTGACAGCTGAGTTCACCATTGAGCATTTGAGGCCTTGGCTGATAGCAACACATTTCATGTAATCAAGTTCTTTCAGGAGAAACCCTCTTCTATAGAACAAATGATTAAGGGTTATAACGTACAAGTTTGCCTGTGCCGGGCGTCGAAGCAGGGTCCCCTCACACTGGAGTAAGTCGCTCTTCCAACTGAGCAACACGGACGAGTGCTCTCACTGCTATTTGCCTTAATCTTATGTGTGCCCTGCGGTGCAGGCACGTCACACATCTCCTCCTCCCTCCTCGAAAGAGGGCCTGGGGCATGGCCCACGGGTCAGCCGGGACCATGTGTCACTGTAGGCAGTCATCCCATGAAGAATGTGCATTTGGGAAATTCCAGACAATTTGGTATGTGGAACGTAACGTCACACTGATTTATTTTTTCGAAGCACTGAAAAAGGAATTCTCATTTTTCGTGTCTCACCATGGGGAAAGGTGTAGCATTGAAGAAGGAATTCTCATTTTTCATGTCTCACCATGTGGAAAGGTGTAGCATTGAAGAAGGAATTCTCATTTTTCATGTCTCACCATGTGGAAAGGTGTAGCACTGAAGAAGGAATTCTCATTTTTCATGTCTCACCATGTGGAAAGGTGTAGCATTGAAGAAGGAATTCTCATTTTTCATGTCTCACCATGTGGAAAGGTGTAGCATTGAAGAAGGAATTCTCATTTTTCATATCTCACCATGTGAAAAGGTGTAGCATTGAAGAAGGAATTCTCATTTTTCATGTCTCACCATGTGGAAAGGTGTAGCATTGAAGAAGGAATTCTCATTTTTCATGTCTCACCATGTGGAAAAAAGTAGCATTGAAGAAGGAATTCTCATTTTTCATGTCTCACCATGTGGAAAGGTGTAGCATTGAAGAAGGAATTCTCATTTTTCATATCTCGCCATGTGAAAAGGTGTAGCATTGAAGAAGGAATTCTCATTTTTCATGTCTCACAATGTGGAAAGGTTTATAACTTACAAGTTTGAAGAAGGAATTCTCATTTTTCATATCTCACCATTTGAAAAGGTTTAGCATTGAAGAAGGAATTCTCATTCTTCATGTCTCACCATGTGGAAAGGTGTAGCATTGAAGAAGGAATTCTCATTTTTCATGTCTCACCATGTGGAAAGGTGTAGCATTGAAGAAGGAATTCTCATTTTTCATGTCTCACCATGTGGAAAGGTGTAGCATTGAAGAAGGAATTCTCATTTTTCATATCTCACCATGTGAAAAGGTGTAGCATTGAAGAAGGAATTCTCATTTTTCATGTCTCACCATGTGGAAAGGTGAAGCATTGAAGAAGGAATTCTCATTTTTCATGTCTCACCATGTGGAAAGGTGTAGCATTGAAGAAGGAATTCTCATTTTTCATGTCTCACCATGTGGAAAGGTGTAGCATTGAAGGAATTCTCATTTTTCATGTCTCACCATGTGGAAAGGTGTAGGATTGAAGAAGGAATTCTCATTTTTCATATCTCACCATGTGAAAAGGTGTAGCATTGAAGAAGGAATTCTCATTTATCATGTCTCACCATGTGGAAAGGTGTAGCATTGAAGAAGGAATTCTCATTTTTCATGTATCACCATGTGAAAAGGTGTAGCATTGAAGAAGGAATTCTCATTTTTCATGTCTCACCATGTGGAAAGGTGTAGCATTGAAGAAGGAATTCTCATTTTTCTTGTCTGACCATGTGGAAAGAACATCACATCATTGCGAGAAACTAAACAGCCGGGTCATCCTGGAAGTTCGAGCGCCAATATAACGAACAAGTTTGTCCGTGCCGGGCTCAGTTGGGAAAGCGACTTACTCCGGAGTGAGAGGACCCGGATTCGATATCTGGTGCCGACAAACTTGTACATTAGAGTCAGTAACAGTAGTGTACCAGGAAAACTCGGGGCCCCTTCGCAAAAAAAATATCTTTTCACGAAAATCTATTAGCTTTCAATTACTGAAACTTTTAAATTCCATACTATTAACTAGGTTTTATGGGCATTTTAATAGCTTAAATTCTTTGGAACCTACAGGAATTTTTCGTAAAACTAAAATTGTTTCACTTCATTGCATGTAACATACAGGGTGTCCAAGAATTATTGGACACATTACAAAATAGTATAAAACAAAACATTAAACAGATAGAAAGAAACTGACTGTACTAACTTACAATGTAACTAACTACACAAGTTAATAAATTTCGATGTGAGATCCCTTGGTTGCTCATAGTATGTCCAAGAGATACTCAATTTCATGCCATGTATTGGCAAGCATCTGAAGAATTATGGAATTAATAGCAGTTGCGATATGCTGCTTCAGTTCCTGTAAATCAGTACAAGGCGTCTGATAGACAAGATACTTCACATAACCCCACATGAAATAATTCAATGGAGTTAGATCTAGAGAGCGAGGAGGCCACAGAATGGGAACACCACACCCAATCCATCTGTTGGGGAAATGCTCATTTAGGCACTTACGTACACACATTGACCAATGTGGAGGCACACTGTCTTGTTGGAAAAGGACATTGTCATATCTCTTGATCTGGGGTATAGTGAAATTTTCTAGCACATCCAAGTAAATGTCACCATTCATGTTTTTTCCGCAGAAGAAATAAGAGCCAATCACTTCTCTTTTTGATAGGGAGCACAACACATTAACTTTTGGAGAATCACGTTCCAGTTCAATAGCAGCATGAGGCGGTTCACTGCCCCATATCTTACAGTTGTGACGATTCACAATACCTGATACATGAAATGTGGCTTCATCACTAAAACTTACAGTACTGAGAAAGTTTTCGCCGTTTTCCACTCGATTCAGCATATCCACAGCGAAATCGTATCGCAGAGTGTGATCATTTACATGTATCTTTTGCACTATTTGAATTTTATAAGCATGAAACTTTAATTTCTTGTGCAAGATATCGTGAACTGTCGATTTCGGGAATGCACAGTTCTCTGCTTGCTTTACGAACGGATTTTCTCGGGCTTCGTCGGAAACTTTCATTAACTTAGTCAACTGTCTCACCGCTGACACTAGGCCTACCGGCTTCTGCAAGTCATAACATAACACACACATCGCCTTCTGCTGTAAGGATGACATGACTACTGATTGCGCATTTTTCACCCATTCCTCATCAGGTCACACCTAGTGCCATCTATCGGATTATGGGAATAACAATTCTGCAAAACAAAAATATAGAAACCGTGTTAGTAAGACATGACATAGAAAAACAGACAATGCTCATGGTTTTTTTTTTTTTTTTTTGTACATAACTTTGTAATGTGTCCAATAATTCTCGGACACCCTGTATATGCGCACACTGTAATTATAATGATTGCCTCACTTTTGTACCATTCCAAAGGACTAGAAAACAGATTTGCCAAAATTAATTATATCATGCAAATTTTATTTTTTTATAGAACTAAAACCAGCCTCTTTGAAATACCTCACAATCACACACACACACACACACACACACACACACACACACACACAAAAAAAAAACTTGTAACAGCTGTGTTACAGTGTCTAACAACCTTTCCTGATTTATACAAAAATACAGAACATAAGTAACCAAAGAAATAAGTAACAAAAAGTTTGGCACAAAAAAGTAAAATTATTTAAATTATTTACTCTTGAATATAGAAAACACACTTAACATAATGCGAAAATGCTTTTCACATAGTAAAAACATTTTCTCTTGACTCTGTTATAAAAAAAAAAATGACACAGGCTGTTTTTTCGTTCCCGTGAAGAGCACCTTCCAGCTCATTATATTCTGAAGGATGTGTACTTATGTGCAAACAACTGTAATACGTAACACCTTATTCTTGTTGATATTCAAATTTTATTCATTCAACTAATATTTCTTTCACATTCTTTTGTTAATGCTCGTATAAGGTAAAGGAATTATTGCTATGGCAAGGACCCTCAAGTCCTCTATTTTCACTCAGCTTTTATGAACTAAAGCAAAAATGATTTCTTGAAGATTTTACTTATTTACTGAAACAAAAATGCTTTTCATTTAATATTACATACAAAGCTGTTGTTGAAAATTCCTGTCAATTTCTTTAACCAGTTTCATATGAAGTTTCCACAAAAAATGTAAAATTATTTTGCTGAAGTTAGAGGCCATCTTAGCTGTGAGCCCCCCTCACCGCGGGGGAGGGGGTTGCAGGGGCTATCAGTGCGCCCATGCTCAGTAAACATATGTATAAAAAGCACTGGTTTTGTGTTTGTTGAAATGGTTTAATCTTGTGTGAGCAAGTAAACTAACAGCAAATAGTTTGCAATAAACAGTACTGGATGAATCTTCATATCACATAACTAGTACATCTAGAAAAGGAAGAGAACCATTTTGCTCCAATTCATAAGCAAATTGAATATTTGGGTCTAATGAGTTGATCACCGACAACAGCTCGAGGAATTTTGAAATCTCACCCTCTCACAGGATCAAAATGTCATCTATATGCAGTGTATCCAAAGATTAGAGATTACATTGAAAACCTTTCCTTCAAAATGTTCTCTATAAATTTCCCAAAGAATTGCAGATAGCAGGCTTCAGACCACAAATTTGTCTGTAAAATTGGCCTTGGTTAACAAAACAGTTTTGAGAAAGGCAAGTAGAAACCAAAATTAAGAGCTCTTCTGCTTCAGATTTAATGAAATGGTGTGCTAATACACTCCTTTTAAGACAATCAATAGCTCCTAGATTCAATTCCTGACAAAAATTCTTCAGAAATCTTTTGCTTCCAGTCAGTGTGGCCTACTGTTCATAGGTCAGATATGAATGTTCCTTACATTCAAGCTGAAAGAACACCAGTCATGTGTTAAAAAGTGTGAGCTCAAAAATCTTCCATCACCCAGCAATGTTGAGAAAGACTGCCAATTTTTGGCTTGATGATGTAAAATTGTCAGACAGACGCAGATCAATGTTCGATCTTGACTTTTTAGAAGACTTTCACATTTTTTGAAACCGTCCTGCCCTGGTGAATGATTCACCTTCATCACCACGGCTCTCTAGCATGTGGAACGCACTAATCAAAACTGATAACCACAATGTGGCACATGAAATGAAGAACCATCAGCATCAGAAATCAACACACCACGGTTGTGAGAAAGCTGGACCAGGATTCGATGTGAAACTATAGTAAATGTTAAGTTACAAATAACTGATTTAAAAACATCTTCTTATATTAAAATGTAACATATGTTAATGCAATGTCTGTAGTTAATCATTTTAATTTTAAAAAATAGTTTACACTATGAGCTACTGCGTAGAGAAACAGCAAAAAAAAAAAAAAAAAAAAAACTACCTTAGTTGACTGAAAGAGTAAAATACAAAAATTATAAACTTACTAAGTACTTTTTTATGATGCTTACCACTTCAGAATAAAGGGTCAGATAGAAAGAAAGTTTATCAATTGGTGTAGATCTCTTCACAGTAAGATAGCTGATGACTTAATGATCTCCTGTTAATATAAACACATTGCATATGAATCAACCAACAAAGGGCTTTGATCCATATGTTGGTTCTTTTGTGTGTTTCTCACAGCAGAATTTCATCAGGCTTAACTGCTCAAGGTTACAAGACATGAAGTAAATTGTCAGCAGAAACCGAATAAAAACTTAATAACTGGCAATTTTTTAAAATTTATATACCCATAGTTTGGATAGTTTTTGGGAGGAATTAAGGAATAATGAAAGCATTGAATGTAAGATCTATCAAATTCTAGGCAGTTAACTTAGATGCAGAGGGATCAAAAGCAAGATCTTGAAAACTCAAAAATATAGCAAGATAAAAATGCTTACCTTGCAACCGTCACACACACCTCCACCTTCATATCTGCCAGCAGTGTTTATACTTCGTCTTTCATCAGCTACTTTCTGGTCATAGTGGCATCTGTCAGCATGTCCATAACATTCACATTCTAAACTTGCCAAAAAAAAAAAAAAAAAAAAAAATATCTTAAAAAAAGTGTTTAGAGAATATTCTTTTAGAATAATGAACTTGCATAAAGCAATAATTAAGATTTGTGATCTATTTTACAAACCTAAAAGGATTTAAAAAAACTTGGTGCTTTACAGCTAAATGACAGAAGCGATAAGTGCCAATTTTTCAGAAATCTAGTGGGTGCTCAAGCTATAGACATGAAGTCCAATGAGTGCTTGAGCTCTGAATAAGTTCCATTTAGTGCTGAAGTCCAGTGGGTGCTTGAGCTCTGGATAAGTTTACTTCAGTGCTGAAGCTCAGGACCTAAATTTCAGGGGGTGTTCAAGCTCTGGACATGAAGTCCAGGGAGTGCTCGAGTTCTGGGTAAGTTCACTTCGGTGCTGGAGCTCAAGACCTAAAGTACAATGGGTGACTGAACTCTGGATAAGTTCCCTTCAGTGCTGAAGCTCAGGACCAAAAGTCCAGTGGGTTCTCGAGCTCTGGACATGAAGTCCAATGAGTGGTCGAGCTCTGGATAAGTCCCTTTGGTGCTGGAGTTCAGAACAAAGTCCAGTGGGTACTCAAACTGTTTACATACACAGACATATATACATGAACGTACAGTGGAAAGCCGAATATGTGCCAGTTAAGTGTAAGATTCAATTGGTGACAGGATTTGAATAGTGGAATGGATTATTAAATAATCACACTCTTAATTTTTCTTATACACTTTTTACAGTTATGCCTGCTTTATATTTTGTTGTTCGATAGACATATAATCAAAGTGCCACTGTATTCTATTTTTGTTTCTCTATGTGTGTGCATGTGTATGTATACACATACAGCATGTTTCTGAAAAGCAGTTTTCTGATAAAATTATTTTCACTTCTTCCTTCATCACTTTCAGTGTGTTTGAAGTTTTGGAAATGTATAGTTTTTTTATTCTCATGGCACTTCACATTTTCATAACTCTACAAAACACAACCTTTTATCTCTCTCAAATGAATATTAAGAAACTTAAACGTAACAAACTTTTTTTCACAACATACATTATTGTTGTAACGAGTCATTTTATATATGTCGTACAATAGTAATCTAGAGGTAATTGATACCAACATTTCGCGCAAAATGTTTTCTGATGAGTCACAGTTCAACCTAATGACCCATGGTGGATGTATCATTGTATGAGGATACCATGGTGAACAGCTACTGGAGGCAAACATTATACAGGGTGATCAAAAAGTTCCCAAACCCTAATTTGAAAAATTTTTATTCGCATTATACAGATACATAAAGTTTACTTACAGCTGTGATACATCTTCCATCGACTTTTAAGCAACTGATGTTGACCTAAAGAAGATGCTGGAAATGATCTCTGTGTTGCTGAAGTCAAATATCCATGTGGCGGTACATGTTTTTTGTAACACGTTTCAGCATAGATGGCGTGATTTCCGCTATAGCCTAAATAATATTTGTTGTCAAGGACTGCCGGTCATGTGGGCTGTTTGCATAAATACAGTCTTTTAAATATCCCCACAGGAAAAAAAAAACATTATTCCGAAAAGAAAACCTAGTTCAATAAGCCCTTGTTGTATTGAGTAAATTTACGAAACCAACGGCAATACAGCAGGCGCTTATGCATATCAGGTGCCTTCAGTTCTTGGACAACATTCACTTTGTATGCATGAAGCTGCAATCCTTTAGTCGCTTTCTGTACTGAGCCGTAAGAAAGCTTCACTTGCTGAGATAAGTGACGAAGCAATTTTGTAGGTGATTGTTGCAAATGTTTTTCAACATCGTTTATCACTTCTGGAGTTAACACACTTGGCTGGCCAATTCTAGGCATATCATCAACACTTCCAGTTTTCCGAAATCGAGAGTAAACTGTGTATCGTTGATTTACTTACCACAGTCTGATGCAGAAATTTTTCCTGAACTCCTCTACACGCTGTTTGTGAGGCTGCGTTTGCAAATAAGCTTCAAGTAAACAAATTCTCTGCTCCCTCATCAAACCTATCCTCTGTGCAAACGGCGACGCTAAAATCGACAAACTGCCTAGCACACATGGAACAGTTTATTCATTTCTGGCAATCTGCCAATTTCTTTCAGGCATTCGACAAGCGCAGCATTTGATCTTGACGAGTTGCTGACTTGGGTTGCCACATCAATTGGGTGTATTTTTGCTTACAGCATACGCAATAACTTTTTTAATTCAGGGTTCAGGAACGTTACGATCACTCAGTATAATGTCATATGGCCACAATAGTGGCCATTCTGGTGTGGAGTACTGTTGGGTTTCATTCACGTTCCTGTCTCCAAAGCATTGCAGGACTCGTGACCAACCAGCAGTACATCACAGAAAATGCATCACACCTGCAGACAGTCCCCAGTGCATCTTTCAACAGGACAATGCCTGAGCACATGTGGCATCACCTCTTGTTTTGTGATATTACCATACTTCAAATACAAAAGCCATTCCAAAAAAACTGAGAGTAATTTTTTTGAGTTGGCAACAGTGTGAATGGGAAACATAACCATGCAGAGAACTAACTGAATTAAGGAAGTACCTATGGCAACAGTTATTACCCGTGACAGATGATTCTGTTTTTGTTATTGCACAGTTGTTTAAGGTACGTCTGCATTTCTCCATACAGCTATGGAGGTGAGTGATTCAGAGTGATAAAATTTTGCTATCATTAGGGTAAAACGGCTATAGAAACAGTTGATTTCATGAATAAAGCTTATAAAGATAAATATTTGGATGAATCAACGATTTTTAGATGGCACCATGATTTAAAAAAAGGGCGTTTGTCAGCAGAACTTGCTCCTAGGCGTGCTTGACCAGAAAGTGGTGTTACGGAGCATTTGTTAACACTGTTTGGACAATCCTGCGAGAAGATCGACGAATAATGTGTGAAGACATAGTGGCGTCAACAAATATTTCAAAAATGTCAGCATTCCGCATTCTATGTGACAAATTACTGCTGCATTATGTGTGTTCCAGATGGGTACCTCATCACCTGACGAGATAACAATTGTTAGCCAGAGATCAGGTGTGTCATGAGTGGAAATGAATGATTGCAGAGGATCCAAACTTTCTAAACACGATGAAACATCGGTCCACTATTTTGACATTAATGAGTGTCTGGAAACACACAGGCTTGCCTCCTCCTAAAAAGTCCACCAAACCACATCAGCTGGAAAGGTGATAATTTTCTTTCATCATAAAGATGTAGTCTACCAGCATGCCATTCCTCCACAAATTAATTTCAATGCTGAGTATTACATTTCAGTCTTGAAGTGTCTGCGATGACACACATCAATTAAGTGACTGGACCTGGTGGGCAAGTGGATCTTACACCATGATAATGCCCACCCACATGTGGCTGCTTGTGTTCAACAGTTTGTTATGAAATTCAGTATGGAAATCATGCCACAGCCTGCCTACAGTTCTGACCTCTCCCCGTGCGATTTCTGGTTGTTTGCAACATTGAAGGAGAATTTCCATGGCTCAACATTCAACACAGATGCTGACGTTATTCAAGCTGTACAGGGGTTGCTAAAGCAGCTTCCACAAAAGGCCTTCGCCACATGCTTTGAAAAGCAGACTGAACAATGGAACCATTGCATATCATCCGAGAGAAGATACTTTGAGAAAGAATAGCATATATTTTGCTGTACCTCATTTTGTGTGATTTTACTCTCAGTTTTTATGGAACGGCCGTTGTACAAAAACTAAAAAAATAAAATAAAATCCACGTCCACATAAAATTAGTGAAACAAATCATCACATTCGTGATCCCAACTTTTAATGGGATTTTACTTGAGTTTATAACAGTGAAACCTCTGAATAACAGTATTTGCTGAGACCGGAAAAAAGTGACCATTGTTGGGAGATGTTGTTCGGAGGTTAAGCCTGAGTTAACATTGCTAGTCTGTTGCATTCATACAAATGCAAAATAAGTACATGTAACTTATGCACATAGAAAATGCTGCAGTGCTTTCTGAAAACTCAACATAATAATTAAATAACTAAATCATTGCAAAACATATAACGAGCCCAGTGAATGATACTCTCCTTATGCAAGGATGTACATTCAGGATGTTTACTACCCTATAGGTCAGTCAAAAGTACTTATCTATTTCTTAACTTATCTGCAGTATATTTTATCTTTGAGTTGACTACCCCATTAGTAACAAAAACGGTATTTACATATTAAGATCAAATGATTAAAAAAACACTGCAACCTCACTCTTTACACAATTAAAAAAAACATTAAGTTAAAATGTTAAGCAAATAAAAGAGTATATGCATATTAAACTGTAAATCAGAGTTAGAAATATGCATATTCTTTTTAATTACTTTATATTTTAACTTAATGTTTTTTAATTAGGTGTACAGAGTGAGGGCTGTAGTGGGGTTTTTTTAATTATTCGGTCTTAATATGTGAATATCGTTTTTGTTACTAAGGGGATGATCAACTAAAAGGTAAAACATACTACAAACATGTTAAGATGTGGGTAAGTACTTCTGACTGACTTAGAGGGTAGTAAATAAACTAAATCATGATGTAGAGGATTTCAGGAAAGCATTGTCTATCTGGTCTTTCATGATGAAGAGGATTTCAGGAAAGCATTGTCTATCTGGTCTTTCATGAAGTAGAGGATTTTAGGAAAGCATTGTCTATCTGGCCTTTAATGGTGTAGAGTATTTCAGGAAAGCATTGTCTATCTGGTTTTAAATAGCACTAAGGAAAAGCAAGCTAGGAGATTAGCGTTAGGTTACACTACAGGAAAGAAAAATGTTAAGACAGTGGAGCATAAATGCACAATCAGCAAGCCATGAGCTGGATAAGGGGGGAACAGAGCCCACATGGTTTTAAAATTACTTTAACCAATTGAAAGGAAAGGGAGACGAGCAATGCAGGGATGTCTCAAATAAAAATACGCCTTCTAAAAGCTGTATACACTGCTGGCCACCCAAAATGCAACACCAAGAAGGACACGAGATAGCAAAGTCATATTTAGAGATGAAACAAAGATGAAACGATTGAGCTACAAAGATGAAACGATTGAGCTTACAGGCCCATGCGACTTGCGGAACACGCAGACATCAATAGTTCTTTGGATGTGGGCTTGGGGTATGTCGGTCCAGGCTGCTTCCACACGTTGCCACAGTTGATTAGGCGTAGCCATGGGTGGAGCTTGCCGGGCCACTCGATTGCCGATCAGCGACCAGACGTGTTCGATGGGCGGCATATCCGGAGAACAGGCTGGCCACTGCAGCAATGACACCTGATGGGCCGTGAAGAATTTTTGCACGATGCGTGCAACGTGCGGGCGTGCATTGTCCACATTGCCCAGATGGGCATGTGCAGAAATTATTTACCTGCCGAGGCAATTTTCAAAATTCAGTTGTGGTAATTTTTTGGGGAATTAAGGAATAATGTTAATGTATTGAACATAAGATCTATCAAATTCTAGGCAGGCAGCAATTGCAAACAAAAGTCTGAAATCTGAAAAAAGTAAAGCTTTTATGGAATTAAGGAATAATGTGATGTAGTGAAAGTAAGATCTGTCAGATTCTAAGCAGGCAGCAATTGCAAACAAAAGTCCAAAATTTGAAAAAAGGAAAGTTTTTAGGGAATTAAGGGATAATTTAAAGAATTGAAAGTAAGATTTATTGAATTCTAGGCAGGCAGTAATTGCAAACAAAGATCTGAAATCTGAACAATTAGAAGTTTCATATATAATAATGTAATTGAAAGTAAGATTTATCAAATTACAGGCACATGCAGACAGTGTGAAATCTGCAAAAAAAAAAAAAAAAAAAAAAAAAAAAAATCTTAATTTTTTTAATTTTCTGATTCTTACAAAACAATGCAATTTTCCCTAAATTTTGGAGCCATTTAAAATTTTCTCAAGAATTCCAGGTTTTCTCTGGTTTCCAGGCTATGTGGGAACCCTGTTATTGGATATTTTCTTTTTCTGCTTACCAATTTTAAATAAAATCACAATTATATTATATACTGTAAACTGCTCACTGAAGTGAAAATATGGAAAACTGAAAAGACTTGTAACTAAAAAGGAAAAAAAGATTACATCATCAGCAATCAGCGCCGTCGGAACCGCTGGGCAGAGGGGGCAGTTACCCCAGCACGCAGATGAGTGTGGGGGCAAAACATCAAATTACACACATTTGTGATTGGAAATCTCAAACACCCGGGTTTTTTTGGGTTTTTTTTTTTTTTTAAGTTCATTTTGGCCGACCTGGTGATGCAGTGGTCTAAGCGATGACTTCTGATCATTCGTCCAAGATGGGTCTGGGCTCGAATTCCGGTGAGGCATGGATGTTGTGTTTGTCTTACAGCACTGACTCTCTCCCTTCCCTGGAACCAGTGACCCTAAATTAGGGTGGGCGACTGCTTATTGGCAATCTCAGCGGTCCGCTCTCCCTCTGACAGCAAAAGGAAGAATGACTATAGTACGGATAACATTCTTAGCTGTTGTTAGATCGTTGCCTAAGTTCGGTTAGCTTGTTTTGGGGTATTTTTGCATTCATTCTGGAATTAGAGAATAGTATAATGGAGAATTCCGTGAAAAAGAACAATTCATATTGTTGCATCCCGCAGTATCATTCCGAAGGTTCCAGCTATATTTTTCACAAGTTAGTATAAACGCTTGTGCCTTGCATTTGAAATCCTTCTAGTGAAACACTACTAACCCAGTAACATGTTTGAATGCATAATAAACAAAACATGATTTTATTGCATAGTAATAATTTGAAATTCCGTATTTCTACATGCTCTTGGAAACAAGTAATTGCTGTTATCGATTTAAATTTAAACTCCATTAAGGAACAAGATTTGCAATGTTCTGTCAGCAGTCACCAGTTCAAAAACACTGAGAACAGAATGATGATTACCAATTCAAAAACTGTTTTAGGAACAGAATGTTCAAACATTACAAATTTTTTATTGTTGACAGTAAATTGAAAATGGTTCCTGGAAATTGTCAAGTGAAACGAAATGTCGGTAAATGTGTAGATTAGCGTTCTAAATTATTTCGTCGGAAAAATGTTCGTACCTGGAAAAAGTGTGACACACAGATTTTAGAGTATGGAAAATAATGGCAAATGGCGCAGAAATTTCATATTTTAAACGTGTTTTAAAGATTTTTTCGTAATATTTACCTGAAAGTGCGATGGTGTTAAGGAACGCTGTGATAGGCCTGACGCATCGCTATTGCACGATGTAATGCATTGCTCCGTTAAAAGGAAGGTTTGTTGCTGTACTGGAATGACGGGCAGAAAAGTGTACAAGAGAAAGTGGTTATGTTGTTGGCAGGAGAACGATAAATGTTGTAGTGATACGCTACAGAAAATAGGTCTAGACTATCCACCCTTTATTTTGTTGTATCCTGTACATTGTTGGCAGGAAAAACCGGAAAAAAACCTCTATGATTTGCAAAAGATACGAATCCGTGAGATAGAAACTGACCCTGCGAAGAAAGTATTGACAGGAGAAATAAAAGTACAGTGGCCCAGCAAACACTTGACATTGTCGTGGTAGTGATGCGTTAGGCCTACCGCAGCATTTCTTCACATCATCACACTTACAGGTAAATATTATGATAAAAATCTTTAAAAGACATTTAAAACATGAAATTTCTTCACCATTTGCCATTAATTTCCATAATCTCAAACCTGTACGTCGCACTTTTTCCAGGTACTAACATTTTTCCGACTAAATAATTTAGGACCCTAATCTACACATTTAACGAAATGTCCCCCTTGTCGGTATTACTATATCACTTGTCTGAAAATGTAAAAATAAAAATTACCCATTACAGTAAAGCATTACTGCTACACAGTGCTTACACGTTCCACTTCTCCCTGCTTTACAAGAGCACTCAAAAGACTACAGAAACTTCACAATTATTTCTATCTAAAACACTGTTGATCCAATAAGATGACGACGTTGTTGCGGTGGATTGAATGCAATGCAAAACTTTGTGGATTTCTCTCCTAACTTCTTTCTTAATTCCACATGAAATTATATGACCTGCATTAAGAATCGCTTCCCCTTCTTTGATGCATCATACATTTTTTGTGACGTTCACAAATTTCATTACCTCAATGGATTGAGAGTGTTAAACCAGCCATTCCTACATACGACCACGGGAACACGTGCATTGTTATCCGTACTAAAAGAAGTTTGTTTACCTTTGCGCAGCGCCCCCTATAGTTCATTGAGGGTGCCAACAGCCCACTGAGTTGCTCATGGTGGTCGTTAAACCTCTAATAAAAAAAAAAACGTTCATTCTGATAAAAATTAAGCATTGCTCTTCATTTTTTTACCATGAACTATCTAGAAACCTGAATATTTTTTAATGTCACTCCTGAGAAGCCAAGAAATGGTAGAACCATTAAACAGTTAGGAGGGCTGATTCCCGTTTGAACACCACCAACGTTTTGTGTCTCATTAGGTGCAAAAAATTAGTCTTCCTCTAAAAAAATGAGTAAAAATAAATGGAAGTAGGATGCGAAATAAGATATAAGTTCCTTCAATGTTTAATTATAGCATCTAGGGCTACAATTCCTGTGGAATTCGTACCAATCCAAAAGTATCAAAATCTATAGTTTAACGCCATTTATGTGTACAGTTAGTTTACATTTAGAAACTATATGGATATGAAAATGTTTTTTTTTTTATAGATGAGTGTTTATTCGAAAAAGAAAATTTCAGCAAATTTTCGTAATGAAGTCAGCACGTCTTTTTTTTTTTACAGTAGTACGATAAATTTTATGCTACGATAAAATATTTTGTTCTACGACATCTTGCCCCCGCTGTCAAAAAAGAGTTCTGACGCCACTGTCAGTAATCACATAAGTTTGACACTTCCAGAACAATGACTTCAGATTTTAAACTAAAAACACACAGAAGTAGGTGGAGTGGATGTTACGCATAACTAATTAATAACAGATTCTAGAAAAGAAATGGCACTTTAAAAATTTGTCCAGAATAGTTTCAGACTTAAGAAAAATCCCAAAGATAGATATTTCTAAGATAATTAATTACTACAGTGGCCAAAGAATTTATCATTACTATAACCAAAACATTACTTTCACATGCTGCTCCATCACGACTGGTTCCTGGCCTCCAAGGCTTCTGATTAAATAACTGACAACATCTCTGACAATTTTCACCACAAGTGTTATGTTCGCAAATGCAGCGTTGTTTCTGGGGAAAACAAAAACGAGTGTGAACATTATCAAAATAATTACATTTAAAAAGTTAAATACATATAAATAAATATCACTAAGCTGCTCTCTGAGATTAAGACTTTAACTCCTCAAAGAAAGCTCACCAGATTGAAGTCTAAAAGTGATGGAACTAGATTCTACTTACTAATGATGCATCAAACATCTCCAATTAAAATGATCTTGGTACATAACTCGAGCAGCACTGATATTTATTACACATCTTACACAGGACCTTTTGTACTTCATACTCGTTATCTTTTTATATGCTGACATTCCTGAATCTGATCCAGTGGCACCCATATGAGTACTTTTAGGGAAGCGGGGGGGTAAGAAAAATCCTTACCTCCTTCAAGGCTGTCAAACATTTTAGAAAATGTACAAGATACTAAAATACAACAAAAATAATTGATACAATCAATCATTAATACCTTATTATTTTTAAAAATGCTTTAAAAAAAGGTTAGTCTATTTTAGTGCTTTAAATTTATCAAAAATTTGGCTATATCAACAGCTGGGGGGCTTGAGAGAGGACCCCCTCCCGCCCCC
Source organism: Macrothele yani (assembly GCA_039090855.1). Classification (NCBI taxonomy): domain Eukaryota; kingdom Metazoa; phylum Arthropoda; class Arachnida; order Araneae; family Macrothelidae; genus Macrothele; species Macrothele yani. Next base: position 12,956,736 of record CM077019.1, read on the forward strand.
TTGATCTGATCATCCCATGATTTCCTTGGCATTCCTGTACGTTTGTTTTCAGGCACCTGGGCAGCGAAAATTCTCTTAGTATGCATCTCACCACTCATTCTTTCAATATGGACAAAACACCCCAGAATATGTGTCTCCATCTTCCTATCAAGATTTTGCTTCCCATTTCACATCTTCTTTAGCGTTTTTGTCAACCCTCATCGTGGCTTGCATTTCGTACTTTGCTTGCGTTTTGTATGTGTATAATCTGTTATTCTGCACTACAACAATTTTGTGTTTGCATTGTAATTTCTTTTATCACCTGGTCACATATAGTATGTTCACACCCTTTGTCACAATTGTTGTTTTCTATGCACTACTTCATATCGAATACTGTATCGTTTGTTGTACTATGTATCATACCCATAGTGAAATATTCGTGTATATCTTTTTGAGTATCTTGTACTACACTGCTCTACGAATGTTTGCATAATGTTACCTACGCTGTTCTCATATTGTTCCTGTTTCCCTTGTGCATACTCATTCTAATTATTTTACTTTTACTCATTTTTCCGCATGTTGAAATGTAGTGTTCCACGTACCATTGTCGCGACTGTTGTTTTCTTTGTGCTCTGTACTACCAGATACTCTGTTCTTTACATCTGTACCTGACATGTAGCATCTGCACCTTGACCATATTGTATATCCACTGTAATTCATTGCATCGCCTGGTTGCATATAGGATGTTACGCACTATGTCACAATTGTTTTTTCTAGGCACTACTTAATCTCGAATACTGTATCGTTTGTGGTACTGTATCCATGCACACGATGTGACCCGAGTTATCTCCGGGCCATTTTTAACATTACTCATTTTTGTTTGTTCCTCTGCATCTTGGTTTTGTTTTGTTTTGTAAACATCTGTACATAATGTCATTAATTTGTTCACCATTCTAGTTTTCTGAAAAATAAAACTATTGAATGCAACATGTTTTCATTCTTCACATGATCAGAGCATATCTTGCCACAAACCCTCCATAAGTAACACATCTCTTCATCGCATGAACAACTCCTATGTCTCTTCTGTAGTACCCAGGTTTCACTGCCATACATCAGAGTAGGAACAATTACACTTTCATGTACATCCATTCAGAACTTTTTTGAGAAACCAATCATCTCTGTAAAATGATAAAAGCTGCAATGACTTTCAAAGATGAATTCACTCCATCAAATTTGTCTCCTCTGTAAATTTCACAAAATTATGGGATTTACTCAGGAATAAAAGGATATTACTCACAATAGAATTTTTAGTAGCACCCCTACCCTTCCTCAGGACTACAACTATAGTAGGTATTGCCATTCGTGAGCTAAATTCCAAATTTTAAAAACATTTAATGTTATACCTCTTAATCTCTTCAACATGTCTTCTCTGTCAAACGCACTTTCTAAATATGCAAATTAATTCACCTCGTCGATCTCTGTGCCATTTAGAAATACATTACCATTGAAAAGAGTTTTTGTATTAGAAAGCATGGAAGTTCATCTGAAACAAGGGTGGATAAAATTCATTTTTTAAAAACAGGAGCTGTCTACTTTTCAATATGAGAAATGAAAAAGATTTAGCTGCCCCAGTGGTACAGTGGTTTAAGTGATGGCTTCTGATCATTCGCCCGAGAGGGGTCCGGGTTTGAATCCCGGTGAGGCATGGATGTTGTGTTTGTCTTACAGTGCTGACTCTCTTCCTTCCCTGGAACCAGTGGCCCTAAATTAGGGATGGGCGACTGCATATAGCCCATTGAGTTGTTCACGGTGGTCATTAAATCTCAAATTAAAAAAAAACAAAAAACATGGAAAGTCTGGCTCACATTTTATAACTGTAGTTTCATAAATTCTTCACAAGGAATTACATAACATGTCCCAAAACAACTCAGAATGTTTGTGTAAAATATATGCAATACTGCATTTGAACTTGGCATGAAAAAACGGTAGCCGTTGTAGTAACCACAGCAACTGGCCTCAACTGTTTATCACATATACGTCGGTAGTGCATAGTTTAATAAGTGTTGTTCCATGAACTCCCAACGAGTGTTTTTGTGCTGTGATTTTTCAAAAAAATGAATGTGAAAGAGGAACAAAGATGAACAATTAAAGATTGCTGTCGACTTAAGAAGCCTGTAGGAGAGACTTTCTGTCTTTTGCAAGAGGCTTTTAAAGATGAATGTCTACAAAAATTAACAATTTACAAATGGCATAAAGAATTTATGGATGATCATAAGTCGGTGGCTTTAATCGCACATGGAGGAAGACCTTCAATGAGTGTTACAGAGGTAAACATCAATACAATAGGTGTTATTATACAGAAAGACAGACACCTATCAATTAAGAGATATCGAAGACATGGTTCACATTTCAAAATCATCAAATCACAGAATTGTAACCAAGCATTTGGGCATGAGACGAGTTTGTTCAACTTGGGTTCCCCATTTCTTGGCAAAGGAACAAATGAATCATCAAGTTGAGGTTCGTCAGCAATTAAAGAAGTTCCACCTAAAATCTCTGCCTTATGTTTCCAATGGTAAAACTTCTTTACATACACTGACAGAAAAAAAAATCCCAACACCACGAAAAAATAGTTGTAGAGGAATGAAATGGCGGCAATACATTTGTATAGGTAACATATTTAATCTATTAAGGTTTCAAGATCACAGCTTAATGTAAGCGCGAGAAGAGCCATTTTAAATGTGAAATGCTGGTACATTAATAACCGGTGTAACTGCCAGAATGTTGAATGCAAGCACGCAAACGTTCATGCATTGTGTCGTACAGGTGCTGGATGTCAGTTTGTGGGAAGGAGTTCCATGCCTGTTGCACTTGGTCGGTCAATACAGGGACGGTTAATGCTGGTTGGGGGTGACGTTTGAGTTGCTGTCCAATGATGTCCCATACGTGCTCGATTGGTGAAAGATCTGGTGATCTAGCAGGCCACGTCAACATGTCGACACTCTGTAGAGCATGTTGGGTTACAACAGCGGTATGCGGGCGAGTGTTATCCTGTTGGAAAACACCCCCTGGAATGCTGTTCATGAATGGCAGCACAACAGGTTGAATCACCAGACCGACGTACAACTGTGCTATCAGGGTGCGTGGGATAACCACGAGAGTGCTCCTGCTGTCATAGGAAATTGCTCCCCAGACCATAACTCTAGGTGTAGGTCCAGTGCGTCTCGGCCGCAGACAGGTTGGTTGCAGGCGCTCACCTGGCCTCCTTCTAACCAACACACGGCCATCACTGGCACCCAGGCAGAACCGGCTTTCATCAGAAAACACAACAGATCTCCACTCCGTCCTCCAATGAGCTCTAGCTTGACACCACTGACGTCGCAAACGGCAGTGGTTTGGAGTAAGTGGAATGCACGCTACAGGGCGTCAGGCTCGGAGCTGTCCTTCAAGTAACTGATTTGTAACAGTTCATTGTGTCACTGTGGTGGCAACTGCAGCTCGAATTGCTGCTGCAGATGCGGTACGATTCGCCACGGCCATACGCCGTACACGGCGGTCTTCCCTCTCAGTAATGCCACGTGGCCGGCCGGAACGCGGTCTTCTTGAGGCAGTACCTTCCCTTGACCGCCGCTGCCAACAATCATGCACAGTGGCTACATTCCTGCCAAGTCGTTCTGCAATATTGCGGAACGAAAATCCACCTTCTCGTAGCTCTATTACATGACCTCGTTCAAACTCCGTGAGCTGTTGATAATGGCTTCTTCATCTTCTTAAAGGCATTCTTGACTAACATCAACACACTACGTTGAATCTCAACAATAACTAACGCTCACGAACGTTACAGCGTGTATTTACAGCAAATCTGCTTTGCATGTTCTGGGGGGCGCTACTAGCGCCACACGTATGCGCCGAGCGCGAAATTTGCATAGACGTCATCTTACAGATGTACTCTCACCGCCTACCAACTGTCATTTATCTAACACAACCCCTTCTTGGTGTTGGGACTTTTTTCTGTCAGTGTATTTTCTTCGCAATTAATGTATTCCCAAGGATGAAAATTTGCACATCGATAAAACTAACTCTTAAGTTATAGCATGGGATACTTAATACTTGCTAAAACATAACCATAATTATATTAAAAATCAATTATTTTTCTTTGAGTAATGTTTATATCTGTTAATAGATGGCGCGACCTGTACATTGATGACGTCAGTAGACAAACAAATGTTGGATTGCATAATTATGGTTATGTTTTACCAAATATTAAGTATCCCATGCTATAATTCAAAGTTCGTTTTATCGATGTACAAATTATCATCCTTGGGAATACATTGATTGCGAAGAAAATATTTAAAGAAATTTTACCATTGGAAACATAAGGCAGAGGTTTCAGGTGGAACCACCTTAAAGCAGACAATAAATGAAGATCTACAAATCATGTGATGGGTTATTACAGGCAACAAAACTTGGCTACGCTATTTTGATCCACATACTAAAACAGAAAGCTGTGTCTAGAAATCGTCGTCGTCACCTAAAGCGAAAAAAGTCCGCCAATCAAAATCAGTGGGAAAATCATGTTGGTTGCATTCTTTAATTGTCAAGGTATGATCTATCAACGCATTGTTCCACCAAAAACTATAATAAATGCTAATTACTACAAAACAGTGCTACAGAATCTGTAGAAACATGTGACGACAAAGCGACCAAACCTGAAAAAGAATTGGGTATTACACCACAATAATGCAAGGCCTCACATGCCCAGTTCTGCCATTTCTTATTTGGAGAAAATGAATAAATTGAGACTCTAACCTGCATATAGTCCATACTTGTCACTATCTGACTTCTGGTAGTTTCCTATTTTAAAAAAAGGTGTTACAGGAATGACAATTTGAGACTGATCAACAACTTTTTACAGCTGAGTAGGGGTGCTTCAACAGCATTTCAGAAGAATTCTGGAAGACATGCAAAAGTGGGAGGAACATTGGGACCCTAAAGCAGTCTGGTGTTTTATTCAGATTCTGTGCTTCATCCATTTACAAATGCCCTGGTCGCGTTGATGTGATAATTTTCAGAAATGTATGAGAGGCATACAAACTTGGGCTGACTAGAGCAATCTGTTCACCCCCTCCCCATTTTCTTTTTTGATTATTATTTTTTTCAGATTCTGTGCTACAGTTGTTTGTAAATGTTGTAAATACACTACCTGATTGAAACTATCTGGTTACTATCCTAGTAACAAACTCCAAGGAAGGGGAATTAATATTGAGTTTCTCCACCCTTTGCTGATATCATAACCTCCACTCTACTGGGAAGATTTTCCATTAGATTTTGATATGTTGCTGTGGTAATTGCCTTCCATTCTGGCACAAGAGTCAGGTCAAAATGTTATCAACCTCAAATCATACAAAAAAAAAAAAATGATCAGACAGGTTGGTCACTTCCAAAAAAGTGGTTCCAAATTTATGACTGATAAGCAGGAACTGCAGAATACTAACCATCACAAAACTTAACATTGAAGATTTGATGAAGAAACAAAAAATTCTTGAACAATAATAAATTCTGTACAACCTTTTTATTGTACACACTAAATTTTAAATACTGGAGGGCCACAGAATCCTTCATTACCAAAATATTTGTTATTAACATTGTATTTTTCATGTTTAATGAGAAAAAAAAACTGAAAGTGCCAAGTACCTAAAAAGAGAAATTTCAATGAAAAGATTTATTAGAACCTGCATGTCATGAGCCTATATTTTGTGAGATCTATATTTTGTGAGATCTCAGATTAAACGAGCGAAACAGGAACTTTTGGTATAATGTTAATCCAAATCTAACAAACAAAATTAATTAAAATCTCCGGATTTAGCGAAAGAGAGAAAGCTAAATTGATCACTTTTAACTAGCAAAGTAACAAAATTTAATGAAATTCCATATTTAACAAGGCAGAGAAAACCTTCTGCACACTGTCCTAGAATGGAGGAATAGAGATGGTGGCATACAGGATAAAATTGTAACAGTGCAGGGGAATCCTGGTGTGCTAGAGGGAGAATGTTGATAGAAAAACATTGGAGTAAAAGTACATCAAATACTCAACAAGCAAGCTACGCAAGAGACACTCCCTTCCACCTACTATAAAGGGCTATAGTTTGGATATATCATATTAGCACAGTTGAAAACAGACCACTATTCCTAGGCAAAAAGAGGATGGTAGGGCTCACACACATTAAAGTGGATTTCTGGGGGACAGTTGCAGAGAGGGATAGGAGAGTAATAGAATGGGGATGTCATAGAAGAGGAAACAGGATATAACAATTCCTAGAATTGGCTCCATTGCACCTTTCACACTCCATGTGAGCACTGCATTTGGATGATCTGTGCTGCTTTTGCTTTATCTGTGTTGTATAGTTAAACTGCAGTCAGTCTCACATAGCCATCAAGTTAAATATACTTGAAAGAGTAAATTAACCATAGTAATAATTCAGTTAATTAATTAAATCTTTCAAATATATACAATTGTTGTGGATATAAAATATAAACATATATGCATATTATTTGCATCCATGATTTTACATGGTGGATAATTTTACTCAAAAACAGATTTAGCGAGATGCCGGATTAACAAGAGTTTCCGCTGCCCCCATGTTCCTTGTTTTACACTTTACTTATAAATTCTCATTGTCTCCAATTAATTTCACATTACTGGGTACTTAAGATATTCATTGCATGAGATTTTAAATACTGCAGTTCTGCTGTGCTCACTGATGCATACATTCGCAGGTTAACTCCAACTGAGCTATTATAAATCAGTAATTAAGACTTATGAACAAGAGCACAGCTCGTATGGCTACAAATCTCAATTTCTTCAAGTTTTATCTAAAACAAATAGGTAATCATAATGTACTTAGACTTACTCCAGTTGAAGAATCTGATGAGCAATTCTCAGCATGACCTGAACATACACACTGACCTCCAATGGAAATATCTTTAATCGAGTAAAAATACTGCAACAAAAAACACACACAAAAGGGTAAATCTTTTAAAACATTTACTCTGAAAACATTTTAAATGCTACAACCACAAAATTTTAATGGACTGTTAAAATATGTGTTTTCATCAAAAAATACAGAAGGTACACCAAAAGTAATGTCAATTTTACAGTAATGAACAAGATAATCTAAGCAATTGCAGGTAAATGACGTCAGTGTGAAGGTCATGAAACAGTATAAATAATACCTAATACTGAGCTCTATTAATCAATGTTATTTTTGTTCTTCAAATGGAAAAGGCAGCGGACTTAACTGAGTTTGAAAAAGGGCCAAATTGTAATGGCCAGATGACAGGGGCAGATCCAGGATTTTCGTGAGCAGGGGGCGCAAGTGTTGGGAATGACTGGGGAACTCAGTGGCATTACTACCACCCCCGCAGTTGCGGGGGTGCAGGTAATGAAGGGGTATACTCCAGCTGCCAGTTATAGTTTTATGAAAAAGTTCAAACATGCACAATAATTAAACCAAAGATTCATATTTTGCTTTAAGATATATTTCGCTTTACCAAAATAAATGCCTAGTTCCGCTTTTAAAACACTGAATGCCCTACAGATTGAAAGTGTTCGGCTCTTTGACTTCAGGTTGTAACACGATTACTCTGCAATGGGTTGTAAATAATACGATCGCCCTCCAATCGCCCTCTCTCTGCACTACTGAGGAAAAGCACGAGGCCACAGTGGGATTCCCCATGGAGGATGTGGAAAACCAGTTAAGATTGATTGCATGGATGGCATGCGTCAACACTTACACACAACGGCCGCAGAATGCCATGTGTAAGAGGGTGATTTCTTCAAGTAATTTATTTTAGTTTTGGACAAAGCCATTAAATGTATTGTCAAATCTGTTACTTAAAAAGTTAAAACTACATCGCTCTAGGTACCATTATTACTTTTGCAGACACTCTCCCTGACTCCCCCCCCCCCAACACACCGCAAAAAATGCATCCTCCTTGGTGTTCAAAACGTTGGGAAAATTACTGTGCTTAAAGGTGCTGAAATAAATCTTGACGTGGGGGGGGGGGGTGCACATTTTGCTAGTTACACCACTTGGGAGACTTTCTGATATTTTCTCACAAAATGAAAAGTGGCATTAGTATGTCAATAAATTTGTTATCTTCCGATTAATTAACGAAAGTAATATCCTTTTAAATAATACTTTCTGTCACAAAAAGTATTCAATTTGTTATTAAAACCTAACAAATTGAAGCTTTTCCTTGGATTCCGTGGAAGGGTGCCCCCCGGATCCGCCCCTGCCGGACGACTGGGTCAGAGCACTTACTACCAAAAGGCAAGGCTTGAAGGGTGCTTACGGTCAGCCATAGTTTCAAAATGGTGGACCACAGCCAAGGTGTGGGCTGATCATGGCTCATCGATGCTAAAGCAGAGTTCTCACTCAAAGGCAATAAAAAATTCCATGACTTTTCCAGGTTCTCCAGGTGGTTTTTAAAGTTTTTCCAGAGTGGCAAATTCATCATTTTTTCAGGGTTCCCACTCAAAAGCAATTAAAAAATTTCCCGACTTTTCCAGGTTCTCCAGGTGGTTTTTAAAGTTTTTCTAGAGTGGCAAACCCCATAATTTTTTCAGGGTTCCCACTCAAAAGCAACAAAAAAGTTCCCTGACTTTTTCAGGTTCTCCAGGTGATTTTTAAAGTTTCACCAGAGTGGCAAACCATATCATATTTTTAGGGTTCCCACTCAAAAGCAATAAAAAATTCCATGACTTTTCCAAGTTCTCCAGGTGGTTTTTAAAGTTTTTCCAGAGTGGCAAATCCATCATTTTTTCAGGGTTCCCACTCAAAAGCAATTAAAAAATCCCTGACTTTTCCAGGTTCTCCAGGTGGTTTTTAAAGTTTTTCCAGAGTGGCAAACCCCATAATTTTTTCAGGGTTCCTACTCAAAAGCAACAAAAAGTTCCCTGACTTTTTTTTAAGTTTTTCCAAAGTGGTGAATTCTATCATATTTTCAGGGTTTCCACTTAAAAGCAATAAAAAAAAACTCCTTGACTGTTCCAGATTCTCCATGTGGTTTTTAAAGTTTTTTCAGAGTGGCAACCTATATTATGTTGCAAATAATTTGTTACATTTCATTCTGTTCATGCATTTTCTCACCAAGCTACATTTGAAAATTCTTTAAGTAATTTGTTTTTATAAAATTACCTGCTTTTCGTTTATAACAACTAAATTCCCATATTATTTCCTATACCATAATTCCATTAAATTTTTTGAATGCTACCCATATAGAATTATTTAATGCATTCCCACAAAAATGAGCCATATGTAAGAAAAAATCTGTCAGTTGATTAATTTCAGTTTTTCTATAACAATGCAGCTAGCTTAATGACGCAATGGCTCCTGTTCAGAGAAACATGTTGCAAGAGAACCAACACACAAAGGACTTTGATCCAATGTTCTGTTGGTTCTCTTGTGAAGTGTTTCTCCAAGCAGGAATGTGTAAAGCCATTGTGCCTAACTGCTCCATATTACAACAGCTGTCTGCAGAAATTTAACAAAAACTTTGTAATGTTCGTGTATGTATAGCTGACTGAACACTACATAAATCGGTTCTCAAAAACTTCACCTACAGTGAAACAGGAGTCATTCAAGTAAATGTAAATGTTCGCGTAGGTGCAATGTTCGTGTAGGTAAAACTGACTGAACACTACATAAAAACTTCACCTACAGTGAAACAGGAGTCATTCAAGTAAATGTAAATGTTCGCATAGGTGCAATGTTCGTGTAGGTAAAACTGACTGAACACTACATAAAAACTTCACCTACAGTGAAACAGGAGTCATTCAAGTAAGCGAAAATGTTCGTGTAGGTAGAGCTGACTGAACACTACATAAAAACTTCCCCTACAGTGAAACAGGAGTCATTCAAGTAAACGTAAATGTCTGTGAAGGTGTAATGTTTGTGTAGGTACAGCTGACTGAACACTACATAAAAACTTCACCTACAGTGAAACAGGAGTCATTCAAGTAAACGTAAATGTCCGTGTAGGTACAGCTGACTGAACACTACATAAAAGCTTCACCTACAGTGAAACAGGAACCATTCAAGTAAACCTAGGTAAATGTATGTGTAGGTGTAATGTTCATGTAGGTAGAGCTGACTGTACACTACATAAAAACTTTACTTACAGTGAAACAGGAGTCATTCAAGAAAACATCGAGAAAAAGTTACTTGCGATTAGTCTTTATTAAGCCACTAATCCTTTGGCACTTCAACAAGGCATAACTATAACTCTTTTTTAATATGTATTACTATCTTAATAAACTAACATGAATTAATAATAATAACACTTGGTTAAGAAAACAACAACACTAGAATAGAACCACCCCCTTCAAATAGCTCAAACTTCAATTAGACAAGGTCTCTTTCACCATTAACATTATAACTTCCACCATCTCCACATACTGCTGCTGCTCAAACATTATATAACATTCAATTCTCATCAGACACAGACACACATCATATGTTCCAACCTCAAGGTGTTGCCAGCCATACTCTTGCGAGAGAGAATATATCATGTTAGGTTTGAAAAACGCTAAAGGAGAATGAACTCTCAAATTTTCATAGAAAAAATAATTAAAAATGAAAGTTAAGTTAAAGAATACGTCACAACTTAATAACAGGAAATTTTAAAAATTCAATTTTGCATCTTCTTTTTAGGAAATAAAGGAAAAATGTAATGTAACTAAAAGTAAGATGTACCAAATTCTAGGCAGGCAGTAACTGCAAACAAAAGTTTGAAATGTGAAGAAAAAAAAACGTTTTTTGGGAAAATAAGGTATCCCTTAATTTTTACAAAAGAAAATGGGAGGGTAATTTTTCCTGAGTTTAACAAAAAGAAGCAATTACCCTGAGTTTTACAGAAAAAAAGGGGGCAATTTCCTTGAGTTTTACAAAAAAAAAAAAAAAAAAAAAAAGGGCAATTTTGCCTGTTTTTCAGGTTGTGTAGGAACCTTGTAAAGGTAAGCAAAGGCTATCTATATGGTACAAGCCAACAGAAGGGATATTGTGGTGCAACTCACCAGCAATTTGAATGTTAGTGACAGGACTAATGTGTCACAACACACAATATATCAAACCCTGCTTAAAATGGGGCTGCATAGCTGGAAGCCACCACGAGTGCTCATGCGGACTTCAGTTTGCTGTTGAAAGCACCTACACAGTGGGCAAGCGAGTATCAAAACTGGACCTTGAATGATTGCAAGGTCATCTGGTCAGAGATAAATCTTGTTTTCTGTTGCACCATGTGGTCGGCCAGGTATTGAGGAGCTGCGTAGCCTCAGGCCACTTCAAGTGCTCACGCTGACCTCAGTTTATTGTTGAAAGCACCTGCAATTGACACGCAAGCATCAAAACTAGACCTTGAATAATTGCAAGATCGTCTGGTCTGATGAATCGTGTTTCCTGTTACACCGTCTGGTCGGCCATCGTTTACCTTGTGAAGTGTTGGCACCAGAATGTACTGTGGGATGAAAACAAGCTATTGGAGGAAGTGTTATGCTTTGGGACTAAGAGAGATACCTAGGAGATGAATAACTCTGAAATCAAATACTGTAAGTGGGAAGCAGCACTTACAGAATGGGCTGGAGACTAAAGACATGCTCGATTGGCTCCTGTCCAGTGAGATGCAAGCTAGGCCTAGAGGACCAGAAGGTTGCATCCCTGCAATGTGGAAAGCAAGGGGAAACTACCACATTATACTCCCAAGTAATCAGTAATGGAAAAGTCTCAACAAATGAATGCTTCTGGCAACTTTGATCCTGGGACAGTTCCTGGAGTCGAGCCTGGCAGGAGAAGAGGTGGGGCTTCTCAGGTCGACAGCATGCGAAATCCCTACACAAATATCACAACATGGAATGTTTGGATAATGATGAGTGTGGGTAAACTATAAAATATTAAGAGAGAAATGGAGAAGCACAGGATTAATATTCTTGGACTGTCTGAGACTAGATGGAAGGAGAATTTCAGAGTGACAACTATCACGTGATTCATTCTAATACTGCTATCTTACTGCTCTACAACATTAATGTTCTTCATATTATCAACAAAAATTTAAATAAGGAACATCTGAAAAGGCACTTAGGTGTAACTGAAAATATAGCTGCAATACTGTATGATATACTAACCCGTCGAGTCACTGATTTATCAATTCTCTCAGGATCATCACTCTGTAATGTCATCAAATCAGCATTAAGGGTCCTGATCTTTTGTAGACGAAGTCTGACGTATCTTGCCTTAGTAAATTCCTAAAAAAGAAAATGGAAAAAAGAAAGAAAGAAAGAAAAATTCAGTCATCACACAGAGGAATAATGCATACAGTAATGTTTTAATGCAAGCAACTTTGAAATTCGCTGGTAGATGCCACAAAATATCTCAGCAAAGATCATGGGCTCACCTGGCAACTTTCTTCGGTGACAATCATCGAAGCTGGGACCACTAAAAGGCCTGTGTGAAAATTGCGTTTGTAACAGTAACCCAGGAAACATGGCCAGGATTACCAAGGGGAAACATACAAATTGAAATCTCACTTGCTAATTTGACAGAAAGCATCTGCAGTACGATGAAATGATTGGTGAAGTGATGAATGATGTCAGTACGATGAATTGATTCATTGTACCAAGCAGTTCATCACTTCACCAATCATTTCATCATACTGCAGATGCTTTCTGTCAAATTAGCAAGTGAGATTTCAATTTGTATGTTGCCCCTTGGCAATCCTGGAAACATCTGTAGTATGATGAAATGATTGGTGAAGTGATGAATGACGTCAGTATGATGAATTGATTCATTGTACCAAGCAGTTCATCTGCAGTACGATGAAATGATTGGTGAAGTGATGAATGACGTCAGTACGATGAATTGATTCATTGTACCAAGCAGTTCATCTGCAGTACGATGAAATGATTGGTGAAGTGATGAATGACGTCAGTAGGATGAATTGATTCATTGTACCAAGCAGTTCACCTGCAGTACGATGAAATGATTGGTGAAGTGATGAATGACGTCAGTACGATGAATTGATTCATTGTACCAAGCAGTTCATCTGCAGTACGATGAAATGATTGGTGAAGTGATGAATGACGTCAGTACGATGAATTGATTCATTGTACCAAGCAGTTCATCAGCAGTACGATGAAATGATTGGTGAAGTGATGAATGACGTCAGTACGATGAATTGATTCATTGTACCAAGCAGTTGTGCAGCAGGAAAATGAGAGACCACATGGGAAAAACAAGGGGCCACTGTATGCACATGGGCTGACACTAGGGGCTATCTCCAGAACTTAGGAAGTGCATAAATCTAATACCACTCCTATTAAAGCTTAAAACAAGCCCTATCTGCAATACACTGTTAGAATGGACCTTAGCCTAACATCAGAAAAAGTTCTTAAATGTTATTACCTTGACAGCAGGTAAAAGAGTGAGGCACATAGTGAAAATAAAGCTACTTCCGGATTTAAGTTTTTTTCAATGTAAACAGCAGCACTTAGTAGAAAGCTCAGAACATGTAGCACACAGGCAAGACTAGCTGGAAGCACCAGGGACCACTATAGTGATTTGCGTAAGATTTAGTCTCCTGATTTGCACAAACAAATTGATCGGAACACTTCGGCCAAGAATTATGGCAACTTGTCACTTAGGACTCCAGTGGAAAGGATGACAAAAAAGTATAAGCATATCTAAAGTTCAAAAGTTGGAAGCTTTCCAAACTTGTCTTAGATCTACATCATGCCAATGGAGGACTAAAATCTTATTGGTGTGATGAAGACCTACGACAAGGTTGAATGCTTCCAACTTTTAACCTTGTCTTAGTGACTAAGATTTTAGTCCTCCGTTGGTGTGATGAAGAACTAAGACAAGGTTAAAAGCTTCCAACTTTTAACCTTGTCTTAGCGACTAAGATCTTAGTCCTCCATTGGTGTGATGAAGAACTAAGACAAGGTTAAAAGCTTCCAACTTTTAACCTTGTATTAGTGACTAAGATCTTAGTCTTCCATTGGCATGATGAAGACCTAAGACAAGGTTGAAAGCTTTCAGCTTTTAACCTTGTCTTAGTGACTAAGATCTTAGTCCTCCATTGGTGTGATGAAGAACTAAGACAAGGTTAAAAGCTTCCAACTTTTAACCTTGTCTTAGTGACTAAGATCTTAGTCTTCCATTGGATTAAATCTCCATTGGCATGATGAAGACCTAAGACAAGGTTGAAAGCTTCCAACTTTTAACCTTGTCTTAGTGACAAGATCTTAGTCCTCAATTGGTGTGTTTTGCGACTGCTTATAACCCATTGAGTTGCTCACGGTGGTCGTTAAACCTCCAATCAATCAATCAATTGGTGTGATGAAGAACTAAGACAAGGTTAAAAGCTTTCAACTTTTAACCTTGTCTTAGTGACTAAGATTTTAGTCTTCCATAGGTGTGATGAAGACCTAAGAAAAGGTTGATAGCTTCCAACTTTTGAACTTTAAAAAAAAAGTTCAAATCTCCTAATGTAACAAAGAGAGGTCCACTTTTCTTAATTTAGTTACCTCTCGTTACGTGTTAATGCCTATCATCGTCATGTATAAGTGTATGTAGTACATTAGCTCTTGTATATAGTATAGGGCACAACAGCAATCCACCAGCCCAAAACAATAGCAGGAAGGAAAAGCAGGGAAGGGAGTAAGGTGACCCACCCAATTCTAAGTAAAAACACCATACCTTGTTAAGGGGGCAGCATATTAATATGGGAAAAGAAAAGCACATGTACAAGGGTATGGACGAATCATCTCATTGCATTACAACAAAGTGCAGATACTTTCTGTCAATTTAGTAAGTCTGATTTCAATTTGTATGCTGCCCCTTGACAATCGTGACTGTGTTCCCTAGGTTACTGTCACAAACATAATTTGCAGACAGGCCCCTCAGGGTTCCCAGCATTGACGGTTATCAAAATAGAAAGCTGCCGGCACAGCTCGTGATCTATGCAGGGAGACTTTGCTGAACCTACTAGTGGATTTCAAAGTAGCTTATATTAGGACATTACCATGTAGACTTTTTCCAATCTATATCATTTGCTAATATTAAAACTACTGAAAAAATCATGGGGGAAAAAACAACAGTAGGGGACATAACATCAACATACACTGACAGCATATGCAAAATATTTTAAACTTCGCGCAATATCTATCATGTGTGTGCATACTTTAATCGATTTTGTCATGACTCATCATAAAGACCTCAGCGTGTAAGTCACTAACGAGTACACATAAGTCAAAAGTCACAAATACTCAATTTATGACCCCCTCATCCAATAGGTTTCAGCATTGGCGCAACTATGGAGGGTCTTTGGAGGCTTAAGCCCCCTCCAAGGAGATTAAAAACGACGTATGTCACAAATTAAACATTCAAAAATATTATTTTATATGTTCAAAATATTACATAGTGTCTTTTCCCAAAGCCATAAAGAGATCAAAAGTGACGTACGTCACAAATTAAACATTCAAAAATATTATTTTACATATTCAAAACATTTCAGTGTTTTCTATTAGTGTCTTCTGTGGTGTCTTCTTCCCAAAGCCATAACGAGATTAAGAGCGACGTACATCACAATTTTAAACATTCAAAAATGTTATTTCACATGTTAAAAAAAATTACATAGCATCTTCTATTACATGGTGTCTTCTTTCCAATGCCCCAAAAAGATTAAGAGCGATGTACGTCACAACCGTATATAGACTATAGGTGTGTATATGTACACACATTGCATATGTATACTATATATATGTACACACATTGTGTACGTATACTATATATATATATATATATATATACAGCCACCTCCAGCAAGAATTCCTGGGTGCGCCACTGGGTTTCAGCAGCATCAAACCTAATTCAGATTTTGAGCCTTCCAAATTGCCAATCTATCAAATACTGCCCACAGACATGCTTTGCGTTGACACCAATCCAAATAATTCCCCAAATGTGAAAAAAAAATTGGCATGCTCGAATTGACCATCTTTGGATCAACATGCACACTTTCCTCCAAAGATTATTCAGACAAAAGTCAGTTTTGTGTAGCTTTTGATGTTGAATGTGGTTTAGCCTTCATTGAATGAAAATTCCATCTGGCCACAATGTTTTAGGATATAGAACTGGATAAAATTAAAAGCTCTTCCCATTCTATTTTATCCCTGATCTGCACTACTGTAATGCCTCATGAATGAGATTTGTTAATTTATTTCCTTTGATTAAATTGTTCTTTCCAAATGTTAATATTAAAATAATTGGAAAAATTAATTGTGGTTATACTCATTCAATATTATCTTCACTCAAGAGTAATGGAACTGTTATCATGAATGTCAATGTATTTAGAGCAAAGAAGCACCCCGGACAAAACATAGTCACCCCTGGCAGAACTTACCTAATAATGGGTGATGCCGGCAGAGTTCAAGCTGGCTCAAAAAATGCTTTAGCAAAAATGCTAAAATGAAAGAAAAAGTTGTAGCAAAATGCTAAAGAAATATATATAGCCTCTTTTGTCGATGAACTGACGCGCGACGAATCGTCGTAGTGGACGAACTGATGCGCGGCGAATCGTCGTCGTAGTGGATGAACTGACGCGCGACGAATCGTCGTCGTAGTGGACGAACTGACGCGCGACGAATCGTTGTTGTCGACGAATTTGCGCGACACCGTCCGACCGAACAATAGATGACGTTTCCGTCGTATGACGGAATACTTTTACCCACGGATTAGCGGCAGAATTTAAATTTTTCCCCGGGACTACAGGAGTTCAAATTTTCGGAACACAATCACCTCTGTGATATTTAAATGTCTGGCGCCATTTTGCGACGGGACGCTAATTTTCTCTCACGTTTTCGATTAATTCATCGTATTTTGGGAAAATAGCGATCGTAGCTTAACCTCCGGGTGACGGTGCCTCTCGCCTTGATAACAGCATGAATCCGGTGTGGTAGAGACTCCACAAGATTGTGGATGTACTGAACATTGATTTGCAACCACTCATGCATCAATAGGTTTCAAAGTTCCCCCAGAGTATGTGGTGCCTATTCCGGCATTTCACCTTTTGTTCTAAATGATCCTGTAGATTTTCAATAGGATTTAGCGGGCCAGTCGAGGTGAGACAGTGTTGCTGATTGTTCGTCGTGCCACTAAGACCCAGTTTTAGCCCTGTGCACACGGCAATTGTAGTCGTTGAAGACCGGAGTGGCAATATGATGCTGCTCCTGGTGATGTAGAGCAAAGGGCAACACTTCGTCATTCAGAATGCGGAGGTACGCATGCTGGTTCAAATTCGTCATCACTGCAATGAGAGGGCCCATTTCGTGGTATGCAAAACATCCCCAAAACTTCACATAACCCTCGCCAGCTTCAACAACACCTTCAACACAATCAGGATTAAAGGCTTCATTGGCCCTGCGATGCACTGGTCGCCTCCCATCATTGGAGTACGAACAAAAACGAGACTCATCAGACCAAATTACAGTCAAACCCCTATATTTAACGGATTGCGATTTTACGTACATTTTTTATGGTCCCGACGGAATCACATTGAAATTAATGATTGTCGTTTAACGAACACATTTTCTCAATTTAGCGAACATTTTTTATTTTTTAAACCACAAAACTATGTTAACCAGCATTTTCACGTTAAAAGTTAGCCCAAATGTAATCTCTTGATGATGTTTTCAATTGAGCAGATTGGACTAAATGCATCAGATTCTGATGAAGAAGACGATGAAGAAGATGAATAATAGTATAAAATGTACTAATGGCTGCTTTAGTGATGCTGGTAACAGTATAGAATGTGGTAACAGTGTAGAATGTGCTTGATGCCCTTCGATATTAATTATGATGTTTTTCATGCACTTCATAAAATTGAAGTTGCAATTTATAAAGCTAAACGTCCAGAAAAAACCAAAAAACAAAAAACGGAATCACATTGAAATTAATGCTTGTCGTTTTCCGATTTAACGAACACATTTCCTCAATTTAGCAAACATTTTTTTATTTTTTAAACCACAAAACTATGTTAACCAGCATTTTCCCGTTAAAAGTTAGCCCAAATGTAATCTCTTGATGATGTTTTCAATTTAACAGATTGGACTAAATGCATCAGATTCTGATGAAGAAGATGAAGCAGAACTAAAAAATAGCTGCTTTAGTGATGCTGGTAATAGCACAGAATGTGCTAATGGCTGCTTTAGTGATGCTGGTAATAGTATAGAATGTGCTAATGGCTGCTTTAGTGATGCTGGTAACAGTATAGAATGTGCTTGATGCCCTTCGATATTAATTATGATGTTTTTCATCCACTTCATAAAATTGAAGTTGCAATTTATAAAACTAAACGTTCAGAAAAAAATAAACAATTTTCTTTAAACCATTTCTTTTGTACAATGTAAAAAGGTAATCAACACATATTCTTGTTTTACAGGTTAATTAGTACTAATTGATGTTCTGTTTCATGCAGTTTAAGATACTGAAATCATTATTTAAGAAGCTAAATGCTTGAGAAAAAATCAACTGTCGTATTTTTCTCCCAATTTTAAAGTACGCTTAAATTTTTATGCTACATATCGAAGTCTAATATCTACGAATTATGTATTTAATATGCAAAATAAATGTGTACGTATTGTAACATTTTTGATAATGAATTCGTAATTAAAAGTACTATACATAATTTAAATGTCACTGAAAGAAAGAGAACTTAGCTGCTTACATGTTCTATTATGGAACACTAGCTTAATTTGAATGTTTCATTCGAAAGGCTTCCTCGATTTATCGAATTCCGCCATTTTATTTACAAGACCGTTGGTCTCTTGAAGTTCGTTAAATCGAAGCTTGACTATATTTTAAGGTTACGGAATGGCGTATATACTGTTTGACTGTATTTTAAGGTTAAGGAATGGCATATATATATAACGTTTTTCTCAGTGAGAACATAGTCACTGAAAGAAAAAGAACATAGCTGCTTACATATTCTATTATGAACACTAGCTTAATTTGAATGTTTCATTCGAAAGGCTTCCTTGATTTAGTGAATTCCGCCATTTTACGTACAAGACCGTTGGTCTCTTGAAGTTCGTTAAATCGAAGTTTGACTGTATTTTAAGGTTAAGGAATGGCATATATATACATATATATATATATATATATATATATATACATATATATATATATATATATCATCATCATCATCATCATTGTCAACCATTATCAATCCATTGCTAGACGAAGGTCTCCCCAAGTTTCCTCCACAACGGTCTGTCTTGTGCCAGTCTCCTCCATGTCACTCCCGCATACTTTCGAATTTCATCCACCCATCTTCCATGTGGTCTTCTTCTGGGTCTTTTCCTGTCCCTTGGAATCCAATCTAAAATTTCGGCTGTCCATTAATGGTCTGTTCTTCTGGCAGTATGTCCAGCCCATTGCCATTTCAGGGATTTAACTCTGATCATGATGTCTTCCACTCTTGTCATTTTTCGGATCCACGTGTTCCTCTTCTTATCTCTCCTGGTTACACCAAGCATGCACCTCTGCATGCTTCTTTGAGTTGTCTGCAGCCTTTGTATGTCTCTTTTAGTTAAGGTCCACGTCTCTGCACCATACGTAAGCACTGGAAGGATGCATTGATCAAACACTTTTCTTTTAAGACATAATGGCATATTGCTCTTGAAAATTATGCTGTTTCTTCCAAAAGCTCTCCAGGCAAGTTTTGTACGCTGATTAATTTCTTCACCAATGTGACCCTCACTTGATATCTGCTGTCCAAGATAAACGTATGTGTCTGTTATCTCCAGCTTTTCTCCATCAATCAATAAATCCTCATTTCTTGTAAAAGCATTGTACATCACTTTTGTCTTCTGAAAGTTCATTTTTAATCCCACCTCTTTACTCTTGTCAGCAAGTTCCTGGATCATACTCTGCAGCTCTGATGGGGTAGTTGCAAAAATGACTATGTCATCAGCAAAACGAAGGTGGGTTAGATAATCTCCATTAATCTTTATCCCTTTGTTTTCCCAGTTCAGTGATTGAAGGACATTTTCCAATGTGGCATTAAAGAGCTTCGGAGATATGGTGTCACCTTGTCTCACTCCTTTTCCAATTTTTATGTGTGTTGTATTTTCAAACAGCCGAATCTTTGCACTTGCATTTTCATAGATGTTATTAATAATATTAATGTATGCATCTTCAATACCGCAGGATTTCAGAGCCATTGCAACTGCTGATGGTTTCACCGAATCAAAGGCTTTTTCATAATCGATAAAAGCCATGCACAATGGAAGTTCATATTCCCTCGCTCTTTCAATTAGTTCTCTCAGTACGTGGATATGATCTATTGTGCTGTAGCCACTCCTGAATCCAGCTTGTTCTCTCGGTTGAGCCATGTCCAGTGTCACCTTCAAGCGGTGTGAAAGAACTTTAGTGAAGATTTTATAAACCACTGATAGGAGGCTGATAGATCTGTAGTTCCTGAGATCCTCAATGTCACCTTTTTTATGTAGCAAGATCATTGTAGCGTTGTTTCAATCCTCAGGAATTTTCCCTTCATTAAGGCATCGAGTGAAAATTTGGGCGAGTACTGTTTCGATTTCTCCACTTGCTTCTTGTATGATGTCTACAGTAATTCCATCTTCTCCTGGAGCTTTTCCCCACTTCATGTTCTTGATTGCATGTGCAACTTCTGCTGGAAGGACTGGAAGAACCCTGGTACTGGTACCTTTCATGATGTCTGGAGTACATGTATCATCCCTTTCATATAATTTGGAGTAGAAATCTTTCACTCTTGTCAAAATTTCGCCTCTATTTCTTGTTACAGAACCATCTTCTTTTCTCAGTGCCATAATCTGTTTTCTTCCCTTACTGAGATGTCCCTTTGCTATCTTTAGGCTTTGGTTGTTTTCAATTGCTTTCCTCACTAGTTCACAGTTGAATTTCCTTACGTCTTCAGTGATACTTTTTCGTACTGTCTTGCATAGCTCTATATATTCCACTTTGGAAGTCACATCTTCTTTAGTCGTCCTCATCACTCTTCTTTTTTGCATCAACATTTTGGTTTTTCCTGATAATTTGTTCACATACAATTTGTTCTTAGACCCAGCTAATTTTGTTGCTGTTTCCATAAGAGCTTTGGTTACTTTTCTGTTAACTTCAGAAATATCCACTTCTTCCGATGTTAGGCCTTCTAAAGCAGAGAATCTGTTCTTCAGTTCCAATTTGAAGGTATTATGGTGTTTTTTAAGGTTGGTTATGTCAATACATTTTGTTTGTCTTATGAGCTTGCTACGTTCGAGTTTAGTGTTGAGGTGCATCTTACATCTCACCAATCTATGGTCACTACCTGTGTTGAACTTGTTTAGCACACTGCAGTCTTCTATGACGAATTTTTTGTTACACATAATAAAATCAATTTCACTTGTCGTCCCATTTGGATGTCTCCATGTCCATTTCCTGTGTGGCTTTTTCTTGAAAAAGGAGTTCAAGAAGAAAAACCCTTCTGCCTCTGCAAACTCTACGAGAGTATTTCCACGCTGGTTTCTGTTGCTGTGACCGAATTTACCTACTGAAGTTTCATTCTGTTGCCGTTGCCCTATTTTTGCATTGAAATCTCCCATAATTATCTTCAAGTGCTGCTTACTTTTATTATTTAGATCACGAATTTCCTCATAAAATTCTTCAATTTCTTCTTCAGCACGACTTGTGGTGGGTGCATAAGTTTGAATAATCTGAGCCTGGTATCTTCTCGAGAGTTGGATAACGAGTCGTGCAGCTCTGTCAGAGGAACTTTCAACTTCTACAACTTTATCCTTCAGTTTCTTGTTTATTATAAATCCAACACCACTAGTTCTGCCAGTATCAGTCCCACGATAGTAGAAGAGATGTCCACTTTTCAGTTCAATGAGATCTTCTCCTTTTCTCCTTACCTCACTTAGCCCGACGATGTCCCACTTGATCCTTTGTAGTTCCTCTTCCAATTCAAGAAGCCTTGAATCAGAAGATAGGGAGCGTCCGTTATACGTTGCCAAGGTCAGCATCAGATGGCAGCCTAGTCCGGTCCTCCGGGGATTCTTAGCACCCTCTGCCTTCATGTCGCACTGGCCGCTGCCTTGGCCAGGTACATTCCAGCTGCCGGAGACCAAGGGCCAAGATTTAAGTTGTGGATTCATTTTGGAGGGGTTTGGCCATAACTCACCATGCTGGCCAAGCGGGTTGGTGAGTGTGGGATAGCATTTCCTCTAATCCCGATGGTATAGTTATACCGCTATTGGCGGTCGTCAGAGCCCCTTTAGTGGGAACAGGATGTACCACGAGAAGGCGAGGTTGACATTTGTCAAGGAGAGGCTGTGATGTTACGCATCACCTGACCTTACATCCCTATATATATATATACATATATATATATATATATATAACGTTTTTCTCAGTGAGAACATAGTCACTGAAAGAAAGAGAACATAGCTGCTTATGTATTCTATTATGAACACTAGCGCAATTTGAATGCTTCATTCGAAAGGCTTCCTCGATTTAGCGAATTCTGCCATTTTACATACAAGACTGTTGGTCCCTTGAAGTTCGTTAAATCGAGGTTTGACTGCACTCGTTTCCAATCTTCCACAGTAAAGTTTTGGTGCCTCTGAGCCCATTGATAACGTGCGACTTTGTAATTTGCTGTTAAAACAGGCCTTTTCCGTGGTACTCTGCTCCAGATGTCCATCGCATGCAGTTCTCATCGCAATGTCCTTTCAGAAATTGGTTGGAGTTGACTTTCATTGACTGTTTGGAGCAACTGTTGCTTGGTTTGAAACCGATTTGCAGCTACCACGTGTGAAAAATGGCTGCGGTTCCTGTTGGTGAGAATAATTTTCCGGCAACAGTTACGTCGCCGATTTCCAGTTGACTGCGAACTACACTGCTGTTTGTAGATCCGCTGGATAGTACGCTTCAACACACCAACAAAGTGGGTGAATTTATTCACTTTGTGTCTGTGGACATGGCCAAACATGATGGCTCCTTTTTGCCACTGAGTAATGTCTGTCTTATGGCCCATATTGCAGACTAAAATTCAACAGACACGTTGCTCTTCGCCACTGCATGAGACAGAAATGATTCTGTACACCACAACAGTAGTATTTATCTCCCAACAATGCTATCACGGCATCCTCTGTGCAACCGGCAACTTCCTACAATCATTTCTGTTAAGAATGACTAATTTTTTGTCTGGTGTGTTTATTTATTTTTTATATCACTTAATTTTTTTTAAATACGTTATTTAGAGTCTTGAAAAACATAAATAAAAGTGCTTCAGTATGAAAGATCAGGCCACAGCCGACAATTCCATTGTCATTCCACACTTAAGGGTTCTAGAACAACAGCCAGTGAGTAAATGTGTAGGTTAGCGTCCTAAATTATTTGTCGGAAGAATGTTAGTACCTGGAAAAAGTGCGCCATACAGATTTTAGAGTATGGTAATTAATGACAAAATGTGCAGAAATTTCATATTTTGAATGTGTTTTTAAGATTTTTATCGTAACATTTACCTGTAAGTGCGGTAGGCCTAACGCATCGCTACCGCGACAATGTCGAGCTTTGCTCCGTTAAAAGAAAGGTTCGTTGCTGTACCAAAATGACGAGCGGAAGAGTTCATGTGTAAAAGAACGAAACATTTCTCAAAATCTGCTTTGAAAACAATGACAAAACATGAATGAACTATATTCTGTAACATATGAGTACATGATGCTTCGCTCCCCTGCAAGAACGTATGCGGCTGTACTTGTAGTTATCCACGCGTGAATTACACGCCGCAGCGAATCTTCCTTTCAACGGAGCAAAGTTTGACATCGCCGCAGTAGCGATGCGTTAAGTCTCTACGAGACCCACCATCTTGTACTGCTGCCTTCTCTTATTAACCAACGGACAAGCGTATTTCACAAATTGCTAGGGCAATTTTGCACATTTTGGAACACCGTTTGTGGCTAACGCAAGATATATGATAAATAAAAGTTCCCTGGTTTCAGATTTTAATTTTGGACCCTTTAAGTATTTTTTATTAATTAATAAAACTATGGAAGATGCCTTGGTACGACTTTCGCTGCAGATAAAAAATGAAGGGAAAGGTCAATAAAAATTCTGAAACCAAGGAATTCTTTATTTATCATATATCTTGCGTTAGCCACAAACAGTGTTCCAAAATGTGCAAAATTGCCCGAGCAATTTGTGAAATATGCTTGCCCGTTCGTTAATAAGAGAAGGCAGCAATACAAGATGGCGGGTCTCGTAGAGCCTTAAGCCTACCGCAGCGTCTCTTCACAGCATCACACTTACAAGTAAATATTACGATAAAAATCTTTAAAAGACATTTAAAACATGAAATTTCTGCACCATTTGCCATTAATTTTCATAATCTAAAATCTGTACATCGCACTTTTCCCAGGTACTAACATTCTTCCGACGAAATAATTTAGCACGCAAATCTACACATTTACCCACTATTTTACTTAATATGAGTTTATATTGCTGAGTTTTTTTGTTTTTTTTTTTCTAAAATTGAATTAGGTACATAATTAAGAGAATAAAAATGCTTACTACCAAAACAGTTGAAGGTGACTTGTCATTTAGAGCAAAATCCTGACGAGATATTGCTTTCAGCCACAGTTGCTTTAGGTTCTAATCTGAGGGAAACTTGTGGAATGACAATCCTACGTTTTTCTTCTCAGAAGATGTGCACAGCGGCACACAGCAGTAAACCATTTTGAAAATGGGTTCGATTTCGTTGTGAAAACAACAGTTTCGTTTTAAAACTGTAAGTTTTTTTTTTAAAAAGAAACACAAGAAAAAACGACGAACATACACAATTCAGCAATTCAAACAACGTGGAAACTGAGTTGTTTATACCTTGGGATGCAGTGCCATCCAACGGCTGAAACCCTCCCTAACGCCTGCTGGCCGATCACCAAAAGTCTATTGACCTCAAGGTTAATGTTATAGCCTGTTCTTCATCTAGTTCAGCCTTGACACAACTGTAAAGCTATGATAGATGGAACAGAAATGTAAATTACAAAGTTGTAGAACTGAATTTGCTTATTAGGAATCGATATTGGTGTTTTATTAAGTACACATTATACATGTGTTTCATTCTACGAAAAATTACAATCTCATATTATTAAATTTAGTTGGTTCACATCATAAAGTGTGCATTATATCATCATATTACCGAAAAAATTGGGGGTCGTTTACATTGGGAATCTCCGACTCTGAAAATATGGGGGTCCTGACCCCCTAGTGATTATGCCTATGTGGGCAACTATTAACCCACAATGATAACAATTAAGCATCTGTAGCTGTTGAAGAACTAGTTAAAAACAAATATGTTAACCCACATGCAAGTAACAGGAATTTTAAAGCTGCTCTACCAGAGAACCAATATATGTATATACTAGGACAATACCACAGAAAGTTCAAACATTTATTATACTAATTATTCAAGTTTTTGGTGTCAATGTTAGCATTGTACTTTTGTTTGTTGCATGGCATGACCTACATTGAAGGCATTATAGAACATAATGTGTAAAACAGTACTTATGGCAATAGCAAGTCTATTGTTCTTGCAAAAATGTTAGCCATGTAAATTATTTGGTTATTACAAATTTAAGCCAAATATTACAATATCCAAGGAGTCAAAATGCCTACCCTCAATTTCATGCTAGGACCATCTACTCCAGGACGGCCATTAACTAGTGAAGTGTGTATCTGAAAAATAAATAAATAAATATGATGATACAATAATACAGGAAGCAATACCATAATTGAAGATGTCAATGCAGAAAATGAATACAAGTACCAGGGATTTTCACAGGCATATGGAATCAAACACAATAATGTTAAAAACAATTTAAAAGATAAATTCCAGCATTAACTTTAAAAATAGGGCTGAAAAAATATGTTCCAGACCTAGGAGTCAGGCAAAACAAATTCAAATTTCAAAGAGTAACATGCAAACATAATGAGACATAAAAATGCTGGAAAAAATGTAATACAGCATATTTGTTGCATTTTTTTATCCAAACCACTCTTTCTGTGGAAAAAAATTCTGATTTCATCCATAATTTTCTTTTCCTGCTCTTCAGGTTGCTGGTCACAAAAATTCTAATTTTTGACTTTATTAAAACACAATTTGTTGAGGTTCAACTTTGCCTGCATAAATTCAAAATATTGCATTTTCCTTTGCGTAATTCGCAGAATGTGAAATTTGGGAGGGGATTGTTCATATAATCTACAGGCCTATGTATGATAACAAATCTGGATAAGATTTGTGTGATTTGGTTTACAGAAGTACCCTGTTAACTAAATAACAAATCTTATCCAGGTTGCAAATGTAGCAGAAGAACTTTCTTACCAACAGACAATTAGTTTTCAATTATCCTACATACATTGCAAAAAATTTTCTTAGTACATTTCTACTAGGCTTACATACACCTCTATGTTTCTCGTGCATTGTCTAATAGCAAATCCCTACCTTATCAATGAGATGACTTTTCCAAATATTTTCCCTGGCATAATAACACAATAGTTCTCATATTCACTCTGATCACATTTTCTTTATGCAAAGTATAATGAATTAGCTTTGTTTACCTTTTTGCTAAGCTAATTATTATGAATGAATAATGCTCTAAGCTTCAAAATAATGAATTCCCAAAAGGGTGTTGTTACTCGTTAATTATGAACTTAAACAAAGTCTCAATGCTGGTTATTTATATTAAGTAATCAAAGTCATAAACCTAACAGCCAGACAGAGGTCTGACAAAACTAAGAATTGAGAAAGACTGAACTTACTGACAAACTTGTTTATTGGCAAGACTCTTGGTCAACTAAGGTACTCATATATCTTGTACATAATAATGAATAACTTTCCTCTTACAACCAACACAACACAACGCAACCACAACAACACAACTCCACAACCCAACAACACTCAACACAACACTACCGATGAACGCGCCTATATACTAGCTACCACCACGTCATGACTTACACTCATTGCCAGATCTCATTCAGCGGGTGAAATAATATTTCGTTCAGTAGGAAGATAATTTACATAGTAAAATAAAATAACCAGAGATAGTAAAATCAAAAGGAAAGTGAATATAGAGTATACGTTACAAAAGGAACAATGATAGCATACCTCCAATCCAGAAGCACAACTCCTAACTCGCAGTACAACTGACAGATTTCAGATAGCTAATCAATAACAGAGTATTCATAGTGATAATAATTGGCAGTGAGACACGTAACACACAAAACATTAGAATAATTCTTGATGACGACATATCACACTTCAGTTACGCAAAAATTACAAGTGTTGGGATGACGTTTCGTCTCAACACTTGTTAGCTGACACCCACTCTCCAAGGTATGTGAACTTATCTTCTGTGCCTATTTCTGCTGAAATTGATAAACTGCTTGCAAGTGGATCCAAATTTTCACCTTCTGCTAATCGTAGACTACAGCATACCATTTCACTACTAGAAGCGGCGATCCAAAACACCGAACCCGCACATCAACCAATCCTTCGTGCAAAATCGGCCATTGCAATTTCCGAGGTTCAAACACCTCAAGGCTCAAATACTCTTCTGCCTTTTTGAGGAAATTTAGAAACTTCACCCAATGCAATAATTTTGCTGTTTGTAAAGCTGACAAGGCCGGATGTCCTGTTTTCATCCATAAGAATTATTTGGACAACAAAGTAGCAGACTTCCAGGAATAAAACAATTGCATAAGACTCAATGCAGACAACCCTCAAAAATTATGTAAAGCTGTTACTAAGCTTTCCAAAAAATCTCTGAAATCTTTCTTAGGAGATTTCTCCCCCTCAGCTTATTACCGTACTCCCAGGTTGTTTTTACAGATCAAGCTACATAAAGTTGGACATCCTATTAGGCACTTAATTGAAAATGCCTTTTCTCCAGCAGTCAATCTTGAAAGGCAATTGGTCAAATGTTGCAATGTTCTAACAAAAAATCATCCTTATTCTGTTGTGTCGACCAAGGACTTCATCCAGAAACTTCCTTCATCCATCAATCCTCAAGATCTCCTGTACACTTTTGACGTGGATTCATTATTTCCTCCTGTTCCTTTCTTTGATGCCTACATGTTCATGGTCAAAAAACTAATGGAGCACCAAGAACTTCCTGGGGAACTCATCAAAGATCTGTATGACTGTTTTAATTCACTGGATAAATATTCCTGTTTTGTATACAATGGTATCTACTACCAACAAAAATAAGGCGTACCTTTTTCCCCCTTACTTGCTGAAATTTATTTGCAGAATATTGAAAAATTAATTGTTGCCCCATCCCCTTTAAAACCCTCCATTTGGTCACAGTATTAGATGATGACATCTTCATCATTTAGCCACAGCAAAAACACTCTCTGTTCGAACTTATATCCTCTATAACTTCCAAATTCACTCATATAAGATTCTCGTCTCAAGAACAGGTAGACAACAATATTAGTTTTCTGGATGATAACATCAACATGAACCCAGACTTCTCATTTGGTCTCTCTGTTTACAGGAAACCTTCTGCCACCCATAATATCATCCCTTACCATTCCTGCACCTTTGGTAAATACAAATTGGCTGCTTTAAAGGCGTACATCCACAGAGCTAACCATATTTGCAACAGCCCTCCGCTCTTCAAAACGAATATCAGAACATTATCAACATTGGCAAATTGCATGGCTTTCCACCGCTCTTAGTACATAGGCTAATTAAGAAACTTGAATCACAGAATAGATCTATCAGTTTATTGACTGAACTTATCAGTTTGTGGGCACTTTGCCCTTCAACCTGGCCTTCACTCACAAAATTTGCTCCATTTTCAAGTCTTTTGGCTACAGGATTGCTGTTAAAATACCTCCACATCATTTTAACCTTATCCTTAAAGACAGAGATCCCAATAAACCCCTAGAGTTACAAGGGGTCTACTCTATCCCTGTCACCACTTCCACAGGCATTACCAACTACATATATTGGTAGTACTCACCAAAGCATCAACCGGCGATTGGTGGAACATAGCTCGCATTGTAACAGTGGATAGACGGGCCACAGTGCAAGAAATCACTCGGCAATTTAATGCTGGTGCACAAAAACGTGTAAGCAGCCACCCCATCCAGAACCATCTCCTTGCTATGGGGTACAGAAGCCATCGGTCCACGAGGGTACCGCTGCTGACCGCACATCACAGGGTGCAAAGATTAGCATGGGTGCGGGAACATCGCCACTGAACCCTAGACATGTGGAAAAATGTTTCCTGGACTGATGAGTCGAGATTCACGTTGGTACACATGGATGGCAGGATACGAGTACGGCGCAAACCACATGAAGCGATGGATCTTTCTTGCCAGCAGGGTACTCTTCAAGCTGATGGGGGTGGCTGGGGACTGTTTACGTGGACTGAAATGGAACCCCTGGTACGTGTGACATCATCCCTCACAGGTCAACGTTACTGGGATATCCTGGACGACCATTTGCTCTCGTTTGTGCGTCTTCAACATCCCACTGGGGACCTCATCCTGCAACAAGACAATGCACCATGCCATCGCTCCCGAATTGTATCCGAATGGTTGGATCAACACTCCACCGACATGACCTCTCTTCCTTGGCCAGCTAGGTCACCTGACCTCAATCCCATTGAGCACATCTGGGATGCCATCGAGAGAGATGTTCGAGGCTCTAACCCCCCCTCCCCCACCTCCATCAAATCTTTGTGAACTGTGGAAGCTTGTTCAGGGGTCGTGGATCCGTATGGCTTCCCAACGCTTCCGGTGTCCTGTCGAGTCCATGCCAAGATGAATCGCCGCTGTCATCAGGTCGAAAGGTGGTTCTACAC
Source organism: Macrothele yani (assembly GCA_039090855.1). NCBI lineage: Eukaryota > Metazoa > Arthropoda > Arachnida > Araneae > Macrothelidae > Macrothele > Macrothele yani. The sequence goes on from CM077019.1 coordinate 12,986,659, forward strand.
GTTACTAGACAGGTATCTCTAATTCAATTGCTCTTCAGTGTACGACTGATGCATTTTTTGATGCAGCCAGGAGACGAAGAGTCCACACATGAAGCGCAAGGAACTCCTGGAAGTTTCACCCTCCAGCAAGAATGTGTTCCTAACCCCAGTAAACAGAAGCCCATCACAATTTGTGAACACATCATTCCACTTATGTTACTCACATGGCTGACGCTTTACTGTGTAGTGATATCATAGCCAAGGCATCAGCTGTCCATACACTCCCCAGGGTGGAACGCAAGTTCTGCACTGTTTGATCAGCTTGGTGTTTTATCAGAACTACACAGAAATCTACTATACATCTTTTTAGCACAAACAATTATTTAACACATGCTCTTTCATATCATTACTAAAAAAAACAAAAAAAAATCAAGTACTGTTAGAGTCTCAAACTTTTTCAAGTACTCTCATGGATTTGTAAATGAACTTTTTTTATTCAAGGACTTTTCAAGGAGCGTACGAACCATGTACATCATCACAAGTTCTCTAGAAAAACAAGAAATAATGAACTTCCGAGACTTCAAGGAATTTGAAGAATGCGCAGGAGGTAAGGAGACAGCCTTCAGAAGGGACGGCGGTCGTGACGAAGCAGATCTCCCCACCCCAGGCCTTCATTTATCTCATTGGCCACGACACAGTACATCTTGGACAGTACGAGCAACATGGGGTTGGGCATTGTCTTGTTGGAAGACAGCTCCCGGGATCGTCTGAAGGAAGGGTAGAAGTTCAACTTCCAACACTTCTATGATGTAGTGTTGGCTGTGCAATGTGCCTGTGACGCGTAGTAGGCGGATGAGTGAATGAATAGTGCCAAAGACCATCACACACGCAGTGGGACCGGTATGGCACTGCGCAATGCAGCCTTTCAGATTCTGTTCACCACGGTATCTGCGAACAAGTATTCTCCCGTCCTGATGCATTAGATTGAATCTGGACTCATCAGAAAACACACTATGATCCCATTCAGCGCTGCAGTTTCGAAGTTCACAGCACCACTGCCATCGCAGGAGTCTATGGTTCAGAGTCAAGGGAAGTCGCAGCAACAGACGGCTCACAACGAGGTTTTCTCTGCAGCAATCAGTGACGAACAGTGTTTGCAGACATCAGACGATGTGTGACCATCCTCCATTGCTGTGCAAGTGTCGTGGATGGTGTTGTGAGCGACGTCACTGCCATACGGTGCAGGTGGCTGTCTTCCTGCTCGGTCATGTGATTTCGAGCTCCAGACCCTGCACAATAGTGCGTAGAACCTTCCGCTGTACACTGACGCCATATACGCATAACGGAAGTTACGCCATCCCTAACACGTGCAGCAGTATCAAGGTTTACACGTTAACAACTGCATACAGTCCAGTTTAGCGATAGCAAGTTTAAAATCCTGCACTCTGTATGCCTTCTTTTATAGCCCCTGGTGTGACGTTTCAGATGGCATTGGGCACACCTCATATTTGCATGTGCGCTGAAATTGTAATCATTTGCATCTCCCATGATGCCCTATCCACCCTGCAAATTTCGTGCAAATCCGAGAATTTCTTCATGGTGTTGCAATTTCTATTAACAGCAGTGTATATACATAAAGGGATATAAGGTCAGGTGATGCACAACATCACAGCCTCTCCTTGACAAATGTCAACCCCACCTTCTCGTGGTGCATCCTGTTCCCACTAAAGGAGCTCTGAAGACCGCCAATAGCGGTATAACTATACCATTGGGATTAGAGGATATGCTATCCCACACTCACCAACCCGATTGGCCAGCGTGGTGAGTTATGGCCAAACCCCTCCAAAATGACTCCACAATTTAAATCTTGGCCTTCGTGCTCTGGCAGCTGGAATGTACCTGGCCAAGGCAGCGGCCAGTGTGACATGAAGGCAGAGGGTGCTAAGAATCCCCGGAGGACCAGACTAGGCTGCCATCTGATGCTGACCTTGGCTACATATAATGGACGCTCCCTATCTTCTGATTCAAGGCTTCTTGAATTGGAAGAGGAACTACAAAGGATCAAGTGGGACATCGTCAGGCTAAGTGAGGTAAGGAGAAAAAGAGAAGATCTCATTGAACTGAAAAGTGGACATCTCTTCTACTATCGTGGGACAGATACTGGCAGAACTAGTGGTGTTGGATTTATAATAAACAAGAAACTGAAGGATAAAGTTGTAGAAGTTGAAAGTTCCTCTGACACAGCTGCACGACTCGTTATCCAACTCTCGAGAAGATACCATGCTCAGATTATTCAAACTTATGCACCCACAAGTCATCCTGAAGAAGAAATTGAAGAATTTTATGAGGAAATTCGTTATCTAAATAATAAAGGCAAGCAGCACTTGATGATAATTATGGGTGATTTCAATGCAAAAATAGGGCAACGGCAACAGAATGAAACTTCAGTAGGTAAATTCAATCACGGCAACAGAAACCAGCGCGGAAACACTCTCGTAGAGTTTGCAGAGGCAGAAGGGTTTTCATCATGAACTGCTTTTTCAAAAAAAAGCCACACGGGAAATGAACATGGAGACATCCAAATGGGACGACAAATGAAATTGATTTTATGTGTAACAAAAAATTCGTCATAGAAGACTGCAGTGTGCTAAACAAGTTCAACACAGGTAGTGACCATAGATTGGTGAGATGTAAGATGCACCTCAACGCTAAAATGAAACGTGACAAGCTAATAAGACAAACAAAATGTATTATAACCAAATTTATAACGAGGAACAATACACCAATTAAGTAGTAAATAGTAACGCTGTACTAGTGATCCGATTTATTGGCGTAGTAAATAAACACATAAGCGTTTCCAAGCTTTCGCACATCAACCAGATGGCTTTTTCAAGGAAGTTAGACAGTTTTTATTTATTACGCCAATAAATCGGATCACTAGTACAGCGTTACTATTTACTAGTATTATAACCAGCCTTAAAAAACACCATAATACCTTCAAATTGAAACTGCAGAACAGATTCTCTGCTTTGGAAGGCCTAACATCAGAAGAAGTGGATATTTCTGAAGTTAACAGAAAAGTAACCAAAGCTCTTATGGAAACAGCAACAAAATAAAAAATTAGTTGGGTCTAAGAACAAGTTGCATGTGAACAAATTATCAGGAAAAACCAAAATGTTGATGCAAAAAAGAAGAGAGATGAGGACAACTAAAGAAGATGTGACTTCCAAAGTGGAATATATAGAGCTATGCAAAACAGTACGAAAAAGTATCACTGAAGACGTAAGGAAATTCAACTGTGAACTAGTGAGAAAAGCAATTGAAAACAACCAAAGCCTAAAGATAGCAAAGGGACATCTCAGTAAGGGAAGAAAACAGATTATGGCACTGAGAAAAGAAGATGGTTCTGTAACACGAACTAGAGGCGAAATTTTGACAAGAGTGAAAGATTTCTACTCCAAATTATATGAAAGGGATGATACATGTACTCCAGACATCATGAAAGGTACCAGTACCAGAGTTCTTCCAGTCCTCCCAGCAGCAGTCGCACATGAAATCAAGAACATGAAGCGGGAAAAAGCTCCAGGAGAAGATGGAATTACTGTAGACATCATACAAGAAGCAAGTGCCGAAATTGAAACAGTAGTCGCCCAAGTTTTCACTCAATGCCTTAATAAAGGGAAGATTCCTGAGGATTGGAACAATGCTACAATGATCCTGCTACATAAAAAAGGTGACATTGAGGATCTCAGGAACTAAAGACCTATCAGCCTCCTATCAGTGGTTTATAAAATCTTCACTAAAGTTCTTTCACACCACTTGAAGGTGACACTGGACATCGCTTAACCGAGAGAACAAGCTAAATTCAGGAGTGGCTACAGCACTGTAGATCATATCCATGTACTGAGAGAACTAATTGAAAGAGCGAGGGAATATGAACTTCCATTGTGCATGGCTTTTATTGATTATGAAAAAGCCTTTGATTCGGTGAAACCATCAGCAGTTACAATGGCTTTGAAATCCTGTGGTATTGAAGATGCATACATTAATATTATTAATAACATTTATGAAAATGCAAGTGCAAAGATTTGGCTATTTGAGAATACAACACCCATAAAAATTGGAAAGGGAGGGAGACAAGGGGACACTATATCTCCCAAACTCTTTAATGCCACATTTGAAAATGCTTTTCAATCACTGAACTGGGAAAACAAAGGGATAAAGATTAATGGATATTATCTAACCCACCTTCATTTTGCTGATGACGTAGTCATTTTTGCAACTACCCCATCAGAGCTACAGAGTATGATCCAGGAACTTGCAGACAAGAGTAAAGAAGTGGGATTAAAAATGAACTTTCAGAAGACAAAAGTGATGTTCAATGCTTTTACAAGAAATGAAGATTTATCAATTGATGGAGAAAAACTGGAGATAACAGACACGTACGTTTATCTTGGACAGCAGATATCAAGTGAGGGTCACATTGATGAAGAAATTAATCGGCGTACAAAACTTGCCTGGAGAGCTTTTGGAAGAAACAGCATAATTTTCAAGAGCAATATGTCATTATGGCTTAAAAGAAAAGTGTTTGATCAATGCATCCTTCCAGTGCTTACATATGGTGCAGAGACGTGGACCTTAACTAAAAGAGACATACAAAGGCTGCAGACAACTCAAAGCTACATGGAGAGGTGCATGCTTGGTGTAACCAGGAGAGATAAGAAGAGGAATTCGTGGATCAGAAAAATTACAAGACATCATGATTCGAGTAAAATCCCTGAAAAGGCAATGGGCTGGACATACTGCCAGAAGGACAGACCATAGATGGACAGCTGTAATTTTAGACTGGATTGCAAGAGACAGGAAAAGATTCAGAAGAAGACCACATGGGAGATGGGAGGATGAAATTCGAAAGTATGCGGGAGTAACCTGGAGGAGACTGGCACAAGACAGACCGTTGTGGAATTAACTTGGGAAGACCTTCGTTCAGCAGTGGATTGATAATGGTTGACAATGATGATGATGATGATGATGATAAACATAAAAAAATCTCAGTAATGTTTTTTTCATTCTTGACTTTTAAAAATTTTGGGCTATAAGGTACAAGTTTTTCCGCGTTGAACATCAAAGCCGGGTCCCCTCACTCCGGAGTAAGTTGCTCTCCCAACTGAGCTACGCGGACATGTGCTCTCATTGCTATCTGCCTTTATCTCATGTGCGTCCTGCGGTGCAGGCAGGTCACATGGTTTATACCCACTTGGAATATTTTTTTCTGGGAGGCTTTCACCGATGAACCAAATTCATGGACGTCACCCACCCACCCCTTCCCTGAAAAATTTCTGGCTATGCCACTGTCCAGAATGATTTCCAGTCTTTCTGAAAAGCCAATTCTTTCCTATCCACCTTACTGTTCATCCACTTTTCCTTACTATGGCAAACCAGTTTTGCATTTTTTAATGATGTTCACCTCAGCAAGTGTCTTGCAACAGCTTCAGATATATTTATCTCTTTTTATAGCTCCTTTAATCTCTCACTGCTTCACTAAGCCTCACCTTTAAAGCTACCTACCACTGTGGTACAACAGAACTCTTCATCGACAGTGATTTTTTGTTCTTCATTTATCTTGGTATTTTCTGTTATTTACTAACGATCCAACAAGTTAACATCAACATTTGATTAGTGGTAAGTTTTCACTTTAACATATTGAAAGGGCAATGCCCTACCAGCATTTTTATTGAGCAGTTTAAAAGCTCCAAGCATCCAGTTCCAATGCCCTAATTTCTATATTTTCCTTTTTAGTTATTCACTCATGATCAGGGCTGTAGTGGAGGGTATACGGCGGTATATGCCGTATACCCTGTGCTTATTTTAGACAGAATAGCGTATACCTTCAATGTTGATATTATCAACAGAACTTCAATCTCGAACAACATCGCTGCCAACAGCTGAACATCTAATAAAAAGAACCGCAAGAATTACAGAGAGCTTTGGAGAAAATCCTGGGGGAAAACTTATTTAGCATTAGCAGCGAACGAGGAATTATTATTTAAAAATATCGTATTGATTCCTAACAACAAAATTGTACCTATTAACCAAACCAGTTTATTCAAAGCACGGTTGACATGATGAAATCAAGACTGTGTTCAGATTCAAACAGTGAAAATGTACAACTTCTTAAAGATATTTCTTCATTACAGCGAATAAATTATTAAAACAGACGACGTGCGCTAAGGAGAACTAGAAACAAGGCGAATCTGTAGACGTTTTAATGTTGATGAAATGCAAGCTATTCAGAGACTGAGAGAATATAATGAAAACGTCCAAGTTGTACCAGAAAACTTAAAACCCCTCTTAAGAATGATTTAAACTCTGCCTTGTTTGACAGCTGAATGCGAACGAGGGTTCAGTTTAATGAACAACATTATAACCGATCTTAGAACATCTTTGTTAATCTCCAATGTATCTAACCTGATGTTCATAAATTCAAATGGACTGCCCATTGAACGATTTAATCCAAAAAAAATGTAAGATCTTGGTTGATGAGTCATCGTTCAGCAACTGATAGTAGATCAAGAGTTTGTTCTAGAGAAGAACATAAGAACTTATCTCGTCAGGCTTTTTTTTTTTTTTTTTATTGGAAGTTTAAAGACCACGGTGAGCAACTCAAAGGGTTATAAGCAGTCGCCCGTCCCTAATTTAGGGTCACTGGTTCCAGGGAAGGGAGAGAGCCAGTGCCGTAAGACAATTGTAAATACAGCATACATGCCTCACGGGATTCGAACCCGGACCCCTTTCGTACGAATGATCAGAGCCCATCGCTTAGACCACTGCACCACCAGGGCGGCTCAGGCTTCATGGGATATACGTCAATAAAAATTAAAATAATCTTGTGCATGCTCTCCAACATGGCATGACTGACAGGAGAAGATACTTCATTCATATCGGTAAGTGAGCTCATAGTCATAATTGTTAAAAAGGCACGGCACCCCCACGAAATATTTATTCTCCAAGCATATAGTCCCAGTGCCCATATGCAATCGTTTTAAAAATGCAAAAGCAAATTTGGATTCTTAATAGAATGATATTTAACACAGAAAATACAATTTAAACACTAAGATATAATTAAAGGTTCCAGTACTAATAAAGGCATACTTCTCCATCCTCCATAGGATTAAGTTTCGAGTAATATGATGTGCAGATCACTTCATCATCAGTTCGGTAACGAGGCGTCCCGAGAGTGGGACGAATTCCATAAGTTTCCCAACACTCACTATCTGTAAGAGCATAGTACTGCCATGGCTTATAAATGATACCATCGATGGAACGTTCCAAAATCCAGTTACCTGGACGTGGGGAAACTGCAGCTTTGACAATGACGTATGCAATCTGATATACCTGCAAGCAGTTTTTGATAATCAAATAGAAGATTTATACTCTCGAATGTTGAACTTAAACACACATACAAATATTAGAAATTCACACACTGAAAACTAAAATATCAGCATATAACTTTTATTTGTTCATTCTAATGGCATCAGAGACAGAATAATGTACAGTGTTCCTTTCAGGCATACATCCAGGGAGGCGAAGCCCTCCCGGAAACAACCCCCCCCGAGACATTTTAGGATACCGAGCCAAATTTTAATAAATTCAGGCTATGATGAAAATGGAAGTGTCGTTTCTTTTTATGCTACAAATATTTCTCCAATTATATTTTTTTTAATATTTGTTCAAATGGTACTAGTTCTAGTTTATTTTATTAAAAAATGTATTACGACGCTTAGTATTCTTCAAAATATAATAAGTAGACTAATCATACCTAATTGCCTGGGAATCGTGATTCAGGATCAAAAGTGCGTTGAATACATTTTAATAGATGAAAATTTCAAGCCTGCGGATTCCCCCCTACCCTCCTTTAGCTGAAGAAAGTTTGTTATTCCTGAAATGTTTGAAGAAATAATAACTATATGAGAGATGTATATAGAATTTTTCTTCGGGGGGGGGGGGACGAAAATAGGAAGTTTTTTGAAATCCACCATCTGGAACAAAATCAAAGATAATGAAAAATTGAAGAAAAATTGAAGCATTTTTTTTGCAATGTAAGTCGATACATTTTTATTAAATTAAGGCATTTTTGTTTCTAATGTAAGTTGCATTTTAACAAAAAAACAAAAAAATGGCACTTTTTCGGAAGGGGGGGCAAGGCCCTCTCTAAATGTGCCCCTGTGCTAGATATATAGTAATTACTTCTATATATATAAATAGAGTAGTTAAAATTATATATATATTTAGGATACCAAGTCTTATCATCATCATCATCATCGTCAACCATTATCAATCCACTGCTGGACGAAGGTCTCCCCAAGTTTCCTCCACAACGGTCTGTCTTGTGCCAGTCTCCTCCATGTCACTCCCGCATATTTACGAATTTCATCCACCCATCTCCCATGTGGTCTTTTTCTGGGTCTTTTCTTGTCCCTTGGAATCCAATCTAAAATTTCGGCTGTCCATCTATGGTCTGTCCTTCTGGCAGTATGTCCAGCCCATTGCCATTTCAGGGATTTAACTCTGATCATGATGTCTTCCACTCTCGTCATTTTTCGGATCCACCAGTTCCTCTTCTTATCTCTCCTGGTTATACCAAGCATGCACCTCTGCATGCTTCTTTGAGTTGTCTGCAGCCTTTGTATGTCTCTTTTAGTTAAGGTCCACGTCTCTGCACCATACGTAAGCACTGGAAGGATGCATTGATCAAACACTTTTCTTTTAAGACATAATGGCATATTGCTCTTGAAAATTATGCTGTTTCTTCCAAAAGCTCTCCAGGCAAGTTTTGTACGCCGATTAATTTCTTCATCAATGTGACCCTCACTTGATATCTGCTGTCCAAGATAAACATACGTATCTGTTATCTCCAGTTTTTCTCCATCAATCGATAAATCTTCATTTCTTGTAAAAGCATTGAACATCACTTTTGTCTTCTGAAAGTTCATTTTTAATCCCACTTCTTTACTCTTGTCAGCAAGTTCCTGGATCATACTCTGCAGCTCTGACGGGGTAGTTGCAAAAATGACTACGTCATCAGCAAAACGAAGGTGGGCCAGATAATCTCCATCAATCTCTATCCCTTTGTTTTCCCAGTTCAGTGATTGAAAGACATTTTCCAATGTGGCATTAAAGAGCTTCGGAGATATGGTGTCACCTTGTCTCACTCCCTTTCCAATTTTTATGTGTGTTGTATTTTCAAACAGCCGAATCTTTGCACTTGCATTTTCATAGATGTTATTAATAATATTAATGTATGCATCTTCAATACCGCAGGATTTCAGAGCCGTGGTAACTGCTGATGGTTTCACCGAATCAAAGGCTTTTTCATAATCGATAAAAGCCATGCACAATGGAAGTTCATATTCCCTCGCTCTTTCAATTAGTTCTCTCAGTACATGGATATGATCTATTGTGCTGTAGCCACTCCTGAATCCAGCTTGTTCTCTCGGTTGAGCCATGTCCAGTGTTACCTTCAAGCGGTGTGAAAGAACTTTAGTGAAGATTTTATAAACCACTGATAGGAGGCTGATAGGTCTGTAGTTCCTGAGATCCTCAATGTCACCTTTTTTATGTAGCAGGATCATTGTAGCATTGTTCCAATCCTCAGGAATCTTCCCTTCATTAAGGCATCGAGTGAAAATTTGGGCGAGTACTGTTTCAATTTCTCCACTTGCTTCTTGTATGATGTCTATAGTAATTCCATCTTCTCCTGGAGCTTTCCCCCGCTTCATGTTCTTGATTGCATGAGCAACTTCTGCTGGGAGGACTGGAAGAACTCTGGTACCTTTCATGATGTCTGGAGTACATGTATCATCCCTTTCATATAGTTTGGAGTAGAAATCTTTCACTCTTGTCAAAATTTCGCCTCTATTTCTTGTTATAGAACCATCTTCTTTTCTCAGAGCCATAATCTGTTTTCTTCCTTTACTGAGATGTCCCTTTGCTATCTTTAGGCTTTGGTTGTTTTCAATTGCTTTCCTCACTAGCTCACAGTTGAATTTCCTTACGTCTTCAGTGATACTTTTTCGTGCTGTCTTGCATAGCTCTATATATTCCACTTTGGAAGTCACATCTTCTTTAGTTGTCCTCATCTCTTTTCTTTTTTGCATCAACATTTTCGTTTTTCCTGATAATTTGTTTACATGCAACTTGTTCTTAGACCCAGCTAATTTTGTTGCTGTTTCCATAAGAGCTTTGGTTACTTTTCTGTTAACTTCAGAAATATCCACTTCTTCCGATGTTAGGCCTTCTAAAGCAGATAATCTGTTCTTCAGTTCCAACTTGAAAGTATTATGGTGTTTTTTAAGGTTGGTTATGTCAATACATTTTGTTTGTCTTATGAGCTTGCCACGTTCCAGTTTAGTGTTGAGGTGCATCTTACATCTCACCAATCTATGGTCACTACCTGTGTTGAACTTGTTTAGCACACTGCAGTCTTCGATGACGAATTTTTTGTTACACATAATAAAATCAATTTCACTTGTCGTCCCAATTGGATGTCTCCATGTCCATTTCCTGTGTGGCTTTTTCTTGAAAAAGGAATTCAAGATGAAAAATCCTTCTGCCTCTGCAAACTCAACGAGAGTATTTCCACGCTGGTTTCTGTTGCCGTGACCGAATTTACCTACTGAAGTTTCATTCTGTTGCCGTTGCCCTATTTTTGCATTGAAATCTCCCATAATTATTTTCAAGTGCTGCTTACCTTTATTATTTAGATGACGAATTTCCTCATAAAATTCCAAGCCTTATATATATATATATATATAACAAATGGAAAACTTGCCCCCCTCTAAGGTTCCATCCCCCCCGGATAAAAAGACCTGCAAGAAACACTGGTAATGTAAATGACTGTTACAAGAAATCAAGATGTAATTCACAAAACAGCCCTTTATTACAGTATATCTTTTGACAAAACAAAAAACAAATGTTGGAATGTTTGTTTTATGTGCAAATATATCTCAGAGCCAGCTAAGATTTGAAAATTTCTGTTTGTGAATGATGATTCTGTCATTTTCTGTACTTTGAGGCAGATGCGTATGTTTAAACACTTTCCAATGAGTGTTTAAACAGAAGTAGACAAATGCGTATGTTTAAACACTTTCCAATGAGTGTTTAAACATACGCATTTGCCAACTTCTGAGACATATTTGAAAAAGACCTTTTTTGCCCTGAAAAGCAAAAGAGAGAGAATACATAGTGTGCATGTACTAAGATTTTTTTGTGTATAGTGTGCGTGGAGAAAGATTTTTTTCACACATGGAATGAAAACTGCAGCAGAAATCCATGTTTCCACCACGTTAAAACTAGCTGTGGTGGGAGGTTAAATGCTGGAGCCATTTCCTTAAACAATTAAATTTCCAAGAAGGAGCTTTTAATAAAATTTTCTTCACATTTGACATCAATCCATCAACTTCAGGAAATAATATCCTCACTTTTGATATTCTGTGTAATGCATGGACCAAACACAAAAAATGGATTATATATGAAAACAAAATTTTTAATGGTTTACCAACCTTTTTCACATAACCAATAGTTTAATGGAAAGTAGACTAAACATTTCTCTTTTGATTGGAAGTAGATGCATTTGAGTACCACCATTCTGTGATGTTGAAGAATTTTTTAACTAGTGGTTTTGCTATTGCACCACAACGCTTTTAAAAGTTAAGTGTAGAAAACAATAATTTCATTTTCCAAAAGTGCTTTTCTAGAAAATTTTCAGGATATATGAAGAAATTGCCCTAAACGTGAAAATACCCAGTCGAGTCACATTATTGTGACCACCTCCTACTTTTGACGTCAGCAGCGTGTAGCCAATGAAAGAAGGCACATGTCGTGAGCTGCCTTGGAGGATATATAAGGTGTGCTGCAGGCAATATTAAAACATAGGGCCGTGGGTGGCCTAGTGGGCAGCGTTCGTGGCTGCCACGGAAAGGACCTTTGCAAGAGATCCATTTGAGCGAGTAACCAGAACGTCTAGGAATGGTTGGCATCCATTGTTTTCAGTTTCGTAGCTGAATTGAATGTGAGGATCAATGGAATTTATAGTTTGACTAATTCCGGAATTTCAGAATTTTTTCCTTACCATAGAACGAAAGTATCGTCTGCATATCGTATCCATAAGTCAAATTTCATGAGTTTGAAAAGTTTTTCTTCAAATTGACGCATGTAGATTTCACATAATATAGGCGACAGTGGGCTACCCATGGCTAGACCTTCCGCCTGAAAAAATATTTGTGACATACTATGTTGTATTATCTTAATATATACTGTATATTATCGTACAAGGCTGTAGTCTTTGAGATCAACAATGTTTATAAGTGTTTTAGAAAATACATTTCTCGCACATAAATCAGTCTGGTCATGATTCCAGTCGTTTTTCCGAACTTGTTTTCTGCACAGAAATAGCAAAATATAAGTGGTCAACCATTATGTGGTATTAAGAATATTAATAACAATTTCCAGGAATAGTGAAAATCTTCCAAATACGTGGAGACAATGTGAATAGACCAGATGGAGACCTTTCAGTTGTTGAGCCCATCACTATGGATTTGTGTAGTTAGATGCTGACAGATAAACACACACAGCGCCGTGGATCGTTGCCCACCGTGGAGTAAGGCGAACGGACACTCGTAGCCAAAAGTCCTGCACCAAAAGACTGAAAGTCAAGTTTTTGATGTCTGAAGTCAACTTATAATGATGTCAGAAATACATATCATACATCATTTTAAAGGACATTTTATGTTGAATTGAAATATTTTTACAGTAATAGAAGTGAAGTCACAAGCAGAAGTACAGCATCTAGTCATAAAAAGCAAGAAATGGTGGAATTTGTGATATTAGTGTACAATACATTTAACGTAAAATTACTGTACAGTACATTATTGAAACTTGCAGGACACTTGAAATAACTTACCAACAAGAAAAATACGCTTTAATATTTAATTGGATAACCACGGTTTCTTAGTAGCGAAGTCATGGGCGCCTACAGGGGGGGGTCACAAGGGTCACTTGACCGCCCCTGTAGAATTATTTTTCCCTTTATTCTTATTTATTTTACTTTATTTTACTTATTACTTTTTTTTTACACTCACAGAATGGGACCACAAGGAAATATGGAATTTGGGGTGTCTAATATACACTGCTGGCCACCCAAAATACAACACCAAGAAGGAAGCATCGGATTGGGCTGAAATTCGCAGCATGCGTCGCCCGCAAGAGGACACGATTAGCATTGCAGGGCATATGCAAATCATGTGCGCCCGGCATATCACCGAAAAGCACTATAAGAAGGGTGCACAGAAGGCGAAGTGTAAGTAGTGAAAGTGTGTTGTGCTGCCGGACCTGTGTTTGAGGAGCTTCCTGATGCCTCGTCGCAGATTACGGCAATCATTCCAGCACGTTTCGGAGTTCGACAGAGGACGAATAGTGGCTTATCGCGACAGCGGTTTATCTTACCGAGACATCGACGCCCGTGTGGGACGACATCCTGCTACAGTGAGGTGAGTATGGATTCGGTGGGTGCAAGAGGGACGGACGGACCGACGTGAGCGATTGCCGCAACCCCGGCACACCATCGAACGAGAGGACCGGCATGTTGTGCGGCAGGCATTGACGGCTCGCACCGCCACATCACGAACGTTAGCGTAGGAATTAGGGTGTGTTGCGCAACAACCCGTGTCAACACGTACCGTTCGACGTCGTCTGCAGGAGCGGGGACTTGTCGCACGGCGCCCATTGCTCCGATTACCATTGACGTTACACCACCGGCGAGTGCGGCGGCAGTGGGCCGTTGAACGCCACACCTGGACTACGGAATGGCACGACATTGTCTTCTCCGACGAATCCCGTTTCTGCCTGCAACACTACGACGGTCGGATCCGCGTGTGGCGGCACCACGGCGAGAGACTGTATGACGCCTGCATTATGCATCGCCATACCGGTCCGTCGCCTGGCGTTATGGTTTGGGGCGCAATTGGATATGACACCCGCACCCCTCTGGAACGCATCGCCGGTACACTCAACAGCCACCGCTACATCTCCGACCTTTCGGAGCCTGTAGTCCTCCCTTACCTACAGGACCTGCCAGCGACCACGTTTCAACAGGACATTGCGCGCTCGTACATGTCGTCCATCGAACACGTCTGGTCGCTGATCGGCAACCGAGTGGCCCGGCAAGCACCACCCGCGGCTACGTCTGATGAACTTTGGCAACGTGTGGAAGCAGCCTGGACCAACATACCCCAAGCTCACATACAAAGCCTCTTTCGTTCGATGCCGCTGCGTGTAGCGGCTGTTATTGCCAGCCATGGGGGCCACACGAACTATTGATGTCTGCGTGTTCCGCAAGTCGCGCGGGCCTGTAAGCTCAATCGTTTGATCTTTGTATCTGTTGTTATGTGTCCAGTAAATCTGACTTTGCTATCTCGTGTTCCTCTTGGTGTTGCATGTTGGGTGGCCAGCAGTGTAGTATCCCAATTTTATTGGAATTTTGGAATTAGAAAATGATAACGTGAAAGCAAAAAACCTAGCAAACCGTAAGGTACTACGCCAAAACAAGTTCCACTCAGGGTGGTGTGTGCTGAACTTACAAAGCTTGGCATGGCCCTGCTCGACACTGTTCATTATTCTGAAAACAGTTACCAATGCACATGGTAATACATGACTATTACTAACATACACTTTCTTCAAAAGCAGCATCAATTAATAATAATAGTAGTAGTAGTAGTAGTATATAGTGTTCTAGTAAATAGTAGTAATTGTATTAATCTTTCATTTTCATGAATTACTCTTTTCTACATATTAGCCAAACCTTAATTAATTACACTTGACCACCCCTTTACACTTGACACTTGACCACCCCATGAGGAAAGTGCACTTTCTCGGCATGTAACTAATGAGCTTCTTTAGTTGTCCATTGGTGATAACACAGTGTCATACGGCCCTTACAGACTTTAATTGTGTCCATTAAAGACTTTAATTGAGTCTGTTAGGGCCGTATGGAACCATGTACAACTAGAGAAGCTCATTAGTTCCATGTCAAGAAGGTGCACGTTGTTACTAAGTAACCGTAGTTATCCAATTAAATATTAAAGCATATTTGGCGCCATGTATTTGTCATTTTCTTGTAGGACTTCCGTCCACAGTGAGTAGAGTTTAATTCCCAGCCACCTACAGCGAGATAGCCTTTTGGGCCGGACACAGAAACGGAAGGGCCGCCCCGGTGGCGCAGTGGTCTAAGCGATGGCCTCTGATCATTCGTCCGAAAGGGGTCCGGGGTCGAATCCCGGTGAGGCATGGATGTTGTTTGTCTTACGGCACTGGCTCTCTCCCTTCCCTGGAACCAGTGACCCTAAATTAGGGACGGGCGACTGCTTATAGCCCATTGAGTTGGTCGTTAAACCTCCAATCAAAAAAAAAAAAAAAAAAAAAAGAAACGGAAGGAATGAGAGCAGGTCTAGCGACTTTGACAGAACAGTTCGTAGTGAGATTAGAGTACAGTAGATGGCGCCACCGTACAAGTACGATGTTGCACATAGATAGAGGGGTGAGAGAATTTCAGGGGGCATAGGAATACCGTGAGATACCGTGAGCAACTCAATGGGTTATAAGCAGTCGCCCGTCCCCAATTTAGGGCCACTGGTTTCAGGGAAGGGAAAGAGCCAGTGCCGTAAGACAAACAAAACATCCATGCCTCACCAAAATTTGAACCCGGACCCCTTTCGGAAGGATGATCAGAGGCCATCGCTTAGACCAATGCGCCACCGGGGCGGCGTTCGATTTCGATGAACTTTTAGTATGTCGAAGGGGATCACCTGGGAAGGAACCCTATTAAAAGTGAACGAAATGGGGTCAAAGGTTAGGACATAGGAGCGGGATCCATTCCACTGCTCTTATGCGTCATAACTAACGTAAAAAAGGTTCGATTTCGATTAAATTTTAGTATGTGGTAGGGGACCACCTGGGGACAAACCCTATAGAAAATGGGCGAAATGGGGTCAAAGGTCAGAACATAGGAGTGGAATCACTTCCATCGCCATTGTACGTCATAACTTACGTAAAAATTCTTCGATTTGGATGAAATGTTAGTATGTTGTAGGGGCTTGCCTATAAAATGGGCGAAATGGGGTCAACGAATCCTATTGGAAATGGGCAAAATGGGGTCAAAGGTTAGGACACAGGAGCGGAATCTATTCCATAGCCCTTATGCATCATAACTTACGTAAAAATGCTTCCATTACGACAAAACTTTATCATGTTATTTTGGAAGTATACTGAACTGGTTCTGTAGAATATCTTTGAAATGGGATCAAAGGTCAGGGCACAGGACGGAGATTTATTCCACAGCCATTATCCTCATAACTTGAGTGATAACTTGAGTAATGATTTCTGGTATGTTGGAAAGCGTATTATAATCAATGCATTGCATGATTTTACTAACTTGTTAAGAATATAAACAGATTGAGTGCGTTTGGTGAAATATGCTTTCGAACTGACCTTTTCTTGGCAATTTAAGCGCTATGTTGTGATACAGCAAATCATATAAATTAATTAATGAAAAGGAAATGTTAATTATCTTACCTCACCCAAATCCAAAGCAATAGTAACCCATTCATATTGCTTTCCATTTTGCAAGGCAGGACTCTGCCACCATCGGTTGGTTCCATCAATGGCATTACCGATAGGGTGTCGTTTATCAGGGCTGCTGCTGGTGGAATCGCAAAGCCCACATTGTGGCTCTTTAGAGCTCTTGGTATGTCCACGCTTTTCATCCTCTCTGAAAACATGGAAAATTGGGGACAGAAATCTATAGTATGCTTAAAATATCAGCAAAAATACTTAAAAAAGTTGAGCACTCCTTCAATACAAAGGCAATAATGATGAAAAATCATATAACTAAAAAAGATGTGCAATATTAGCTTATCTCTAGTGGCACAACTCAAGAATTTATGGATATTTTTGTGTACAACGTAATTTACACTTTATTTTCATGATAAACTCTATCTTGCGTAAAAATGTCTGAAATGCGTTGCAGCAACAACTGATATTGGAGGATGGCATTGAGTATTTTATGTTTGTCTCACAAAATGAAATTTCTACACTGGCGTGACAGAGCCCGTATCCCATCCTCACTGTATACACTGAGTGGCCACTTTATTATGACACCCCCCCCCCCCTCAGTACTTCGTTGGGCCACCTTTTGCCTTTAATACTGCGTCGATTCTTCATGGCATGAACTCCACGAGATGTTGATAGGTGGTTTGTGGAATCTGAGACCATGCTTGATGAATAGCACTTTCCAGGAGTGTGAGATTGGAGGGTTGTGGATCCAGCTGCCTGATGGCTCGTTCAATTTCATCCCACAAATTCTCAATGGGGTTGAGATCTGGAGATTGTGGGGGCCACCTAAGCAAAGTAAACTCACCGGCATGTTCCTGAAACCAATCCTGCACAATACGAACACTATGGCCGGACGCATTATCTTGTTGAAAGTAGCCATCGCCATTGGGATAAAACATCCACATGACAGGATGCACTTGGTCCGCAACGATGTTTAGATATGATGTGCCAGTCAGACGTTGATCAACACGAACTAAAGGTCCCATGCCAAGAAAACATTCCCAAAATCATAACGTCGCCTCCACCAACTTGAAGGGTTGTAGCAATGCATTTGGGGTCCATGCTTTCGTACTGTTTCCGCCAAATTCTCACTCGCCCATCAGCATGGTGCAGCTGAAAACCTGATTCATCGGACCCCATAATTTGTTTCCAATTATCGGCTGTCCAATCCTTGTGCTTCTGTGCGAACTGGAGACATTTTCTTTTGTTAACTGCAGACAGCAAAGGTGTTCGAACAGGCCTTCGGCTGCCATATCCCATCGAATGTAGCGTACGGCGAACAGTGCATGCAGAGATCATTTGAGGGGATCCTTGATTAAGATGGTCTTTAATTTGCGGCACTGTTGCCCTTCTGTTGTCTGTTACCAGTCTGGACACTCTCCGTTCCGCTGGAGCAGTCACTAGTCGATGACGACCACGCGCTGCACATAGAGACCCAGCTTTTTTGGCTGACAGTCCAGTCTTTAAACACTTTAACAACAGATGCTCAGGAACATTTCACGAATGCGGCGGTTTCGGTGATACTTGCTCCATGGTTCCGAGCTCCTACAATCATCCCACGTTGAAAGTCCGTCAAATCGCAATTTTCTACCCATCTCGTCACCCAAAAATCACTTCTACTACTGTCGCAAGCTCTAAGCTTTTCCTTTTTATACAAGCCTCGCCCTCTGGCAGTAACAGCGTGCAGCTATAGCTCATTTGCTTAAAACTGTCAGGTGGTCATAATAAAGTGGCCACTCAGTGTATATGCTGTCTTTTTTCTCATGGGGCTACCAGCTGATGCTCCATGTCTTTTAATAAATTAGGAAACTTCAATGCCAGAGATATTGATTCCCATTATCGTCCTGTGGCCCTTTTACATAAAAAAAATGTATCAAAGGAACACAGTAGGAAACATGCCGCAACCTACAACGTAAAACCACGTCAACTGTCACTATTCCATGGGACATCTCACCAGTAGCGTAACTAACACAACATGCACCCCCCCCGCGCAAGGTTTACCTTAGCAACCCCTATATTAGCACAAAAATTTTCCCGGGAGTTGGTGAGCCGCGGGTGGCTTAGTGGTTAGCGAGTCACACTATCAATGCAAGGTCCTCAGGTTCGCTTCTGGGCTGATCTTTCAGAGATGGTGTGATTTACTAACAATCGCTGAATATCCGCCGTGCATCGGACGAGCACGTTAAGTGACGGCCCCCAGGCTGGACCCACTGGTTAAATGGGTATCCTTTCCTATGCCCCCCCCTGAAATTCTCTCACCCCTCTATGTGCAACATCGTACTTGTATGGTGGCGCCATCTACTGTACTCTAATCTCACTACAAACTGTTCTGTCAAAGTCGCTAGACTTTCTCTCATTCGTTCCGTTTCTGTGTCCTGCTCAAAAGGCGAACTCGCTGTAGGTGGCTGGGACCTAAAATCTACTCACTGTGGACGGAAGTCCTACAAGAAAAAGACTCATGCTTGCTTGCCGGGAGTTGGAACGGTGTCGTGGACTGAGCGGACGTGTCCTGAGCGTACAGTGGAAAATCGTGTCCTGTGCGTACATTATACCCAGTCTAGGACTGGCTATCTTGCCTTCAAATGAACCGCAAAATAGGTGTGTTCTGTAAAAGGTGAATTTATTCATTATTTCAAAAGGTTTAGAACGATTTTTTTTTATTATTTCGAAGGGGTTTTGAATGAAATTTTTATTATTTTTACTCAAAAATACTATTATTTTTTTTACTTTGCTAAAAATACCACCTTCCCTTCACACTTTATTTTCAGATTTAGGACTGGGTGTCTTGCGCTCATGCCTTCAAATGAACCACAAAATAAGTGTGTTTAAAAGCTGAATTTATTATTTATTTGAAAAAGGGTTTTATTAATTTGTTCTCAAAAATACAACAAATATACATACCGCAAAAAACACTACAAATACATACTGCTGAAAAATAGTACGAATTTCATTCTAAATTACTACCTTATCGCGAAATGAAGACTTCATTGAAGTTTTTGAATGTATGCTAACGATTGTAAACACTTTTTCCTATATCTGTCTTGTTCAAAATTTTTGCAAATTCTTTCCATTTTCTGGTCTGTTTGGATGTAATTCTTTTTTACGCTTTCCAACCTTAGGTTGAAGAAGCGTATATGCTCCAGCTTTGTCCGTCCGACTGTCTGTCTGCACGATAACTCGCGTAAAAATGGTTCGATTTCCATGAAATTTTAGTATGTGGTAGGGGACCACCTGAGGTCCTCTACCACATACTAAAATTTAGTATGTAAAATTTAAATTTAGTATGTGTACCACATACTAAATTTAGTAATGTGTCACCCTATTTACAATAGGGTGAGGACGAACCCTATTGAAAATGGGCGAAATGGGGTCAAAGGTCACGACATAGGAGCAATATCCATTCCATTGCCCTTATGCGTCATAACTTGCGTAAATATGGTTCGATGTCGATGAAATTTTTATATGTGGTAGGGGGCCACCTGGGAAGGAACCCTATTCAAAATGGGTGAAGTGGGGTCAAAGGCCAGGAGACAGGAGCGGGATGCATTCCATTGCTCTTATGCGTCATAACTTGTGTAAATATGGTTCGATTTCGATGAAATTGTAGGATGTCGTAGGGGACAATCTGGGAATGAACCCTATTAAAAATGGGTGAAGTGGGGTCAAAGTTCAGGACATAGAAGCGGAATGCATTCCTTTGCCCTTATGCGTCATAACTTGCGTAAATATGGTTCGATTTCGATGAAATTGTAGTATGTCGTAGGGGTCGACTGGGGACGAACCCTAATGAAAATGGACGAAATGGGGTCAAAGGTCAGGACATAGGATCGGGATCCATTCCATCGCCCTTATCCCGTACTATTAAAGGGGCAATTCTTGTATGTATGTAAATTTTATTTTAAAAACGGCTCTAAGGATTTTGATGAAAGTCGTTAACCTACCGTTTTCTGGTACTAGAAATCGATTTAGCTTGATATCGACTTTAGGAAAATACGTTTAGTGCGTTAAATAACCATCCCGAATTACCGCGTAGTGTCATGACGTCGTCCCATTAATGTTACCCATGCTTAGAAATCTTATGACGTCACAATCTCGCGATTGAGATGTCGGCTCGCGGTCACGCCATCTGTCTCATAACGTCACGCGTTGTGTGTGGATTCTATTAAAGTTTTATGACGTCACACTCTTGCGAGCAGATGGTCGCGAATCCCATCTGCTTCATTACGTCACGCGTTGTGTGCGAATGCCCGTCCGCACGATAACTCGCGTAAAAATCGTTCGATTTCGATGAAATTTTATTATGTGGTAGGGGAACACCTGGGAAGGAACCCTAATGAAAGTGAACGAAATGGGGTCAAAGGTCAGGACGTAAGAGCGGGATCCATTACACTGCTTTTATGCGTCATAACTAACGTAAAAAAGGTTCGATTTCGATGAAATTTTAGTATGTGGTAGGGGACTACCTGGGAACAAACCCTATTGAAAATGGGCGAAATGGGGTCAAGGGTCAGGACATACGAGCGGAATCACTTCCATCGCCATTATGCGTGATAACTTACGTAAAGATGCTTCGATTTGGATGAAATGTTCGTATGTTGTAGGGGCCTGCCTGGGGGCGAATCCTATCGAAAATGGGCGAAATGGGGTCAATGATTAGGACACAGGAGCGGGATCTATTCCATAGTCCTTATGCATCATAACTTGACTAAAAATGCTTCCATTGCGACAAAATTTTATCATGTTATTTCGGAGGTATACTGAAACGGTTCTGCTGAATATAATCGAAATGGGATCAAAGGTCAGGGCACAGGAGCCAGATTTATTCCACAGCCATTATCCTCATAACTTGAGTAATGATTTCTGGTATGTTGGAAAGCGTATTATAATCAATGCATTGCATGATTTTACTAACTTGTTTCGTTTGCGAAGAGGTTCGCCTGTTTCCAATCATTTCAGGACGAATTCTGTATGATGTGCATCTTCCTTTAATTTATTTACAAGAACATATATGTTTGGGGTTTGTATCCCCATTCTGTGATTTAATTTAGAACGCCAACCTTCAATCGTGTTATTGGTTCTGTGTCTTTGACCATGGACGTTTCAAAGTTGCACTGGCACTAGGGGTTTGTCTAACCATTGCTCATACTTGTCCTAACCATTGCTCATACTTGTCCTAACCATTGCTCATACTTGTCCTAACCATTGCTCATACTTGTCCTAACCATTGCTCATACTTGTCCTAACTAGTGCTCATACTTGTCCTAACCATTGCTCATACTTGTCAACTTTGGAAAATGTTCATCAGTAAAACTTTTGCGCGAGCGCCATTTACCACAAAACAAAACATAATTATATTAATAAATATGCAGTAAAAATCTCTGCATATGCCACAATAACTAAACTAGTATTATCTGTGTTTAAAATAATAATGTAAAAAACCATAAAATAAAATCTTAATTTTGTTTAATGTTAGCCTCGCAAACCTGTGGTGTTTCAATACTAAACTAAAATTTGTATTTGCTGATATCTTTGTTTCCTTCCACATCTAGGAAAACAAAAACAATGAATCACATCTTCATTGTTTTTTGTTTTGTTTTTTTGTTTTTTAATGCTCTTGGATGACAATTTTATCCATCATGAATGCATGACAGCTTTCACTATTTTAGATAAAAGATGAACAGTGTAACTTTGAAAATACAAATACTTTTGAACAACACCATGCATAAAATTCTACAAATTTTTCAGCTTCGTTACTTTCGTTTTCTGACCCCCCCTCCCCCGTTTTTCAAACTGAAATGTAAAATTTTTGGGGTGGTAATATTTAAGAATACAGGATGTATGTTCTAATCATCGTTGGGAGAAAAAATTACAGTTACGGGGAAATCTTTGCTACGTCCGATTTCCGTTTTCGGACATTTTCCCTCCATTTTCATGTTGAAATACAAATATTTATAAAATAAAATGATATTTAACAACAACATTAGGCAGGGGAAACATCGCGTGCAAAATAAAATTACGATTACGGGAGAAATCTTCACTGCGTCTAACTTCCCTTTTCGAAAGCTTTGAAAGACGAAACTTCCTATTTTGAAAGTTTCGAAAGTTTCAGGCGGAAAACATCCTCCACCACTACTAATTGCCCCAAATTAAAAAATCCGTAAAAAAAGACCTCTATCCGTAAATCAGTAAAATTAGGCAGAAATCCGTAAATTTTACGGATAATCTGCAAAAGTTGGCAAGTATGTATCATGAATGCTAAATTCTTCAAGTTTCAAAGAAAATTTAGAAAAATCATTTTTAATCCTTTTCCCGCGGTATCTGTTACTGAACAAAACAATAAAAAAAATTCTCTGATTTCAAGACGTTTTCTATTGAATTATATATGAATTATTTTCACTAAAAAATTAAATGTGCCACGTAGCATTACTATTTTTCACAGTAAAACGTTTTATTAACTTCTCCCACGTCACTGATATTAATTTATCAACTGTAAAATTTGATTGAGGAGTCCCGCCGTCCCCCGGAATCTGACGCCTGGGTGCTTTGCATCCGTTGAACCCCCGCTTGGCGCGTCCCTGGAAGTATACAATACAAATTTGAAGATGTGATTCCGTGCATTAGTGTAAATTATGTGGTTACCATACTCGGGCGCAAACCGGGAGACGCGGGTTCGATTCCAGCTCCAGGGAGATGAAATTTTCAAATCTCCAGATATTATATTTGACTTGCCATTCGCGTCACATTTTACACCAATAGACGGAATCACATCTTCAAATTTGTATTGTATACTGGCGTAATTCCATATTTGATGTGTGCCCCGTAATTTTTATTTTGTTTTGAGTGTAACTATAATAATATGTGCGGTGGAAGCGCAAGTGTCAGCTGCACCCCGTCAATTGACACTCATGTATTGGGTTCGTGCAAATGCAATGTGCCGCGCGAACGAGCAGTGGAGACAGGCCCCCACCACAACGGAATGGAACCACCCACAGGTGTTGCGGGTATTACGTCACAGAGTTACTATAAATAGCTAGCACGTGTGTGAAGAACAAGGTTCAAGAGCCGCGGATGGCTTAGTGGTCAGCGATTCAGACTATCGATGCAAGGTCCCCAGGTTCAAGCCTGGGCTGATCTTTCGGAGATGGTGTGATTTACTAACAATCGCTGAATATCGGACGAGCACGTTAAGTGACGGCCCCCAGGTTGGACCCACCGGTTAAATGGGTATCCTTTCCTATGCCACCCTTGAAATTCTCTCACCCCTCTATGTGCAACATCGTACTTGTACGGTGGCGCCATCTACTGTACTCTAATCTCACTACAAACTGTTCTGTCAAAGTCGCTAGACTTGCTCTCATTCCTTCCGTTTCTGTGTCCTGCTCAAAAGGCGATCTCGCTGTAGGTGGCTGGGACCTAAACTCTACTCACTGTGGACGGAAGTCCTATAAGAAAATGGCAAATACTCGGACTTAAGAAGAACAAGGTTCAGGCCTGGTTTGTTAAGTAACGTGGCTTGCAAAAGAAACATGCAGACGCCGGATTTGAGAGTCATCTTCCTGTATGAATTTAAACTGGGCCATTCTGCAGGAATTACCACTCGAAACGTTAACAAAGCGTTTGGGGAGAATACAGCCAACGAACGAACCATTCGACGATGGTTTGTGAAGTTTCGAAGCGGAGATACGGACCTACAAAACGGAGCACGTAGTCACCGAACTGTTGCTCTTTCTGACGATGTTCTGTTACGTGTGGTTGAAGCGGACCCCAGAAAGACGTGTCGTGAGATAGCGGCAGAGGTAGGTGTCCACCACGCGGCAGTTGTTCGGCGTCTGGCTGCGCTGGGTAAGGTCAAAAAGCTGGACATGTGGCTGCCGCATGAGTTGACAACTGCCAACAAGACTACGCGTCTGGAAGTCTGCACGTCGCTGCTTGCCAGGAATAAACAGGAACCTCTACTGCATCGAATCGTCACCTGCGACGAGAAGTGGGTCCTTTATAATAAACGGAAACTATCTGCACATATGAAGAGTAAGTCGTGCTATTAAATTACAATAAAAGAGCTCCGTCTTAACACGATTTATTTGATTTTAAAAAACGAACATATATTTACAATTAAAAGCCATTAGCACTTTCGGAGTGGCGTTCACTCCATCCTCAGATGATCTAAGTTGGCCGTCCCGGTGGCGCAATGACCTCTGATCATTCGTCCGAACGGGGTCCGGGTTCGAATCCTGGTGAGGCATGGATGTTGTGTTTGTCTTAAGGCAGTGGCTCTCTCCCTTCCCTGGAACCAGTGGCCCTAAATTATAGCCCATTGAGTTGCTCACGGTGGTCGTTAAACCTCCAATCCAAAATCCAAAAATCTAAGTTGCTGTATTATGCAGCTATATATATATATATATATATACAGTCACGTGGGGCATTACGCAGCTTAACTAATTGTCATTCATGATTTACACGGCGTTATATTACATACATCTGTTGCCACAAAAAAAATAGTGAAAGCTATATACATATGTTATAATTTAAGGATTTTACCAAGTGCTTCCAAAATTCAGGTAGATCGACAGGGTAAAATAGTCAGTACAACATTTCGTATCCAATGTCGTGATAAAAACACTTTCTGCTATCAATAGGACATGAACAGAGGAAGGAGTCTGGAGTATACTGACATTGCACCAATCAGGAATAAATATGCCATTATTTATATTACGTGCAAGTGCCGTCCCTAATTTAGGGCCACTGGTTCCAGGGAAGGGAGAGAGCCAGTGCCGTAAGACAAACACAACATCCATGCCTCACTGGATTCGAACCCGGACCCATTTCGGACGAATGATCAGAGGCCATCGCTTAGATCACTGCGCCACCGGGGCGGCATTTTCATGTTTAATTTTGCTCAATCTTGTTTTTGAAGAGATTGTACCTGCACTTTGAGCTTTACATTTTCCTGTTCTAAGTTGTTATATTTTTGTCAAGATATCATCATCATTGTCAACCATTATCAATCCACTGCTGGACGAAGATCTCCCCAAGTTTCCTCCACAACGGTCTGTCTTGTGCCCGTCTCCTCCATGTCACTACCGCATACTTTCGAATTTCATCCACCCATCTTTCATGTGGTCTTCTTCTGGGTCTTTTTCTGTCCCTTGGAATACCTCACTTAGCTCGACGATGTCCCACTTGATCCTTCGTAGTTCCTCTTCCAATTCAAGAAGCCTTGAATCAGAAGATAGGGAGCGTCCATTATACGTACGTAGCCAAGGTCAGCATCAGATGGCAGCCTAGTCCGGTCCTCCGGAGATTCTTAGCACCCTCTGCCTTCATGTCGCACTGGCCGCTGCCATGGCCAGGTACATTCCAGCTACCGGAGACTGATGGCCAAGATTTAAGTTGTGGAGTCATTTTGGAGGGGTTTGGCCATAACTCACCACGCTGGCCAAGCGGGTTGGTGAGTGTGGGATAGCATTTCCTCTAATCCCGATGGTATAGTTATACCGCTATTGGCGGTCGTCAGATCCCCTTTAGTGGGAACAGGATGTACCACGAGAAGGCGGGGTTGACATTTGTCAAGGAGATGCTGTGACGTCACGCATCACCTGACCTTACATCGTATTTATTTACTACCAAGCTGCCGAAGGTTTTACAAAAGTGTCTAGCTCAGTGTAATTTGCAATTTTCAAAAGTTTATAATGTCAGGCAAAACGGAAATGTAAATTTAATCTGATTTGTCCAGGAACTTTCTCTCCATTATAAAACCAAAGAATGACAGTGGTAGTGATGTGTTTTGTACTATGCCACATTTTCCATAGCAATTGGTGGAAAATCCCATATACCAGCACATATTCAAACAGTAAAGCATAAAAAGGCCGTGTAGTCTTCTGCCTCTAACACAACTATGCAATGTTTTCGTGGTTTTTTCTGGCATAAGTAAAAAGGAAGCTGATTTAGCAGCTGAAGGTGCGTTTGCGTTTCACACTGTAAAGCATAGTTTTAGCTTGCGAACAATGGACTGCATATCAAAAGCCACGAAAAGCATTCATGATCCCCAGTTTTCATGTGGTCGAACTAAAACGCAAGCAATAATTGAGAGTGTTCTCGCTCGTTTTGCAGATGAACTTTGCCAGGAAATTGATCAGGTAAGGTATATATCGTTCAATACTGATGCATAAAATCATAAAAGTGTCAAGTTGTTTCCAATACTAGGGCGATTTTTCAATCCTGAAACTGTTAGGTTCTGTCCTCAGTAATGTGCTCATTTTGATCAGAAATGGTCCTCAGATTTGCTTTGAAAATGAGGACAGCGCGTCGTTTTGTCCTCGGGCCGCGGGTGGCCTAGTGGGCAATGCTCGTGACTGCCGCGGAAAGGACTTCAGGTCCTTTCCGCCGCAGTCACGAGCATTGCCCATTGGCGGTATGAAGGCATGATGACATCACGGACAAATTCTGCAACGCATATGTAGTCCACTGGAATGAGTGGTGTTTCTCTAAGTTCTTTTTAATCAACTGTATCACACATTGCTAATTTTGTAAACCGCAAGGATTCGGTGATTAATAAGCTTGTAACGTATATTCTAAATTAACTTTCCTTTTTAGTTTCTTTCCCTATGTAAATTTTGAGTTCTCAGTTATACTTCACACTTAACGTGATATCTTCTCTCTCAAACGAATACTGTTGGCAACAATTGAGGTCAGAATGAACGTGACGTGTAACGTTATGAGATAAAAACCAGAGATAAAAACTACGATACGACAGTTGCTCGTGTGGGGTGTTGATTTGTGTTAGAGATGTGTTTTGTGATTTCTATACTATCCTGAAGCGCTATTATCTGTGCTGGAGAAATAAAGCATCAATTACAGTAAGTTGACTTCTGTTTAAATGTTTCGTCTGGCCGTTAAGGTTTAATTTAGGAACTATTTCATCGTATGGTTATGTTTTAAAATAACGTATAAGAAGAGCGATAAAAGTTCAGTACGAAAAGACTTTACGTTATAAGCTACTATTTTAACGCATAAAATTTAATTTTAATGATCTTATTTTGTGCAGTTTGTCTACAAAAAATAACACTTAGCTGATCTTATTAGCTTATTGATAATAATATAGCTTATTTGATATTAACTGTGTGACCACCAGCTAATATCCAGAGTAACCGCCGTGTGCAGCGCGGACAGCAGCTAGACGAGCTGGGACTGTCTCAATAAGGTGCTGGAAGGTGTTCGCAGGTATGTGGAGCCATGATGACTGCTGTGCATCTGACAGTTGCTAGAGAGTGCGTGGTGGAGGATCCATAGAGCGAACAGCACAATCGAGATAATGTCACAGATGCTCAATTGGGTTTAAGTCTGGGGAATTAGGGAGCCAGGGAAATGCTCTGAAGTCTTCATCGTGCTCTTCCAACCACTATCGGATATTTCTAGCTGTGTGGCACGTCGCATTGTTGTTCTGTAAGATCCCATCGGCCCCAGGAAAGACAATCACCATGTATGGGTGTACGTGGTCTGCAAGGATGGATTCATAACAAATTCGGTACATAGTGCCTTGAGTGGACCCAAGGAATGCCACAAAAACATTCCCCAGACCATAACGCTGCCCCCAACAGCTTGGGTTCTTCGAGCAATGGTTGAAGAGTGTTTGTTCTCCGATGTTTCTACGCCAACGTCCATTCGTTCGATGAAGCAGAAAACGTGACTCATTGGCGAAGGCAATCCTTTGCCAATCAGCGGAGGTCCGATTCCGATACTGCCGTGCAAATGTAAGGTTTTTCTGCCGATGCACCTTTGTTAGCATAGGTGCAGTGACCATCCGTCTGCATCGGAGCCCCATACGCAGCAGGGTTAGTTGAACTATCGTTTTAGACACACCGTAGCCCCCTGGTTCATTCGGATAGTGAGGTGATCCACTGTAGCGTGTCGATCGGCACTCGCGCACCTTCGAAGCCGAAGTTCACCTCTCACATCAATGGCGCGTGGTGGTCCGCATGTTTCACGTCGCTTATTCGCAATGGTACCATTTCTCCAATCACGATACACTTTAACTACAGCAGCACGCTAATAGTTCACAATGCGCTGTTTCAGAAATACTGCCACACTTGGTTCAAAAGCCGTTAATCATCCCTTTTTGCAAATCTGATAAATCGCTCTTTTTATCCATGACAGCAACGAGTGATACGTTTTCAGATGATCAAATGATCATATGTAGAGGATTTTAGGAAGGGAGTGTCTAACCCCAGGTCTTAAACAACCCTTAGAAATAGGAAGCTAGGAGATTTGGGCTAGAGTGCCCGATAGGAAAGTCACACGGAAGCGAGGTAGAAAGACGCCCTTATTTATTACCGGGGGTCTAGTACCCGGGGTCCGACGGCTTAACGTGCTCATCCGACGCACGGCGAATATTTAGTGGATCGAACGTTCGTTTCTGCCTGGAATCGAACCTAAGGTCCTTTCCGTGGCAGTCACGAACGTTGCCCACTAGGCCATCCGCGGTCACGTTTTCAGATTGTCTACAGCACACCTTATATACCCTCTAAGCCAGCTCACGACACGTGCCTTCATTCATTGGCTACGCTCTATTGACGTCAAAAGTAAAAGGTGGTCACAATAATGTGACTCGACTGGGTATTATTCTGCAACTTGGTAACGCTGTAGTTCATAAGCAAGTTTGCAAAAGATCACAAAACGTGTATAGCCGTAAGAAACAAAATATTCATAATTATACTCACCTAAACACATGCTCAACAAGTTTACAATATATTTCAGCACCTGTTTTTGTTTCACCACAAGTAGCATTTGCTGTAATATTAGAAGTTGCCGCAAGATTGAAGACGTTTGGAAATAAACCTTTGGCATTCCTTGTATCTACGGAAAAGAGTAACAAATAATGCCAATTAGGACAAAGTACTCTAGAATTTGATAAATAAAATAAAAATGTGAAATTTTTATATAAAAATTTAAAAAAAGTATTTTTTGCATCATAGTGAAGATCAAATGAAAATGTGGTTGTGACCAAATATCAAAGAAAGTATTTATTCATAGAGCACAGAAGTATACGAGGGGATGCTGAAAATTTCTCGGTCTAACCACCTTTCTGAAATTGTAGCATTATTTTGTCACTGCAGCTCAAAAGAGTGTACTTTTGTATTGTAAAGTGCCAATTTTCAGACTAGGGCCTTCAATATTTAATGTAAAACAGACACGGGCCGAGCAGGGTTTTTTTTTTTTTTTTTTTTAATGAGCAAAACAATCGCTATACGGTGCATTTCTGGTTTGGAAAACTCGCAACATACAGCAGCAGGATAAGATTGAATAATTTCCGCTGATGGATAAATAGAAGTTTTACGACATCCTCTCCTCCTACAAAACCATTGGAGTGGGTCAGCTCCCTTAGTTTTTCAATCTGAATGTGGTCCCTTCTCTCTCTCTCTCTAACTTCCACCCTCCTCTCATGCTTCAGGGCAGGCTATTAACTGCAGCATTTCCAAACCGAGCCACCAGCTCGCAGACCAGGGCTGTAGCAGACGATCTTTTTTATTGTTCTGATCGGCGGCACTTTGTTCTCTAGATGTGTGAAAAGCTTTTAAGTTGTCTTAAAGGGCACGGGAGAAATGGGCTGGGAGAAACTTACTTCTGTGTGTAATTCTGTGCCGTATTTTCCCCATTTGTACTCTCAGGCAGCCGTTTTCAAAACTTCTGTGACACTGATCAGCTGGGCAGTCTGTCGTTGTTTTCCCTTAGCATATGCTCAGTTCAGTGTTGCTGATAAATACTCTTCCATTTATGGAGTTTAAGAAAGCGAAAGATTTTCGCGAAAAAATCGATTCCGGAGAAAATGTGCTTGTAGACAATGTAAAGGGGAAAAGCGATATTTGGAAATATTTTAAATTACTGTCCCGTTCTGAAACTTGTCGGCCGGTAAAAGTTATGCAGTGCACTAAATGCAAAACTTTTTAAGTTACGATAGCACAAAATCTGGAACATCGCATGTGACGTACCTGCCAGCAGGACGCACACGACATAAAGGCAGATAGGAATCAGAATAAACGTCTGCGTAGCTCAGTTGGTAGAGCGATTTCTTCCGGAATAAGCGGCCTCGGGTTCGAATCCCGGCGTAGACCAAAAATGACGGAGAAATTTACTTCGTTATACGCATTTTAAGCGGCACAAATGTGCTCCCCACACACAGACGAGAGACATTGGGTTCCAGCGATATGATATGCCAGTAGAGATAGGTGCAGTTTATAAAGCCATAAAATCTTCTCCCAGTAAACGATCGGACTCATAATTCTGGATATTTCGTACTTTTCGAATTACCCCCCCCCTATCCCCAAAGATATTTCCCGATCAGGCGGTAAGGAATGATAATTTGAAAATCCAGAAAACTTGAAAGGCATGAAAATTGTCCTTTTCATGCAATATTTGTGAGTATACAACCCCCCCCTTCCTCGGACGTCACGTGACTTACACAGAGTCTCAGAAACATTCTGAATTAACGTTTATTGATATAGAATACGTGTAGCAATTAAGAAAACGAAAACTCTTCAGGAGTCGAATAACCGAGTGTATTAGGTGTTAAATTCGCGTTTTGGTAATTGTTGAAATTTAACGGGCCGGCTCGGGATTTGGAAACAGGAGAAATATACGGGCTGGGCCGGGCTTTCCAAATTAAGGCCCGTGCAGACCTCTACACACGTCCACCTCAAACTTTTCTTAAGCAGGGACCGTCCCTTTCAACTTTCACCTCGTCCCCATACGATTCTAAGCACATGCTTTCAGCAGGTATTTACATACTGATGTTCTCTAGAAGGAAGTTGTCGAAAAATTGCTTCCTTACAGAGGCAATAATTTGTCTTCAACAAATTATTGGGGGAGTGCGTGAAGAGATCAGACGTGGGAGGGGCCAGGATTTCGTCAGGGAGACGCAAGTGCCGGGAATAACTGGGGACCTTTCTGATATTTTCCCGCAAAATAAAAAAAAATTCTTAGTATGTCTATAAATTATTCCAATTAATTAACGAATGTAATATACTTTAAATGCTTTCTTTCACGAAAAAATATTCAA
Organism: Macrothele yani; assembly: GCA_039090855.1. Taxonomy (NCBI): domain Eukaryota; kingdom Metazoa; phylum Arthropoda; class Arachnida; order Araneae; family Macrothelidae; genus Macrothele; species Macrothele yani. Next base: position 13,018,355 of record CM077019.1, read on the forward strand.
TTTGTTGTGGAAGACAATAAAAATAAAAATAAAAAGTGAACTCCGTTTATTAGGCGTAGAAAATAAGGGAATCAAAAGATGCTAGCTTTCACTACCTCCGGGTAGCTTCGTCAGGCATTTAGTAGTTAAAGATCGCAGAACCAACTGGAACAAATGTATTTCTAAGAATATAATTAAATTCAAAATAAGTAAAACACTTGCACGATGTCACGGGTTGTTTGATCCCAGGGCCGGGTGGTCACGTGTAACTTCTAGAAGCCGGTGCCATATGAAAGGAAGGCTACAAACAAAACAAAGGGGTACCTATGGGGTCCTCGATGTCGGCGGTCCTTGCTGAAGCGGTCCTCCAACCTCTCAAAAATGTACTCTTGCAATCGTCGGCCACAGTTCCTTAAATATGGTTGAGGTACGCTGACGACATTTTCTTTGTTTGGCAGCATGGACAAGCCAACCTACGGGATTTTCTCGCCAGAATGAACGATGCGCACCCAGATATTAAATTCGCAGCAGATTATGAGTCCGAAGGTGCATTTCCTTTTCTGGATGTACTAGTAAGAAGATTACCCTCTGGTGCTCTTAGCACAGAGGTCTACTACAAACCTACGCACGTGGACAACCCCATACTCCCTGACTCAACAGGCCCGGCCGCACGCAAATATGCCCTTTTTAAGTACAGAGCAAAGCGAGCTTTCGAACTCTCATCGAACAAGGGCCAAATGCGAGGAGGAGATCCGTAGCATTAGAAACCTAGCGGCTGCACGGGATACGACATGATCGCAATCGACCAAATAGTCAGAAAGGCTGCAAAAACTGCTCTCCCACAGCCTCGTGCCAACCCCAAGGCACAGCCAGCCCGGTTCGTGGGTTCGATTCCCTACATTCCTAGGCTAACATACTTCCTGAAGAATGCTCTCCGAAGACTAGGTTATGATATCGGCGTGACAGCTCCTAGACCTTTGTCGGATATCCTCTCAGCAGACCAGCGCGCATCACCTTCTACGCTCACTGAAGCCGGAGTCTATGCTATTCCTTTGGATTATCCTGACGCATCCCTTAAGTCCTACATCGGGATGACAAAAAGATCCTTCCAGATCCGTTTTTCTGAACACCAAAGGGACGTTAAGGCCGGAAAGCTTACGACGGCACTAGCCCGTGATGTTGCATCTGAAAGGGCAGTTCCCAGATGGGGAGATTTTAAGAAACTAGCACCTTGCGTCAGCGCAAGAGCTACTGCGCTTCGCGAAACCATCGAGATCATCACGCGACGGAATGTGTGTAACAAAGATGTAACCACGAGCCTTCCTTTCATATGGCACCGGCTTCTAGAAGTTACACGTGACCACCCGGCCCTGGGATCAAACAACCCGTGACATCGTGCAAGTGTTTTACTTATTTTGAATTTAATTATATTCTTAGAAATACATTTGTTCCAGTTGGTTCTGCGATCTTTAACTACTAAATGCCTGACGAAGCTACCCGGAGGTAGTGAAAGCTAGCATCTTTTGATTCCCTTATTTTCTACGCCTAATGAACGGAGTTCACTTTTTATTTTTATTGTCTTCCACATTAATTGGGCGTACAGAAACCCGTTTCTTCATCGATCGTATATATATATTTGTTATTCAATTTGTTATTTAAACCTAACAAAGTGCTGTTACTCAAAGAAAGAGAAGGGCAAAAAAATAAATAGATAAATAAAGGCGCTAGAGATCATACGTTTCTGTATTTTTATTTATTTATTTTATTTTCCTTAATCGTTTTTACATTTACCATACATCAAGAGAACATGTCAAACGCAATATGGGGTTGGCAATTCAGTTTCTTATCAAATGAACAATGCTGAATATGGAAACAAAAGTTTACTTATTTTGTTATTTATTATTATTTATTTTTTTATTTATTTATTTTTTTTTTGGAAATAAATCGATTTTACCTCATGAGGTGGAGCTTCGCCGATCTTACAAAGAATTGCTTAAACAATATTTATCTTATCATCATATAAGAATTTCTTAAAGAATTTTTATCTTAACATCATAGAAAAATTTCTGAAAGAATTCTTATAAGATAATAAGTTTTTAGAACTAGCACAGCACATGATAGCCTGAATAGCACAGGAAAACATTTTTCTCTCTACAGAAATATTTCAGCTCACGCAATTCGAAAACAAGTTAGTAAAATCATGCAATGCATTGATTATACGCTTTCTAACATACCAGAAATCATTACTCAAGTTATGAGAAATATGGCGGTGGAATAAACTTCGCTCTTGTGCCCTGACCTTTGACCCCATTTCGATTATATTAAACAGAATTGGTTTAGTATACCTCCGCAACAGCATACTAAAGTTTTGTCGCAATAAAAGCATTTTTAGTCAAGTTATGAGGACAATGGCTCTGGAATAAATCTGGCTCCTGTTCTTTGACCCCATTTCGATTATATTAAACAGAACCAGTTCAGTATACCTCCGGGACCACATACTAAAGTTTTGTCGCAATAGAATAATTTTTAGTCAAGTTATGAAGATAATGGCTGTAGAATAAATCTCGCTCTTATGCCCTGACCTTTGAGCCCATTTCGATGATATTCAACAGAATTGGTTCAGCATACCTCCGAAACAACGTACTAAAGTTTTGTCGCAATAGAAGCATTTTTAGTCAAGTTATGAGGTTAATGGTTGTGGGATAAATCTCGCTCCTGTGCCTTGACCTTTGACCCCATTTCGATGATATTAAACAGAATTGGCTCAGTATACCTCCGGAACAACATACTAAAGTTTTGTCGCAATAGAAGCATTTTGGGTCAAGTTATGAAGATAATGGCTGTAGAATAAGTCTCACTTTTATGCCCTGACCTTTGACGCCACTTCGATGATATTCAACAGATCCGGATATGCATACCTCCGGAACAACATGATAAAGTTTTGATTCAATCGAAGCATTTTTACGTAAGTTATGACGCATAAGGGCAATGGAATGGATCACGCTCCGATGTCCTGACCTTTGACCCACATTTTGTTCATTTTCAATAGGGTTTGTCCCCAAGTGGTACCCTTGCACATACTAAAATTTCATCGAAATCGAACCATTTTTATGCGAGTTATCGTGCTGATGGACGGGTAGACAGACGAACAAAGCTGGTGCATGTACGCTTCTTCAACCTACGGTTGGAAAGCGTAAAAAACAAAACCTTTTTAATTTAACAGAACGAAAAATATTGGGTGGGTACTGTCCCCCAGCTAAATAATTGGGTGGGTGGGTGGGGGGGGGTGAAAGATTCATTTTGGCCCCCATAGTCGGTGTCTGTGCTTTCTTCTAAAGAATATCCATGCTTACACATTATATGCGAGATTTTTTATTTTTTAACAATTCCTTTTCATACTAAAGGAGAACTTTGCTTTTTTCTAGAAAGTCGAGAATGAAATAGAATCCGTGAGGTAGGTGCACATAATTAGATTTCCCACTTCTGCCTTTTTTTTCCGTTTTCTTTGTATTCGTTTCCTCTATCCCTCCCTTTTTTCGCCTTTTCTTTCTTTCTTTCTTTCTTTTTTTTTTTTCTGCTCAAGGCGCTCTTGTTTCTGGAAAAAAGAAACGATCTTCTCAATCTTCTGCATTAGTTCTGCTGAGGATGGGAACGTTAAAAATAATATATTGAAAGAATTGACACACTGTACTCCGATGACGGCTGCACCTGTCTAACTTAACACAGGAGAGATAGAGGAAAGAAAAACGAAAATGGCCTAATTTAGATCTCTCCGCGTTAAGGATTTTATCCTCAAAGATCGGACTAGCCAGTTAGATTGTTTTTCCGATAGCAGTCAAAACTGGAAGTTCGAAAATGCTTCCAGCAATGCTTCTTGGTATTAATGTAAGTAAAAAGAAGAAGAAGAAAAAAAGAGCCACTGGGTGTTTGATGTGACCTCTGAAATTTATAATGACAGCCAGGAACTTTTGCGCATGCCTACCATTTGTGCAACGACGTACACATTAATTGACCACTGGCAGTTACGAATCTTAATTCCCTAATTTCTACATTGACTATAAATTTTGCAATACGTTAGGGCCGAAGACATTAGAGCAGGGGTCACCAACCTACGGCCCGCAGGCAGTGTTTCTTTCAGGACTTTTTCGCCGGGGAGAGGGGGGGCGAATGGAACGTTAGAGGGGGCAAGTTTTCTATTTGCTATATATACACTGGCGGAAAGTGAAAAAAGAACACCAAGAAAGAATTGGCGGACGATCATGAAATTTACATATTATGTTAATGGGGTCGAGTTTACATAGGTGTGATGTTAATTTCGGGACCAACCGGTGAGCGCTTACGCCACAGCACGGCATAATATGTAAATTATCGTCGGTGGTATTTAAGGAGTACAGCGAAGTGAATGTAATCCAGTCGTCGGCGTACGGACACGTGCGAAGACCCTAAAGAAGCTGCAATGCCTGGACATGGCAGACGTGTACGATTTCAGCAGCTATCGGACTTTGAGCGAGGTCGTCTAGTCGGACTCCGCGAGGCCGTGTGGTCACATCGTCGTATTGCGGAGCGAATTGGACGGGAAGTATCGGTGGTGGTACGATAGTGACGTAGATGGTCCGAGGAACATTCCCACACGAGAAGACGTGGAACCGGGAGTCACAGACGGACTGATGAGCGGACCGGTCGACGCATAAGAAGAGCGGCGTTGCCAAGCAGAACATCCACTGCGACGAAAAAATCCGAGCTGCCGTTGCACCTGAGGTGACAGTGCGAACAATCCGCAACCGTCTACTGGATGCAGGACTACGTGCACGTGTGCCTCTGGCATGTGTACCTCTGACTCCAGCCCACCGTCAGGAACGGCTGCAGTGGTGTCGCCAACGTCTCCACTGGAGAACGCAATGGCGATCTGTCGTGTTCAGCGATGAAAGCAGATTCTGCTTGGGAGCCTCCGATGGCCGTATGCGTATTCGCAGATGCACAGGGGAGCGTCTCCACCCTTCTTGCATCCGCCAGCGACACACAGGGCATACACCTGGTCTCCTGGTGTGGGGAGCGATCAGCTATCACTCCCGTACACAAGTAGTGTTTGTATCGGGTACGTTAAACAGCACCTCCTACATCAACATCATTCAGCCCGTTGTTGTGCCATTTGTAAGGTCAGTCCGTCGTGGTGTTTTCCAGCAAGATAACGCACGCCCACACACGGCACGTGCAACGCAACATGCACTTCAGGGTGTGAGACAACTTCCATGGCCTGCACGTTCACCGGATTTGTCCTCCATTGAGCACGTGTGGGATTTTATGGGACAACGACTTATCCGATCTCCACGGCCAGCCATGACCATCCCCGATTTACGCGTCCAGGTTGAGGATGCTTGGAACTCAATACCTCAAACTTACATCCAACATCTGTACGACAGACTCCATGCCAGAATTGCACAGTGTGACGCAGTTCATGACGGTTCAACCTCGTGCTAACCATGTTACATGGAAATGCTATTTTTCAGTTTACCAGTAAATACAGCTGTATTTTGCCACAATGTTTTGATCACGTTATCCTCTGTATTCCATTGTTATGCTGTATAAATTTCGTTGGTATCAGACGTCTCCTTCTTGGTGTTCTTTTTCACTTTCCGCCAGTGTATATAATTTTTAACAACTATATCTACATATCTAGAAGTAATTACTATGTATATAAAGTACAGGGGAGTATTAAGAGGGGGCCTTGCTTCCCGAAAGTGTTTCATTTTATAGTTTTTGCTTAAAATGTGACTTATATCAGGAAAAAATGCCTTAATTTAATAAAAATGCATCAACTTACATTAGAAAAATGCTGTAATTTTTCTTCTATTTTTCGTTAGCTTTAATTTTGCTCTACTGAATTTCAAAAACTTCCATTTTTTCGACGCCCCCCCCCGAAAAAAATTCTATGTATTTTCTATTTTCTTCGGCTGGGGGGAGGGTGTCCGAGAATTATTGGACACATTACAAAATTATGTAAAACAAAACATTAAACAGATACAAAGAAACTGACTGTGCTAACTTACAATGTAACTACACAAGTTAATAAATTTCGATGTGAGATCCCTTGGTTGCTCGTAGTATGTCCAAGCGATACTCGATTTCATGCCATGTATTGGCAAGCATCTGAGGAGTTATGGAATTAATAGCAGCTGTGATACGCTGCTTCAGTTCCTGCAAATCAGTACAAGGCGTCTGATAGACACGATCCTTCACATAACTCCACATGAAATAATCCAATGGAGTTAGATCTGGAGAGTGAGGAGGACATGGAATGGGATCGGAAATGGTGGAGGCCTGCCGTCTCCTCCACGTTGTTCCACATTGCCAGTTTCTTTAAACTGTTTCATCCACCGCTTAATTGAATTCGTTGACGGTGGATTACAACCATACTCTAAACAGTACCGTCTTTTAACTTTAATTACAGACGTTAATTCTGCAAGCCATAACACACACACACACATCGCCTTCTGCTGTACGGATGACATGACTACGAATTGCGCATTTCTCATACATTCCTCATCAGGCCACACCTAGCGCCATCTATCGGATTCTGGGAATAACAATTATGCGAAACAAAAAAATAGAAACCGTGTTAGTAATACGTGACATAGAAAAACAGACAATGCTTAAGGGGTTTTTTTTTGTACATAATTTTGTAATGTGTCCAATAATTCTCGGACACCCTATCGGATTCTGGGAATAACAATTCTGCGAAACAAAAATATAGAAACCGTGTTAGTAATACGTGACATAGAAAAACAGACAATGCTTAAGGGGGTGTTTTGTACATAATTTTGTAATGTGTCCAATAATTCTCGGACACCCTATCGGATTCTGGGAATAACAATTCTGCGAAACAAATATATAGAAACCGTGTTAGTAATACGTGACATAGAAAAACAGACAATGCTTAAGGGGGTGTTTTGTACATAATTTTGTAATGTGTCCAATAATTCTCGGACACCCTATCGGATTCTGGGAATAACAATTCTGCGAAACAAAAATATAGAAACCGTGTTAGTAATACGTGACATAGAAAAACAGACAATGCTTAAGGGGGTGTTTTGTACATAATTTTGTAATGTGTCCAATAATTCTCGGACACCCTATCGGATTCTGGGAATAACAATTCTGCGAAACAAAAATATAGAAACCGTGTTAGTAATACGTGACATAGAAAAACAGACAATGCTCAAGGTTGTTGTTTTTTTTTTGTACATAATTTTGCAATGTGTCCAATAATTCTCGTACACCCTGTATATAGTATAGAATAGTAATGTTTGTTCTTCAAGCATTTCAAGAACAAACTTTCTTCAGCTAAAGTAGGAAGGGAGGTTCATGATGTGGGTGTTTGTTTCGGCAGGTTTGAAAATTGTATCTATTAAAACGCATTTAACACACTTCTGACCCTGAATCGCAATTCCCTGACTATGAGGTATGATTAGTCTACCTATTACGTTTTGTAGAATGGCATGCGTCTTAATACACTTTTTTGCAAAATAAACTATAATACTTGAACAAATATAACAAAAAATTATAATTGGAGAAAAATTTGTAGCATCAAAAGAAACGAAACTTCGTTTTTCATTACAGCCTGAATTTATTCACATTTAGCTCGAAACATAAAATGTTAAAATGTCCTCGGGGAGTCAAATGGTCATTTACGGGACCCACCCCACCCCCTTCCTCCCCGGATGTATGCCTGAAAGAAGCATTGCCCGCGGGGTCTGCTGGAAACCGTGATTCGGTCCCCAGTAACGCATCCTGGATGTGGGACCTTGCATTTTTAACAGACATTACTGACCATCTCAATTAAGGCTGTCTTTGAATGAGTGTTAGGCTTCATCTTCTGCGATAGATGGCGCAAAAGATCACTCCTTGGGCGTGGCTTTTACGTCTTGAGGTATGGTCCCAGAAGTTGGCGTCAGCGAATGACTGAAGACCTTACCATATTCAGAATGGAAGCGGTGTCTCGTTGGCTCCACAATGAAAAGACAAAATATGCGCTGTTACGTTTTAACCAATGACATTGTTTGGAGGTGGAGCTTAGTAGGTAGGCGTAGTTTATGTCTCAAATTAAAGTGTTTTCTGGTAAAGTACACATTTTCTTTTCAAAAAATGAACGTACAGTAGAATCTAAGATGATCTATAGAACACAAGATTCCAATCTCACTTCAGTGCCCATTCTTTGATTTCTATTTGGCCTAGATAATTAAAAAAATCTGACAGAAATGAGAAATTTTGTTTCTTCCACACAGAAACACTGCCAAGCGAACTTCTGGCGCCAAATTGGAATACTTTCGAGTCAGCTAAATTAAATTAAAAAAAGAAAAATTCTAACAAATTTTTTGCAATAATAACTGTGGTATATATTAGCTACGGGTCGTTTTTATTTGCGCTCAAAATTTCAAACACTGCAAAGTAACAGTCTTCGAGAAAATGTGTAACAAAATAATCTACGTTGCAGATATAGGATAGAATTTCTTTTACACTCATTCTAAGGCAGCCTTAAAAGACGGACACTTACCGGCGACTTTGCCACACGTTATTTTCAGAAATTTTCCGTGAATTCCCATCACTTATTCTTTACAGTGTACGACGCCTCATGCTAGCTCAAGAATAAAAACAGTACCCAAGTTACGCTAAAACGACAAAGTGCGTTCATCAGTTTAGCAGGTTCTAAAAAGAAAAAACAAGTGTTCTATGCAGTCAAACACTGTTTTGATACAACCATCCTCACCCTCTCGACTTTCAAACTCATGCTCTGTTTCGTTCAGCTGCTGTTGAATTGCTGTTGAAGCTGAGTAATTAATACAATATAATCAATCAAATATGCAATCAATAATCTGGAATAGAAACTCGAAAATTTTTTGGATGCATTCAGGTTCATCTACGGTAAAATTTCTGGGTTGCTTTCACTGGCGGTTCTAGACAAAAAAATTTGGGGGCACAAAAACTTCGGGGTGGGGGGCAATTCTTGCATGCGCTGCCCGTAATTAATAAAAATCAATGGTTCTGGTTCATTTGCCCTTCAGCGAAGGGTTACTTGACCGAAAATCACTTCACCGAAAGATCACTTGATTGAAACGTTCATTTCACCGAAGGGCTACTTGTTTGAAAGGTACATTTCACCGAAGGGATACTTGATCGAAAGGTACATTTCACCGAAAGGTCTCTTTACCTAAAAGTTCCTTTCATCGAAAGGACATTTCACCGAAGGATCAGTTTATCGAAAACTTTGGATTTCATTACAGGAACTGTTGAAGCATGGTGCAAGTTCGGGAGACAAACCACCGAAACGTTAGGGGATTATACTCAAATTGCACTTTTGATTTCTCCGTGTCACAAAGTACGCAAAGACTTAGTTTTAGACAAATCTTTTTTTTTTTTTTTTTTTTTTTTTGTTTAAGACAAAATAAAAGTCATGTACAGTGCTCATGTTTATAAGGTTTACATAAAAGTCATGTTCAGTGCTCATGTTCATAAGGTTTACATAAAAAGTAAAATTAATAATGTTGCACATTTTTTTCAGGCAAAAAGAATCAATTTTTGGACCCTAGGTCTCGGCTTCGGCCTTTTTAGCAAATGTTAACCGTGCGTGTTTATTTTCATAAGGTTTACATAAAAAGTTACTTTACATTTTATGTAATGCCTATGAATATGAGTAAGATTTAAATCTCTTAAATGGCCAGGCCTACGGTCAAAAAGTTAATGTTTTGTGGTTGAGTAAAAGTGGAACACTATTTACTTGCTTTGCTACATAACCCTTATAAATATGAGCTCGGAGGTTTAAAACTTGACAAAAAGGCACAGATCTAGGCCTTTTGATTAATGTTATATGTCGAAAAACCTACTCATGAGGAGGTGTTTCATAGAAATTAAAAGTGTATTTTTTTATAAAATCCGATAATGTGGGTGGCCAGTTTTACAAAAACCCGCACGACACTAACAAACAAATTCTTTAAGTTTTCGATAAACTGACCATTCGGTGAAATGATCTTTCGATATAATGAACTTTTAGGTAAAGCAATCCTTCGGTGAAATGAACTTTTCGATCAAATGTCCTTTCGATGAAATTAAGTTTTAGGTGAAGTGACCTTTCGGTGAAATGAACTTTTCGGTCAAGTTACCTTTCGATCAAGTGAACGATACCCAAAATTAATAAATAGTTCCCAAAAAACGGTGTTATTTGGAGAGCCTGCCCCCCCCCCCCTTCCGGGCCTAGAGCCACCACTGGTTGCTTTACGTACTACAGGCATCCTCCTTAAAAACTTCTGAAATTTTGAAGTGACTTTAATGAAACTGCACCGACATGTACTACAATGGCGGAAAATGAAAAAAGAACACCAAGAAGGAGACGTCTGATATCAACGAAATTTATACAGCATAATAACGGGATACAGAGGATAACGTGATCAAAACATTATGGCAAAATATACAGCTGTATTTGCTGGTAAACTGAAAAATAACATTTCCATGTAACATGGTTAGTACGAGGTTGAACCGCCATGAACTGCGTCACACTGTGCAATTCTGGCATGGAGTCTGTCGTACAGATGTTGGACGTAAGTTTGGGGTATTGAGTTCCAAGCATCCTCAACCTGGACGCGTAAATCGGGGATGGTCGTGGCTGGCCGTGGAGACCGGATAAGTCGTTGTCCCATAAAATCCCACACGTGCTCAATGGGGAACAAATCCGGTGAACGTGCAGGCCATGGAAGTTGTCTCACACCCTGAAGTGCATGTTGCGTTGCACGTGCCGGGTGTGGGCGTGCGTTATCTTGCTGGAAAACACCACGATGGACCGACCTTACAAATGGCACAACAACCGGCTAAATGATGTTGTTGATGTAGGAGGTGCTGTTTAACGTACCCGGTACAAACACTAGTTGTGTATGGGAGTGATAGCTGATCGCTCCCCACACCAGGAGACCAGGTGTATGCCCTGTGTGTCGCTGGCGGATGCAAGAAGGGTGGAGACGCTCCCCTGTGCGCCTGCGAACACGCATACGGCCACCGGAGGCACCTGAGCAGAATGTGCTTTCATCGCTGAACACGACAGATCGCCATTGCGTTCTCTAGTGCAGACGTTGGCGACACCACTGCAGCCGTTCCTGTCGGTGAGCTGGAGTCAGAGGTACACATGCCAGAGACACACGTGCACGTAGTCCTGCATCCAGTAGACGGTTGCGGATTGTTCGCACAGTCACCTCAGGTGCAACGGCAGCTCGGATTTGCGTCGCAGTGGATGTTCTGCTTGACAACGCCGCTCTTCTTATGCGTCGATCGGTCCGCTCATCAGTCCGTCTGTGACTCCCGGTTCCACGTCTCGTGTGGGAATGTTCCTCGGACCATCTACGCCACCATCGTACCACCACCGATACTTCCCGTCCAATTCGCTCCGCAATACGACGATACGACCACCCGGCCTCGCGGAGTCCGACTAGACGACCTCGCTCAAAGTCCGATAACTGCTGAAATCGTACACGTCTTCCATATCCAGGCATTGCAGCTTCTTCAGGGTCTTCGCACGTGTCCGTACGCCGACGACTGATTACATTCACTTCGCCGACTCCTTAAATACCACCGACGATAATTTGCATATTATGCCGTGCTGTGGCGTAAGCGCTAACCGGTTGGTCCCGAAATTAACATCACACCTACGTAAACTCGACCCCATTAACATATGTAAATTTCATGATCGTCCGCCAATTCCTTCTTTGTGTTCTTCTTTCACTTTCCGCCAGTGTATATACAACCCGAGGACCGGCTTTCGGGTAGTTGAGTGTTCGGAGTCAGAATGGGAAAAGCTGCCGATTTCTTGGAGTTTGATAAAGGACAAATTGTGATGGCATGGTACCTCGGAACTACGATCTCGGAAACGGCGCGGCTTGTGGGTTGTTCACGTGCCGCTGTAGTGAGTACGTATCAAAAGTGGTGCACAGGTGGCCAAACGATAAACCGTCGTCCAGCCGTGTTTTGTCATTAGCTCATTGACGCCAGAGGGTAGCGGAGACTGTCGCGGTTTGTTCACAGAGACCGCAGGGCCACAGTGCGACAAATCACAATCACCCATAGCTACAACAGTGGTGATCAGGGCAATGTGTCACAGCACACAGTTCATCGCAGCCTCCTGCGCCTGGTCCTGCGTAGCCGAAGTCCCATCCGGGTCTCTATGCTCACTGCAAGTCATCGCCAACAGCGCATGAAATGGGCTCAAGATCATCGAGATTGGACCGTGGAAGATCAGAAGAAAGTGGTCTGGTCTGGCGAATTAAGATTCGTGGTCCATCCGAGCGCGGATACGCCTATTAATAACGGAGACTATGGCACCTGGATGCACTGTTGGGCGTAGACAAGGCGGCGGCGTTATGCTGCGGGCGATGTCTTTTTGGGGGACACTATAGGTCCCATTATCGCAATAGCACAATCCCTGACAGTTGCCAGGTATCTGAGCATCGTTGCTGACCAAGTTCACCCATTCATTCCCTGGTGGTGATGGCCATTACCAACGAGATAATGCGCCATGCCACACTGCTAGAATCGTCAAGGAGTATTTCAAGGAAAATGACAGCTGTCAGGTATCTCAGCATCGTTACTGACCAATTTCACCCATTCATTCCCTGCTGGTGATGGCCATTACCAAAAAGATAATGCGCCATGCCACACTGCCAGAATCGTCAAGGAGTATTTCAAGGAAAATGACAGCTGTCAGGTATCTGAGCATCGTTGCTGACCAAGTTCACCCATTCATTCCCTGCTGGTCATTCCCATTACCAACAAGATAGTGCGCCATGCCACACTGCCAGAATCGTCAAGGAGTATTTCAAGGAAAATGACAGCTGTTAGGTATCTGAGCATCGTTGCTGACCAAGTTCACCCATTCATTCCCTGCTGGTGATGGCCATTACCAATAAGATAAGGCGCCATGCAACACTGCCAGAATTGTCAAGGAGTGGTTCAAGGAAAATGACAGCTGTCAGGTATCTGAGCATCATTGCTGACCAAGTTCACCTATTCATTCCCTGCTGGTCATTCCCATTACCAACAAGATAATGCGCCATGCCACACTGCCAGAATCGTCAAGGAGTGGTTCAAGGAAAATGACAGCAGTCAGGTATCTGATCATGGTTGCTGATCAAGTTCACCCATTCATTCCCTGCTGGTGATGGCCATTACCAACGAGATAATGCGCCGTGCCTCACTGCCAGAATCGTCAAGGAGTGGTTCAAGGAAAATGACAGCAGTCAGGTATCTGAGCATCGTTGCTGACCAAGTTCACCCATTCATTCCCTGCTGGTGATGGCCATTACCAACGAGATAATGCGCCGTGCCTCACTGCCAGAATCGTCAAGGAGTGGTTCAAGGAAAATGACAGCAGTCAGGTATCTGAGCATGGTTGCTGATCAAGTTCACCCATTCATTCCCTGCTGGTGATGGCCATTACCAACGAGATAATGCGCCGTGCCACACTGCCAGAATCGTCAAGGAGTGGTTCAAGGAACATGCTGGTGACTTTCTGTTAATACCCAGGCCTCCAATTTTTTTCTTGATTGAAGGTTTAATGACCACCGTGAGCTACTCAATAGGCTATAAGCAGTCGCCCGTCACTAATTTAGGGTAACTGGTTCCGGGGAAGGGAAAGAGCCAGTGCCGTTAGACAAACACAACATCTATGCCTCACCGGGATTCGAACCCAGACCCTTCACGGACGAATGATCATAAGCCAGCGCTTAGACCACGGCATCACACGGCCGTCGGCGCCTCCAAATTCACATGACATGAACCCAATCGAACATTTATGTTTCGACTTGGAAAAGCGGGTTCACGCTAAATGACCACTTCATCGAATCGATGCCTCGCCGAGTGGCCTCTGTTTTGTGGGCTAAAGGGGGTCCCACAACTTATTAGGTAGGTGGTCATAATGTAGTGGGCTCATTGGTGTGTATCCATATACACTACATCGCTTTAAATTCGTACTCAATCCACCCTTAAGGGAGTCCGAACCCGAGAGCCCCCCCCTCCTTGGCTACGCCTCTGCATCCCGTAACTAAGACCCCTGTCTCCATTCCACTCTCCAAAAAAAAAAAAATTAAATATTCAAATAAACCAGTAAACGGAAAAAAAAAAAAAGGAAGATGTGTTACTGTACAATAAACAGCAGCACACGTTCCTTTAAAGATCGTTCATGGAGAAAAGCATTTCAGCTGTGCGCAGAATTTGGTAAATCTTAAAACGAGAGAATCCAGCAGACCTATTCATCATTGTGCTTCTTGCAGAAGTTTGCATGTTATTTTAAGGACGTAATCTGGCAGGCCTAATAAGCCTGGCGGTGATTTCTCAGAGGAACCCAGGTTTCGCCGTGGCTTGCCGGCAGACAAGAGTCTGTTCTGAGGTCGAAAGAGAAACACGTGTTGGTCAGGCTGAAAATAATTCTCGCCGTCCCAAACATCCCCTTCTAAACGACCGCCGTCGTGTTTAGATAAGAGGACTGTAATTTCACGACTAAATAATTCCATCTGTTGCCGAACATTTACCAGAATGCAAGGCTTTAACCGTCAACGAGATCTGCCTGCTTGCTTTTCTGAGAATAAAGGACTGTCAGATGCGACAGCCGTGCTTAAAGAGATTCAAGATTAAAAATCAGCTTAACGTTCGTTCTCAGTGAACTCGCTCTTGCTTTTTGCATGCTATAGCAAGTCACACTAACGGATCGGGGGATTGCCTCCTCTAAAGCAGCGATTTCCTTTTTAAGTAGCAAATATCTGAATAATTAATGTGTTTATTTTTGTCAAATTATAGCAATAAATCCACAGGTTTTCATTAAACTTTTCACAACGGAAATTTGCTGTAAATTTGGAGATAAAATGCTCTGTTCTACCTTCAGCAGAGAAAACAAGTTAGTAAAATCATGCAATAAATTGATTATGATACGCTTTCCAACATACCAGAAATCATTACTCAAGTTATGAGGATAATGGCTGTAGAATAAATCTCGCTCCTATGACCTGACCTTTGACCCCATCTCGATGATATTCAACAGAACCGGTAAAGTATACTTCCGGAACAACATGATAAAGTTTTGTCTCAATCGAAGCATTTTTTACCTAAGCTATAACGCATAAAAGTGGTGGAATGGATCCCGCTCCTATGTCCTGACTTTTGACCCCATTTCGCCCATTTCTAATAGGATTCGTCCCCAGGTGGTCCCTTACCACATACTAAAATTTCATCGAAATCGAACCATATTTACGCAAGTTATGACGCATAAGGGCAATGGAATGGATCCCGTTCCTATATCCTGACCTTTGACCCCACTTCATCCATTTTCAAGAGGGTTCGTCACAAAGTGGTCCCCTACGACATAGTAAAATTTCATCGAAATCGAACCATATTTACGTAAGTTATGAAGCATAATGGATTCTGCTCCTATTTCGTAATCTTTGACCCCACTTCACCCATTTTCAATAGGGTTCGTCCCCAGGTGGTCCCCTACCACATACTAAAATGTCATCGAAATCGAACCATATTTACGCAAGTTATGACGCATAAGGGCAATGGAATGGATCCCGTTCCTATATCCTGACCTTTGACCCCACTTCATCCATTTTCAAGAGGGTTCGTCACAAAGTGGTCCCCTACGACATAGTAAAATTTCATCGAAATCGAACCATATTTACGTAAGTTATGAAGCATAATGGATTCTGCTCCTATTTCGTAATCTTTGAAACCACTTCACCCATTTTCAATAGGGTTCGTCCCCAGTTGGTTCCCTACCACATACTAAAATTTCATCAAAATCCTATGACCTGACCTTTGACCCCATTTCGATTATATGTTCAACAGAACCGGCAAAGTATACTTCTGAAACAACATGATAAAGTTTTGTCTCAATCGAAGCATTTTTACGTAAGCTATAACGCATAAGGGCAATGGAATGGATCCCGCTCCTATGTCCTGACATTTGAACCCATTTCGTCCATTTTCAGTAGGGTTCGTCCCCAAGTGGTCCCCTACCACATACTAAAATTTCATCGAACTCAAACCACTTTTACGCAAGTTATGACGCATAAAGGCAATGGAATGGATCCCGCTCCTATGTCGTGACCTTTGACCCCATTTCGCCCATTTTGAATAGGGTTCGTCCCCAGGTGGTTCCCTATCACATACTAAAATTTCATTGAAATCGAACCATTTTTACGCGAGTTATCATGCGGACAGACGGACAAAGCTGGAGCATATACTCTTCTTCAACCTACGGTTGGAAAGCGTAAACAAGTTAGTAAAATCATGCAATGCATTGATTATGATACGCTTTCCAACATACTA
This sequence comes from Macrothele yani, assembly GCA_039090855.1. Lineage (NCBI taxonomy): Eukaryota > Metazoa > Arthropoda > Arachnida > Araneae > Macrothelidae > Macrothele > Macrothele yani. The sequence continues at coordinate 13,034,687 of CM077019.1, forward strand.
GAAATCATTACTCAAGTTATGAGGAAAATGGCTGTGGAATAAATCTCACTCCTGTGCCCTGACCTTTGATCCCATTTCGATGATATTCAACAGAAGTGGTTCAGTATACCTCGAAAATAACATGATAAAGTTTTGTCGCAAGCGAAGCAATTTTACGTAAGTTAATATGCATAAGGGCTGTTTAATAGATCCCGCTTCTGTGTCCTAACCTTTGATCCCATTTCGCCAATTTTCAATAGGGTTTGTCCCCAGGTGGTCCCCTACCACATACTAAAATTTAATCGAAATCCAACCTTTTTTACGTTAGTTATGACGCATAAGAGCAGTGGAATGGATCCCGCTATTATGTCCTGACCTTTGACCCCATTTCTTTCACTTTCAATAGGGTTTCTTCCCAGACGTTCCCCTTACCACATAATACAATTTCATCGAAATCGAACGATTTTTACGCTAGTTATCGTGCGGACGAACATACGCACACAACGCGTGACGTAATGAGGCAGATGGGAATCGCGACCATCTGCTCGCAAGAGTGTGACGTCATAAAACTTTAATAGGATCCACGCAGACGCGTGACGTAATGAGGCAGACAGATGGCGTGACCGCGCGCCAACATCTAATGGGACGACGCCATGACACTACACTAAAAACGTGGTAATTCGGGGTGGTTATTTAACTCACTAAACGAATTTTCCTAAAGTCGAGATAAAGCTAAATCGATTTCTAGTACCAGAAAACGGTAGGTTAACCACCGTCAGCAACTCAATGGGCTATAAGCAGTCGTCCGTTCCTAATTTAGGGTCACTGGTCCAGGGAAGGGAGAGAACCAGTGCCGTAAGACAAACACAACATCCATGCCTCACCGGGATTCCAACCCGGACCCCTATCGGACTAATGATCAGAGGCCATCGCTTAGACAACTGCGTCACCGGAGCGGTAATTGAAGGTTTAACAACCACAGTGAGCAACTCAATGGGCTATAAGCAGTCGCCCGTCCCTAATTTAGGGTCACTGGTTCCAGAGAAGGGAGAGAGCCAATGCCGTAAGACAAACACAACATCCATGCCTCATCGGGATTCGAACCCGGACCCCTTTCGGACGAATGATCAGAGGCCATTGCTTAGACCACTGCGCCACCGGGGCGACAGGCAATGTTTATGGAGCGGTTCCAGTTGGTCATTCAGTGCATTTGCGAGAACATAATGACATAAAGATGGTCATTTACTTACTCAAACATCACGAGCACAACTGGATCAATTGTGTGGACCTGAAAATGGTCAACTTCCTCCTTGGTCAACAGAAAGGCTTCACAAAGTTTCCAACTATGTCTGCATGTGGTACAGCAGAACTCGAGAGAAACACTGGACCTAGAAGGAGTGGGCTATCAGTGAAACTATGCAGGCATACCAAACATTGTCAATGACCCAATCGTCAGCCGAAAGAAGATTATTTTCCCCAAACTCCATGTCAAGCTCGGCTTGATGAAACAGTTCTTGAAGGCATTAAGTACTGAGGGTGAATGTTTTCAACATATAGTTCCTGCTTTGGCTTTCGAGAAGATCAAAGCAGATGTGCCCTTGTACTTGATGAGGAATTTGTCAGGAAGATGAATGACAAGGAGAGGGCAGCATGGCTGTCTTTCGTAGGAGTTATACAAAACTTTCTTGGTAACAAAAAGGCAGATAACTATGAGGTTCTCGTTACAAGAATGCTGTTGGCTTTTCGCGATCTTGGGTGCAACACGATTGTCAAGCTCCATTTCCTGAATAGTCACCTTGATCAATTCCCCGATAACCTTGGGGCTGTTAGTGATGAACAGGGAGAGCACTTCCATCAAGACCTCATGACGATGGAATGGTGCTATGAAGGACGATGGGACAAAAATATGATGGCAGACTACTGCTGGAGCATCAAACGAGATTGCCCTGAGAAAGTCCACAAACGCCACAGCTACAAGCGCAAATTCTTGCCTGAATAGGACATATTTGAACTTTGCATCCCATCCTTATCGGTTGTTCTGAATCACCTATCATTTTTATGTCGAAATATATGTTAATTTAAAGTAAAAAGCATTAGTGCATACTCATATTTGACTGTAATGGATAAATGTTTCAGATTTGACATGTGGCGTTACATATTTTACTCCACACAAGTGATTTTTTTTTTTTTTGCCTTTTTTCAAACTTTATTGCATATTGTGATGCACCTACACGTTTTTGTGTGTACATAAAGAATATCTTTGCCGAGACAGTTATTTAAGCCTAATTTTAAGACTGCGTGACCATAAATTCCTCAGATAGACCATGTCATCATGCAAGAGGCATCAAAATTTCGGGACAAAAGAAAATGTTGAATTGCAAAAAATCTAGAGCTTACAGAGAAAAACTAACTTCAGATTTGAATTCAGCACACTCCAATTAGGTAAGAACAAATGCTGGTATCAATACAACACAAACTTTGTTCTTCAGTGTTATCAGTAGATCTACTGATTTTGACTTTTGTCTATGATAGATTTTCGTAATCTACTGATTTTTCTTTGTTTAAGACTACCTCCTGAATTTTCTATTATTATGCCTAATTTTATGGCTTGAGATGAAATTTTTTGATTATTTGAATGATTTTTTCCCTTTATAAACTGTAAAATAATTTGTATGATGTACCTCTGATAATTTTTTAATTTGATCAATGTCTTGTAAAAAAAGTGACTCAGGATTGTGTAATTTGAATTTTCATACAGGTGTTATCTACTGATTTTTCTTTGTTTAAGGCCACCTCCTGAATTTTCTATTATTATGCCTAATTTTATGGCTTGAGATGAAATTTTTTGATTATTTGAATGATTTTTTCCCCTTATAAACTGTAAAATAATTTGTATGATGTACCTCTGATAATTTTTTAATTTGATCAATGTCTTGTAAAAAAGTGACTCAGGATTGTGTAATTTGAATTTTCATACAGGTGTTATCTACTGATTTTTCTTTGTTTAAGGCCACCTCCTGAATTTTCTATTAGTATGCCTAATTTTACGGCTTGAGATGAATTTTTTTGATTATTTAAATGATTTTTTCCCTCTATAAACTGTAAAATAATTTGTATGATGTACCTCTGATAATTTTTTAATTTGATCAATGTCTTGTAAAAAAAGTGACTCAGGATTGTGTAATTTGAATTTTCATACAGGTGTTTAATAGTTGTTTGTGGGCTACTGGTATTATTTAAAATGCTAGCAGGTTTAAGTATTTCTTCGTATTGAGATTACATCCATTGCTATATTACGTTTGGCAGGTGGTGCATATTTTAAGCAAAAAATACCTGATCTACTGATTTCTGATGAATTTTTGAGCTCTGCTCTACTGATTTCAGGTAAAATTCTGTGGCAACACTGACCGCGAGCAACACGATCGCCTATAAGCAGTCGCCCGTCCCTAATTTGGGGCCCTTTGGTTCCAGGGAAGGGAGAAAACCAGTACCGTAAGCTGTGTTTAAGCTGCCCCTCGCGTTTTCGCCAAATCGCGATAAAAACGGTAATTTCACGACAAAAACTCCTCACTGAATCGCCAAAAAACGAATGTATTCCTTCTTTTTTCTCTCGTCATCCCGCCCACTCATGCTTCGCCCATGCATTGTTTTCTTCCCCGTCATTTTTTTCTTCCGTCTTTGATGTGGCATCCTGTTTCGCCCTGTTGCCATTTTACCATCCCCGTTACCTTTTCACCTGTTACAGAAAAGTAGCAGTGAGCCTGGAGAGCACCTTTCATAAGAGATTTGTTGCGATGGATAACGAAAGAGGCGTTTCGTTTGTTTGTTTCGTCACGGCTAACTGGGATCATCAACTATTGATGTTACTTCTATAACAGTTACAGTTGATAATCCCAGTTAGCCGTGGTTTCGTTAGCTGTTCGCCGCAGCAGCAGCAACCACGGGAGCATCACGCGCCGTTTCAGTTCAGGTCGACCGGTCGGTCCGTATGTCATCGGTTGTGGCTTTGCTCAGTCCAGGTCTTCATTTTTTACTGCATACATTCCAATGTCAAGTAAATGCAAGTATTTTTTTTATTAAAATTAGAAGTGTATAACAAAACCTATTTTTTTATTCTTGAATTCGATTTAAAGTACAAAATTTTATTCAGCCAATGCATTGTGCTTGTGTTTTCATATGGAAATATAGCAAATAATCTAACCGTAAATTTGGTTAATCTGCATAGCATTTTGCTACAACTCTTGCCGACAAAATAGCCAAATTGCTACAAGAGAAAAATCCCAGCTTAAACACTGGTCGTAAGACAAACATAACATCCATGTCTAACTGGGATTCGAACTTGGACCCATCTCGGACTGTGCATTTATTATTATAATTTTACAAAAGTACCAGGAAATGCGTTAATTATTTACGATCTTGGACATTAAAAAAAAAAAGAGAAGCCTGTTTTAGGTGGGGGATCGCCCCAGTCCAGCAGGATCCGCTAGTGAGACAGACACACCTTGACTAACTTAATAGCTCGCATTTGGGGACGTTTCGTGCGTCAAGAAAAAGTACTAAAACACCCTCTACCTTTTCGCATACATTGGTTGCAAACAAAGTCGTACATTAATCTTGAATTAAACTTGCAGATGGACCAATCTGCGTCTTTCACTACAGTGGCGAAGAAGGTCAAGTCGTTCACCTTGTTCGAAAGAACGCTCCGGAATTCATCTCTGCGATAAGCTCTATTATTATGCTCAATCACGAATATTTAACAATTTACCGGGTCACGTTCCATAGTGATACAAGTATATTTCTCCTCCCCAGTAGCATGACTTCGCAGTTTGTTCATTCAGCGTCCATTCTGGGCCACTACATCTCACCGCTTTCATACTTACAACTCTCAAAATCCAAATACTCCAAAGACTTTTATGTTCACGTGTAAGATATGCAATTAGAATTTCAACGAGGACACTAGTAGCCATTCCGCTTAACAGAAACCCGGAAGAACTGTTCGTGTTGCTGCCGTTACGTTATGTTATTACGTCATCGATACACGCAATTCAAAATGGAACTTGGATTTGGTTTGGGGTACCTGTTAAAAAATTTCTGAAATTTACGAGCTACTTTCCGTGATTCGTTTGGTGAATTAACCAAGCATATTTCTGATACTACCTTTCCTGTGAAATGACGGGAAAAACTGAATTTCACGGATTTTTCGTACGCCCAGGAAATTCTGAATTTTCCGACCTTTCCGCAATTCCTTTCGTATATTAACGGAAAAACTCCGTCTCACTTTTTAGCACGTCTTTTGTAAAAAAAGATCTTGCTTATGTTATCGGTTTGTCCGTCCGTCCGTCCGTCTGTAGACACGATATCTCTGCAACTATTAGTCCGATTTGAAAAATATTCTTTTTGCATTGAGAAGCTTGAAATATCCAAATGATGATACTTCATTTTGTTTTGTTTATGCGATGTATAATTTTGCCGCTAAATGGCGTAAATGCAGATAATGTCGAATTCAAAAATACGTTTTATTCTACATCATCATCATTGTCAACCATTATCAATCCACTGCTGGACGAAGGTCTCCCCAAGTTTCCTCCACAACGGTCTGTCTTGTGCCAGTCTCATCGATGTCACTCCCGCATATTTTCAAATTTCATCCACCCATCTCCCATGTGGTTCTTCTGGGTCTTTTCCTGTCCCTTGGAATCCAATCTAAAATTTCGGCTGTCCATCGATGGTCTGTCCTTCTGGCAGTATGTCCAGCCCATTGCCATTTCAGGGATTTAACTCTGATCATGATGTCTTCCACTCCGGTCATTTTTCAGATCCACGAGTTCCTCTTCTTATCTCTCCTGGTAACACCAAGTATGCAACTCTCGATGCTACTTTGAGTTGTCTGCAGCCTTTGTATGTCTCTTTTAGTTAAGGTCCACGTCTCTGCACCATACGTAAGCACTGGAAGGATGCATTGATCAAACACTTTTCTTTTAAGACATAATGGCATATTGCTCTTGAAATTATGCTGTTTCTTCCAAAAGCTCTCCAGGCAAGTTTTGTACGCCGATTAATTTCTTCATCGATGTGACCCTCACTTGATATCTGCTGTCCAAGATAAATGTACGTGTCTGTTATCTCCAGCTTTTCTAAATCAATCGATAAATCTTCATTTCTTGTAAAAGCATTGAACATCACTTTTGTCTTCTGAAAGTTCATTTTTAATCCCACTTCTTTACTCTTGTCAGCAAGTTCCTGGATCATACTCTGCAGTTCTGGTAGGGTAGTTGCAAAAATGACTACGTCATCAGCAAAACGAAGGTGGGTTAGATAATCTCCATTAATCTTTATCTCTTGGTTTTCCCAGTTCAGTGATTGAAAGACATTTTCCAATATGGCATTAAAGAGCTTCGGAGATATGGTGTCACCTTGTCTCACTCCCTTTCCAATTTTTATGTGTGTTGTATTTTCAAACAGCCGAATCTTTGCACTTGCATTTTCATAGATGTTATTAATAATATTAATGTATGCATCTTCAATACCGCAGGATTTCAGAGCCATTGTAACTGCTGATGGTTTCACCGAATCAAAGGCTTTTTCGTAATCGATAAAAGCCATGCACAATGGAAGTTCATATTCCCTCGCTCTTTCAATTAGTTCTCTCAGCACGTGGATATGATCTATTGTGCTGTAGCCACTCCTGAATCCAGCTTGTTTTCTCGGTTGAGCCATGTCCAGTGTGCCCTTCAAGCGGTGTGAAAGAACTTTGGTGAAGATTTTATAAACCACTGAGAGGAGGCTGATAGGTCTGTAGTTTCCTGAGATCCTCAATGTCACCTTTTTTATGTAGCAGGATCATTGTAGCGTTCTTCCAATCCTCAGGAATCTTTCCTTCATTAAGGCATCGAGTGAAAATTTGGGCGAGTACTGTTTCGATTTCTCCACTTGCTTCTTGTATGATGTCTATAGTAATTCCATCTTCTCCTGGAGCTTTTCCCCGCTTCATGTTCTTGATTGCATGAGCAACTTCTGCTGGGAGGACTGGAAGAACTCTGGTATTGGTACCTTTCATGATGTCTGGAGTACATGTATCATCCCTTTCATATAATTTGGAGTAGATATCTTTCACTCTTGTCAAAATTTCGCCTCTATTTCTTGTTACAGAACCATCTTCTTTTCTCAGTGCCATAATCTGTTTTCTTCCCTTACTGAGATGTCCCTTTGCTATCTTTAGGCTTTGGTTGTTTTCAATTGCTTTCCTCAATAGCTCACAGTTATTCTACGTATTTGCTTCTAAACATCCGATTGAAAAAAATATTTTATCTTTTGATTCCATTTATGTCGAAGAGTATTTAAGGTATAGTTACTTTTTAAAATTACGTATAGATTTCCCGCTAGGGGGCGTAAGAGTTAAATTACGTTTTCCCCGATATCTCTTCTTCTAAAACTCAGATTTGAAAAACATTTTCTTTAGTGGATACAGCTCATGATGGAAAATCTTTTGCATATAATTTCTAATTTTTGGTAAAGAATACTTTGCCCACCAGGGGGCGTAAGTGTTAATTTTAGCTTCTGATGTATTTGCCATAAAATCTGAGCTTCTAAAATCCCGATTGAAAAAATTATTTCGTGGACCGATGCCACTCACGTCGATAAACCTTTCCGAATATTTTCTTCTTTAAATATTCCATGGTTTCTCCGCCAGGGGGCGTAGATGTATATCTTATATTTGTCAATGTCTCTACTTCTAGGAGTCCTATTTGAAAAATTCCTTCAGTGCGACATGTTTTTTATATAATTTCAAAATTTTCAAGTAATTCATAGACTTTCCGCTAGGGGTGAAAAGGCAAATTGCGTTTCCACCTATATCTGTGCTTCTAAATCTATGATTTGAAAAATTCTTATACAGCTCCTAATGGGAAATCCTTTGCACATAATTTCCAATTTTTGTAAAAGATGGTTTGGCCACCAGGGGCGTAAGACCTAATTTCCGATTCTGATGAATTTGCAGCAAAATATGAGCTTCTAAAATCTCGATTGAAAAAAGTCGTTTGTAGACCGATACTACTCATGTCGACAAACCTTTTAGGAACATTTTCTCTTAAAATAATGCATGGTTTCTACGCCAGGCGGCGTAGATGTATATCTTGTTTTCGTCAAAATCTCTACTTCTAGGAGTCCGATTTGAAAAATTTCTTCTTTGTTGGATAGTGTTTCCGACGTGAAATGTTTTTCATATAAATTCAAAATTTTCAAATAAATCATAGACTTTCCGCTAGGGGGAGCAAAGGTAAATTGCGTTTTCTGCGTTATTTCTGCTTCTAAAACTCCGATTTGGAAAATTCTTCCTGTACCGCATAGAACACCCGATGGAAAATAGTTTTCATATAATTTCTGATGTTTTGTAAAGAATGGTTTGGCCACCAGGGGGCAAAAGCGTTAATTTCTGGTTCTGATGTATTTGCAGCAAAATCTGGGATCCTGAAAACTCGACTAAAATTTTATTTTTCTGGGACCGCTACCGCTCATATTGAAAAACCTTTTGAGAATAGTTTCTTCCTAAAATAATGCATGGTTTTCACACCAGGGGCGTAAAGTCACATCTAATTTGTTTCGATATCTCTGTTTCTAAGAGTCCGATTTGAAACATCCTTTCTGCGTTGGAGAGCGTTTCCAGTGCAAAATGTTACTCATATAAATTCCTGTTTTTCTTAATGCGCAAGTCTGCAACCAGAGGGCGTAAGCTCACGGTTCCGTTTACAGCAGCATCTGAGGGATTAACAGCCCGATTGAAAAACTTTCTTCCGTCATATACTATTGTTTTCCATACCAGTTCCATTGACTTTGAATAGCTATGATAAATTTAATTTGCGTCAGAACGGATTCAAACAAATGCCGCCCCGGTGGCGCAGTGGTCTAAGGCGCTTGCCTCTGATCATTCGTCCGTAAGGGGTCCGGGTTCGAATCCCGGTCAGGCATGGATGTCGTGTTTGTCTTACGGCACTGGCTCTCTCCCTTCCCTGGAACCAGTGACCCTAAATTAGGGACGGGCGACTGCTTATAGCCCATTGAGTTGCTCACGGTTGTCGTTAAACCTCCAATCAAAAAAAAAAACAAAAAAAAACGGATTCAAACGACGTGCTTAATACACCCGAAAATTCGGTGTCATCTTTCTTGTTTTATTTCCGGTAATAGGAGAGCTTCGCGAAAATATTTCAGATTTTATTATTTGTTAAATTTCCGTAGTCTGTCGAAGAATCTGATTTTAAAGTTCCGAAGGATATTGTGGGTAGTATAGCTGGAGGAGACTGGCACAAGACAGACCGTTGTGGAGGAAACTTGGGGAGACCTTCATCCAGCAGTGGATTGATAATGGTTGACAATGATGATGATGATGATGATAGCTAATTAATTTTGGTTATTGTGGCTCAGGATATTTCTTCTCCTCACCCCCATTTTGTGCACTAGGTGTCTGTGAAAATGTGAAAATACGGAAGTTAAACAAAAAAAAAAAAAAAGTTCGTTAAAAGGCGGACATTTACCGGCAACTTTGCAGCACGTTATTTCCAGAAATTTTCCGTAATCATTTATGTTTTACAGTGCAGTTCGGTCAACCATTATGGCAATATCACAAGCTGACACCATTTACCATCCAAAGGATGTTTTTACAGAATGCTAATTTGAAGTTTTTAAGCTGCTCCATAAGGAATAAGCCTTTTATTAACATTTAACGAAACTACAGCTAAAGGGCACGAATGATTTTTTATACGGCTGGCTAAGCCAGTAAGGTTTGCTCATCCCGCCTTCCTCGCAAATGAATAATCGTGACGTCACTGAGTGACATCACCGCCCTACCATGTGAATCGTCGATACGAATTGTAGCTATGGAGGAATATATCTTTCAACAATTTTTATAACTCGAACACAGAACAAAATCTTATGCAAAAGTACATTTACAATAAATACAGAAGAAATTCCCGGTCATGTGAATATTTTAGTAACGAAGATTTCAAAAATACCTCCCGCACATTTTTCTTACGTAAAGGGCGGGAAAACGGTTATACCTTTAAGCGGAGTGTGTAAATTGCGAACTAAAATCGGACCGCTCTCAACCCCTATATGTAAATTGCGAACTAAGAGCCAAAGACCCCAATGTGTAAATTTCGAACCAACTTTTCTAGACCCGATGTGTAAATTGCGAACCAACTTTTCAGCGCCCATTCTGACGATATCAAAAAATAAACCAGTATGAAAAAATAATGACTAAAACAATGTAAAACAATTTAAAGCAATGTGTTCACGAAAACAACAAAACTAGTTTGTCATCCTTTCGCAGGGGACATGTTAATTTTTTTTCTGTGATGTTCCATATTTAGTATATACGTACATTTTTGCACGTAATTCATTTTATTCACAAAAACAACAAAACTAGTTTGTCATCCTTGCGCAGGTGCGATATTAATTTTTTTTTCTGTGATGTTCCATATTCAGTATATGTACAGTTGTACTTAATTCATTGTATTCACGAAAACAACAAAACTAGTTTGTCATCCTTGCGCAGGGGCCATGTTACTTTTCTCTGTGACGTTCCATATTTAATATATGTACATTTGTACTTAATTCATTTTATTCACGAAAACAACAAAACTAGTTTGTCATCCTTGCGCAGGGGCCATGTTACTTTTCTCTGTGACGTTCCATATTTAATATATGTACATTTGTACTTAATTCATTGTATTCACGAAAACAACAAAACTAGTTTGTCATCCTTTCGCAGGGGACATGTTAATTTTTTTTCTGTGATGTTCCATATTTAGTATATACGTACATTTTTGCACGTAATTCATTTTATTCACGAAAACAACAAAACTAGTTTGTCATCCTTGCGCGGGTGCGATATTAATTTTTTTTTTCTGTGATGTTCCATATTCAGTATATGTACAGTTGTACTTAATTCATTGTATTCACGAAAACAACAAAACTAGTTTGTCATCCTTGCGCAGGGGCCATGTTACTTTTCTCTGTGACGTTCCATATTTAATATATGTACATTTGTACTTAATTCATTTTATTCACGAAAACAACAAAACTAGTTTGTCATCCTTGAGCAGGGGCCATGTTACTTTTCTCTGTGACGTTCCATATTTAATATATGTACATTTGTACTTAATTCATCGTATTCACAAAAACAACAAAACTAGTTTGTCATCCTTGCGCAGGGGCCATGTTAATTTTTTTCTGTGATGTTCCATATTTAGTATATACGTACATTTTTGCACGTAATTCATTTTATTCACGAAAACAACAAAACTAGTTTGTCATCCTTGCGCGGGTGCGATATTAATTTTTTTTCTGTGATGTTCCATATTCAGTATATGTACATTTGTACTTAATTCATTTTATTCACGAAAACAACAAAACTAGTTTGTCATCCTTGAGCAGGGGCCATGTTACTTTTCTCTGTGACGTTCCATATTTAATATATGTACATTTGTACTTAATTCATCGTATTCACAAAAACAACAAAACTAGTTTGTCATCCTTGCGCAGGGGCCATGTTAATTTTTTTCTGTTATGTTCCATATTTAGTATACGTACATTTTTGTACGTAATTCATTTTATTCACGAAAACAACAAAACTAGTTTGTCATCCTAGCGCAGGGGCGATATTAATTTTTTTTCTGTGGTGTTCCAAATTCAGTATATGTACATTTGTACTTAATTCATTGTATTCACGAAAACAACAAAACTAGTTTGTCATCCTTGCGCAGGGGTGATGTTAATTTTTTTTTTTTCTGTGATGTTCCATATTTAGTATATGTACATTTGTACTTAATTCATTGTATTCACGAAAATATCTTAATTTTGCAGTAAGTGTAGGTGTCTACGATTAACAAATCTTTTCCTTTTTCAGAGATCGAGAGCGTCACTTCCATCGTAAAACTTGTCGAATAACAAAAGATATCTTTAAAGCAAAGCAATCAAAACAGACGAGCTAGCTTAGGTAATTCCAGCAGATGTTCAGAGAGCCGCCCCGGTGGCGCAGTGATCTAAGCGATGGCCTCTGATCATTCGTCCGAATGGGGTCCGGGTTCGAATCCCGGTGAGGCATGGATGTTGTGTTTGTCTTACGGCACTGGCTCTCTCCCTTCCCTGGAACCAGTGACCCTAAATTAGGGACGGGCGACTGCTTATAGCCCATTGAGTTGCTCACGATGGTCGTTAAACCTCCAATAAAAAAAAAAAAATATTCAGAGAAGTCGGTTCGCAATTTACATATAGAGTTTTAATGGCGGTCTGATTTTGGTTCGCAATTTACACGCTCTAGTTCGCAATTTACATACCACCCTTTTAAATGCTAATTTAGTTACAAGGAGAATTGTTTTCTGTTTTTATATAAATTTATAAAGGAAAACAGGACGTATTGTTGTCATATAATAAAGAATTTCTTTATGAGGAATAAGAAAAACATCTCGGCTACATTCCCCAAATGTTTTTAATTAAAAATTGGAAACATTATGAATTAAAAAAAGTGGTAGAATTTATGAAGATTATTCCAGCTGGTTTACGAATAATAATTCAGACAAGCTGCTAGGGTGCAGATACAAAGTAACGTGGCGATTAGGTAGCCTTATGATGTAGATTTGGACAGTGACGTCACAAAGCAATCAGCAGAAGTGCAGGATGAGCATAACCTTGGAAAAAAACTAAGGTTAAAGAAAGAACTAAAAACTCGCCACGCGCGCTAGGCAATGTGCTTGAAAATTAAATGAATGCGTAACATTAAATAAAAGGAACATTATAGATAAGTTTGTTTCGCTCTTTGGGGAAAGAACGTAGAACTGAATTCGTAATTTACCGTTCCAAATATGCCATCAGTTTTCTCCTTCTCTTTTTTTTTTTTTTTTTTTTTTTGAAATTGCAGTTCGAAGGACCACTACGAGGTTACAACTGCCTTTGAACGTAGTGTCATAACATCCAAGTTCTCCTTCGTTAAAGTGTGCAATTTTTATTCCTTAAAATTGAAGGACAACTCATCGAACAAGTTAAATCATTTCGCTATTTGGGTCAAATTATTACTGGAGATGCAAGATGTGAAAAGAAAATCAGAATGAGACTGGGGAAGGCAAAAACGGCCTTTAGAGAGAATCAAAGACTACTGACAGCCAGAAATATAGATCTAAAATTGAAGAAGAGAATTTTAAAGGCATATGTTTGGCCAGTAGCTCTCTGCGGCTCTGAGACATGGACATTGACCAAGAAGGAAGTGAAAGGGCTGGAGGCATTTGAGATGTGAAGTTATAGAAGAATGGAGAGAATAAGTTGGCTAGACAGAAAGACTAATGAGGAGGTCCTGGAGAGAGTGGGAGAACCCTTAAAGAGAATAAGAATGTTATGGATAGAGGCCCGATTCTGAAAGTTTTAGAAGGAAAAATTCAAGGCAAAAGAGGAAGAGGGAGGCCACGGATTAGTTTTGTGGCACAGCTACTCCAAGACACTCATACCAGGACATATTTAGGTGTACAAATAAGTTTTGTACACCTAAATATGGGGGCACGTATTAGATGTACAAAACTTATGGGGCGGCCCACAGCCATTATCCTCATAACTTGAGTAATGATTTCTGGTATGTTGGAAAGCGTATCATAATCAATGCATTGCATGATTTTACTAACTTCTTCTGTTTCTAAACCTCTAGTTCGTTTATATTATTATTTTTTTTTTTTTATGTTGAGGAATGAAGACGAGTTACAGTTATGCAATGTGAAGCAAAATGTTGTTAGCAAGGTGGAGACTGATATTCTTCGGTCGTTTGACCATGGTGAAAGAATGAGTGATGAGATGCTTACTAAACAAATTATTTTAGCCCAAGTGGCAGGAAGGAAAAGCAGAGGAAGGCCAAGGAAGTCATGTGAGAATCAGATTCAGAAGTGTCTGCATGAGAGAAAAAAATTATGAGTATGAAGTATAGAAGGTCTTACGTATGTCGTGTGATGGATGTCAGTGAAGCTCGAGTTGTATGTCAAGATCGCTGTAAATGGAGAAGTTTGATAAGGCAACATTAAGTAAATAATCAGTTAAAAATTTATCTGGTAGTTTGTATTTCTTTGTGGAGCCAATCTCTGAATCTCAGAGAACAGCTTAGTGATATGTATGTATGCTGTTGAAGATACAGAACGTTTTATTTCCAGATTTACAGCAAATTTTGGTTCTTTTGAAAATTGTTACGAAAACCTGTGGATTTATTATTACTGTAATTATACAAAAACAAACGTATTTATTATTTAGATATCGGTCATTTAAAATGGGAAAACGTGCTTTAGAGAGGGCCGGTCACCACTAGTGTGTGTGAGACAAGAGAAAGTATGAGTGCACACGCGTACAATTCGACACAAGCTGCGTTCAATGCTTTTCATCTCATCACGATAAAAATCAGCTTCTTTCAATTATTTGTCATCAACTCCTTCCACTGGGTGTGTCTGTCAGTTTTTAGGAAGCCAATCAGGAGATAAAACTGAAATACAACACAATGAGCTCTCAGCTGGATACTACCAAGCTAACGACCAAGGCATACACAAGCATTACAAGATGTTTATAAACAAAAGCCACTGACTCGTGACTAACGCACAATTTATGAAAGATTCCTTCATGAACATATCAGACTGCTGTTGAAAGAGAACAGATTCTTTCGCTATCCGAACTTAAATTACACTAATTTGTTCCTTAATTTACGAAATGAAAGCATCTTGTTGATTGATATCATAAACGTGGACTCTTGCATCGAGCTCGTTGTTAAAGTAGGCTGGAGGTGCTGAATCGGAAAGTTCTAAACTATCTCCATTAAGTATGAAACGGCATCATTTAGGGAGTGCTGAAATATACAGGGTGTCCATAAAGTCTTTCCCACATTACAAAAATTGTAAGTTAAAATAAAATGGTTGGCAACATAATATAGCAGCAGTCGTAAAGTTATATATAATTTATGACTACAAAACTTGTGGTTTTGAGATAAAATAAAAATACCAATGTCTGCCACAATTAAAGGTTTATTATATATCGACTATAGTTTCGCAGAGCTATTGGCTCGGCATCATCAGGACGAATAGCTCTGCGAAACTATAGTCGATATATAATAAACCTTTGATTGTGGTAAACGTTGGTATTTTTATTTTAACTCGTAAAGTTGTTGGGTTTTTTTGGGGTTTTTTTCTGTTCTTTAGGTGAGCGCTACTGCTGAATACGAGGAGCATTTCATCGATAATGGCTTCCATGGAAGAAAAAGCGGCATGCGTGTTGTGGTTCCATGAGACCAAATCGGCGATTACTGTCCAGCGTCATTTCAGAAAAGTGTATAGTAATTTCATAAAAAGGAATAAAACTGAACAGTAATTTCTTAAAAAGGAATAAAATTGTAGAATAATTTCATAAAAAGGAATAAAATTGCAGAGTAATTTCATAAAAAGGAATAAAATTGCAGAATAATTTCTTAACAAAGAATAAAATTGCGGTAATATCATAAAAATGAATAAAATTGCAGCGTAATTTCTTAAAAAGAAATAAAACCGCAGAGTAATTTCTTAAAAAGGAATAAAATTGTAGAGTAATTTCTTAAAAAGGAGTAAAATTGCAGAGTAATTTCATAAAAAGGAATAAAATTTCAGGATAATTTTTTAAAAAGGAATAAAATTGCAGAGTAATTCCACAAAAAAAGAAATGAAATTGCAGAATAATTTCATAAAAAGGAATAAAATTGCAGAGTAATTTCTTAAAAAAGGAATAAAATTGCAGAGTAGTTTTTTAAAAAGGAATAAAATTGCAGAGTAATTTCATAAAAAAAGGAATAAAATTGCAGAATAATTTCATAAAAAGGAATAAAATTGCAGAGCAATTTTATAAAACAGAATCAGCGTTATTTTATTTCATAAAAAAGGAAAAAAGGAATAAGTAAAATTGTGAGAAAGTAACTGCAGGTGGAGTTTTCATTCACTGCGACGGAAATTAAAAAAAATATTATTTCCGTGGAATTTTTTCTTTAGTGCAAGATGGAAGAAGATAAAGCTGAAAGAAAACGTCGCTTAAATGGAGAACGACAACGGCGATGACGTGAAAACCAATATTCTAATACTTTGCATAACTTGAACGAAGGTAGAGGTAATCGCAGACGAAATGAAACTTTTGAATTCAACCGTTTATTATAGTTACTAGCGACCCGGCCCAGCTTCGCACGGTAGCAATTCAGAATTTACGGCGAATCTAAAGAGAGACGACTATTACGTTCACCGGGCGACTGCCTTTCTCTTTGTCAAATTATTCTTTGTCTGTCATTTGCCAATCGAGATTCTGTTTCTTAGAAAGTTTCATTATGACGGGATAAACAAATTCTTTTAGCTTCCGATGTACTACGACCTATATTCGATTTTCGTCTAGGCATAATGTTAATACAATATTTAAATTTTAACTAAAGAGCTACTCAAAGAGTTACATACGTGTGAACGAAAACAACTACGCATTTAGTCTGTGCGAGCGCCGATAAACCAATTCTCTTTCAGCGTCCGATGTAACAACGCATTTAGTCTGTGCGAGCGCCGATAAACCAAATCTTTCAGCATCCGATGTAACGACGCATTTAGTCTGTGGCCTTGCATGTCAGACCGGCCGTCGCGCATGCGCCTCGCGTCTTTTTCCCAATGAGCAAAAAAGTTTCGAAAACCGTCGCCGCGCATCGTTGTTTAGGCAGTGGAAGTCACAAAAGAATGCGAACGGCGGTTTTTTCATTGACTTGTCACTAAAATCGTTACTGCTCGGCTCCCTTTTGTCATAAATTAATGTTTCATAAACCTAAATCTTCCTCGACAAATGCTCTATGGAATGGTGAAAACCGCATCAATTCTCGAGATTAGTCCGAACAAACAGACAGACGCCTACAGGGGACTTTATTTTATACTATGTTTAGATATATATGTATTTTACGATTCGTGTTGTAAAAATCTCAGTCACAGCTTTTTCACCCGAGCGTGGCACGGGCTATGAACTAGTGCTACCATATTTCAACTGTTACTTTGTGACGGGTTCTTTTGGCACCATAACAACGTATAACGAAGTGAATTTCTCCGTCATTTTTATCCGCGCCGGGGTTCGAACCCGGGTCCACTCATTCCGGAATAAGTTGCTCTACCAATTAAGCTACGCGGACATGTATTCTGATTCCTATCTGCCTTTATGTCATGTGCGTCCTGCTGGCAGGTACGTCACATCTCCCCCCCGAAAGAGGGCCGGGGGCATGGCCCACGGATCAGCCGTGACCATGAATCGTTGCAGGCAGACAACCACTGTAGAACGTGCACTTGAGAACTCCCAGTCAATCTGGCGTGTGGAATGCAACGTCACACACATTTATTTTTCGAAGCACTGGAGAAAGGATTCTCTGATTTTTCCTATCTCGCGGTGTGGAAATAACATCACACCAATGCGAGATTTTGAACGGTCGGGTCATCCGGGTAGTTCGGGCGCCATTATAACGAAGTAAATTTCTCCGTCATTTTTGGTCTACGCCGGGATTCGAACCCGAGTACGCTTATTCCGGAACAAGTCGCTCTACCAACTGAGCTACGCAGACATTTATTCTGATTCCTATCTGCCTTTATGTCATGTGCGTCCTGCTGGCAGGTACGTCACAAACGATTTCAGTTCCATTTAACTAGAAATAAACTTACCCTCAAAGAAATAGAGTCATTCCAAGAAAATGGACGATGATTATGGGTATGCAACCGCCGTTTAAAAGAGAAAGGAGACAGAAACTATCAGGAAACCAGCACACATTTATTCAACGAAATATTGGCCGTTAGTATTAATTTTTCAGGCAAACGTTAGGCCATTTTTCAGGTAACAAATGAATGCCCCTGTGATGAAGGACTCGGGTTTTGAGCTGAACGAAATTTTCCACCTCTGGAACTGTGGTGAACCGCTGTTGGGCTAGGGCATGTTGCATAGAGCGGAACAGATGAAAGTCTGAGGGTGCAATGTCCGGGGAGTAAGCCAGGTACGGTAAACCCTCCCAGTGTAACTGTTCAAGGGTTGATTTCGTGGTGGCACCGACATGTGGTCTGGCATTATCGTGTAACAGGATGACTGGGCGGCGTCCTTTACTTGTCCATTGGCGTTTTTGCTCGATTGCGGCGTTCAGTTTCATCAACTGATCGCTATATCGTTGTGCAGTGATTGTTTCGTCCGATTTGAACAGTTCAAAATACAGCACTCCGTGCATATCCCACCACACACACAACAACACCTTTTCCCCATGGATACCCTGTTTTGCAGTGGATGTTGATGGCTGGCCTGGGTCGACCCAGGATCGCTTGCATACGGGGTTATCGCAATAGACCCATTTTTCATCCCCGGTGACAACCGTTCACAAGAAATTCTTCCCTTGAAACCTCTTCAGCAAAGACATGCAGATGCTCAATCGTTGACCAATATTACGCTCCGTTAAAGTATGCGGAACCCACTATCCAATCTTTTGGATCTTCCCCAAGGCCTGTACACGCCGTACCACCGTCGATTGAGCCACTTTCAAACGTTTCGCCAGTTGCGTTGTCGATTGTGTGGCATCCTCTTGCAACAGTGATTACAGCCCTTCGTCTGCGAGTTTCTACGGTCTACCTGCACGTGGCTTGTCTTCCAAGCTTAGATCACCTTTTTTAAACCTGGCAAACAATTCTCGACACGTTCGTTCACCCATAACCGTTTCACCATACGCCTGACATATTGAACCGTATGCTTCACTCGCTCTTTTCCCAAAATTAAACATGAATGACATACAGTGCCGCAAATGAACTTTATCGACCGCCATGCTTGGCTTCATGTATGAACTGACAGCACGGGTCGCCGGCCGGTTAGACCCCTACAGCGCCCACTAGCGGGGGCGGCGAAAACTTTTGCATACCCCTAATATATAAAAATATGAAGATAACTTAATTACAATAAGTTAACGTCGTACAGAGACATCTTTGCTCTGTACGACCAACAACTCCCTTGACATTAATCACGCGCTTCAATATACGTCATAAGATGAGATAATATATACACAACACGCGCATTACTATATGCGATATGATAGACAACAATGCTACGCAAATTTCCAAGTGTCGACGTGAGAAAACGATATGAAATACAATTATGATAAAAACAGAAATGCTCCATAAAATGCAATTACACGCTAATGCAATTGCACGCGACGATTTATTAATGGAATGTGCTGAAAAAGCAGCAGATGTGAAAACAGAATTACGCAGAACTCGTTGTGAAACAAACGGCTTCCTCAACGCGCTTCCTGGGTGTTTCACTTTCTTTTTTTTTTTTTTTTTTTTTATATAGAGGGCAGAAAGGTTTTCACGACCTTTTTGGCAGCGATCCGCGTTCTCTTGTCTTCTGCCATTTTAAGTGAAGACTGCGTTAGCGATAAAACTTCGGCTACAGCGGCCTCCTTATCGGGCAAAGTGACTGCCTGTAATACATGCAAAGAGACAGAGCAGAACCATATTCGGCAAGTGGTTGACACAAAAACCAACCGGTTTATTGATCGTGGGTGGCAAAAGGAAATTGGCTTCAAAGCTGAGAAGATCGTCGCATTCAGCAGACAGCTAGCTGTGCTTGCATATAATCATGAATCATTTGTACGTAGGAATATTTATTCATCAATCGTTTCTCTGACACCACTGCGCAAGTTGCCGAAACTGCAGAAGATCACGAGGTTACTCGAAAAAGCATCCGTTACCGAAATGATCTCGTGACTGGCACATTCATGTCACATTCGCCTAGTAATGTAGTTCTAAGAAAAAAAAGTGCCTTAGCGGTGAACGGGTTAGGCGTAACAAATATGGTATGCGGTTGTCATCAGTTATACTGTAAAAAATAAGTGGTTTGAATTCACGAAAAATTTCTGAAAATAACGGAAAATGTCTGAAAATAGTTGCGGGTAAGGTGTCCGTACTTTCAGAAATATCCGTTTTTCAAAGTGCTCGTTTATTTTAACTTCCGTATTTTTACAGGTTTTCCTGGGAAATAGAGATTAGGGAACTCCACCTTCGCACATACGCAGTTGGACGATCAGATCAGTGGCAGTGGCGTAACTACCACCCCCGCAGCTACGAGGGGGCGCAGGCAACAAAAGGGCGAACTGTAGCAAGTTAATAGTTTTATGAAAAACTCCAAACACGCAAAAAAAGAAAACATAATTAACCCAAAGATTCATATGTTCCTTTAAGAGATATTTAGATTTACCTATGTACATGCATGTCAAGTTCCACTTTTAAAACACTGGATGCCCTACAGATTGACCGGGTTGTAACACACACACACACACACACACACACACTCTCTCTCTCTCTCTCTCTCTCTCTCTCTCTCTCTCTCTGCTGAGGAAAAGTGCGAAACCGTATTTTTTGTGGTCTCTCTCTCTCTCTCTCTCTCTCTCTCTCTCTCTCTCTGCTGAGGAAAAGTGCGAAACCGTATTTTTTGTGGTCTCTCTCTCTCTCTCTCTCTCTCTCTCTCTCTCTCTCTGCTGAGGAAAAGTGCGAAACCGTATTTTTTGTGGTCTCTCTCTCTCTCTCTCTCTCTCTCTCTCTCTCTCTCTCTCTCTGCTGAGGAAAAGTGCGAAACCGTATTTTTTGTGGAGAAAGTGAGAAAATAAGTCAGTCACCTAGGATTACATACACGACAGGTGCCAACATTTATTAACAGCAGCCGCAGATTTGCTGTGCATAAGAAGGTGATTTCTTCAAGTGATTTATTTTATTTTGGGACGAACGTTGCTATTGATTTCAGTTCTTCCTTATAGTAAGTATGTCTATCTCATTCACTGTGTGGGAACTTTAATATACAAGCGAACGACATCGATTTGCAAAATGTCATTAAAGCGACTAAGTGGAGCACAGTGTCGGCGAAAGAAAAAAAGAAGCAGGAGAGTGCGCGAAGAAACTTCCAGAACTCGACCAGCTCGGGACCGCCGGGACACCTCCTCTCTATGTTTACGGGCCTGGCCACCGGATTAAGAACTTG
Source organism: Macrothele yani (assembly GCA_039090855.1). Classification (NCBI taxonomy): domain Eukaryota; kingdom Metazoa; phylum Arthropoda; class Arachnida; order Araneae; family Macrothelidae; genus Macrothele; species Macrothele yani. Next base: position 13,055,708 of record CM077019.1, read on the forward strand.
CTTATGACGTCACGCTAAGCGATGGGAAAGTCCACGGGTAGCTCAAGACATCAATGTGAAAATATTTATTATTTTGCTTCAAATTATTTAAATTCCTTTTGACTGATGATTGTGAGCAATTACTCCATGTACAAAATGTAAAATTTGTGTTAAAAACATTAGCGGCAAAGAAGGTTCAAGAGTTGAATGTGGTAAACGGAAAATGTTCAAAATGTAATCAAACCAAATTTGAACTGTGACTAAAGCACGCTTCTGTATGTTTAAAGATATGTTTAAATAACTACTCAAAGTTGAAAAACGACACCTTAAATAACAGGTTAGGGAAAAGGAAATATGCTATGTTTGTAGTAGCTACTTAATGAATCTGGTCTTCCTGTGTACCTCAACAATAATGGGAATATCTCCAAATTTTGGAAAAGACATTTGATAATTATCATTACAGGGAAATTAAATCCTAGTTTCAGTCTAACTACCCTAAACCCCATACAAATAAATATATTTTAATCTTTATTTTGTATATTTCAATCTTCATTTCACGTGTGGGACAAAATTATCAAGCATGCGTGTTCTAACACATGCTCATAACCAGGGGGGGGGGGGGGGGGCGAAATCAGTACAAGGTGAGTTTATTTTTCATTTATTTATTTATGCATGTACATTGTGCTGAGATTTACACATTCTCAGTAACAATTTAGTCTAGTTGGCAGCTTCAAAACTTTTTTATTTATATCTGTATGCCCTGCAACATTATGCAGATAAATAGTAAGATTGTATTTCTAACTCTCTCAATTTCAAAATAGACTGGGGGGGGGGAGAGGCTAAGTTGTTAAAACCACACATAAATATAGACTGTAGTAGCATTATGAGCATTTTTTCTTTCCTTTTTTTTAATCTATTTCTGGGTGCACTGCAACGTTCATCTGGTGCAGCACTATTATAACTTTTCTTTTGTGAATTACCTTTTCAAACACATTCTCAGTATATTAATTTTGGAACACTTTTCCTCTTGAGATTTATTATTTTTTGGATGAAAGCACTGTTATTTGACCAGTAAAAGTTAGGGTCTAAAAACGCAATTTTGGAGGCTGTTTTATTAATTTTTCGCCGGTTTTTCTTTCACACGTGCAAATTGCAATGTAACAGTATGTCAACGTACTAATAGATTGCGTTTCAGTTATTTTCTGCGTCTGTTTAAAACTGCATTAAGAGAGCTTTTTAGTATGACCGTTTATATTCATACAGAACAGAGAAAGCGTAATTCCTGAGAAAGGTAAAACAGACGCAAATTCCTTTCTTTCTCAAATAATCCAATAATAATAATCATTGCGCGATTTAAAATCCGATTTAACAAGATCACATTAAAGGTTTATTACATTAAAATATATTATTTACAAGTTAAAATCTACTAGATGTTTCAATGTCGATTATTATTGGATTATTCCAGAGGTGCACGACAACTAATTCTAAGTTCTTTCTTTCTCTTTTTTTTTTTTAATTTCGGTAGAACTACTATTATAAGGTAATATATCATAAAACAATATGCAGAAAACTAAAACATAGACCTTATTAAGCTGTTCCTCCAAGCATTAAGTACAACTGAATGCCCAGAAAGGTACGGTGCTGTAACCTTGGTGCATTACTCCGTCGCTTAGCGTGACGTCACAAAAAAGATGGCCAGGTCCGTAAAGAGAGAAGGGACGAGTCCCGGGAGCCCCGACCAGCTCTGTTTTGCGCAGGGCCAGTCAAGCTAAGTGCCGTTACTGCTGAAACAATGATTTGTTCAGGGCATCAGCTGTTCAAAGTTCAGAAGCAGACATTTTACGAATACGAAGCACTTCAGAAACAAGTTAGCAAAATCATGCAATGCATTGTTTATGACACGCTTTCCAACATACCAGAAATCATTACTCAAGTTATTACACAAGTTATGAGGATAATGGCTGTAGAATAAATTTCGTTCCTATGACCTGGCCTTTGATCCCATTTCGATTATATTCAACAGAACCGGCAAAGTATACTTCTGGAACAACATGATAAAGTTTTGTTTCAATCGAAGCATTTTTACGTAAGCTATAACGCATAAGGGCAATGGAATAGATCCCGCTCCTATGTCCTGACATTCGAACCCATTTCGTCCATTTTCAGTAGGGTTCGTCCCCAAGTGGTCCCCTACCACATACTAAAATTTCATCGAAATCGAACCATATTTACGCATGTTATGACGCATAAGGGCAATGGAATGGATCCCGTTCCTATATCCTGACCTTTGACCCCACTTCATCCATTTTCAAGAGGGTTCGTCCCAAGGTGGTCCCCTACGACATACTAAAATTTCATCGAAATCGAACCATATTTACGTAAGTTATGAAGCATAATGGATTTCGCTCCTATTTCGTAACCTTTGACCCCACTTCACCCATTTTCAATAGGGTTCGTCCCCAGGTGGTTTCCTACCACATACTAAAATTTTATCGAAATCGAACCATTTTTACGCGAGTTATCGTGCGGACGGACGGACGGACGGACAAAGCTGGAGCATATACTCTTCTTCAACCTACGGTTGGAAAGCGTAAACAAGTGAATGTAAAATGGGCGATTGTGAAATCGCAAAACCCGGCGGAAATGATCGTGATGTGCGGACTGTTTCTGCGACACCAGTACCGTCGGTTATGAAAGTGTTCAGCGCCTACACGTCGCTGCAAAATACCCGACGAACATGCGGGCGATAACGATGCCCATGTTCTTGATTCAAAAGCAAAAGTGGCCTGCACTACTGAAGTTTTGTCGTACATGCAAATAAATACCTTTAGTTACGAAAGTCCATATTGCATTCTTACGGTGTAGAATACTGAATTATCTATTTATATGCAACCATATCCAGTAAGAATCGCTAACATCTTATTAACCTTAACCATTTAAATACTTATATCGATTCGTTTCTTGCGATAAAATGTATATTCATGTCCATGCATCTATCTGTCTGCGCACGTGCTAATCCTGATTGGCTGATTCATTATATACATCTGTTCCAAAAAATTACTCAAGTTAAAACTCCGGTGTTCGGGATCCTGGCGAAATTACTGTGCTTAGGGGTGCTGAAATAAATTGTCCATGGACACATCAAAGAAGACGACCTCAATTCTCAGAAGAACCATCCGTATTAAAACACATGAGTAGGAAATAAAGGGAAAACCGCAAGTGTCATAAATTTGTCATTGAAACGTAATGCACAGGAGTGGAAAAAATCTGTTATAAATTAGGATGTACAGGGTGGATAAATATATGGAGTTTGACTATGTTGTGGAGAATAACTCTGGGGTATGATGGGAGTTGAAGTGTGAATCAAAGTATATTCCCCCAAAGGAAATAGTCCACTTGAAAACCAGCGGTAGGACATCAGGGAGATTTATTGCTTCACCGGATTTGTTCCGCCTGTGTGAAACTGTCCTTAGGATCTTAGCTTTGAGGATGTAAGTTCATCCCCAGAATATTTTTAGAAGGCCTCGTTAAACCAAACATCGTGTAGAAAGCGGCAGGGAAACTACAAAAAAGCAAAGCTTTTCAAATAGCTGTTTCTGCCGCCAATATTCATCCCTTAAGTTGAGTTACTCTTTTTTATCCATTTGCGCATTACAATATGAAATGATCCGTATTCTGAAGTTATACGAAAAAGGTTAAATACTGCATGGTGATTGTAAAACAGTTAAAAAGGAAGTGGGAAAATCTACCGCGTGGAAACATTTTTTCCAAATTATTGATTGCGCGACCAACACAAAATTAGATTATGTTCATTGCGAGAAATGCGAATGCATTTTGAAATAAAAAAGTTTAGGATCTAGCAGACTTTTGCTTCATGCCAAAAACATGTGTGAAGACCATCTCCTCTACATGCACAAAAAGAGTAGACAGTTTCTTTTTCTTAGATAAGAAAAAATATCAGCTACTGCAAAATTTTCTGTGAAACTGTAAAATATAAATTTTATTTCAAAGTCATTTCCTTCCTAATCGAACTCATAAATGCTGAGCATCATATTCCACACTCCTTCCTGTTTCATGTAAAAATCGGATAAAAGGAAGAAAAGCATCAGCACTTGGAAAAGACGGGCTCGGCCGGGCTCGGGCCCCACAGTGCACAAACCTCATGGGGCTGAGTCAGGTTCGGGCCCCACAGTGCACAAACCTCATGGGGCTGAGTCAGGTTCGGGCCCCACAGTACACAGACCTCACGGGGCTGAGTCGGGCTCGGGTCACACAGTACACAGACCTCATGGGTCTGAGTCGCGCTCGGGCCCCGCAGTACACAGACCTCACGGGGCTGAGTCGGGCTCGGACCCACAGTACACAGACCTCACGGGGCTGAGTCGGGCTCGGGCCCACAGTACACAAACTTCATGGGTCTGAGTCGCGCTCGGGCCCCACAATGCACAAACCTCATGGGGCTGCGTCGGGCTTGGATCCCACAGTACACAGACCTCACGGGGCTGAGTCGGGCTCGGGCTCCACAATACACAGACCTCATGGGGCTGAGTCGGGCTTGGATCCCACAGTACACAGACCTCATGGGGCTGAGTCTAGCTCGGCCGGGATCGGGCCCCGCAGTACACAGACCTCTCGGGGCTGAGTCGGGCTCGGCTTCCACAGTACACAGACCTCGTGGGGCTGAGTCTAGCTCAGTCGGGATCGGGTCCCACAGTACACAGACCTCATGGGGCTGAGTCTAGTTCGGCCGGGATCGGGCCCCGCAGTACACTGACCTCATGGGGCTGAGTCGGGCTCGGGCACACAGTACACAAACTTCATGGGGCTGAGTCGGGCTCGGGCCCACAGTACACATACCTCACGGGGCTGAGTCGCGCTCGCCCCGGATAGGGCCCCACAATGCACAGACCTGATGAGGCTGAGCCATACCACACATGGCCATAAGACTGATGGATCGTGTATCTGGATTCATCAGTCCATAGGATTCGTTTCCATTGATCTACGGTCCACGATAAATGGTCGTCTTTCTTTTTTTTTTTTTTTTTTTTATTGGAGGTTAAACCGACCACAGTGAGCAACTCAATGGGTTATAAGCAGTCGTCCGTCCCTAATTTAAGATCATTGGTTCCAGGGAAGGGACAGAGCCAGTGCCGTAAGACAACATTCATGGCTCATCAGCATTCGTACCCGGACCCCTTTCGGACGAATGATCTGAGCCCATCGCTTAGAGCACTGCGCCACCGGGGCGGCATAAATGCTTTTTACACCATGCTAAACGACGAGTAACATTCAGAGTGGAGATGAAAGGCTTATGAGCAGCCGCATGACAACGGTAACCCATGGTATGAAGTTCTCTGCGAATGGTACGTGTACATACCGAGGTTCCAGTAATTTTACTCACCTGTACACGGCGGTCTTGCGCGATTAGCTGTAACGACTATCCTGAGGCCTCGACACGTCCCGTATCACTGATTTTCTGTGGTCTGCCAGTACGTTTTGCTGCTTCAGGCAGGCTATGTGTCTTCCACTTATTGAGTACATCCAAAACATTTGACTTGGGTATGTTTAAACGCCTCTCGGTTTCTTTTATGGACAACCCGCTAACATAACACCCAGCAATCTTTCCTTTCTCAAAGCCAGTTCTGCGACATTTTCGCTCAACCCCAGAGTGCGATATGATCGCGGTCAGCTGCAGGCTTGTTTTTATACAGTTTGCAGCTGTACTGCGCATCTTAACAACGCAGCGGATCCGTTCATTTGCTTGTATGTGGGAGTGACATGGAGGAGACTGGCTCAAGACAGGCCGTTGTGGAATAAACTTGGGGAGACCTTCATCCAGCAATGGATTGATAATGGTTTATAATGATGACACACTCATGATTATGAATAATGATAAATTGAGTTTCGAATATATAGTTCAAAGCAGATTTGTCCGTGTCGGGTCCAAATTTTTGACCTATTTCCAACTCTGGTGGGGATGATGGGCCATCATGGTGGGTGGTTATGCCTACTTTTGCATTACTTTCGGTACAACACTCGTATTTACGTGCAATGAAGAAGAAGGGTTACTATATAGAGGAAGAGTTACTCTACCAACATGTGCAATTTGAACGACCTCTGTCAGTTAATAAAAAAGTTATGCCCACTTTTGCATTACTTTCGGTACAACCCTCGTATTTACCTGCAATGAAGAAGAAGGGTTACTATAGAGGAAGAGTTACTCTACCAACATGTGCAATTTGAACGACCTCTGTCAGTTAATAAAAAAGTTATGCCAACTTTTGCATTACTTTCGGTACAACCCTTGTATTTACCTGCAATGAAGAAGAAGGGTTACTATAGAGGAAGAGTTATACTCTACCAACATGTGCAATTTGAACGACCTATCTCAGTTAATAAAAAAGTTATGCCAACTTTTGCATTACTTTCGGTACAACCCTCGTATTTAATTGCAATGAAGAAGAAGGGTTACTATAGAGGAAGAGTTACTCTACCAACATGTGCAATTTGAACGACCTATCTCAGTTAATAAAAAAGTTATGCCAACTTTTGCATTACTTTCGGTACAACCCTCGTATTTACTTGCAATGAAGAAGAAGGGTTGCTATAGAGGAAGAGTTACTCTACCAACATGTGCAATTTGAACGACCTATCTCAGTTAATAAAAAAGTTATGCCAACTTTTGCATTACTTTCGGTACAACCCTCGTATTTACTTGCAATGAAGAAGAAGGGTTACTATAGAGGAAGAGTTACTCTACCAACATGTGCAATTTGAACGACCTCTGTCAGTTAATAAAAAAGTTATGCCCACTTTTGCATTACTTTCGGTACAACCCTCGTATTTACCTGCAATGAAGAAGAAGGGTTACTATAGAGGAAGAGTTACTCTACCAACATGTGCAATTTGAACGACCTCTGTCAGTTAATAAAATGGTTATACCCACTTTTGCATTACTTTCGGTACAACCCTCGTATTTACCTGCAATGAAGAAGAAGGGTTACTATATAGGGAAGAGTTACTCTACCAACATGTGCAATTTGAACGACCTCTGTCAGTTAATAAAAAAGTTATGCCCACTTTTGCATTACTTTCGGTACAACCCTCGTATTTACCTGTAATGAAGAAGAAGGGTTACTATAGAGGAAGAGTTACTCTACCAACATGTGCAATTTGAACGATCTCTGTCAGTTAATAACAAGAAAGATGACACCGAATTTTCGGGTGTAATAAGCACGTCTTTTGAATCCGTTCTGACGCAAATAAAATTTATCAAAGCTATTCAAAGTCGATGGAACCGGTATGGAAAACTATAGAACTGACGGAAGAAAGGAGTCTTTTAATCGGGTTTTTAATCCCTCAGATATTGCTGTAAACGGAATCGTGAGTTTACGCCCTATGGCTGCAGACTTGTGCGTTAAGAAAAACATGAATTTATATGAGAAACATTTCGCACCGGAAAGGTTCTCCAACACAGAAAGAATTTTTCAAATCAGACTCTTAGAAACAGAGATATCGACAAAAATAAGTGTGACTTTACGTCCCCTGGTGGGAAAACCATGCATTATTTTAGGAACAAAGTATTCTCAAAAGGTTTTTCCATATGAGCGGTATCGGTCCAAGAAAAAAAAAAATTTAGTCGAGTTTTCAGGAGCCCAGATTTTGCTACAAATACATCAGAAGCAGAAATTAACATTTATGCCCCCTGGTGGCCAAACCATTCTTTACCAAACATTAGACATTATGTGAAAAATATTTTCCACCAGGTCTTGTATGCGATACAGGAAGAATTTTTCAAATCGGAGTTCTAGAAGCAGAAATAACCCAGAAAACGCAATTTACCTTTGTGCCCCCTAGCGGAAAGTCTATGATTTACTAGAAAATTTTGAATTTATAGGAAAAACATTTCGCATCGGAAACACTATCCAACAAAGAAGGAGTTTTTCAAATCGGACTCCTAGAAGCAGAGATATTGACAAAAATAAGATATACATCTGCGCATCCTGGCGTAGAAACCATGCATTATTTTAAGAAGAAAATGTTCCTAAAAGGTTTGTCGACAAGAGTAGCGTCGGTCCACCAACGACTTTTTTTTTTTCAATCGAGATTTTAGAAGCTCATAATTTGCTGCAAATACGTCAGGACGGGAAATTAAGGCTCACGCCACCTGGTGGTAAAACCATTTTTTACAAAAATTAGAAATTATGTGCAAAGAATTTTCCATCAGGAGCTGTATCCGGTGCAGAAAGAAGTTTCCAAATCGGAGATTTAGAAGCAGAGATATAGGAGAAAAGCAATTTACCTTTACGCCCCCTAGCGAAAAATCTATGAATTACTTGAAAATTTTGAAATTATATGAAAAACATGTCACACTGGAAACACTATCCAACAAAGAAGGAATTTTTCAAATCGGACTTCTAGAAGTAGAGATATTGACAAACATAAGATACACATCTACGCCCCTGGCGTAGAAACCATGCATCATTTAAAAAGAAAATGTTTCTCAAAGGTTTGTCGACATGAGTAGTATCGGTCTACAAACAACGTTTTTTCCAATCGAGAATTTAGAAGCACATATTTGCTGCAAATACATCAGAAGCAAAAATTAACACTTACGCCACCTGGTGACTAAAGTATTCTTTACCAAAATTTGAAATTATATGCAAAAGATTTTCCATCAGGATGTGTACCACTGAAGAAAAAAAAACTTCAAATCGGAGTTTTAGAAGAAGAGCTATCGGAAAAAATGTAATTTACTTTTACGTCCCCTAGCGGAAAACCTATGCGTAATTGGAAAAAAATAACTATAGCTAAAATACTCTTCCACATAAATGGAATCGAAAAATAAAAGAATTTTTTCAATCGGATGTTTAGAAGCAAATATGTGGAATAAAACGTATTTTTGAATTTGACATCATCTGCATTCACGCTCCCTAGCGGCGAAATTGTACGTCGTAAAAAAAAAAACGAAATAAAGGATCCTCATTCGCATATTTCAAGCTTCCCAATGCAAAAAGAATTTTTCAAATCGGACTAATAGTTGCAGATGTCTCATGATCTTTTTTTACAAAAGACGTGCTAAAAAACTGTTACATAAAAAGTATAATGAAAAGCGCTGTATAATCCAGATACGATACCTTCATGCTTTTCACAGAGGCTTCACTTGATTAAAACAAAAAAAGTAAAATTTTCGATAGCGAGAAACTGAACCAGCGACTTAAGGATTATCGCATATAGACTACAATCCTCCGCTCTGTCAACTGAGCTATCCGCGGAGCCTCACTTCCCCTAATTCCCGTTTGCCCTAATCACGTTTACCCCAATGGCGTTTCCCCGAAATCGCTTTTACCCGAATTCCTATTTCCCCTAATTTCGTTTGCCCTAATCTCGTTCCCCCTAATTCCCGTTTGCCCTAAACGCGATTACTCCAATGACGTTTCCCCGAAATCGCTTTTACACGAATTCCCATTTCCCCTAATTTCGTTTGCCCTAATCTCGTTCCCCCTAATTCCCGTTTGCCCTAAACGCGATTACTCCACTGACGTTTCCCCGAAATCGCTTTTACACGAATTCCCATTTCCCCTAATTTCGTTTGCCCTAATCTCGTTTCCCCTAATTCCCGTTTGCCCTAATCACGTTTACCCCAATGGCGTTTCCCCGAAATCGCTTTTACCCGAATTCCCATTTCCCTAATTTCGTTTGCCCTAATCACGTTTACCCCAATGGCGTTTCCCCGAAATCGCTTTTACCCGAATTCCCATTTCCCCTCATTTCGTTTGCCCTAATCTCGTTTCCCCTAATTAACGTTTGCCCTAAACGCGATTACTCCAATGACGTTTCCCCGGAAATCGCTTTTACACGAATTCCCATTTCCCCTAATTTCGTTTGCCCTAATCTCGTTTCCCCTAATTCACAGTTTACCCTAAACGCGATTACCCCAATGACGTTTCCCCGAAATCGCTTTTACACGAATTCCCATTTCCCCTAATTTCGTTTGCCCTAAACGCGATTACCCCAATGACGTTTCCCCTAATTCCCATTTCCCTGAAATCGCTTTTACCCGAATTCCCATTTCCCTTAATTTCGTTTGCCCTAAATCTCGTTTCCCCTAATTCCCGTTTCCCCGAAATCGCTTTTACCCGAATTCCCATTTCCCCTAATTTCGTTTGCCCTAATCTTGTTTCCCCTAAATCTCGTTTCCCCTAATTCCCGTTTGCCCTAAACGCGTTTACCCAAGTGGCGTTTCCCGGAAATTGCTTTTACCCGAATTCCCATTTACCCTAATTTCGTTTCCCCTAAATCTCGTTTCCCCTAATTCACATTTACCCTAAACACGTTTACCCAATGGCGTTTCCCCGAAATCGCTTTTACCCGAATTCCCATTTCCCTTAATTTCATTTGCCCTAAATCTCGTTTCCCCTAATTTCGTTTGTCCTAATCTCGTTTCCCCTAAATCTCATTTCCCCTAATTCACGTTTACCCCAATGGCGTTTCCCCGAAATCGTTTTTACCCGAATTCCCATTTCAACTAATTTCGTTTGCCTTAATCTCGTTTCCCCTAATTTCGTTTGTCCTAATCTCGTTTATATTATTTCACGTTTGCCCGTATCAAGTTTTTCCTAATTCGCGTTTGCCTTATTTCGCGTTTGCCCTAATTCATGTTTGTCCTAATTTTTATTAACCGAAATAAAACGGTGGGTCTTGATATCTCAAGAGAATTATTCTTTCCTTTCTTGTTGATGATGTCGATAACCATGCGAACAAAAGTGTAAAGAAGTGTACATGGTGAGGACCATTATACGGTTAGTCCTTAACGCAGCCATTGTATCCGTCACGCCCCTCCCCCTATGCCCTCCCTCACAGATAAAGTATTACATCGCATTAAACTTTTATTAAAGCAAGAAATAGTATTGGAAAGCATTCGCTAGAATTGTGAACGCAGAAGGCCCACTTTTAAAGAGTTTTTAGCGTACTAGACCTCTCCCCTCTCCCCACCGTACGAGTCTCTAAGCATGAGCTGTGGAAATGCCTTTTGCTAATTGAGTTCAGTTTGTCCAATTTGAATGTTTTCCCAGTTAGCACCATCACTGATTGGGTGTAGGAGAAATGTCCACAAAAAAGTTAACAGGCCGTATAAAAATTGCGTTTCCGACCTCTTCGTGGCCACGTTCCCGGAAGTTGGTTATCTGAATCACATAAAGTTTCCGTAATTTCGTCTTTTCTTAATTGCGTTTATTAATGTAATTGTTTATAAAAAATTGTATATGATCTACAACTGAACAAAATATTTCAGGGTTTACAAACTGCAAGTCTGCAATTAATTATCTGAGGGCCGGTGCTGCCTCACGAAACCTTTGGGGGGGGGGGGTGTACGTGTACAATGTTAAGTTAAACGAAATTTGTTTTGGATTTTATGAATTTTTACACTGCCTGAAAATAAACTGTTCCTTTTCTTTCTGTTGAACTTGAAATCCAAATAGGATAACAATTTTTGTAATTTAAAAAAAAAATTAGAATGCCCCCTTCTTTTCCATTCCTGAGAATTGATAGCGGCAATAAGGTGCACAAAACCCTCTTTTCAAATGATTACTGTCTGTAGCAGTGGCTTACGACGAAAGATGGTTTTCCAAACTTAAAATTATGAAAAATTACTTCTGATTAAATGTGAAACTAGAACGACTTATTTTTTTTTCTTTAGTATTATTTAAAACAAAATTGCTACAGACTTAGTCAATTTGGACATTGTTATAAAGTTGGCAACAAAAAAGAAAAAAAAAAGCTACAAAACTTAATTTTACCTGAAACTGCGTTTCTTTGGGCGCTTTCTTAAAGTTTTAATTTTTAATTTATAGGAAAAATAATTTAATTTCTAATTTTATTCAATACGAAAACCAATTATATCGAATTCTACTTTTAGTTTCGTACACTTTATTTGAATATGTACCAATAGAAGATATTTTTTGGTTAGAATAGTTCAAGAGACGCCCGTCATGTTCAATGCTATATATATATATATATATATATAAGGGATAAAGATTAATGGCGATTATCTAACTCAGCTTCGTTTTGCTGATGACGTAGTAATTTTTGCAACTGCCCCATCACAGCTGCAGAGTATGACCCAGGAACTTCTGACAAGAGTAAAGAAGTGAGATTAAAAATGAACTTTCAGACGACAAAAGTGATGTACAATGATTTAACAAAAAATGAAAATTTATCGATTGATGGGGAAAAAGCTGGAGATAACCAATACTTACATTTATCTTGGACAGCAGATATCAAATGAGGGTCACATTGATGAAGAAATTAATCGGCGTATAAAATTTCCCAGGAGAGCTTTTGGAAGAAACAGTATAATTTTCAAGAGCATTATGTCTTAAAAGAAAAGTGTTTGATCAATGCATCCTTAAAGTGCTTACGTATGGTGCAGAGACGTGGACCTTAACTAAAAAAGACAAAGACTACAGACAACTCAAAGCAGCATGGAGAGGTGCATGCTTGGTGTAACCAGGAGAGATAAGAAGAGGAACTCGTGGATCCGAAAAATGACAAGAGTGGAAGACATCATGATCAGAGTCAAATCCCTGAAATGGCAATGGGCTGGACATATTGCCAGAAGGACAGACCGTCGATGGACAGCCGAAATTTTAGACTGGATTCCAAGGGACAGGAAAAGACCCAGAAGAAGACCACATGGGAGATGGATGGATGAAATTCGAAAGTATGCTGGAGTAACATGGAGGAGACTGGCACGAGACAGTCCGTAGTGGAAGTAACTTGGTGAGATCTTCATTCATCCAGCAGTAGAGTGATAATGATTGATGATGATGATTAAATATACATATATTTTCCTGAATTTGACGATAAAAAATCACATACAACGATTTTTTTCCCTGAAATTTGGCTATAAAAGAAACGTTTTATTTCGCTCAACGAAAATCAAGACAAACATGAATTACGGAACACATGAATTGGGGAAAACGCGAATCAAGGCAAAGGAGAATTAGAACAAACTTGATACAGTAAACGTGTTTAGGAGAAACTTTGATACGGACAAACGTGTTTAGGGCAAACGTGAATTAGGGGAAACGAGGTTTAGGTGAACCGAGATTAGGGCAAACGAAATTAGGGGAAATGGGAATTCGGGTAAAAGCGATTTCGGAGAAACGCCATTGGGTAAACGTGTTTAGGGTAAATGTGAATTAGGGGAAACGAGATTTAGGGGAAACGAAATTAGGGGAAATGGGAATTCGGGTAAAAGCAATTTCCGGGAAACGCCACTGGGGTAAACGCGTTTAGGGAAAACGGGAATTAGGGGAAACGAGATTTAGGGGAAACAAGATTAGGGCAAACGAAATTAGGGGAAATGGGAATTCGGGTAAAAGCGATTTCGGGGAAACGGGAATAAGGGGAAACGAGAATTAGGGGAAACAAGATTAGGGCAAACGAAATTAAGGGAAATGGGAATTCGGGTAAAAGCGATTTCGGGGAAACGCCATTAGGGTAAACGTAATTATGGGAAACGGGTGTTCACCGAGCTATCAACGGATACGCAGTGAGGGCAAAAGGCAACTCACAATAGTAGTGATTAACCAGTGGGAGCAGGCGAAATCTGGTCTACCGGGATAATTCTATAATTTTAATAACGTAAAACGAGAAACAACTTCAAAAGATAATCACTGAAAGAAAAAAACTAAAAAGTTTATCATTATTTCTTGATAATTTTTGATAACGAGAAACTGAAATTAAAAAAGTTATGCATCAATTGGAGGCGTATACCTCCAACAAAAAAATACTTTTTTTTTTTTATATATATAGCTTAAAAATTTTATCAATGAATTTAACTTTTAACACAAGTTACAAGTACATAACTACACGCATTTCGTTTTAACGATGAACTTAAAAAGTATAATCGCATCATTTCGACACGAACAACTAAAACAAGAAAATTTATTCATTGTCTCTTCCAAGTAGCAAATGTCTTCTTGAACACAAACGAATCAACGAAATTTGTGAACCATTTAGAAAATCTGACACAAACACAAATTTCTCCGTCGAGCCGGAATCGAACCAGCGACCTAAGGATTACCGCAAATCATCAGACTACAGTCCTCCGCTCTGCCAACTGAGCTTTCGACGGATGCAGAGCAGAAGCAAAAGACAACTTACAATACTCGTAATTAACCAGTGGGGGCAGGCAAAATCTGGGTTGCCGAGATAATTCTCGGTGGGCTACCATATTTTGAGTCAGTAGATCTTGCTCTAACTCAGAAAAATAAATAAATAAAAGAAAAGAAGGATGTACACATTTGTACTTCAATATTCTTGTATTCTTTTAGATGAAAATCAAGTTATACAAAAACGGCAAAGTTTGTTTACCACTCTGACAGCTTCAGAAAATTGAAATTAAAATAAAAGTAAAACTTAGGAAGCGAATGTTCTATTACGCCCAACACTGTTTTTATGACGCCTTCCTTCCCCTTTCTTGACTTTCAAATTTAAGCCTTGTCCCTTTGAGTTTATACAGGGTGTGGCAAAAAACGGGCGATTTTAATTTCTTCGCGAAAGTTTCCTTAATGACGTTGGCAACACGTATGGATCGGCAACGTATAATGTTTTGGAGTTGTGGGACACTACTTGGTAATCGCATACCACCACCATCATCGTCAACCATTATCAATCCACTGCTGGATGAAGGTCTCCCCAAGTTTCTTCCACAACGGTTTGTCTTGTGCCAGTCTCCTCCATGTCACTCTCGCATACTTTCGAATTTCATCCACCCATCTCCCATGTGGTCTTTTTCTGGGTCTTTTCCTGTCCCTTGAAATCCAATCTAAAATTTCGGCTGTCCATCGATGGTCTGTCCTTCTAACAGTATGTCCAGCCCATTGCCATTTCAGGGATTTGACTCTGATCATGATGTCTTCCACTCTTGTCATTTTTCGGATCCACGAGTTCCTCTTCTTATCTATCCTGGTTACACCAAGCATGCACCTCTCGATGCTTCCTTGAGTTGTCTGCAGCCTTTGTATGTCTCTTTTAGTTAAGGTCCACGTCTCTGCACCATACGTAAGCACTGGAAGGATGCATTGATCAAACACTTTTCTTTTAAGACAATGGCATATTGCTCTTGAAAATAATGCTGTTTCTTCCAAAAGCTCTCCAGGCAAGTTTTTTCGCCGATTAATTTCTTCATCAATGTGACCCTCACTTGATATCTGCTGTCCAAGATAAACGTACGTGTCTGTTATCTCCAGCTTTTCTCCATCAATCGATAAATCTTCATTTTTTGTAAAAGCATTGTACATCACTTTTGTCTTCTGAAAGATCATTTTTAACCCCACTTCTTTACTCTTGTCAGCAAGTTCCTGGATCATACTCTGCAGCTCTGATGGGGTAGGTGCAAAAATTACTACGTCATCAGCAAAACGAAGGTGTGTTAGATAATCTCCATTAATCTTTATCCCTTTGTTTTCCCAGTTCAGTGATTGAAAGACATTTTCCAATGTGGCATTAAAGAGCTTGGGAGATATGGTGTCACTTTGTCTCACTCCCTATCCAACTTTTATGTGTGTTGTATTTTCAAACAGCCGAATCTTTGCACTAGCATTTTCATAGATGTTATTAATAATATTAATGTATTCATCTTCAATACCGCAGGATTTCACAGCCATTGTAACTGCTGATGGTTTCACCGAATCAAAGGTCTTTTCATAATCGATAAAAGCCATGCACAATGGAAGTTCATATTCCCTCGCTCTTTCAATTAGTTCTCTCAGTATGTGGATATGATCTATAGTGCTGTAGCCACTCCTGAATCCAGCTTGTTCTCTCGGTTGAGCCATGTCCAGTGTTATCTTCAACCGGTGTGAAAGAACTTTAGTGAAGATTTTATAAACCACTGATAGGAAGCTGATAGGTCTGTAGTTCCTGAGATTCTCAATGTCACCTTTTTTACATAGCAGGATCATCGCATATACGGTCCCTTATGTGACGCCTCCCATTCGACCAATGAGAAGTGTTGTTAGAAAAGCCATCTCCTTCCACTGTGATTTCTTGTACGCTTTACTCCTGAAGTTCTCTTTTTGTTGTCAGTTAGTGCGTGAGTGGTTTGAGTTGATAATTAAATCAATTTAGCTGTTAAAAATTACAGTTAAAATGAATTTTGGTTTTCGTCATTCTATTAATGATTATTTTGGATACGTTTTTTCACTAGAAGATGCCTTAAACGTTACCAAAAACTTCGAGATTTCTACTAATACACATTATATTCTAAAACGTGGTGCAGTTCACAATCTTGGGCAAGCCCAGTTAAGTGATATTAACGGTGTGAAGAAGGATGTTATGTTCAAATAGGAAAAAATTCCAATGTTGAAAACAGGATACCATTTGATGGCATGCCATTTATTTCCATTGATCACTGTACATTAGAGTGTCATCAAGGTCGTTCATTGAACAAAAGTAAGTTGAAAACAATCCAAGATCATGACTAATCATGTAGTAAATGCAAAGTTCAAACAAACAAACAAACAAAAATGAATCACAAATCCAACTGAAAGAAATTTTAAACGGATTTTTTCCCACCCGATTTCATGCTTGTCTCTCGTGAGAATTCCATTAATAACGATGTTCAAAATCGCACACATTTTACGCGCTCATGGTACATTTTTATGAAGCTCTTTTCATCCACCAATGGAAGTGTTCGGATATCTAACTAAGTGCGAAATGTTGATGACAAACCCGGTAAATAAAGCTCAATTAAAGAAATATTGCTGAATGATGCTGTAAGCCATGCAATAACAAACATCTTTCTGGTATAAACAACACTGAGAAATTGTTGAATCAGAATTCCTAACAGTTATCATTGAAAACATGAAGATATTAGGAGCTAAAACACTGAATAAGGCAGTAAAATTGCCAACAAGCGACCGCTTTCTCGTCAGCGTACAAGAAATCACAGTGGAAGGAGATACCCTTTCTAACAACGCTTCTCATTAATCCAATGGGGGACGTGACATAAGGGACTGTATATGCGATTACTATATTGATTCGGATTTTTTTGGATTGGATTTTTTAACGACCACCGTGAGCAACTCAATGGGCTATAAGCAGTCGCCCGTCCCTAATTTAGGGTCACTGGTTCCAGGGAAGGGAGAGAGCCAGTGCCGTAAGACAAACACAACATCCATGCCTCACCGGGATTCGAACCCGGACCCCGTTCAGACGAATGATCAGAGGCCAACGCTTAGACCACTGCGCCACCGGGGTGGCATATTGATTCGGTGAAACCATCAACAGTTACAATGGCTCTGAAATCCTGCGGTATTGAAGATGCGTACATTGATATTATTAATAACATCTATGAAAATGCAAGTGCAAAGATTCGGCTGTTTGAAAATACAACACACATAAAAATTGGAAAAGGAGTGAGACAAGGTGACACCATATCTCCGAAGCTCTTTAATGCCACATTGGAAAATGTCTTTTAATCACTGAACTGGGAAAACAAAGGGATAAAGATTAATGGAGATTATCTAACCCACCTTCGTTTTGCTGATGATATAGTCATTTTTGCAACTACCCCATCAGAGCTGCAGAGTATGATCCAGGAACTTGCTGACAAGAGTAAAGAAGTGGGATTAAAAATGAACTTTCAGAAGACAAAAGTGATGTTCAATGCTTTTACAAGAAATGATTTATCGATTGATGGAGAAAAGCTGGAGATAACAGACACGTACGTTTATCTTGGACAGCAGATATCAAGTGAGGGTCACATTGATGAAGAAATTAATCGGCGTACAAAACTTGCCTGGAGAGCTTTTGGAAGTAACCGCATAATTTTCAAGAGCAATATGCCATTATGTCTTAAAAGAAAAGTGTTTGATCAATGCATCCTTCCAGTGCTTACCTATGGTGCAGAGACGTGGACCTTAAATAAAAGAGACATACAAAGGCTGCAGACAACTCAAAGCAGTATGGAGAGGTGCATGCTTGGTGTAACCAGGAGAGATAAGAAGAGGAACTCGTGGATCCGAAAAATGACTAGAGTTGAAGACATCATGATCAGAGTTAAACCCCTGAAATGGCAATGGGCTGGACATACTGCCAGAAGGACAGACCATCGATGGACAGCCGAAATTTTAGATTGGATTCCAAGAGACAGGAAAAGACCCAGAAGAAGACCACATGGGAGATGGGTGAATGAAATTCGAAAGTATGCGGGAGTGACATGGAGGAGACTGGCACAAGACAGACCGTTGTGGAGGAAACTTGGGGAGACCTTCGTCCAGCAGTGGATTGATAATGGTTGACAATGAAGATGATGATGATATGCGATTACCAAATAGTGTTCCACAACTGCGAAACATACATGACCTCATTGGTTTCATCAAACGACGCCATTTACAAAGCCATCAATCGGTCGAGTAGAGTCAGAGACGTCGCCAAGGGGGGGCCCACCCTTAAAATTGTCTTGCTGACCCAGTTCAAGATGTGCCATATTTTATTTTATTTTTTTTTAACTTTAAAATATAATCTGGAATTTGGCAAGGAATAATGACTCCCGTGTTTTTCGTCGTGTAGCTCTACGTATTTTCCCCAAGAAAGTGCGTTTTTCCTTCTACGTAGAAAGGGTATCAACATCCGCAGGGCCATGAAACTTCAGTTGTTCTCCACTCGTCCAAATCCTAAATTCAGGCCTTTTTTTCAAGTTAATATGGTCAGAGGCGAATGAAGAGGGTGAATAGGAATTCACTGAGGTCATCAGTAATTGCTCTGCTGTTTGTTTGTGCTACTAAATAACGGATTCCAAAGCGGAAAGTGGACTCTAAAGCGATACCAGTGCTCTTAAGCCAGCCCTAGGGTAATGACGGAGCAGGTCGCAGCTAACGACTGCTTTGGAAAAGGTGAGTACAAGACAAGGTTGCTGGCTTGAAGGAAAGGAGTTAAGGAAAGTAAAGGTATTGTCTGCGTGTTGGAATCATACTAACTTTAACTGTTGGGGGTAAATATGCATGTTAATCTCATTGACTTGAACATTTCCTCTCAATCCTAATTAATCCACAAAAACATTTGCCAAATAAGACCTTTCTTCTAGGCATGAAATTTTCTTTTAATCAGAGTGTGTTACTGGTGGCAGTGTGTTAAATTTATTATACAGGTATGTAACTCCTTAGGATTTACTAATTTTATTAAAAATAGATGAAAGGAACATTAGCAAAAAATGACTCCAAACTTTAGATTCTTTTGTATTCCAAAAAGGGCAAAAACCTTTTTTTTTTTATTGAGGGTTTAACGACCACCATGAGCAACTCAATGGGCTATGAGCAGTCGCCCGTCCTTAATTAAGGCCACTGGCTCCAGTGAAGGGAGAGAGCCAATGCCGTAAGTCATACGCAACAACCATACCTCACTGGATTCGAACCCGAACCCATCTCGGACGAATGATCAGAAGCCATCGCTGAGACCACTGCGCCATCGGGGCAGCACGAAAACTTCAAGACAGTTCCAAAATTCATAAGTATGTATCCAGGAGTGGGGGTGAGGGGGAGAAATTGCTAATACCTCCTTTGCAGCCTGTAGAAAAATGAAATAATTTTTTTTTCAGTGTTTTGTAAATAAACTTGCTATAAGCTTTTTTTTTTTTTTTAATTGGAGGTTTAACGACCACCGTGAGCAACTCAATGGGCTATAAGCAGTCGCCCGTCCCTAATTTAGGGTCACTGGTTCCAGGGAAGGGAGAGAGCCAGTGGCGTAAGACAAACACAACATCCATGTCTCACCGGGATTCGAACCCGGACCCCTTTCGGACGAATGATCAGAGGCCATTGCCTTAGACCACTGCGCCACCCCCAATTAAGCTTGACCCACCAAAAATAATGCTCGCCCATCCTGATTTCGAAGTCAATGTTTTCGTTTTCCTTTTTTTTTTTCTTTTTCTTTTTTTTTTATGATTGGTGGTTTAAAGACCACCGTGAGTAACTCAATGGACTATAAGCAGTCACCCGTCCCTAATTTAGGGTCACTGGCTCCAGGAAAGGGAGAGAGCCAGTGCCGTAAGACAAGCACAACATCCATGCCTCATCGGGATTCGTAAGCGGACCCCTTTCGGACGAATGATCAAATGATATCTAACTGAGAAGAAGTTAAGGCTCAGCGAGATGTAACTAGCGCCGCCATAAGTCAATATGCAGTGCACATGAGCCAACATACAGGCCAGAGCAGACTGCGCATGCGTTTTTCTGTTGACTTCAATTCTTTGGGTAAAGAACAGTCAGCCGAGGTACTCACAGCACGTGATTGTTACCTTCTCGGTAGCATAATCACCTCGCAAATCGGATATGTTAGTTTTGTTACGCCAATCGGGTTAGTTAAGGCTTTTGTTTGTTCTTCAGTTTTTCAGAAACATTTTCAGTAATGCCGAATACTAGGGAATGTCTGTATTTTGTATGGATCCTTAGGCCTAAATATAATATTTGCTAAAATTTAATTTAAATAGTAATACTAATGTTGTTGCATATTTTTCTCACCAAAATAAGGGATGGGCGGAATATCAGAAACAGCAAAAAAAAAAAAAAAAAAAAAACTCTGTTCTAAGCAAATAGTCATAAGATCAAAGGAAACCACCGTGGATCAAAGAAAAGCTTCACTGCCGTAGTCCCCCTAACTTGTTTTGCTCCTAAATGTTAACTTTCCCGCACAGCATATTACCTCTTAAGATGTGGTGGCGCTGTTGTCGCCTGTTTTACGTTATCTCTATGAGAGTTGGCGTTCTTCAAGCTTTATATTCTTTGCCACTGGGGCAGGCAGTCTTGCGATGACCGAGTGGAGCTCAACGTGCTGTAGCAGTTAAAGCATTTTACAAAAATGTTGACTGTGCTGCCGCCGCTGGTCACCATGTGCGTTAACAATGTACGGTTGCCCTCGGGAACCCTAGTGTTCTTCCCACTTGGGCGATAGAATGGTCCATCTTTCTTGCGCCGACAATGCGTCCACGATAAAAGACGCTCAGATCACCACGTTTACCCATGTTCGTCGAATGCGATACACTGTTCGGAAATCCTACTGCCCGCCTACTTATCGCCTGCGTTTGATTTGAGTCTGTTCCATTCTGTGCTGGGGATGCCCATGTCAACTACCCATGACCCCTATCTCTCATGTTTTGTCGACTGAATGTAATTTACTAAGGCCAATCGGGGACAACCTGCAATGTAAGTTTAAGCAAATAAAAAATAAATTGAAACTGCAACTTTCTCATGTTTTCATTTGCTATACACTGAGTGGCCACTTTATTATGACCACCCTTTCAGTACTTCGTTGGGCCGCCTTTTGTCTTTAATACTGCGTCGATTCTTCGTGGCATGAACTCCACGAGATCTTGATAGGTGCTTTGTGGAATCTGAGACCATGCTTGATGAATAGCACTTTCCAGGAGTGTGAGATTGCAGGGTTTTGTATCCAGCTGTCTGGTGGCCACAAATTCTCAATGGGGTTGAGATCTGGAGATGGTGGGGGCCACCTAAGCAAAGTAAATTCCCCGGCATGTTCCTGAAACCAATCCTGCAAAATACGAGCACTATGGCAGGATGCATTATCTTGTTGAAAGATATGATCCTGTCATGTGGATAGTTTATCCATTGGGATAAACTATCCACATGACAGGATGCACTTGGTTCGCAACGATGATTAGATATGATGTGCCAGTCAGACGTTGATCAACACGAATTAAAGGGCCTGCCCGGAAAACATTCCCCAAACCATAACGTTTCCTCCACCAGCTTGAAGGGTTGTAGCAATCACATTTGGGGTCCATGCTTTCGTGCTGTTTCCGCCAAATTCTCACTCGGCCATCGGCATGGTGTAACTGAAAACGTGATTCATCGGACAACATAATTTGTTTCCAATTATCGGCTGTCCAATCCTTGTGCTTCTGTGCGAACTGGAGACGCTTTCTCTTGTTAACTGCAGACAGCAAAGGTGTTCGAACAGGCCTTCGGCTGCCATATCCCATCCAATGCAGTGTACGGCGAACAGTGCGTGCAGAGATCATTTGAGGGGATCCTTGATTGAGATGGTCTGTAATTTGCTGCACTGTTGCCCTTCTGTTGTCTGTTAAGACGTTTGGACACTCTCCGTTCCGCCCGAGCAGTCACTAGTCGATGACGACCACACGTTGCACATAGAGACCCAGTTTTTTGGCTGACAGTCCAGTCTCTAAACACTAACAACAGCTGCTCTGGAACATTTCACGAATGCGGCGGTTTCGGTGATATCGCTCCATGGCTCTGAGCTCCTGCAATCATCCCACGTTGAAAGTCCGTGAAATCGCATTTTTTACCCATCTCGTCACCCAAAAATCACTTCTACTACTGTCGCAAGCACTAAGCTTTCCCTATTTATACTAGCATCGCTTTCTGGCAGCAACAGTGTGCAGCCATAGCTCATTTGCTTAAAACTGTCAGGTGGTCATAATAAAGTGGCCACTCAGTGTATATTTCCTGCAACGAGCTGAAATCAGGATGCGTGAGTGCCGATGGACACACTCCACTACAGCGGGTCGATCGGCCCTCACGCATCTTCGAAGCCGACGTTCACCTGTCACATCAACGGCACGTGGTGCTCCTCAGTTTGCACGCCGCTTACTCGCAATGGTGCCATTTCTCCAATCACGATACGCTTTAACCACAGCAGCACGCGTAAAGTTCATAAACAACGCTGTTTCAGAAATACTGCCACTCTTGGCATGAAAGACGACAATCATCCCTTTTTAAGAATCTGATAAACTGCTCCTTTTATCAATAAGAGCAACGAGTGATATGTTTTCAGATTGCCCATCCCACAGCACACCTTATATATCTTCCAAGCCAGCTCACGTCACGTGCCTTCTTTCATTGGCTACGCGCTGTTGACGTCAAAAGTAGGAGGTGGTCACAATAATACGACTCGACTCTGTATGATGCATACAGAGTCGAGTCATATTATTAGACGCCCTTATTTATTACCGGGGGGCCGGGTACTGGCCCCCTGGTAATAAATAAGGGTACTGGCCCCCGGTAATAAATTATTTATTACCGGGTACTGGCCACCCGGTAATAAATAAGGGCGTCTTCCTCCCCCTTTCTACTTCGCTTCCGTGTCACTTTCCTATCGGGCACTCTAGCCCAAATCTCCTAGCTTCCTATTTCTAAGGGTTGTTTAAGACCTGGGGTCAGACACTCCTTCCTAAATTTCCCTACATAGGATCTGATCTGATCTGATGCGTAATGTAGAATGGTCCAATAAAGGAGTCAACATTAATGGACTTCAATTGAATAAACTGAGATTTGCTGATGACATTCTTATTATTGCAAACAGTATGGAAGATTTAAAAGAAATAATAGAAGATTTAATAACTAAATCAACAGAAATTAGATACATTAACTGTTAGAAAACCAAAATAATGACAAACGGAAAATGATACCATGAAAGAGACAACATTATTAAGGTAAACAATAAAGAAATTGAAATAGTAGATTAATATGTATACTTAGGAAAATTGATAACATTGAAGAAACAGGGAATTGTGGAAGAAGTGGAAAGAAAAATAAGAATGAGATGGTCAGCTTTCGGAAAATTGAAGAGGTTTTTCAATCGTAAAATAAGCCTGAGTGTAAGAACGGACACATTAACGATGTTAATTCATTTCAATGATAAACATTATGTGGTGTTTTTTTGACAAAAGAAACATCGCAACTTCCCAAAATGGCGACAGAAAGTTCGCAAATATGTTTAATCTTTTTTTTGTGTGTGTGAAGACGAGATGTATAACAAAAGATTTCAGGTTCTCACGCCTTAGAAAGGGCGAGGCCTTTTTCTACGAACTGAGAGTATCTTCAAGGACACTGTGACTTTCACAGATACATTGTTCATTTCGACCTGGCGCCTACAAGTCTGAAATGCAGACATACTCTTTTGTATCATTATAACAATGTGTATTGTGTTGCTACGGATGTACTACGGCTGTAGGATTGCTTTCTCGGAAGGAGGCACTCACTAATGTATGGCCTGATGATAAGCGAGAACTCGCAAGGTAGAATTATAGGTCCAGTATCCAGATACCCAGAAAACACCTAGGGGTGGGGCAGGTGAAGGGCGCGTGACCCACGTGACCAGAGAGGAGAGCAGCATGAACCGGTCAGTGGAGGTCAAGGTCAGCGCCATCGCCCTTGAAACAGGTGCAGCGTGAAGGGGTAGGCGAGCAGGTCACTCCGGGGAGGATCTGTTCGTCAGTCTGTCTTCGGAAAGCGGAGGGGATAGTTCTCCGATAGAAAGGAAGCGCGACGCGTTTGCCTTGATTGTGCGGTGGATTCTCGAAGTCCACGGGAAGCGAGCGAGCACCTATCCTGGAAGAGATATGTAGCCGCTACAGAAGGAATCAGCCCGTGTCAGGGATTCCGGTAGAGTAGTTGATGTTATACTAATGAATTACGGACTTAGTACAGTCTACTGAAACATCGATTAGAGAGGGATAGCTAGAAGACTATTCCTTAAGCGTCGACGAGATATAGGTCTACCTAGTGTCAAGGAGACTCTAAGTTCGGACTTCAACGCAGAGTGAGATTTCTACAGATTTCGACCATCTTAGCTTGCGCGTTCCACGATCCTTGCCAGTTCCAGTCATAGTGAGGCCTAACGTTCAAGAGCGAGTAATCCGCCACCATCAAAATTCTAATTGATGCGGAAATAAATGTTTTGTATGTGTTTTAACCAAGAGTTCTCTTCAAATTATTATTTCTGAAGGTGAATCTATTTCCGTATGATCAGCTGTTGTCGCTCCGCCTCCCCGGTTCACAGATTTACATATTAAAGTGGGAGAGGCTTCGTTTGTTCGCTCGAACAGAGTGAGAGAGAGAGTGTGTGTGTGTGTTTCTGGGAAGCGTAAACAACTCTCTGTTTGTTGTGAGAGCCCAAGTAGCGCGGACGCCTCGGATCCTTAAGTAGGAGGCGGCGCTAAGTCACGTGACGACACGTTCGCTCTTACACTGAGAATAGAGCAAAACTCTTCAACCAATGTGAATTGTCTTTTATGATATATGGAGCAAAAGCCTGGCCAATCAAAAAAGAAATAATAGATAAAATGCGTAAAATAAAAAGCAGAATGAAATGATGTCTGCTAAGACTCAAAGACGAACTCAAAACTGAATAAATGCGAGCTAAAACAAAAAATTTAGACATTGGAGAAAACATACTTTGAAAGAAATGAAAATGGGCTGGACACATTGCAAGGCTGAAGGACAATAGATGGACAAAAGTTACACTGGAGTGGCGGCCATATGAAGGTAAAAGATCAGCTGGAAGACCTGAAAGAAGATAATCAGATGATATAAGGAAAACAATTGGAATTCTTTGGCACCAACAAGCTCAGGATAGAAATAGATGGAAAGAATTGAGAGATACAGAGGGCGAGTCGAAAGTTTTGTAATATTTGCATAAACACGTGTGCTGCGGCGGGTATGTCACGTGTTTAAACTAGTTCAAGTCCCGCACTGCAGTCAGTCGAAAGGAATATAAAGTGGTAGTCGTTGCTGAGAAAAGCATTACATAATATAATGGTTGGGACCCCTAAAAGATGAACAGCCACAACCAGCTAATTACACTGCTCCAACAACACGAAACATTTGTCATACGAAATGAGGAAGATTCCGTGGACCACAGCACCGCAACCAGATGGTTCAAGAAATTTCGCTCAGGTGACAGAAACCTCGATGATCAGCCACGGTCAGGTAGGCCACTGACCGTGGATTCGGAGGCCGTGCGCCAGGCCGTAGAGGCAAATCCGACAACCAGCACTCGGAGATTAACAGGCGAGCTGGGCATATCACAGACCACCGTGGTTCGTCACCTTCAGGACCTCGGAAAGGTCTACAGGAGCTGCCGCATTGTTCCTCACGAACTGACGCCAGCTGAAGCAAACCGCCGGATGGAAGGGTGCACGAAACTCCTAGAAAACCCGCGCGGTGTATACGTTTCATCAAGAGAATTGTTACGTGCGATGAAAAGTGGGTCCATTTCCGTAATCCTAATACACAACGGCAGTAGTTGAACTCGGGCCAGCTTCCTGAACCTGTTGCCAAGCGTGGGTGCTTCGAGCAAAAGGCGATGCTCTGCGTCTGGTGGAATTTTGAGGGGATAATCCATTACGAATTTGTTCCAGACAGTCGGACCATCAACGCCAATCTCTACTCTGAACAGCTGGAGAGAATACATGCCGTTTTGGAGGAGAAGTACCGGTGTAACCGGGGCTTCCATATTTATCGGAAGTGAATTTCAGCAGCCGTTTTGCGGGATAAATAATTGGAATCACTTTCTTTCAATTCCCGCCATTTGGATGGAAGGCCAGCGAAAAGCAAAGTATTTCCGTTCTCACGCGTCGCAGCAGACCAATTAAGAACATAGAGTTTTAAGAGTGAAGGCGTGGCCGCGCTTTCTTGGAATAAATTGGACGAGGGGACCGTGTTTTGAGGGGTGAGAGGAGGGACTCGGTGGCGAAAGGTCGAGAGAGAGGCAGAATATTTTTAGGAGGATCTGAAAACCTCGGGGGTTTTGTCGGAACGGATGGAGGAAGAGGTTTGAATGGCCGGGGAGAGATAAGGAGAATTTCGGCGAGTAGGACACGGAGGGGACAACTAAAAGAATGAACGGAGATCAGGACAAGGCTTAAAGACATTCCCCGTAACATCTGAATAAAAGTTTTCTCACTGCAAAATTTAGCCTCAGTCGATTCTCTCTTCTATACTTTGTATTGTATTTATCTGCTACAGTTGGGAGAATTACGGATTATACAACCGATACCGAACTTACTGCAAAGGAAGCATCAAACGAACCCTCCACACAGGGCGCTGTAATAGAACTCAGCACCAAGCCCTGTAACACCGGCGCTTGTGAACAGAAAGAGCGCTCTCCTACAGTAGGACAACGCGCGAACGAACCGTGCAAAACTCTAGGAACTTGAGGGCAACAACTGATGCCACACACTCAACATTACTCCGGACCTTGCCCCGTCGGATTGTTACCTGTTCCGGTTCATGGCCCACTTCCTTCACGGGCGGCACTTTGACAACCAGCAGGAGGTGGCAGCTGGGATAAAGGAGTTCTTCGCCTCGAAGGACAAGAACTGTTACCGCCACGGAAGCGAAGAACTGGCAGACAGATGGCTAAAGATGGTGCAACACGATGGCCTATACTTTGAATGCTAGTCAGCTTTCGTGGTAAAGGTACGTATGAAGACATAAAGTGATCCAAATATTGCAAAACTTTCGACTCACCCTCTGTAGAATCGAAGAACTGGCAGACAGATAGCTAAAGACGGTGCAACACGATGGCCTATACTTTGAATGCTAGACAGCTTTCGTCATAAAGGTACGTATGAAGACATAAAGTGATCCAAATATTGCAAAACTTTCGACTCACTCTCTCTAGAATCGAAGAACTGGCAGACAGATGGCTAAAGACGGTGCAACACGATAGCCTATACTTTGAATGATAGTCAGCTTTCGTCCTAAAGGTACGTATGAAGACATAAAGTGATCCAAATATTGCAAAACTTTCGACTCACCCTCTGTAGAATCGAAGAACTGGCAGACAGATGGCTAAAGTGGGTGCAACACGATGGCCTATACTTTGAATGCTAGTCAGCTTTCGTCGTAAAGGTACGTATGAAGACATAAAGTGATCCAAATATTGCAAAACTTTCGACTCACCCTCTGTAGAATCGAAGAACTGGCAGACAGATGGCTAAAGACGGTGCAACACGATGGCCTATACTTTGAATGCTAGTCAGCTTTCGTCATAAAGGTACGTATGAAGACATAAAGTGATCCAAATATTGCAAAACTTTCGACTCACTCTCTCTCTAGAATCGAAGAACTGGCAGACAGATGGCTAAAGACGGTGCAACACGATAGCCTATACTTTGAATGCTAATCAGCTTTCGTCCTAAAGGTACGTATGAAGACATAAAGTGATCCAAATATTGCAAAACTTTCGACTCACCCTCTGTAGAATCGAAGAACTGGCAGACAGATGGCTAAAGACGATGCAACACGATGGCCTATACTTTGAACGCTAGTCAGCTTTCGTCGCAAAGGTACGTATGAAGACATAAAGTGATCCAAATATTGCAAAACTTTCGACTCACCCTCTGTAGAATCGAAGAACTGGCAGACAGATGGCTAAAGTCGGTGCAACACGATGGCCTATACTTTGAATGCTAGTCAGCTTTCGTCCTAAAGGTACGTATGAAGACATGAAGTGATCCAAATATTGCAAAACTTTCGACTCACCCTCTGTAGAATCGAAGAACTGGCAGACAGATGGCTAAAGTGGGTGCAACACGATGGCCTATACTTTGAATGCTAGTCAGCTTTCGTCGTAAAGGTACGTATGAAGACATAAAGTGATCCAAATATTGCAAAACTTTCGACTCACCCTCTGTAGAATCGAAGAACTGGCAGACAGATGGCTAAAGACGGTGCAACACGATGGCCTATACTTTGAATGCTAGTCAGCTTTCGTCATAAAGGTACGTATGAAGACATAAAGTGATCCAAATATTGCAAAACTTTTGACTCAGTCTATGTACTTATTTATAAGCCAGAAGTGGGCATAAAAATTGTTAAAAGAAGAAGAAGCAGAAAAGTGTGCAGCGAGGGCAGTTTTTTTGGTTTGCCGGAAATTAGCAAGATTTTATTTCCTCACAACAAAGTATTAACCGAGAACAGCCTACAATTGTGTAACAGCGAAGCGACATAGCGTCTTTACAAGTCTCTTGTGACGTCACACTTTTACGTGCAAATGACATCATAGCTTTATTTGCAATCTGTTATTATGACAAACTTTAGGAATGTTGTCGACAAGGCAGCTGTTTTCCTTCAGCGACATCGTCACTAATCGCGATGTGAAGCAACAATACGCTTTTAATATCGACATTCGTAGTGCGTGGAACTAAAAAAGAAAAAAAAAAAGAAAAGGATCACTGACACAGAATTATCTTCATAAAAATGGCGGTTACGAAAACAAAAAATTCAAGAATGTGAATGGACTCGTGAACGAGATAAGAAAAGAAATAAAAAAACAAAAAACGGTGCTATCAAAATGGCAAACAGAAGTCAGTGGTTATGATGTTGACGTAAAAACGCACGAGTGTGCTACGTATGTGCTTTGTGTAGAAAAAAGAACCAGGCAGATAAAAGTGTAAGTTTGTGAAAGGCCTAAAAGGCCCTTAAAAGCTTCAAATTACCGAAGAATCAGCTTCATCTTTCATATTTGTGCCCCGTGGAAAGCTAACGCTTTAGAAAAATTAAGCAGAAAACAACCAAGCCAAAATACAGTGGAACCTCGGTTATACGTTTATCAGTTATACGTTTTTCTTTTATACGTAATTCTGCGTTAGTCCCGATATATTACTAGGGGTGTTCAAATGAAGAGGTACGAAATGTCATAAGAACGTAACCGTTAACATATTTGCCTACGCTGCTATGGGAGAACGTAGCGACACATCTAGGGATGCGATTGGAGTCGCCGGCGTGGATCGGAGCACGCGCGGGCGCCCGCATGCGCAAGAGAGAGCAGAGACTCTTATAAAGAGCGCCGTCCAAGGTCCACTACTTGTTGAATTCCTCCAGCACAGACGGACCATTAATTCCGATGTGTACTGTGAGACACTCCGAAGCCTACGCAGGTCCACCAAGAACAAAAGCCCGGGGCTGCTCACGGAGGGTGAGGTTCTGCTCCATGATAACGCGCGTCCACACGTCTCCAGGGTCACACACGCGGAACTGGCCAAGTTCCAGTGGGAGCAGCTTGACCATCCGGCCTACAGCCCGGACATGTCGCCCTGCGATTTCCATGTGTTTGGTCCCCTGAAAAAACATCTGAAAGGGAAGCGCTTCCACTCGGACGACGAACTCAAGGACGCTATGCAGGACTGGGTCTCGTCACGGCCACAGGAATTCTGGGAAAAAGGAATCCTTATGCTCGTTAATCAATGGGATCGTTGTGCTACGGCCTATGGTGTATACTTTGAATAAAGTCTTCATTTATACCCACAGTGTCGTTTCGTACCTTTTCATTTGAACACTCCTTGTACTAAATACAGTGGAACCTCGGTTAAAGGTTTATCAGTTATACGTTTTTCACTTTTATACGTAATTCTGAGTTAGTCCCGACACTTTATTAAATACAGTGGAACCTCGGTAACACGTTTCTCAGCTATACGTTTTTCACTTTTATACGTAATTCGGCGTTATAGTCCCGATATTTTACTAAATACAGTGGAACCTCGGTTATACGTTTCTCAATTATACGTTTTTCACTTGATAGGTAATTCTGCGTTAGTCCCGATATTTTACTAAATACAGTGGAACCTCGGTAATACGTTTCTCAATTATACGTTTTTCACTTGATACGTAATTCGGCGTTAGTCCCGATATTTTACTAAATACAGAGGAACATCGGTTATATGTTAATCAGCTATACGTTTTTCTCTTTTATATGTATTTATGCGTTAGTCCCGATATTTTACTAAATACAGTGAAACCTCGGTTAAAGGTTTATCAGTCATACGTTTTTCACTTTTATACGTAATTCGGCTTTAGTCCCGATATTTTACTAAATACAGTGGAACCTCGGTTATACGTTTCTCAATTATGCGTTTTTCACTTGATACGTAATTCTGCGTTAATCCCGATATTTTACTAAATATAGTGGAACCTCGGTAATATGCTAATCAGCTATAGGTTTTTCTCTTTTAGATGTATTTATGCGTCAGTCCCGATATTTTACTAAATACAGTGAAACCTCGGTTATACGTTTTTCACTTGATACGTAATTCTGCATTAGTCCCGATATTTGACTAAATACAGTGGAACCTCGGTTACACGTTTCTCAATTATACGTTTTTCACTTTATACGTAATTAGGCGTTAGTGCCGATATTTTACTAAATACAGTGGAATCTCGGTTATATGCGCTAATCAGCTATACGTTTTTCTCTTTTATATGTATTTATGCGTTAGTCCCGATATTTTACTAAATACAGTGAAACCTCGGTTATAAAGGTTTTTGAAGTATACGTTTTTCACTTGATACGTAATTCTGCGTTAGTCCCGATATATTACTAAATACAGTGGAACCTCGGTTAAAGGTTTATCAGTTATACGTTTTTCACTTTTATACGTAATTCTGAGTTAGTCCCGATATTTTACTAAATACAGTGAAACCTCGGTTATACGTTTCTCAATTATACGTTTTTCACTTGATACGTAATTCGGCGTTTGTCCCGATATTTTACTAAATACAGTGCAACCTCGGTTATACGTTTCTCAATTATAAGTTTTTCACTTGATACGTTAGTCCGGCGTTAGTCCTGATATTTCACTAAATACAGTGGAACCTCGGTTATATGCTTATCAGCTATACGTTTTTCTCTTTTATACGTATTTCTTCGTTAGTCCCGATATTTTACTAAATACAGTGGAACCTTGGTTATACGTTTGTCAAATCATACGTTTTTCACTTGATACGTAATTCTGGGTTAGACCCGATATTTTACTAAATACACTGGAACTTCGGTTATACAGTATGTTAATCAGCTATACGTTTCTCTCTTTTATACGCATTTTTGCGTTAGTCCCGATATTTTACTAAATACGGATACGTCGATTACCAACAGAGGCTTTGGCATCTGGATGCACTATAGGGTGCATGCAAACAGGCCGGCGGCGTCGATGTTATGCTGTGCGTGATGTTTTCTTGGGACACTTGAGGCCCCATTATACCCCAATAGTACAATCCCTGACAGCTGTCAGGTATCTGAACATCGTTGCGGACCAAGCTCACCCATTCATGGCAACTGTGTTCCCTGCTGGTGATGGCCATTACCAACAGGATAATGCGCCACAGCCAGAATCGTCAAGGAGTGGTTCGAGGAACATGCTGGTGACTTTCTGTTAATGCCCTGGCCTCCAAATAAGGTGTCTGAACATCGTTGCGGACCAAGTTCACCCATTCATGGCAACTGTGTTCCCTGCTGGTGATGGCCATTACCAACAGGATAATGCGCCACAGCCAGAATCGTCAAGGAGTGGTTCGAGGAACATGCTGGTGACTTTCTGTTAATGCCCTGGCCTCCAAATAAGGTGTCTGAACATCGTTGCGGACCAAGTTCACCCATTCATGGCAACTGTGTTCCCTGCTGGTGATGGCCATTACCAACAGGATAATGCGCCACAGCCAGAATCGTCAAGGAGTGGTTCGAGGAACATGCTGGTGACTTTCTGTTAATGCCCTGGCCTCCAAATAAGGTGTCTGAACATCGTTGCGGACCAAGTTCACCCATTCATGGCAACTGTGTTCCCTGCTGGTGATGGCCATTACCAACAGGATAATGCGCCATGCCACACTGCCAGAATCGCCAAGGAGTGGTTCGAGGAACATGCTGGTGACTTTCTGTTAATGCTGCCCTGGCCTCCAAATAAGGTGTCTGAACATCGTTGCGGACCAAGTTCACCCATTCATGGCAACAGTGTTCCCTGCTGGTGATGGCCATTACCAACAGGATAATGCGCCACTGCCAGAATCGTCAAGGAGTGGTTCGAGGAACATGCTGGTGACTTTCTGTTAATGCCCTGGTCTCCAAATAAGGTATCTGAACATAGTTGAGTACCAAGTTCACCCATTCATGGCAACTGTGTTCCCTGCTGGTGATGGCCATTATTACCAACAGGATAATGCGCCACTGCCAGAATCCTCAAGGAGTGGTTCGAGGAACATGCTGGTGACTTTCTGTTAATGCCCTGGCCTCCAAATAAGGTGTCTGAACATCGTTGCGGACCAAGTTCACCCATTCATGGCAACTGTGTTCCCTGCTGGTGATGGCCATTACCAACAGGATAATGCGCCACAGCCAGAATCGTCAAGGAGTGGTTCGAGGAACATGCTGGTGACTTTCTGTTAATGCCCTGGCCTCCAAATAAAGTGTCTGAACATCGTTGCGGACCAAGTTCACCCATTCATGGCAACTGTGTTCCCTGCTGGTGATGGCCATTACCAACAGGATAATGCGCCATGCCACAGCCAGAATCGTCAAGGAGTGGTTCGAGGAACATGCTGGTGACTTTCTGTTAATGCCCTGGCCTCCAAATAAGGTGTCTGAACATCGTTGCGGACCACGTTCACCCATTCATGGCAACTGTGTTCCCTGCTGGTGATGGCCATTACCAACAGGATAATGCGCCACAGCCAGAATCGTCAAGGAGTGGTTCGAGGAACATGCTGGTGACTTTCTGTTAATGCCCTGGCCTCCAAATAAGGTGTCTGAACATCGTTGCGGACCAAGTTCACCCATTCATGGCAACTGTGTTCCCTGCTGGTGATGGCCATTACCAACAGGATAATGCGCCATGCCACACTGCCAGAATCGCCAAGGAGTGGTTGGAGGAACATGCTGGTGACTTTCTGTTAATGCTGCCCTGGCCTCCAAATAAGGTGTCTGAACATCGTTGCGGACCAAGTTCACCCATTCATGGCAACAGTGTTCCCTGCTGGTGATGGCCATTACCAACAGGATAATGCGCCACTGCCAGAATCGTCAAGGAGTGGTTCGAGGAACATGCTGGTGACTTTCTGTTAATGCCCTGGCCTCCAAATAAGGTGTCTGAACATCGTTGCGGACCAAGTTCACCCATTCATGGCAGCCGTGTTCTGTGCTGGTGATGGCCATTACCAACAGGATAATGCGCCATGCCACACTGCCAGAATCGCCAAGGAGTGGTTCGAGGAACATGCTGGTGACTTTCTGTTAATCCAAATTCACCTGACATGAACCCAATGGAACACTTGTGGTTCGACGTGGAAAAGCGAGGTAACGCTAAATCCCCACCACCCCGAAATGTACGGGAACTGGAGAACCTGCTGTTGACTAGACATGAGCTCGGGCCCGGCCTGGGCTCGAACAGGCTCAAAATTCATTAACTACTGGAAAACCTGGGCTCGGAATTACGCGTCTTGAATTTCATTACTGTTATTAATTCAACACGTGTAATTCCGAGCCCGGTTGAATTACACGTGTTGAATTTCATTGTGCATTTATTACCATGGTGGAAGGATTTTCAATTTCCTAGGCTAGCTGCCATTGCAAGACAAATTTTGCTTAGCAAGACTTGCATTATGCATTGTCCAAAGCTATGGCCCAAGCAAGGATTAGTTTAAGGAGGTCTGGTATCGGAAAACTGGGAAAAAATCACATTCCCATTTTTTGCATTTTATTAAAAATCAAGAATCTTATCTTTAAAATGATGTATTAATTTCCAAAACTGGGCAGTTAGAAATATTGTTATTTTTTTAAATTTCCTCACTCCCGCGATTTATGGGGTGACGTTGGTTTTTAGTGCAGCAGGTCGAGTTTTAGAGAAAAGAAGATCAAGTTGAAGCGCTGAGACATTAGATGCAATTCTCTCTCTCTCTCTTTTCATGATGAACTTGACCTGGAAACTGCACACACATATGATAATATTGTGATTATTATACTATTAAACGCAAAGCTTTGTTAATGTTACAAAATGCAGAATAATCTGGTATGGAATGATTTTACGTTCTTTTTTTTTTAATTTTGGAAATTTCTCTACATGTTTTTTTTTT
The DNA here is from genome assembly GCA_039090855.1 of Macrothele yani. Classification (NCBI taxonomy): domain Eukaryota; kingdom Metazoa; phylum Arthropoda; class Arachnida; order Araneae; family Macrothelidae; genus Macrothele; species Macrothele yani. Next base: position 13,090,360 of record CM077019.1, read on the forward strand.
ATATTCTACTACATCACTCTAAACTACTTTTACCAATTAGCATATATGTAAATTGTATTGCAAAGATTAGTTTTCTAGAGTCAAATTTCAAACACTTGCAACTGTCTGTTCGGCGTTGTACGTTTTATAATGCAATTTATTCACAATAAAAGTAAATTTTAGAAATCAAAAAGAAATAACGAATGGAATTTTTTGTTTCTAAACGATTTTCTTTTCTTCAGCTTTTACCAAAATTACTGATTCTCCTGATACGGTCGAAAGGCACGTTGATTATTTATTTATTTTCAAATCCACATTTTAGAACATTTGGTTTTATGCGTAGTATTTCTAAAAACATATTAATATTGTAAAGTGGATTAACTGAACTAAACTTTTAAAACTAATCCTTGCTTGGGCCATATCTTTGGCCAGTGTATAATGCATAAATGCAAGCCTTGATAAGCAAAATTTTCCAAGAATCCGGGCCCGGGCTCAGAAAACATATGTAATCAAAGAAAACGGGCAGGGCCCGGGTTCCTAAAATTGAGCCCGAACTCATCTCTACTGTTGACATTATGGTACCAGATACCCCAGGATAACTACATCGCCACCTTATCGAATTGATGCCTCCCTGAGTGGCCGTTTTTTTGCGGGCTAAATGGGGTCCTATAGCTTATTAGGTAGGTGGTCATAATGTAATGACTCATCGGCTTATATAGGACTTCCCAAGACGGGTTACTGCTCACGACAGTTTCAATTAGTCTTGTACACTATCTGCCAACAAGTAATTGGACACCTGTGATAGCAAAGGAAAACGAAGTTTATTCACCTTCAATAGTTGGTGGAGCCTCCACGAGCGGCGACTACAGCTGCGACCCTCCGGGGCATACTCTCAACCAGGCGTTGTACGACGGCTAGAGGTATTTTCTTCCACTCGGCTTGGAGAAGACAGGTCAGTTCCTTCACCGATTTCGGACGGTGGGGGCACCCCTTAAGTCGCGCTCCAACTCGTCCCAGAGGTCCTCGATAGGGTTAAGGTCCGGGCTCTGCGCAGGCCAGTCCATTCGATTAACCCCATTGTCACCATACCAAGCCATGGTGGACCTCGCAACATGACAGGTGGCATTGTCATCCTGAAAGTAACATGGGTTCACCCCGTAAAACTGCCACAACGTAGGCAGCGCATGGTCATCCAAAATGGTGCAGTAGGTCTCGGCGTTGAGTCTACCAGGAATTGCGACCAAGGGTCCCGTGCCATACCAGGAGAAACACCCCCATAGCATAATTCCACCGCCGCCGAACTTCACAGTTGGCACAATACATTCCGGCAGAAGGCGTTCTCCAGGAAGACGCCAAACCCAGACCCTGCCATCCGAACGGTAGAGGGTGAAACTTGATTCGTTGCTCCATAGAACCTGTTTCCACTGTTCAACGGTTCACTGTCGACGTTCTTTGCACCACGTTAGCCGAGCAGGGCTATTGGACTTGGTGATCAAAGGCTTGTGGGCGGCAGCACGTCCATGATAACCGAGCAGATGGGCTTCCTTGCGGATGGTATTCATCGAAAGAACACTCCCGGATGCCTGTTGAAACTCCTCGCGGATGTGGCCCATCGATTTGGTGCGGTTCTTCCGAATTTCTCTGGCCAGCACCCGTCGGTCTCTAACTCCCAGTTTTGTGGGTCTGGCGGGTCTGGGCACATTCCGACAGTCACCTCTCATCTTCCACTTGTCAATCACGTAGGCCACTGTCGATTTTGGGTACTTCAACTCGCTGGATATGTCACGTATTGATCGGCCATTTCTGTGATACCCGAAGAATACACCTTTCTCGAAATCAGAGAGCTCCGAACTGCGTGGCATCTTGCATGCGACTAGTTGCGTTGTTGTTTCCCACACGATATTTAACGGCGGCTGCCGTGATGTGTATCAAGATCGCATATATCGTCGATTTGCAGGGGTGTCCAATTACTTGTTGGTAGATAGTGTATTTGTAAAACACAAGTGTGTTGTTCCTTTTTTTCTTTTTTTATATATATTATATTAATAAATACTTGTTACAGTTGATTTTTGATTTTTAACAGAAAAATCAAATATTTTATGTGCATAATTCTGTAAAAATATTCAGGTCTGTTTATTTTCAAAGAACGAAGGGGGGGGAGGATAGCCCCATGCTGGATCCGCTACTGTTCGAGCGTGATTTGAGGCTATATTCAATAATGAACGAATTTTTTTTTTAAATCTTTAAAATTTCCTCATGACTGAATTTGTTTTACAATACATATTTTAACAGTTTTCTTTCATCCGGGACCAAGATTTTTTTTTTTTTTTTTTTTTTTTTGCATGAGAGATTTTTATAAGGTGTTCCACTGTACACAGTTGAGTTACATTATTGTGACCACCTCCTACTTTTGACGTCAACAGCGCGTAGCCAATGAAATAAGGCAGTGTCGTGAGCTGGCTTGGAGGGTATATAAGGTGTGCTGTTGACATTCTGAAAACATTCCGGGTACTGGCCCGCCGGTAATAAATAAGGGCGTCTTCCTCTCCCTTTCTACTTCGCTTCCGTGTCACTTTCCTATCGGGCGCTCTAGCTCAAATCTCCTAGTTTCCTATTTCTAAGGGTTGTTTAAGACCTGGGGTCAGACACTCGCTTCCTAAAATCCTCTACATATGATCATGATCATTCTGAAAACATTGGGCCGCGGCTGGCCTAGTGGGCAACGTTCGTGACTGCCACATAAAGAAACTCAGGTTCGATTCCAGGCAGGTACGAACGCTCGATCCACTAAATATCCGCCGTGCGTCGGATGGGCACGTTAAGCCGCCGGACCTCTGGTACTGGCCCCCCGGTAATAAATAAGGGCGTCTTCCTCCCCCTTTCTACTTCGCTTCCGTGTCACTTTCCTATCGGGCACTACTCTAGCCCAAATCTCCTAGCTTCCTATTTCTAAGGGTTGTTTAAGACCTGGAGTCAGACACTCCCTTCCTAAAATCCTCTACATATGATCCTCATCATCATCTGAAAACATTGGGCAGCGGGTGGCCTAGTGGTCAGCGTTCGTGACTGCCATGGAGATAACTTCAGGTTCGATCCTGGGCAGGTACGAACGCTCGATCCACTAAATATCCGCAGTGCGTCGGATGGGCACGTAAAGCCGTCGGACCCCGGGTACTGGCCCCCGGTAATAAATAAGGGCGTCTTCCTCCCCCTTTCTACTTCGCTTCCGTGCCACTTTCCTATCGGGCGCTCTAGCCCAAATCTCCTAGTTTCCTATTTCTAAGGGCTGTTTAAGACCTGGGGTCAGACACTCGCTTCCTAAAATCCTCTACATCTGATCTATCTATCTAAAAACATATCACTCGTTGCTGTCATGGATAAAAGGAGCGATTTATCAGATTTGAAAATAAGAATGATTATCGGCTTTCGGGCCAAGGGTGGTAGTATTTCTGAAACAGCGCAGTTTGTGAATTGTAGGGGTGCTGCTGTGGTTAAAGTGTATCGTGACTGGAGAAATGGCATCTTTGAGAAATAGCGATGTGGAAACTGCGGAGCACCACGTGCCATTTATGTGAGAGGTGAACGTCGGCTTCAAAGGTGCGTGAAGACCGATCGACAAGCTACAATGGAGCAACTCACTGGTCGAAGGAACTAGGGGGCTAGAAAGTGTGTCTAAAACGACAATCCAGCGAACCCTGCTCCGATGCAGACGGATGGTCACTGCACCTATGCTTACGAAGGTGCATCGGCAGAAAAAAATTACATTTGCACGTCAGCATCGGAATTGGACCTCCGCTGATTGGCAAAGGATTGCCTTCTTCGATGAGTCACGTTTTGTGCTTCATCGAACGGATAGACGTTGGCGTAAAAGGCAAGAAACATCGGAAAACAAACACTCTTCAACCATTGCTGGAAGAACACAAGCTGGTGGGGGCAGTGTTATCGTCTGGGGAATGTTTTTGTAGCATTCCCTGGGTCCACTCATATACCTGTGGAAGGCACTATGGACCGAATTCGTTATGAATCGATCCTTGCAGAACACGTACAGCCATACATGCTGATTGTCTTCCCTGGGGCGGATGGAATCTTTCAGCACGACAATGCCACGTGTCACACAGCTAGAAATATCCGAGTGGTTGGAAGAGCATGATGAAGACTTCAGAGCACTTCCCTGGCCCTCTAATTCCCAAGACTTAAACCCAACTGAGCATCTGTGGGACCACCTCGATCGTGTTGTTCGCTGCATGGATCCTCCATCAAGCACCTCCAGCAGCTGTCAGATGTACTGCAGTCAGCATGGCTCCACATACCTATGAAAACCTTACAGCACCTTTTGAGTCAAAAGGTGCTGTAAGGTTTTTTGAGGACTTCAAAGTACATTCCTGGTCCCCTAATTCGCCATACTTAAACCCAATTGAGCATCTCTAGATCGTGTTGTTCGCTCTATGGATCCTCCACCACGCACCCTCCAGCAGATGTCAGATGTACTGCAGTCGGCATGGCTCCACATACCTATGAAAACCTTACAGCACCTTTTGAGTCAAAAGGTGCTGTAAGGTTTTTTGAGGACTTCAAAGTACATTCCTGGTCCCCTAATTCGCCATACTTAAACCCAATTGAGCATCTCTAGATCGTGTTGTTCGCTCTATGGATCCTCCACCACGCACCCTCCAGCAGATGTCAGATGTACTGCAGTCAGCATGGCTCCACATACCTATGAAAACCTTACAGCACCTTTTGAGTCAAAAGGTGCTGTAAGGTTTTTTGAAGACTTCAAAGTACATTCCTGGTCCCCTAATTCGCCATACTTAAACCCAATTGAGCATCTCTAGATCGTGTTGTTCGCTCTATGGATCCTCCACCACGCACCCTCCAGCAGCTGTCAGATGTACTGCAGTCGGCATGGCTCCACATACCTATGAAAACCTTACAGCACCTTTTGAGTCAAAAGGTGCTGTAAGGTTTTTTGAGGACTTCAAAGTACATTCCTGGTCCCCTAATTCACCATACTTAAACCCAATTGAGCATCTCTAGATCGTGTTGTTCTCTCTATGGATCCTCCACCACGCACCCTCCAGCAGCTGTCAGATGTACTGCAGTCGGCATGGCTCCACATACCTATGAAAACCTTACAGCACCTTTTGAGTCAAAAGGTGCTGTAAGGTTTTTTGAGGACTTCAAAGTACATTCCTGGTCCCCTAATTCACCATACTTAAACCCAATTGAGCATCTCTAGATCGTGTTGTTCTCTCTATGGATCCTCCACCACGCACCCTCCAGCAGCTGTCAGATGTACTGCAGTCGGCATGGCTCCACATACCTATGAAAACCTTACAGCACCTTTTGAGTCAAAAGGTGCTGTAAGGTTTTTTGAGGACTTCAAAGTACATTCCTGGTCCCCTAATTCGCCATACTTAAACCCAATTGAGCATCTCTAGATCGTGTTGTTCGCTCTATGGATCCTCCACTATGCACCCTCCAGATGCACTACAGTCAGCATAGCTCCACATACCTGTCAACACCTTCCAGCACCTTACTGAGTCACTCCCAGCCCGTCTAGCTGCTGTCCGCGCTGCACACGGCGGTTATTCTGGATACTAGCTGGTGGTCACAATAATGGGACCCGACCGTATATATTTCTCTAGCGGACCGCAAGACTAAAATTCCGGGCCTGGTTTCATCATGACAATCCGTCCCTGTCTGTGATGCATGAACCCAGAGATGAAAAAACACGTGAGAACTGCAACAGTTCCAGAAAACGGTAATGACTTTTGAAATAAATGCACACCCACCTTCGGCGATGTCTGCTCTGGTGCGCAATACGTAAATGAATGTTAGAAGGGTGTGTTCGGATATTGTGTGCTTAATTTCCAAGGGGCACGCAAGGACAACCTGTGTCGACGTCGTTCTGTATATTGCTGACGTCTCTGTTTCGTTCGAAACTTCGGAAACAATGTTTTTCTGAAACCAGCGCACTGAACAACGACCGCAAAACTGACTTAATGTGCCCAAATTTAGCACAAATTAATTATTCAGAAGAACATCTAAGGCTTCAAAAATATCATGCCGAGATTCCTGGGACTAACGTTGCCCCCAGGAATCTCGGCCCCGGGTTACAACGTTGCCAGGGCTAGAAAAATATCTGAAAAGTTACATGCCCGGGTGGGCATGTTCAGAAATTATTTACCTGCCCAGGTAGTAAAAGCTGGATGCCCAGGAAAATTTATCTTTTAAGATAACAAATCAGAACGCTCATCTTTTTTTTTTTTTTTAAGTTAAAAAATATTACGAACTGTTTTTACATGTTTTGCATTTCCGTTGTAAGAGTCTGTATTGAAAATGTTCAGTGCACATGAGTGTGTATCTCAAGTTTTAAGATGATGAAGATGCTGAAATTGGTATGCGGAACTACCATCAACTTCCTATATGTTGTTCTAAAAATCTTCACGCTCCAAGCACTAGACTTTGCTGAATTAAGAGAACAAAATGGCTCCAGGAGTGACTACAGCACTATAGATCATATCCATGTACTAAGAGAACCAATTGAAAGAACGAATGAATATGAACTCATACTATGTATGGCTTTTATTGATTGTAATTCCGTGAAACCATAAGAAGGTTTAGAGTCCTTGAAATTCTGCAGTATTGAAAATGCATACGTCAATATTATTAGGTGATCAACTTAATTCTCGGCCCCTAACCGCAAGCAAACATAGAACGTCGAAAAATGCTGTGTGCGATAACGGCTGATTGCAGCGCCATCCAACAGCTTTCCGGGCAACCGTATCCGCCCACAGCTGTATTGACAGAAGGGACGAAAGTTGACGGTGAAAGCAATGTCGTTCGAGAAGCAACATTTGAGGCACTGCCTCATGTTCGCATTTCAGCTGAAAAAAGAGTGCCCAGCAAATGATCTGTGCTGCTTTGGGTGAGGCTGCTGTGTCCTACAGTACGTGTAAGAAGACGTTTAAGAATGGATATTTCGATCTCCGTGATGCAGAACGTCCGGGACAGCCACAGAAAGTTGACGATGAGGAACTGGAACAACTGTTGGACGCGGATCCCTGTCGCACACAGTCAGAGCTCGCCCAGGAACTCGGAGTAACACGGCAAGCCATTGCAAAGCGCCTGCACAAGTTTAGACAGATTCACAAGGAAGGCCGTTGCGAGCCCCACCAACTCACAGCTGCGAACAAGTCTAGGCGCTACGATGTTGCTGTGTCCTTGCTCTCCAGATTAAAGGAGGATTTCATCCACAAGATTTTGACCTGTGATGAGAAGTGGATCCTCTACGATAATCCTAAGCGACGCAAATCGTGGGTTTATCCAGGTCACCCTACCACCAGTACCGCCAAACCGAATATCAATGGCAAGAAGTTGTTGCTGTGCATATGGTGGGATCAGCGCGGTGTCGTACACTATGAGTTGCTCAAACCTGGTGAAACGGTTAATGCTGAGCGTTATTGTCAGTGGCATTCGGCACCTTCCTGAACGATGGCTCAAATGTATCCAACCCGACGGGGATTATTTCCCTGATTAGGTACGTATTCGATTTGCTATAATTTGCTGTCAACGTGTCGTGCGAGTGGCCGAGAATTAAGTTGCACACCTAATATATTAATCACCATCATCATCATTGTCAACCATTATCAATCCACTGCTGGACGAAGGTCTCCCCAAGTTTCCTCCACAACGGTCTGTCTTGTGCCAGTTTCCTTCATGTCACTCCCACATACTTTCGAATTTCATCCACCCATCTCCCATGTGGTCTTCTTCTGGGTCTTTTCCTGTCCCTTGGAATCCAATCTAGAATTTCGGCTGTCCATCGATGGTCTGTCCTTCTGGCAGTATGTCCAGCCCATTGCCATTTCAGGGATTTAACTCTGACCATGATGTCTTCCACTCTTGTGATTTTTCGGATCCACGAGTTCCTCTTATCTCTCCTGGTTACAAAAAGCATGCACCTGTCCATGCTTCTTTGAGTTGTCTACAGCCTTTGTATGTCTCTTTTAGTTAAGGTCCACGTCTCTGCACCATACGTAAGCACTGGAAGGATGCATTGATCAAACACTTTTCTTTTAAGACATAATGGCATATTGCTCTTGAAAATTATGCTGTTTCTTCCAAAAGCTCTCCAAGCTAGTTTTGTACGCCGATTAATTTCTTCATCAATGTGACCCTCACTTGATATCTGCTGTCCAAGATAAACGTACGTACCTGTTATCTCCAGCTTTTATCCATCAATCGATAAATCTTCATTTCTTGTAAAAGCATTGAACATCACTTTTGTCTTCTGAAAGTTCATTTTTAATTCCACTTCTTTACTCTTGTCAGCAAGTTCCTGGATCATAATCTGCAGTTCTGATGGGGTAGTTTCAAAAATTACTATGTCATCAGCAAAACGAAGGTGGGTTAGATAGTCTCCATTAATCTTTATCCCTTTGTTTTCCCAGTTCAGTGATTGAAAGACACTTTCCAATGTGGCATTAAAGAGCTTCGAAGATATTGTGTCACCTTGTCTCACTCCCTTTCCAATTTTTATGTGTGTTGTATTTTCAAACAGCCGAATCTTTGCACTTGCATTTTCATAGATGTTATTAATAATATTAATGTATGCATCTTCAATACCGCAGGATTTCAGAGCCATTGTAACTGCTATTGGTTTTACCGAATCAAAGGCGTTTTCATAATCGATAAAAGCCATGCACAATGGAAGTTCATATTCCCTCGCTCTTTCAATTAGTTCTCTCAGCACGTGGATATGATCTATTGTGCTGTAGCCACTCCTGAATCCAGCTTGTTCTCTCGGTTGAGCCATGTCCAGTGTTACTTTCAAGCGGTGTAAAAGAACTTTAGTGAAGTTTTTATAAACCACTGATAGGAGGCTGATAGGTCTGTAGTTCCTGAGATCCTCAATGTCACCTTTCTTATGTAGCAAGATCATTGTAGCGTTGTTCCAATCCTCAGGAATTTTCCCTTCATTAAGGCATCGAGTGAAAATTTGGGCGAGTACTGTTTCGATTTCTCCACTTGCTTCTTGTATGATGTCTACAGTAATTCCATCTTCTCCTGGAGCTTTTCCCCGCTTCATGTTCTTGATTGCATGTGCAACTTTTGCTGAGAGGACTGGAAGAACTGTGGTACTGGTACCTTCCATGATGTCTGGAGTACATGCATCATCCCTTTCATATAACTTGGAGTACAAATCTTTCACTCTTGTCAAAATTTCGCCTCTATTTCTTGTTACAGAAATAGTATCTATGAAATTGCAAACGCAAAGGCTCGACTGTTCAAGGGCACAGCACGTATAAAACTTGTAAAGAAAGTGACACAAGGTGACATCGTAGCTTCCAAACTTTTTAATTGCACATTTGCAGAAGATCTTTCAATCACGGAACTAAAAAAACAAAGCGATAAATATTAATGAAAATTATTTAACCATTTTCATTTTGCTGGAGGCAGTCATTTTTGCCAGTACCCCTTCAGAGGTAGAATTCATGATCCAGGAACTTGCTGACAAGAGCAAAGAAGTGGGTTTAAAAATGAACTTACAGAAGATAAAACTGAGGTAAAATGCTTCTACAGAAACTGAAGATTTGGAAGATAATGGTGCAAATATAGAAGTAACCGACCCCTAAGTTTACCTTGAACAACAGAAACCAAGCGAAGGCTACATAGAAGCAATAAATAGGTGTATAAAACTCAGTTGGAAGGCATTTGGAAGAACCAGTACAACTTTCAAGGGCAATTTACCATTACATTGATCAGCCATTCCATAAAGATAAAAGCAATTTCGTTCTATATGTCACATAAATAACAACACCGTCTATGTTCGATATTTAATGTTGAAAGATGAAGAGTATTTACAATTGAAAACCCCACTAGTACTTTCGGGGTGACATTTACCCCGTCGTCAGGTGGAACAGAAGTTATGTGATACTCGCACTAATACACTATCTACCAACAAGTAATTGGACACCAGTGATAGCAAAGGAAAACGAAGTTTATTCACCTTCAATAGTTGGTGGAGCCTCCACGAGCGGCGATTACAGCTGCGACCCTCCGGGGCATGCTATCAACCAGGCGTTGTACGACGGCTAGCGGTATTTTCTTCCACTCGGCTTGGAGAAGACAGTTCAGTTCCTTCACCGATTTCGGACGGTGGGGGCACCCCTTAAGTCGAAGCTCCAACTCGTCCCAGAGGTGCTCGATAGGGTAAAGGTCCGGGCTCTGTGCAGGCCAGTCCATTCGATTAACCCCATTGTCACCATACCAAGCCATGGTAGACCTCGCAACATGACAAGCGGCATTGTCATCCTGAAAGTAACATGGGTCCACTCCGTAAAACTGTCACAACGTAGGAAGCGCATGGTCATCCAAAATGGTGCAGTAGGTCTCGGCGTTGAGTCTACCAGGAATTGCGAACAAGGGTCCCGTGCCATACCAGGAGAAACACCCTCATAGCATAATTCCACCGCCGCCTCTTCACAGTTGGCACAATATATTCCGGCAGAAGGCGTTCTCCAGGAAGACGCCAAACCCAGACCTTGCCATCCGAACGGTAGAGGGTGAACCTTGATTCGTCGCACCAGAGAACCTGTTTCCACTGTTCAACGGTACACTGTCGACGTTCTTTGCACCACGTTAGCCGAGCAGCGCTATTGGACTTGGTGATCAAAGGCTTGTGGGCGGCAGCACGACCATGATAACCGAGCAGATGGGCTTCCTTACGGATCGTATTCATCGAAAGAACACACCCGGATGCCTGTTGAAACTCCTCGCGGATGTGGCCCGTCGATTTGGTGCGGTTCTTCCGAATTTCTCTCTCCAGCACCCGTCGGTCTCTAACTCCCAGTTTTGTGGGTCTGCCGGGTGGGGGCACATTCCTACAGTCACCTCTCATCTTCCACTTGTCAATCACGTAGGCCACTGTCGATTTTGGGTACTTCAACTCGCTGGATATGTCACGTATGGATCGGCCATTTCTGTGATACCCGACGATTACACCTTTCTCGAAATCAGAGAGCTCCGAACTGCGTGCGGCATCTTGCATGTGACTGGTTGCGTTGTTGTTTCCCACACGATATTTAACGGCGGCGGCCGTGGCGTGTATCAGGACCGCAGATATCGTCGATTGCAGGGGTGTCCAATTACTTTTTGGTTGATAGTGTATATAAGAGTACAGCAATGCATTATATGGGTAAAATTCTCAAGCGTCACAAGGTTGTGATGGCTACCATCGCAACCAAGTAAACGCACCCATGTAATTTCCAATATCAGAAAATTCACATAGTTATACAGAAATTGTGTTACATTATTAAAGGCTATTGCCAAATTCACATGTTGCTTTTAATTACTATAATTTAAAGTTCAAATTAACTGGTGGTTTTTCCATATTTTTTATATGTCCACAGGTGTATTGTCATTACAGCATCCGTTCCCCAGGCCTTCAATGTACAGGCTTTCAAAAAGGTGTAGTGAGTGTACGTACGTCAGAATGTCCAAGTCTGATATTCGCCCAGTCTTGAAGTAATTTTTCATTTGCAACATTCCAAGATAATGCCGTATTATTGAGGTTGGTTCGGATATCATATTTGTGTTCCTGTACACGAATACCCAAGCTTCTCCTTGTGGACCCCAATTTGTTGCGGTAACATGTTCGCCTGTTGAGGAGTCCAGCATTGGAATGTTAAACACTCCCCATTTGCTCATTATGTCAGTTGTAGCCTGATCTTTTTTAATATACGATATAAGATTCCTTGATCGGGTGTTTAAAACTATCGGGTGAGTATGTATATCCCATGCGAAGGCAGCAGGGTCCTATAAAAAGTATGGCCTTGACATGCAAAAGAAAATTACTTTCATGGAGAATCTCACCCTTAGCGGACGAATGAACTAAAGGAAGAAGTTATTACTTATTCCTTTAGTTCATTCAACAACGCAGCGGATCCGTTCATTTGCTTTTGAAGCGGTGTCCTGTGACTTTTGTCAATATAGTGTATATAGAAATGAAGATTTATCGGTTGATGGAGAAAAGCTGGAGATAACCGATACCTACATTTACCTTGGACAGCAGATATCAAGCAAAGGTCACTTTGATGAAGAAATTAATCGATGTATAAAACTTGGTTGGAGAGCTTTTGGAAAAAAATTGTCGTGGCGGGTCCCCGGAGTGGTACACCTGACGGTGTGCAGAAATTTGTATCTATGCAAATTTATTTTTTAATTTCAAGAGAAATAAATGTTGGTTGAGTTTTACATGTTATCTCAAACATTATTTTGGAAGACTACCTTTTCGAGTTCTCACTTCATTCTTGCAAAGAAATTGCCTTTAAATTCATGTAAATGTGTTTAACAGCAACCTGGGCCGCGGGTGGCCTAGTGGGCAGCGTTCGTGACTGCCACGGAAAGGACCTCAGGTTCGATCTCCATGTACGAACGCTCGATCCACTAAATATCCGCCGTGCGTCGAATGGACGCGTTAAGCCGTCGGACCCAGGGTACTGCCCCCCCCCCGGTAATAAATAAGGGCGCCTTCCTCCCCCTTTCTACCTCGCTTCCGTGTCACTTTCCTATCGGGCACTCTAGCCCAAATCTCCTAGCTTCCTATTTCTAAGGGTTGTTTAAGACCTGGGGGTCAGATACTCCCTTCCTAAAATCCTCGACATAGTGTGAAAGTATTTTTTATTTTTTTAAATTATTATTGAAGGTTTAACGACTACCGTGAGCAACTTAATGGGCTGCCCGTCCCTAATTTAGGGTCACTGGTTTTTTTTTTTTTTTTTTCTGATCGGAGGTTTAACGACCACCGTGAGCAACTCAATGGGCTATAAGCAGTCGCCGGTCCCTAATTTAGGGTCACTGGTTCCAGGGAAGGGAGAGAGCCAGTGCCGTAAGACAAACACAACATCCATGCCTCAGCGGGATTCGAACCCGGACCCCGTTCGGACGAATGATCAGAGGCCATCGCTTAGACCACTGCGCCACCGGGGCGGCCGTCACTGGTTCCAGAGAAAGGAGTGCCGTAAGACAAACACAACATCCGTGCCTCAGCGGGATTCGAACCCGGACCCCGTTCGGACGAATGATCAGAGGCCATCGCTTAGACCACTGTGCCACCGGGGCGGCCGTCACTGGTTCCAGAGAAATGAGTGCCGTAAGACAAACACAACATCCGTGCCTCAGCGGGATTCGAACCCGGACCCCGTTCGGACGAATGATCAGAGGCCATCGCTTAGACCACTGCGCCACCGGGGCGGCCGTCACTGGTTCCAGAGAAAGGAGTGCCGTAAGACAAACACAACATCCGTGCCTCAGCGGGATTCGAACCCGGACCCCGTTCGGACGAATGATCAGAGGCCATCGCTTAGACCACTGCGCCACCGGGGCGGCCGTCACTGGTTCCAGAGAAAGGAGTGCCGTAAGACAAACACAACATCCGTGCCTCAGCGGGATTCGAACCCGGACCCCGTTCGGACGAATGATCAGAGGTCATCGCTTAGACCACTGCGCCACCGGGGCGGCCGTCACTGGTTCCAGAGAAAGGAGTGCCGTAAGACAAACACAACATCCATGCCTCAGCGGGATTCGAACCCGGACCCCGTTCGGACGAATGATCAGAGGCCATCGCTTAGACCACTGCGCCACCGGGGCTGCGAAACGGCATTGCGGACCATTTGCATTTTAGCAACTCAATGGGCTATAAGCAGTCGCCTGTCCCTGATTTAGGGTCACTGGTTCCAGGGAAGGGAGAGAGCTAGCGCCGTAAGACAAACACAACATCCATGCCTCACCGGGATTCGAACCCGGTCCCTTCAGACCAATGGTCATAAGCCAGCGCTTAGACCACTGCGCCACCTAGCATTTTGAGTCATGGTTATTCGTCAATAATCTTTATTCGCGTAGGGACGGATCTAGTAAATGTCATAAAATCTAGACGGTCTAAATTATTGCTGCATACCGCGGACCTTCAATCCCCGAAGGTATCTGCAGTATGAACAAGAATGACCCTCAGTGAGTCTTGAAACTGTGTGAGCCCTGGCTATATAGATTCATAACTTATTTGACAACCATTTGTTGTCAAATAAATCATAGATTCATAACTTATTTGACAACCATTTTAGTTACCATTTGTCGACGGGTGTACCACTCTGGGGACCAGCCACGACAATAGAAACAGCACAATTTTTAAGAGCAATATGCCATTATGTCTTAAGAAAAGTGTTTAATTAATGTATCCTTCCAGTACTTACGTACGGAGCAGAGACACGGAGCTTAACTGAAAAAGTCATACAAAAAATGCCGACAACTGAAAGAAGAGATGCATGCTTGGTGTAACCGAGAAACATAAAAAAGAGGAACTCGCGAATAAGGAAAATGACAAGAGCGGAAGACGTCGTAATCAGAGTAAAATCACTAAAATGGCAATGGGCTGGACGGGTTGGCAGAAGAACAGACCTGCCCCCCCCCGGCAAATTTTACTGCAGCACCCAGCACAGTAATTTTCCCAGGATTTCGAACACGAGTGAGGATGCATTTTTTACGGTGTGTGTGTGTGTGTGGTGATGGGGGGTGGGGGGGTAGGAAGTCAGGGAGAGTGTCAGTAAAAGCAATGGTGGTACCTAGAGCCCTGTAGTTTAAATTTTTAATTGAAAGATTTGACAATACGTGTAATTGCTTTGTCCAAAACTTAAATAAATCACTTGAAGAAATCACCCTCTTACACACGGCAGATCTGCGGCTGCTGTGAATAAATGTTGACGCCTGTCGTGCATGTAGTCCTAGGTAACTGACTGTTTTCTCACATCCTCCACGGGGAATAACCCTGTGGCCTCGCGCTTTCCCTTAGCGGCGCAGAGAGAGGGCGATAGGAGAGCGATCGTATTATTCACAACACATTGCAGAGCAATCGTATTACAACCCGAAGTCAAACAGCCGAACACTTTCAATCTGTAGGACATTCAGTGTTTTAAAAGTGAAACTAGACATTTATTTAGGTAACGCTAAATATAAATATATCTGAAACCAAAATATGAATCTTTAAGGCAATTATTGTGCGTGTTTGAATTTTTTCATAAAACTATAACTGGCAGCTGCAGTGCGCCCGTTCGTTACCTGCAACCCCCCTCAGCTGCGGGGGTGGTAGTTACGTCACTGAGACCATCGATGGACAACCGAAATTCTAGACTGTACAGAGGCAACATCGCGAGAAAAACGAAATTACGACTACGGGAAAAATCTGAACTCCGTCGACTTTCGGTTTTCGAAAGTTTCGTGAAGATGGAATTCCGTCCTCCAACGAACATGTTTCCCAGTCACCACCAACTCCGAAAAAACTTCTGTTCACTTGTGCATCGATCTCGGGGTGGCCAAAATAATAACAAAAAGGGCGGAATTCCTCGAATTCGCGGAAGAATGTTACGCCTGAAGATTACGGGGAAATTTTCGCGGCGTCTAACTTCCGTTTCCGCAAATCGTTGCCTACAGTTTCAAGCTGAAATACAAACATTTATACAATAAAATCATATTTAACAAGAATACTGAACACAAAGGCAACATGGGGAGAGAAAAAAATTACGATTACAGCATATTTTTTTTACTCTGTTTAGCTACCGTTTTCGAAAGTTTTGAAACACGAGATACCGTCTCCCCAGATGGAAAACGATCCCCGCCCCCAAATTATCTTTAGTTTTGCATCAATCTCGAGCATGATCTAAATGATAAAAAAGAAACGAAAAGCGGATTCCACGAATCCGCTTAAGAATCTCATGTATATCATAAAATAATAGCAAAATAACAAAAACATGAAAATTCGTAGAATCCATATATAGTTTCGACAACGAGTTCCGTAGTCAGACAACTAAATCCGTAGAAACTACGAACATGCTGTAGTAGTTGGCAGGTATGTTAACATAAAAGTAGCAAAAACTCACTATAAACCGTTTTATTTTTATTTCTATCTGAGTGACTAAAGCTCTAAGATTGAACACGTTTTAAAAGTCAGTGGATTCCACCGATAACATTAGCGATTCGGGATTTCATAGATAGCATTGGCGATTCGGGATTCCACCGATAAAATTAGCGATTCGTATCGTATTCTAGAAGGCGACGCCAATTGGAGGGATTGGGACCAGAGCTGTGACGGGCTGAGCCCGAACCCGAAAGCAGCAGAGCCCGGACTCGAGTCGGGCTCGGTCTGTAGAATATTTACTGCGGTTCGGGCTCGGGGTCTTAGAGAAGCCGCGGATGGCTTAGTGGTTAGTGTTTCAGACTATAGATGCTGGGTCCCCAGGTTCAAGCCTGGGCTGATCTTTCAGAGATGGTGTGATTTACTAACAATCGCTGAATATCCGCCGTGCGTCGGACGAGCACGTAAAGTGATGGCCCCCAGGCTGGACCCACTGGTTAAATGGGTATCCTTTCCTATACCCCACCTGAAATTCTCTCACCCCTCTATGTGCAATATCGTACTTGTACGGTGGCGCCATCTACTGTACTCTAATCTCACTACAAACTGTTCTGTCAAAGTCGCTAGACTTGCTCTCATTCCTTCCGTTTCTGTGTCCTGCCCAAAAGGCGATCTCGCTGTAGGTGGCTGGGACCTAAACTCTACTACCTGTGGACGGAAGTCCTACAAGAAAATGACGCTGACCCCCCCCCCCGGGGGTCTTAGAGAAAGGGAGAGCGAGATAGTTTTTTATATATATAAATGTGATTTTATATAATTAAGCAAATGAGACACTTTATAGTTGGTAAAGGGAATTCGGCAACTGGTTCTGGTTGGGGAGCGGGTATTCGAGATGGCTATTTATTCCGAGCTTGGGTAGAAAATGTCATAGGCCTCGCATTAGTGTGTTTCTTCAGAGAAGAAAAAGCTTTTCCAAGAACTATAGATATTGGATAGTTGATAGCATGCCGACGATAATTTACCCCCTATCTCCACGCAGTATCTCCCTGCTAATTCTATTTAGCAACGTACATATTTCGGCGCATTATGGCGCCATAAATAAGCATTATTTGAGGAATATACAATTGCAGCACCGCCCGATCATTTTGGATGCCCGGCCGCTCGAAGCATTTCAGGTGGAAACGAAGGGTAAAAAAATCGTACAGTTGTATTGTAAAAATATTTAGATAGAGGTCCCTTCCGATCACTCCCCATTTTAAAAATATATTGATTAATTTCAGGAGGAGGAGAGAGTGGAAGTGTGGAAACGGAGATGTTTTTTATTAATGGTTGAACAGGTTAGCTAGTTTTGGGGCTAGTTCGGGCCCGGGCTCTATATTGCAATATAAAATGCGGGCTCGGGTGGGCTCGGGCTCCGAAAATTGAGCCCGAATTTAGCTCTAATTGCGACGTGCTTCCTCCAATGAGATAACGTTTGGGTGGCAGCTGGCACGCTGTTGTACAATGGAGATGCCAGGGGAAGCGCTGCCGATCGCTTTCTTCGCAATTTGCGAAAAAGAAATCGTTTTGAAGATGAAAAAAAGTTTTGGTGATTACCTTCTTGTACGGCTACAACCAGGGCTGTAGTGGAGGGTATACGGCGGTATACGCCGTATACCCTCCACTACAGCCCTGGGTTTTTTTGTTTTTTGACAGAATAGCGTATACCTTCAACGTTCATATTATGAACAGAACTTCAATCGCGAACAACATCGCTGCCAAGAGCTGAACATCGAACAAAAAGAACCATAAGAATTATAGAGAGCCTTGGAGAAAATACTGGGGGAAAAACTCATTCAGCATTAGCAACGAACGAGGAATTATTATTTAAAAATATCCCATTGATTCCTAACAACAAAATTGTACCTATTAACCAAACCAGTTTATTCAAAGCACGGTTCAAAGGATGAAATCAAGACTGTGTTCAGATTCAAACAGTGAAAATGTACAACTTCTTAAAGATATTTCTTCATTAGAGCGACTAAATATTAAAACAGACGACGTGCGCTATGGAGAACTAGAAACAAGGCGAATCTATAGACGTTTTAATGTTGATGAAATGCAAGCTATTCAGAGACTGAGAATATACTGAAAACGTCCAAGTTGTACCAGAAAACGTAAATCCCTCTTAAGAACGATTTCAACTCTGCCTTGTTCGACAGCTGAATGCGAACGAGGATTCAGTTTAATGAACAACCTTATAACCGATCTCAGAGCATCTTTGTTAATCTCCAATGCATCTAACCTCATGTTCATAAATTCAAATGGACCGCCCATTGAACGATTTAATCCAAAAAAAATATGTAAGATCTTGGTTGATGAATCATTGTTCAGCAACTGATACTAGATCAAGAGTTTCTTCTAGAGAAGAACATAAGGACTTATATCGTCAGGCTTTTTTTTTTTTTTTTTATTGGAGGTTTAACGACCACCGTGAGCAACTCCAAGGGTTATAAGCAGTCGCCCGTCCCTAAATTAGGGTCACTGGTTCCAGGGAAGGGAGAGAGCCAGTGCCGTAAGACAACTGTTAACACAAAACATTCATGCCTCACCGGGATTCGAACCCGGGCGGACCCCTTTCGGACGAATGATCAGAGGCCATCGCTTAGAACACTGCGCCACCGGTGCGGCTCAGGCTTTATGGGATATACTTCAATAAAAATTAAAATAATCTTGTGTATGCTCTTCAACAACATGTCATAACTGACAGGAGAGAGACGATACTTTATTCATATCGGTAAGTGAGCTCATAGTCAGAATTGTTTAAACGGCACGGTACCCCCACGAGAGTGCCGTGCCTATTTTTTTTTTTTGTTTTGTTTTTCATTCATGTAGTATAACCTCTGATTTTTTAGGATTTGCACATAGATAACCTCTGATTTTTTAGGAATTGCAGTGGGGGAAAAGAAGGAAGTACTGCTGATATTACGACTACAGCACTGGTTACAACACACTGGCGAAAAGATATTTGAATTTGGCGAATAAGTAGGCGAAAACTTTTAAAAAGCCAACGGGGGAGATGCTATGGTAAGACTAGATACTAGCGCGAAATTCCTATATATATATATATATATATATATATATATTTCAGAGATTGTGGCTTTTCGGCAACCAGGAATTTTGGATTTTAAATGAAATTAAACTAAAATACCCGTAAAGCAAATAAAATTATTTTAAAATTACTATACGCAAAAGCAATAAATTAATTTTAAATAAATTTCTAATAATTATTTTAAAATTAATTTAAATAAATGAATTCAAATAGATTAAATAAATGAAGCCTGGTCTAAAAAAAAGGCGCTACTAAATTAGCTTACTGCACCCGAAGGAGAATAGTACAAGATGAGCCCAGCATGTTTAAAATAAATACAGTTAGCAGAATTCAGAAGAAAAAAATGAGATCACCATGTCCGCAGGGGAGCGGAGAGAAGAAGGTCCCAGTGAAACGTTTCGGCAATCAGTCGCTACACCGATTCCTTTATTAGTAACGAAAAATCTAATGGACATGAGTGCAGTGTTTCGAGAAACGGAGGAACGACCTTGAAAAACCCGCGTGCTTTTGGAGATTTCCGCGTAAAAACGCGGGCGGAGTGAAGGACACAAACGTTTGAACTCCACTCCATTCCATTCAGTATTTCCAAACTGCTTTCCCCCACTACCTACCCTGCCGAACGACAAACAGAGCTTCCATCTCAGTTACTATCACTGAGGAGTCTCGGTATTTGTGGATGACAGATAAAAAAAGACGTCTTGCAACAGGTTACGGAGATAAGAATGGCTCCAGAAGAAGTTTTAGGTCGTGTACGTATCGCTGATCCTTTGGTTGTATCGGACACAAAAGAAATCAGATATGCTCTACACGATTACTTTCTACCCTACTTAAGATCTTGATGGATCAGTGGGGGAAAAGAAGGAAGTACTTACCACATGGATGAATGCAACTTAACCAAATATGTTGTCGGAGGAAACTTAAGGTAGCTAAATCCACTTGTTACATCCAATGAGGGCTCATTTTTGGGGTAGCAGAGAGAGAGAGAGAGAGAGAGAGAGAGAGAGAGAGAGAGGATGGAAGAAATATCTAACTGATCCAGAGGTGCGGAATCTTTTCATGTTGGAAGGCCGGATTAAGTTTGCTGTAATCTAATAAGACCCAATCAGTTAACTGTGATCTGTAATCTAATAAGGCCGCATTAAGTTTGCTGTAATCTAATAAGGTCCATTCAGTTAGCTGTGATCTGTAATCTAATAAGGCCGCATTAAGTTTGCTGTAATCTAATAAGGTCCATTCAGTTAGCTGTGATCTGTAATTTAATAAGGCCGCAGTAAGTTTGCTGTAATCTAATAAGGCCCATTCAGTTAGCTGTGATCTGTAATTTAATAAGGCCGCAGTAAGTTTGCTGTAATCTAATAAGGCCCATTCAGTTAGCTGTGGTCTGTAATTTAATAAGGCCGCAGTAAGTTTGCTGTAATCTAATAAGGTCCATTCAGTTAGCTGTGATCTGTAATCTAATAAGGCCGCATTAAGTTTGCTGTAATCTAATAAGGTCCATTCAGTTAGCTGTGATCTGTAATCTAATAAGGCCGCATTAAGTTTGCTGTAATCTAATAAGGTCCATTCAGTTAGCTGTGATCTGTAATCTAATAAGGCCGCATTAAGTTTGCTGTAATCTAATAAGGTCCATTCAGTTAGCTGTGATCTGTAATTTAATAAGGCCGCAGTAAGTTTGCTGTAATCTAATAAGGCCCATTCAGTTAGCTGTGGTCTGTAATTTAATAAGGCCGCAGTAAGTTTGCTGTAATCTAATAAGGTCCATTCAGTTAGCTGTGATCTGTAATCTAATAAGGCCGCATTAAGTTTGCTGTAATCTAATAAGGTCCATTCAGTTAGCTGTGATCTGTAATCTAATAAGGCCGCATTAAGTTTGCTGTAATCTAATAAGGTCCATTCAGTTAGCTGTGATCTGTAATCTAATAAGGCCGCATTAAGTTTGCTGTAATCTAATAAGGTCCATTCAGTTAGCTGTGATCTGTAATTTAATAAGGCCGCAGTAAGTTTGCTGTAATCTAATAAGGCCCATTCAGTTAGCTGTGGTCTGTAATTTAATAAGGCCGCAGTAAGTTTGCTGTAATCTAATAAGGCCCATTCAGTTAGATGTGATCTGTAATGAAATAAGACCGCATTAAGTTTGCTGTAATTTAACTAGGCCGCATTAAGTTTAATGTAATCTAAAAAGGCCCGTTCAGTTAGCTGTGATCTGTAATCTAATAAGGCCGCATTAAGTTTGCTGTAATCTAATAAGGCCGCATTAAGTTTGCAGTAATCTAATAAGGCCGCATTAAGTTTGCTGTAATCTAATAGGGCCGCATTAGGTTTGCTGTAATCTAATAAGGCCGCATTAAGTTTGCTGTAATCTAATAAGGCCACATTAAATTTACTGTGATCTAATAAGGCCCATTCAGTTAGCTGTGATCTGTAATCTAATAAGGCCGCATTCAATTAGCTGTAATCTAATAAGGCGGGATTCGAGAAACTTCAATTAGATATACTTCAAAACGTACATTATTTTGCAAAAATGTTATTACTTTGTATTATCTAACTTCAAAAAATGAAAAACTAAATGTTAAATCTATAGCAAACTAACCTTTTAATGACTGTGACTGCTTTTTGTTGGAAAGCATTTGATATTTGATTGCAACATGGAGGCTCCCAGTTTCAGCTGATCCCCCAGATTGGTATCCGTCATTTGTGACCTTAAGGGCATCTTGATTTGGGTTAGGTAGGAGAATGTAGATCCGCAGCAATAAGTGGTTGTAAAACAACAACGCATTTTTCGTGCATGTTGCTGAAGGCGTGGGTATTCTATTACTTTTTCCGTATTTCAATTGGATCTTTCTTAGCGTCAAATAAGGACTTTAAAGTGCCATCTACTGACAACTCAATCAATTCCACCTGTAGTTCTTTAGGAGCCATGGAGCCATCCACTGGTTGAGGTCGAAATGTTGATTTGAGTGTGACGTCATGATTCTTAAAGTCAGTGAACCTTCCATCGTATTCTCCAATTAATAAATCTATAAAAGCTGCGTATTCTTCAAATGGTTCACATGAATTTTCCTGCTCATCAATGACCTTCGCTAATTGGGGAAAATATTCATCCGAAATTTCCTTTTGAAGAAAAGTTTTAAAAAAAGATAGCTTTTACGAAATATTTGGATTTTTGCCTAATATCATATACATATATAGACTTAGTTTTACCTTGCAAAGAAATATTCAAGTCATTTTGCTTTGACATGGTGTCACACTAGAACGCAACATTTCCATAGAAATTTTCTGCCAATAATTCACATTGCTGATTCTGTTCTTCATAAAATATAACTATCTATATCTCCGAAGCTCTTTAATGCCACATTGGAGGGTGTCTTTCAGTCGCTGAACTGGAAAAACAAGGGGATAAATATTAATGGAGATTATCTAACCCACCTTCGTTTTGCTGATGACGTAGTCATTTTTGCAACTGCTCCATCAGAGCTGCAGAGTATGATTCAGGAACTTGCTGACAAGAGTAAAGAAGTTGGATTAAAAATGAACTTTCAGAAGGCAAAAGTGATGTTCAATGCTTTTTCAAGAAATGAAGATTTATCAATTGCTGGAGAAAAGCATGGAGATAACAGACACGTACGTTTATCTTGGACAGCAAATATCAAGTGAGGGTCACATTGGTGAAGAAATTAATCGACGTACAAAACTTGCCTGGAGAGCTTTTGGAAGAAACAGCATAATTTTCAAGAGCAATATGCCATTACGTCTTAAAAGAAAAGTGTTTGATCAATGCATTCTTCCAGTGCTTACGTATGGTGCAGAGACGTGGACCTTAACTAAAAGAGACATACAAAGGCTGCAGACAACTCAAAGCTACATGGAGAGGTGCATGCTTGGTGTAACCAGGAGAGATAGGAAGAGCAACTCGTGGATCCGAAAAATGACAAGAGTGGAAGACATCATGATCAGAGTTAAATCCCTGAAATGGCAATGGGATGGACATACTGCCAGAAGAACAGACCATCGGTGGACAGCCGAAATTTTAGATTGGATTCCAAGGGAAAGGAAAAGACCCAGAAGAAGACCACATGGGAGATGGGTGGATGAAATTCGAAAGTATGCAGGAGTGACATGGAGGAGACTGACACAAGACAGACCGTTGTGGAGGAAACTTGGGGAGATCTTCGTCCAGCAGTGGATTGATAATGGTTGACAATGATGATGATGATGATTCTCGCAAAGATAACATGTTTACTAATACCTGTCCCTGCGCAGCCAACACATTTTAGAATACAGCGGTCTCAAACTCAGACCATTGGAAGGGCCACTTTAGAGTTTTGAAGAAGCTTAGGGGGCCGCATGAATATTAATATCTCATATAAATTTCACAAAATTACTCCAATGGCTTGGCGCTAGAGTGGAATATTATTTCTAAAGAATATTATACTAAATTAATACTGAGAACATATTTGGAAAAGAAACTGACAAAAAAAATCTAATAATGTCTATATTTATGTGTGGTTTTAACAACTTAGCCTCTTCCCCTCCCTAGTCTATTTTGAAATTGAAGGAATCAGAGATATAATCTTACTATTTATCTGCATAAAGGTGCACGGCATACAGATATAAATAAAAAAGTTTTGAGGCTGACAACTAGACTAAATTGATACTGAGACTGAGTAACTCTCAGCACAATGTACACACAGAAATAAATAAATGAAAAATAAACTCACCTTGTACTGATTTCGCCCCCAACTCACCTTGTACTGATTTCGCAGCATGGGGGCGAAATAGTACAAGGTGAGTTTATTTTTCATTTATTTATTTCTGTGTGAATATCTTCAAATTTTGGAAAAGACATAATAATTTTGTCCCACACATGAAATGAAGACAGAAAATATACAAAATGAAGATTGAAATATATTTTATTTGTATGGGGTCTAGGGTAGTTAGACTGGAACTAGGATTTAATTTCCCTGTAATGATGATTATCAAATGTCTTTTCCAAAATTTGAAGAAATTCCCATTGCTGTTGAGGCACACAGGAAGATCAGATTCATTAAGTATATAGCTGCTGCAAACATAGCATATTTTCTTTTCCCTGCCTTGTTATTTAATCGGTCATTTTTCAACTTTGAGTAGTTATTTAAAAATACAGAAGCGCACTTTAGTCCCAGTTCAAATTCAGTCTGATTACATTTAGAACATTTTCCGTTTACCACATTCAACTGTTCAAACTTCTTGGCCGCTAATTTTTTTAACACAAATTTTACATTTTCTGCGTGGAGTAAATTGCTCACAATCAGCAGTCAAAAGGAATTTAAATAACTTGAAGCAAATAATAAATATTTTTACATTGATGTCTTCAGCTACCCGTGGACATGCCCGTCGCTTAGCGTGACGTCACAAGCAAGTTCTTAATCTGGTGGCCAGGCCCGTAAAGATAGAGAGAAGGAGTCCCGGCGGCCCCGGCGAAAGGCCTAAATTGCACTGACATCTAGTGTTTCTTTCAGGCATACATCCAGGGGGGGGGCAAAGCCCTCCCGGAAACGACCCGAGACATTTTAGGTTACCGAACCAAATTTTATTAAATTCAGGTTATGATGAAAAAGGAAGTTTCGTTTCTTTTATACTAAAAATATTTCTCCAATTATATTTTTTTAAATATTGTTCAAATGGTACTATAGTTTATTTTATTAAAAAAGTGTATTACGACGCATGGTATTCTTCAAAATATCATAAGTAAACTAATCATACCTAATTGTAAGTTGATACATTATTTTAATCGTGATTCTGGAACAAGAGTGCGTTGTTTGCATTTTAATAGATGAAAATTTCAAGCTTGCGGAAACTCCCCCGCCCTCCTTTACCTGAAAACAGTTCGTTATTCCTGAAATGTTTGAAGTAATTACTATATCAGGTATGTATATAGAATTTTTCTTGGGGGGGGACGAAAAAAGGAAGTTTTTGAAATCCACCGTCTGGAACAAAATTAAAGTTAATGAAAAATTGAATAAAAACTAAAGCATTTTTCTAATGTAAGTTGATACATTTTTATTAAATTAAGGCATTTTTTTTTAATGTAAGTCGCATTTTAACCAAAAACAAAAAAATGTAACATTTTCCGGGGGGACGGGTCACCTCAAAATGCGCCGCTGTACTACTATATAGTAATTACTTCTATATATATAAATACAGTAGTTAAAATTATATATATATATATATAGGGCAAAACAAAGCAAAACTTTGAACAAGAGAAATAAAAATAATAGAAAAACCATAAGTCACCAAATACACCAACCGAACCAGGTTAGCTTCAAACGATGCAAAGTACCGAATATAAGAATGCAGGGAAGCATATTAATGACTGACCTCTTGTAGGCTTCGTCAAGGTCAAGCAACAAGAAAACACTCACTAATCTACTAAGACCAGAGAATTGTGGGTTTCTGCTATTTTAGTTTGCTAAAAGGACCAATTAAATTTAGGGGAATAATGTCAATAAAGGGATAACTAATAAAAACCCGTACCCTGCTGGGTAAAGGTTTCTGAAAATTCAGAATTTTCCGGTGGCACGAAAAGTCCGTTCAATTCAGGTTTTTTCCCGTCATTTCACAGAAAAGGTTGTATCAGAAACATGCTTCGTTAATTCACGAAAGAAATGACGCAAACTTGTCCGTGAATTTCAGAAAACATTTTACAGTGCAGAAACCAACAAAGATAAAAAAAAAAGATGTCGCCCTTGGCTCTTCTGCAACGATATTCTGCTGAGGGTCACATTTTTTTTTTTTTTGCGACGAATCATCACAGGTGATGAAACGTGATTTCAACCCTAAAACCAAACGATCGTCCACGGAATGGAAGCATGTCATCTCTCCCACAAGGAAGAAGTGCAAAGTCCAACCGTCTGTGGAAAAGGTCATGGCAACTGGTTTCTTTGACTGTGAAGGTGTTGTTTACACAGTATTTCTGCCCAAAGGGACGACTATCAATCCTGACTGATATGATCAAACTTTACGAAATTTGCGAAAGGCAAGGACGTCTAGGACTGCTGAGGGTCCGACTTATCCGATAGATGGCGCGAAAAAACACGGCAGGCTCCCTAAGGAAATTGGTATCGCCTGTAGCGTTGGTACAGTATGCCAAATGATCAAGTAACAGAGAGAGAGCCAGTGCTAATCAATTAACGTATAGACATAGCGAACATGGTGTACAGTATGCCAAATGATCAAGTAACACACAGAGAGCCAGTGCTAATCAAGTAACACATAGACATAGAGAACATGGTATGCAGTATGCCAAATGATCAAGCAACACACAGAGAGCCAGTGCTGATCAATTAACGTATAGACACAGCGAACATGATGTACAGTATGCCAAATGATCAAGTAACACACAGAGAGAGCCAGTGCTGATCAAGTAACCCATAGACATAGCGAACATGGTATGCAGTATGCCAAATGATCAAGTAACAGAGAGAGAGCCAGTGCTAATCAAGTAACACATAGACATAGAGGACATGGTATGCAGTATGCCAAATGATCAAGCAACACACAGAGAGCAAGTGCTGATCAATTAACGTATAGACACAGCGAACATGATATACAGTATGCCAAATGATCAAGTAACACAGAGAGAGTCAGTGCTGATCAATTAACGTATAGACATATAGCGAATCATTACAGTGTTACCTGAAAACGTATGATGTAAACCATTCCCCTGCCATTTGGTTTCAGCGCCTTTATATTATTTCGATTAGCACATAGTAAAAAAATAAAATAAAAAAAACAAACTTACCGCTGGGATGCCAATTTGAGGTGCCTCATTTTTTTTTTTTTTTTTTTTTGGGTCACACATTGTAAACCACCCACCGTCAGGGAAAAAAACTTTTATTGGATCGATTTCTAATAATTTGTTGTTTGTTAAAAATTAGGCAGCAAATATTTTGTGTTGCATTAACGTCACGTTAGCTACACTACCTCTTAACAGTATACATGAGAAGTCGGCATTCAGAAGACTGAATGCTAGCTTCCAAAATATGATGATGTATTGCAGTGTAAACATCTACTCTGTGGAATTAGGTTTTTGCTGCGGAAGTAGTCCGAACTGTCAGTGCTTGAAAAATTATCCCTTCAGTGAGGACCGTTTAATGTTTCATTGAAGGGTGATAAGAATTTAACATTGGGTGTTTATTATTATGTTTTTTTTATTATTATATTTTCCCTCATTAATTTTTTTTTATTTATTTCTCCAAATTTTCAGCTGTAAACGAAAACAATTAGACTAATATATATGAAGGTAACACTAGACATGGCCCAACCAAGAAAACAAGCTGGATTCAGGAGCGGCTATAGCACTATAGATCATATCCCTGTACTGAGACAACTAATTGAAAGAACGAGAGAATATGAGCTCCCATTATACATGGCTTTTATCGATTCCGTGAAACCATCAGCAGTAACAATGGCCTTGAAATCCTGCGGTATTGAAGATGCATACATTAGCATTATTAGTAACATCTATGAAAATGCAAGTGCAAAGGTTCGAATATTTGAGGATGCAACACAAATAAGAATTGGAAAGAGAGTGAGACAAGGTGGCACCATATCTCCAAAGCTCTTTAACGCCATATTGCAAAGTGGCTTTTAATCATTGAACTAGGAAAACAAAGAGATAAAGATTAATGGAGATTACTTAACTCCCCTTCGTATAATGACGAATGACGAAGTCATCTTTGCAATTACCTCTTCAGAGATGCAGATAACTTGCTGACAAGAGTAAAGAACTGGGATTAAAAATGAACTTTCAGAAGACAAAAGTGATGTACAATGCTTTTACAAGAAATGAAGATTTATCGATTGATGGAAAAAAGCTGGAGATAACAGACACGTACTTTTATCTCGGACAGCAGATATCAAGTGAGCGTCACATTGATGAAGAAATTAATCGGCGTACAAAACTTGCCTGGAGAGCTTTTGGAAGAAACAGCATAATTTTCAAGAGCAATATGCCATTATGTCTTAAAAGAAAAGTGTTTGATCAGTGCATTTTTCCAGTGCTTACGTACGGTGCAGAGACATGGACCTTAACTAAAAAAGACATAAAAAGACTTCAGACAACTCAAAGCAGCATGGAGAGATGCATGCTTGGTGTAACCAGGAAAGATAAGAAGAGGAACTTGTGGATAAGGAAAATGACAGGAGTGGACGACATCATGGCCAGAGTGAAATCCCTGAAATGGCAATGGGCTGGACATGTTGCCAGAAGAACGGACCACCGCTGGACAACCGAAATTTTAGACTGGATTCCAAGGGACAGGAAAAGACCCAGAAGAAGACCCCATGGGAGATGGGTGAATGAAATTCGAAAGTATGCTGGAGTGACATGGAGGAGACTGGCACAAGACAGACAATTGTGGAAGAAATTTGGGGTGATCATATGTAGAGGATTTTAGGAAGGGAGTATCTGACCCCAGGTCTTAAACAACCCTTAGAAATAGGAAGCTAGGAGATTTGGGCTAGAGTGCCCGATAGGAAAGTGACACGGAAGCGAAGTAGAAAGGGGAGGAAGACGCCCTTATTTATATTACCGGGGGGCAGTACCCGGGGTCCGACGGCTTAACGTGCCCATCCGACGACGGCGGATATTTAGTGGATCGAGCTTTCGTACCTGCCTGGGATCGAACCTGAGGTCCTTTCCGTGGTAGTCACGAACGTTGCTAGGCCACCCGCGGTGAAATTTGGGGTCATCCAGCAGTGGATTGATAATGTTTGATGATGAATAAGGGAGATCGCCCAAAAACTGACGGGGAGGGGCGTTCTTGGATTTTCGGAGGGGCTAAACACCCCCGAGAAGATGCGTGAATACATCACTGTCTGGATTCTACTGTAACTTATGACAGAATTAAAACTTCCGGTCGTTCGACGCCAAGGTTGACCTACATTGTTTACGCGGATGCCCAATTAAGGACAATATGGGAATCAGATTCCGTTTTCCGAATATTTCCGTACGAAAAAACACAATTTTATAAATTAAATCAACATCTTTGAAACAAAAATAAGAGAATAAGCCTTAAGTAAATCAGCCAAGATAACTGAAAACGTTCGTGACGGGAACATACCAAACAGGTGTGATATATCTTGTCATGATAAAACGTGAAAAACAATTTCGTCAACATCTGAAAAAAATTAATAAATAAATAAATTAGTACTTACCAAAGTCGTGGTCCAGTGCTGTTCCAAGGGTAGCTTTAATAATTATCCAAGAGAATATGCAACACTTGAAATAATTCCAGTAGATGCTCATATTTTTAAATGTAATTCCCTGAAACGGAATCTTGTCGACGCAGCGAAGGCGGAAAAACCACACTCGCACAACACAGGCCCGTCCAGCGAGGGAGCAAACCAGTGTGAAGTGAAGCACGCGGCTGCCGGTCGTCAAAAGCAGTTCTGCTGCGGTATGAGAGAGAGAGCACTCGCGGTTGGTTGATGGCTGGGCGGCCCCCTGGGCCAAATCGCCTAACCTACCCTTCCGACCTTCCACGACGCTTGTTAGGGCTGCGGGGAAACGTCCCTCCCCTCCCTCTCCGAGAAAGAGACACCTTGTTCGCATTCACTCACCAAAAGCTTTTGTAGGTCCTGGAGAACTAATGGGCTCGCGTGCATTGTTGTTGTGTCCAAAGCTGCGTTCCGTTAGACTTTGAACGCCGGCCGGCGCGTTCGAACTTATCGAATGCCCGCCTGCGAGTACACCGGAAAAGAAAGTTTCTTTGTTGCTCTGGTTGCCCAGCAACGTACGAGGGAGAGGGTGAGAGAGAGGGTTTATCTATAAACGTCTGGGTTTAGTTTAAATTCCTACCCATTCGCGAAAGGAATTTTGGTTGCTGTTTTGGAAGTAAACTCCGTTACTCAGTCGGGCAGGACAACCCTGCTCTAGAGCAAAATCTGTTGCTTTAGATGAGAATGCTTTACTATTTTTTTTTATTAAATGGAACATAGGCGCCGACTATATCACCTTGCCCCTGTAATAATTTTACTAAGGGGATTTATAAAAATATCAGTCTGCGATTAATATTTTTGGTCCTGTTTAATTAAATAATCGCTTTGGCCTCATAAAGTAGACCAATCTCCATCTTATGAGGCCAAAGCGATTTATTTACGAAAAATTTATAAATAATAAAAAAAGTAAACTTTTTTTCCCATATAAAGCATTGCTTGTTTGATAAGAAACTTGATTGTCAGACCCGTATTCTGTTCGACATGTTCTCGTGATGTTTTAAAACATTTATGAAAAACAAAATAAATAAAAATACAGAAACGTATAATCTCTAGCGTCTTTATGCATCTATTTATTTTTTGCGCTTCTTGTTCTTTGTTTGAGTAACAGGGCTAATTTTTCATATTTTTGATAAACGTTTGGAAACAAAATATCTCGCGATATTTTTATAAAATCGCAGGCTGAATTTCATTTTTAAAAATGTTAATATTCAGCAAATGAATATTTCTATTTCCTTGTTCATTTGATGATGAGCAATTACAATTGCGTTTCAGAATATACACTGAAGAGCAATTGAATTATAGACAGCTGGCGTTATGCAAATGTGGCGCTGTGGGCGGCCCTGTAAACGGAAACGACATGACGTATACAGCGATCCGACAATATAAGGAGTGGTGCGACAGGAATCAGTAAGAGTCGAACGCAGTATAGGTAAGTCGAAGGATCTAAGCGCATTTGATCGTGGACGAATGGGTAGCTCCCAGAAAAAACACAAGTGCTGGGAAACTGCTGGCCACCAGCTGGCAGTGATGGGTCACTGCTGGCTGAAATCTGCCGCTCACGGCCCAGTCGCGGTCCGTTGGTGGCAGCGCTATCAGTTGGCGAGCCAGTGATGGCCCTGCAGCATCGCCGTGAATTGTGGGCCTCCAAGCAAGTGCCACTAGTAGCCCGTTGCTGGCAACCAATGCAACCCCAACAGCAGATGGAAAGAACGGGACTTCGCATGCGCAGAAGCAACACTTGCTGTGTCTCTCATGGTACCAGTTAGTCGAAGACGACGCTATCGCCATCGTGTTATTTTAGTGGATGTTAAGAAAAAAACTCCATATGTAGAGAGGCGAATTAATTTCCCAATAAAATTCCACGTCGACGAAGATATCAGATTAAGCTATGAAATACACCCACTCCATTCCCATGAATAACAATTCATGGAATGGAGTGGGTGAATAACAAGAAAAAATTGAAACCGCTTGAAACGAATGTCTTGGAAAACCATTAAAAAAACTTTTGTTGGAAAAAAAAAGAATTATACGCGTACAAAATTTATTAATTATTTGAAAGAAAAAAAAAGCAACGCTGCGTGGATATAATGTACTTATCCATATGTTGAATACACAAGACTGGTAGGCATTCGCTTCTAAAAATAACGAGAAGTAAAATAAAATATCTTTCCTCTTTAAAACAAATGTAGCTTCGGACAACGGAAAGGAAAGATACAACGTTAAAAATGTAACAGAATGTGACATGAACCCGGGTAAATATATATTAATTCAACAATCTCCTTTCAAGACTACAAGGACAGTACGAAACTTTTGAAAGTGACTCTAAGTATATACACTCCTTGAAAATGAGCAAAGTTCTCTTAAGGTAAAAAAAAAAGCTAGCGTTACGTTGAAAAAATAAATTTATGAATTATATGAAACTGACTTTTATGAAAAATACCTCGCAATATAGTGAAATGAAAGGGGGAACCATTCGGTTACATATTCCACACAAAACAGAAGGCTTCAAGTACACGCGAGTGCATAGCAAATTAGTCCGGGCTCGGATTCTAACGGGCATTTTTCCGGTCTGTTGAGAAAATTTCCCCAGCGCAGTGCTAAAATTCACAAGCTTCGTAACGGTAGAAAAAAAAAGTTGAAGCTTTGGGAAACTGCGGTTATCCTAGACTTTCTTTTTTTTTTTTTTTTATATATGGCTACTACTGGAAACTGGCGGACAAGATTCGGCAAGCCACCAGTTACGTCACGTGGTTGCCGGCTGCCACTACCGGAACACTAGCGGACCACATTAGGCTAGCCATCATTTCTAGCACGTGCTTGCAGGGCCGCTGAAGGGCCACTTGTGGCAGCTACTGCCTGTTATGGACAACTGATGGCCCTGTTCTGGCATATGACAACTGATGGGGTGCCAACTGTTGGCCTGAACTGCTGGCCCTTCTGTTGGCCGCCTGGACATTTTATTGACGGTTCGGTGATTTTGATTTTGCAGGGTTCCATCTCGGAAGTCTGGTGCAGGCACTGGGATTTTCACGAGCCACTGTGTCACGGGTGCACCGTGAGTACATCGAATCCGGTAAAACCATCCCTGCAAGGGCCAACTGCCGTGGACAACAGCGTGTGGATGAGCGGAGTCATCGTCGGCTAGCTCGCATTGCAACAGCGGATAGACGGGCCACAGTGCAAGAAATCACTCGGCAATATAACGCTGGTGCACAAAAAGGTGCAAGCAGCCACTCCTTGGCCAGCTAGGTCACCTGACCTCAATCCCATCGAGCACATCTGGGATGCCATCGAGAGAGATGTTCTAGGCTCTGACCACCCTCCATCAAATCTTCGTGAACTGTGGGAGCTTGTTCAGGGGTCGTGGATCCGTATGGCTTCCCAACGCTTCCGATGTCTTGTCGAGTCCATGCCGAGACGAATCGCCGCCGTCATCAGGACGAAAGGTGGTGCTACACGTTACTAGACAAGTATCTCTAATTCAATTGCTCCAGTGAACGTCGAATCTCCTAGTTTATCATTTTGCTCGCCCCCCCCCCACTTTTAATTTTTTTTTCCTCCTGACAAAGGAACAGACGTGCTCCTTCTACGTCTGATCTCTTCACGCCTGCCCCCTCAATAATTTGGTGAAGACGGCGCGGCGCCTCTGAAATGCAGCAATTGTCCCATGTTAAAAATGTATTATATCAAAAATACTTAATACTTTCTCTGGATGAAAAGCAGAAGACAAGTGGATTTTGATCACGTATGGGAGATGAGCAAAAAAAAAAAAAAAAAACAGATATTGTTTCACAATTCTATAAATTTTTTAACGCTTTTTTTTTTTCCAGTTACGTTTACTGTGGATTTGTAATCACCAACGGCGTGCTGTTGGCACTGCAACACATCATATTTTGGAAGCTCGCATTCAAATTTATTTCATTCTTCTGGATGCCGACTTCCTTTTTTTTTTTTTTTTTTTTTTTATGATTGGAGGTTTAACGACCACCGTGAGCAACTCAATGGGCTATAAGCAGTCGCCCGTCCCTAATTTAGAGTCACTGGTTCCAGGGAAGGGAGAGAGCCAGTGCCGGAAGACAAACACAACATCCATGCCTCACCGGGATTCGAACCCGGACCCCTTACGGACGAATGACCAGAGGCCAGCGCCTTAGACCACTGCGCCACCGGGTGGGCCAGCGTTATCTTACTAGCATTCTCAATATTTGACACCACCACTTGTATGTGTAGATTTCTTGGAATTTGCGTTTGCGATATACGAGCATAAGAAAATGTTTATACTGTATTAAAAATGTTGCTATATGTATTAATGTAAACATAAATAACAAAATTGTGATTTTATATGTACTCAGTCAAAAAGTTTCATCCCCCGCACCCCCCCCCGAAAAAAAACCCTCTCTGAATCTGAATCCAACGCTGTTCCGAATTAAAGTATGAGTTTCTACTTTCATCAAAGGCACGGTTGAGAAAACCGAAGAATTTGAAAATATTTTTATTGAAGATTTTCCAGTTACTCGAATTCAGGACCGTAGGTTGCCCTCCCTAATGACAATTTTGAGAGGGCGGTTGCCCTCCCAGAATTGTCATTAGGGGCGTAAATTCATGATCTGGGGGATGTAAAAAATAGATATTGTACCTAAAAAAGGAAAGTTTCACCCTTCAATATTTTCTTTTTAAAGACTTTGGTTACTCTCATGCTGAGGGATGATAGAACGGGTGGTACACTGGTACTGCCGTGGTAATGGGTCTTAAAATCTTAGCCCCGCAGGAAACAAGTGACTGGGGACGTTTTCGCCTTTTGCCTCTGAGTATCAGAAGTCACCTCCACCTTCGACACGTCGCCCCCCCCCAAATGCTTGCACCAGTGGTCGAAGTGGCACAGAGCTGTTGCGGTATGGGGTCGACTATACCTGCGGTTACTCTACCGGTATGGTCGACACCAAGATTTTAAATCGAAAGCAATTCTGCTTCAGTATGTTAAGTGCTCTGCTGCTACAGTAAAAGAGCACTTAACGTCTTTTCAGCCCCAGCTACTAATCATTCATCAATATTATCAGTTAAAAATGTCATTTGCCGATTTTTGCGTTAAAATTTGTGCTTTCATTCTAATTTCTTTACGTAGTTTGCGACGGGTTTATAACTTATTACATACCGGGATGGTAAATAATGGATTTTTAACTTCCGGTATGCTCACTTCCATTTTTGTTAACTACCGGTATGCCATACCGGCCCACTTCGAACACTGCCTTGCACCCCTAAAATTATATTATCATCAAATGCCAGCTTAAAATGAACGGATTATACACAGTGCGTCAAAGAATTTTTAAAACTGGGTCTGTAAAATGAAATAGAAACAAGAAATTATAATTTGTTTTGGTTTGTTATTCAAAATAAGTCCCTCCGGCTTCAATACACTTGTTACAGCGATTTAATAATGATTCGAATGCCTGTTCCAGTTCACTTTGCGGAATTGCCTCCAAAGCACGCGTCGAAGCTGTTTGTATGGTCGAAATATCATCAAAATAAGACCCTTTTAACGTCATTTTAAGTTTTGGGAACAAAGAAAAGTCGCAGGGTGCTAAATCAGGCGAGTACGGTGGATGATTCAACACACATGTTATTTTTAGCCAAAAATTTACGAACAAGAAGTGAGGTGTGACTGGGTGCATTATCATGCAACAAACACCAACTGTTTTCATCTCGATATTCTGGACGAATGCGACGAATTCTGTCCATCAAACGCCTCAAAACATTTCAATAAAACTCACCAGTAATTGTACACTTGGAAAAAATTCTTTGTGGATAACACCCTTACTATCGAAGAATGTAATGAGCACTGTTTAGATTTTCTATGGAACTTTTCCTGTTTTTTTGGCTTGTGGCGAGTTTTTTGACTTCCATTCCGCACTTTGTCGCTTTGTTTTAGGATCATATTGAAAACACCATGTTTCATCACCAGTAACAATCGATTTTAAGAAGTTTGGATCATTTTCAGCGCCTGAAATGATGTCTCTGCAAGGTGCACTTCTCCTTGATTTTCGCTCATTGGTTAACGTGTGTGGAACAAATTTAGCACAGACTTTTGTTTTGCCCAAATCTTCGTGCAGGATGGTTCGAATCGTATCTTTGTTGATGTTTAAAGACTCTTCCATCATTCTTAGTGACGCACATCGCTTGTTTGCCACGAAATAACGCACTTTTTCAATAATCTCAGGTGTCCTAGATGAACTTGGTCTTCTGGTATGCTTATCATCTTCTAGAGTATCTCTTCCGTCCAAAAAACGTTTGTGCCACAGGAAAACATTTCATCTACTTAAACAAAACTCACCGTAAACTTGTTTCATCATTTGGTACGTTTCCGAGGCACTTTTACCAAGTTTTGCGTTAAATTTAATAACAGCCCTTTGTTCCATCTTAATAATTCAACATGAACAAATTTTTACTTCTCTAATGAACGCCCGTTTTGTTTGAGTTACTTTAACAACTGCGCAGTACTTTTGGCAGAAAGCAAGCAGATGGTCAAGGTTTATAACGCATTCGCAATTACACTGGTGGCGCCACCGTAGGCTGAAATATAGCACCAGTCTTAAAAATTCTTTGACGCACTGTGTATACTTAAACTTTCCACCACCACAAAAAAAAAAAAAAAGTGGATGGGAGCTTGTTCGGATTTTTGACGCTCTGCTGTACATGTTTCTATTTCTGGATGTTTAATCCATTGTAGAAACCGTTTGATTGTTTTCCTAACTGGTTTCGTTGACTTTGAATAGCTTTAATAAATATAATTTCCGTCAGAACGGATTCAAAAGATGCGCGCGTTACAACCAAAAATTCGGTGTCATCTTTCTTGTTTTATTTCTTGTCCAGCATGCCAAGAGATTTTCAAAACTCTACGACAATGTGATACACAAACACTAAGTGTGCGTTCCTGCTCCCAAACTGCGGACCTACCTGTAATCAAAACATTATCCAGGCTCTGATTCAAAATGCTTTGCTCAGAAAACCAAACGTTACTTTTCCGAGAGGACATGAGCAAGTGGCGTACCTGACCCCCCCCCGCAAAAAACCTTTGAGGCCCTTTTGCGAATATCTATTTGCTTTCAATTATATAATTTTTTTAATTCCATATTATTAGGTGTACAAATAAGTTTTACAGCGTCTTAAGACAACGCAACATGTAATTTGAGAGAAAACAACAATACCTTTACGATTAAAAATATGCACAATCACCTTCCGCCATCGGTCGGGCAGCTGACAGATTCCAGCCATGAAGAATAGTGACGCGATGAAGTCGTCAACCTATTTTTGCACTTCGTCACATGTCCAGAACCGTACAGCAGACAAACCGTGTTGCACCGATCGGAACAAATGATAATCTGAAGGGGCTATGTCGAAACTATACGCCGGGTGTTCCAAAACTTCCCAACCAAACGTCAATAACGTTTCCTTGACCGATTTCGCGACATGCAGCTCAGCGTTGTCATGCAGTAATTTCACGGGACGCAATCCTTTGCCTGTGAATGAACGTTTCCGACAGATTTCCTGATTCAACCGCAGCAATTGTTGCGTGTAGCGGTCAGCAGTAACAGTTTTACCCTGTTCCAATAGTTCATAATAGAGCACATCCTTCATATCCCATTAGATGCTCAGCAGAACTTTCTTGGAATGAATTTCGGTACCGAAGTTGTTGCTTCACCGGGGCCTACCCAGTGTTTTTTGCGTTTGGGATTGTCGTACCATGTCCACTTTTCATCACCCGTAACGATTTTCCACAGGAAAGACTTTCTATGTTGTTTATTTAACAGATTCAAACACTTCATGACACGCTCATCCTTGTTCCTCTGGCTCAGGTCATGTGGCACCCATTTTCCTTCCTTCTGAATCTTTCCCAATGCGTGCGAACGATTGGAAATGGTTTGTCGAGTTATCCCTAGTTTTTCAGCTGGTTCTTTTTGCGTTTGAGACGAATCTTCATCCAGCAATGCTTGCAGTTCCTCATGTGCAGCCTTCCGCTACGTTCTCGATCGCTAACATCAAAATCACCTGCTTTAAACCGTCTAAACCAAAACTCACACCTGCTTTTCGATACAATATTTTCCCCCAGAACAGAACAGATCGATGCACATGCTTTTGCAGCACTTTTTCCTTGATGAAATTTCGTGACAAATGTAGTGTCAAATAAATGCAGTAGCGCTTGTCATCTTTCACCTACCGATGTGCAAATTTGACTGTTGGGAAAACTTCTGTGTCACATTCTATACTCTGGACCAATTACGGTCACATGACAACAACGCGGAGGAATGTCGGAGACGTAAAGAAGCGGTATACGTCACACAAAAAACGCTTTAAAACTTATTTGTACACCTAATATTAACTAGGTTGTACGGGCGTTTTAATAATTCAGATTCTTTGGACCCTATAGGTGTTTTTCGTAAAACCAAAATTATTGAACTTTATTGCGTGTGACACAAATGCACACATTGTACCTAGTCTTACCATAAATACTGTTACAAAATATTCAATGAAATAAGAAATTTAAAGATATTTTAATATACCTGTGATATGGCATAAGTAGTACACTTGTGAATGCATGGCACCAATCACTTTTCAAAATGGCATCATTTTGCCTTCACACAATCCTTCAGTCTCTGTGGCCACTCATCAATAACTTTACACAGGGTCTCCATAGGGAAAGTTGCTACTACTAGGGGTGTTCAAATGAAAAGGTACGAAACGACACTGTGGGTATAAATGAAGACTTTTTCAAAGTATACACCATAGGCCGTAGCACAACGATCCCATTGATTAACGAGCCGAAGGATTCCTTGTTCCCAGAATTCCTGTGGCCGTGACGAGACCCAGTCCTGCACAGCGCCCTTAAGTTCGTCGTCCGAGTGGAAGCGCTTCCCTTTCAGATGTTTTTTCAGGGGATCAAACACACGGAAATCACAGGGCGACATGTCCGGCCTGTAGGGCGGATGGTCAAGCTGCTCCCACTGGAACTTGGCCAGTTCTGCGTGTGTGACCCTGCAGACGTGTGGACGCG
Source organism: Macrothele yani (assembly GCA_039090855.1). Taxonomy (NCBI): domain Eukaryota; kingdom Metazoa; phylum Arthropoda; class Arachnida; order Araneae; family Macrothelidae; genus Macrothele; species Macrothele yani. Next base: position 13,128,643 of record CM077019.1, read on the forward strand.
CGTTATCATGGAGCAGAACCACACCCTCCGTGAGCAACCCCGGTCTTTTGTTCTTGATGGACCTATGTAGGCTTCGGAGTGTCTCACAGTACACATCGGAGTTAATGGTTCGTCTGTGCTGGAGGAATTCAACAAGTAGTCAATGGGACGGCGCTCTTTATAAGAGCCTCTGCTCTCTCCTGCGCATGCGGGCTCCCGCGCAAGCTCCGATCCACGCCGGCGACTCCAATCGCATCCCTAGATGTGTCGCTACGTTCTCCCATAGCGGCATAGGCAAATATGTTAACGGTTACGTTCTTATGACGTTTCGTACCTTTTCATTTGAACACCCCTAGTACCAGCCCCAAAGAGCGTTTGAGACTGTCAATACTGGGGTGTCTCTTTTGCAGGCCATGTCCTCCAGTGTAACCCACAATTTGTAGCCCAATGGGTTGAGGTCTGGGCTGATTGAAGACCAATCAGCTGGAGAAATGAAGTCTGGCAAATTCGCCTGAAGCCACGGTTGCCCCTATGGTCCATCCTGCCCTGGTGGTCAACGACGGTCCCAGTCTCAAGGAACCTTTTTATGGTCCGGTAGACAAAAATTCGGATGATTTTCAGCTTCTTCAGCATGTTGAAAATCACGGAAGCTGATTTTCCAACTTTGTGCAGCGCCATTACAGCAACACGATTCTGATAATCGCTCCACTCAATGGCAAGTACTTCACGAAACACGTGATCTCCTCTGTGACTGAACGCACAATGATTCACTAGCTGCTTCATGCCTCCTGGCTGGTCGGTGACGTCACACACTGATTGCGCGCCATCTGTCGAACGTTTGTAACAGTATTTATGTTAACACTTATCTTTTCTGTGACTGAACGCACAATGATTCACTAGCTGCTTCATGCCTCCTGGCTGGTCGGTGACGTCACACACTGGTTGCGCGCCATCTATCGAACATGTGCAACAGTACTTATACTAGGACTTATCTTTTCTGTGACTGAACGCACAGTGATGCACTAGCTGCTTCATTCCTCCTGGCTGGTCGGTAACGTCACACACCTGTTGCGCGCCATCTGTCGAACGTTTGTAACAGTATTTATGTTTGACTTATCTTTTCTGCGACTGAACGCACAATATTCACTGGCTGCTTCATGCCTCCTGGCTGGTCGGTGACGTCACACACCGGTTGCGCGCCATCTATCGAACGTTTGCAACAGTATTTATGTTAGGACTTATCTTTTCTGTGACTGAACGCACAATGATTCACTAGCTGCTTCATGCCTCCTGGCTGGTCGATGACGTCACACACCGGTTGCGCGCCATTTGTCGAACGTTTGTAACAGTATTTATGCTTGACTTATCTTTTCTGTGACTGAACGCACAATGATTCACTAGCTGCTTCATTCCTCCTGGCTGGTCGGTGACGTCACACACCGGTTGCGCGCCATCTGTCGAACGTTTGTAACAGTATTTATGTTTGACTTATCTTTTCTGTGACTGAACGCACAATATTCACTGGCTGCTTCATGCCTCCTGGCTGGTCGGTGACGTCACACACCGGTTGCGCGCCATCTATCGAACGTTTGCAACAGTATTTATGTTAGGACTTATCTTTTCTGTGATTGAACGCACAATGATTCACTAGCTGCTTCATTCCTCCTGGCTGGTCGGTGACGTCACACACCGGTTGCGCGCCATTTGTCGAACGTTTGTAACAGTATTTATGCTTGACTTATCTTTTCTGTGACTGAACGCACAATATTCACTGGCTGCTTCATGCCTCCTGGCTGGTCGGTGACGTCACACACCGGTTGCGCGCCATCTATCGAACGTTTGCAACAGTATTTATGTTAGGACTTATCTTTTCTGTGACTGAACGCACAATGATTCACTAGCTGCTTCATGCCTCCTGGCTGGTCGGTGACGTCACACACCGGTTGCGCGCCATCTATCGAACGTTTGCAACAGTATTTATGTTAGGACTTATCTTTTCTGTGACTGAACGCACAATGATTCACTAGCTGCTTCATGCCTCCTGGCTGGTCGTTGACGTCACGCACTGGTTGCGCGCCATCTGTCGAACGTTTGTAACAGTATTTATGTTTGACTTATCTTTTCTGTGACTGAACGCACAATGATTCACTAGCTGCTTCATGCCTCCTGGCTGGTCGGTGACGTCACACACCGCTTGCGCGCCATCTGTCGAACGTTTGTAACAGTATTTATGGTAAGACTGGGTAATTAAAATGATTGTCCTAGTTTTATTCTAATATCAAGTATTACAAAACACACCAAAGTTAATCATATCATGCAAATTTTATTTTTTAGAGGACTAAGGCCCAGGGCCCGCTTAAGGTTTTATTGGGCCCTAGGCACAGTAAGCGTTGCTGGGCCCTTACAGCAAAATGATAATCCCATTCTCAATAGTACCTCTCTATATTTTTTCAGGACAGTTTTCTGCCTACACTTTTGTTATTATATAATGCTCTATATGTTGCTGTCTGACATGGAGGATCTCAGGAACTACAGACCTATCAGCATCCTATCAGTGGTTTATAAAATCTTAACTAAAGTTCTTTCACACCGCTTGAAGGTAACACTGGACATGGCTCAACCGAGAGAACAAGCTGGATTCAGGAGTGGCTACAGCACAATAGATCATATCCACGTAATGAGAGAACTAATTGAAAAAGCGAGGGAATATGAACTTCCATTGTGCATGGCTTTTATCGATTATGAAAAGGCATTTGATTCAGTGAAACCATCAGCAGTTAAAATGGCTTTGAAATCCTGCGGTGTTGAAGATGCATACATTAATATTATTAATAACATAAATGGAAATGCAAGTGCAAAGATTCGGCTGTTTGAGAATACAGCACACATAAAAATTGGAAAGGGAGTGAGACAAGGTGACACCATATCTCCCAAGCTCTTTAATGCCACATTGGAAAATGTCTTTCAATCACTGACTGGGAAAACAAAGGGATAAAGATTAATGGAGATTATCTAACTCACCTTCGTTTTGCTGATGATGTAGTCATTTTTGCAACTACCCCATCAGAGCTGCAGAGTATGATCCAGGAACTTGCTGACAAGAGTGAAGAAGTGGGATTAAAAATGAACTTTCAGAAGACAAAAGTGGTGTACAATGCGTTTACGAGAAATCAAGATTTATCGATTGATGGAGAAAAGCTGGATATAACAGATGCGTACGTTTATCTTCGACAGCAGATATCAAGTGAGGGTCACATTGATGAAGAAATTAATCGGGGTATAAAACTTGCTTGGAGAGCTTTTGGAGGAAAGAGCAATATGCCATTATGTCTTAAAAGAAAAGTGTTTGATCAATGCATCCTTCCAGCGCTTACGTATGGTGCAGAGACGTGGACCTTAACTAAAAGAGACATACAAAGGCTGCAGACAACTAAAAGCAGCATGGAGAGGTGCATGCTTGGTGTAACCAGGAGAGATAAGAAGAGGAACTCGTGGATCAGAAAAATGACGAGAGATTTACTCTGATCAGACATCATGATCAGAGTAAAATCCCTGAAATGGCAAGGGGCTGGACATACTGCTAGAAGGACAGACCATTGATGGACAGTCGAAATTTTAGATTGGATTTCTAGTGACAGGAAAAGACCCAGAAGAAGACCACATGGGAGATGGGCGGATGAAATTCGAAAGTATGCGGGAGTAACATGGAGGAGACTGGCACAAGACAGACCATTGTTGAAGAGGCTTGGAGAGACCTTCGTCCAGCAGTGGATTGATAATGGCTGACAATGATGATGATGATGATGTTGCTGTCTTATTTATTGAAAATTTAATTACCCTGCACTTCTACCTCAGGTTCCGTTATACGACGGCTTCGCACGCTTACCCGTTTTTTTTTTTTTTTTTTTTTTCTGGTCCACAATTACTATCTACTTTTTTTTTTTTTTTTGATTGGAGGTTTAACGACCATCGTGAGCAACTCAGTGGGCTATAAGCAGTCGCCCGTCCCTAATTTAGGGTCACTGGTTCCAGGGAAGGGAGAGAGCCAGTGCCGTAAGACAAACACAACATCCATGCCTGATCGGAATTCGAACCCGGACCCCTTACGGAAGAATGCTCAGAGGCCAGCGCCTTAGACCACTGCGCCACCGGGGCGGCACTGTCTACTTTATCCATGAACGTATCTCTTAGTCTTATGTTGGGCTGGTCCTTTTTTTTTTTTTTTTTAAGAAATTTTTGAAGTTGGAACTTCAACCTCTTCCGATCCTACTTCTACGAATGGATGGCGGCTCAGTGCTACACTATCCGATGTCTTTTTTGTTTACTCTTTTCAGTTTTCTCTCCCTGCTAAACCTACGCATAAGCATTTCACATGGACTATCGTTGTACCCCCCCCCCTCCTGTTATTCCTATTTTGTTTTCAAACGGGGGATTATGGACACCGGCAGAGAAGTTTTTCTGTTCCGCGTGTGGTTTTCCCAAGCGTTTTACCCTGAACCCCTTCATAAACATAAGGACGTATGTCGATGCAACCAGTTGTTGGTACGTAACGTTAGTTCGAAATCATATGGTAGTGGGGTAATTCCATGTCAAGTGATCCAGCATAGGTTGCTTGACCATTTTAGAAAAAAAAAAAAAGATTTTTTTTGTATGTGGTTACCTATATGAATGTGGAGTTCAAAAAGAATATTTTTTATTTCTTTCGTAACTCCAATGGCGGCCATTTTTGTTTCACGGCGCGCGCTGATTTTTGCGTTTGCAGGTGTTTACGATAATTTACATTACTCAGGACTGGTTTATTCTAAGTTACTGAAACAAACACCATTCTCTTCATAAAGAAACAGTCTAAAATTTTGATCCAGTACACGTCTTATTAACTTTGCTTCCAAATTGGTCAAAATACACTCTGAAATTTGATGTTTAGATACACATTCTCGAGAAAACCTAAAAAGTAAAAAAATATAACCAAAAAAAAAAAAAAAAAAGTCAAAAGCTTGGGAGGAAAATACTGGGATTTTGGGGGCCCTGAAAATTGGGGGCCCTAGGCTCGTGAGTTACGGGCCTAGTCGGTAATCAGGGCCTGCTAAGGCCAACTTCTTTGAAATACCTCACAACCACACGCGTAAAAAACACGTTGGCGGTGCGACATGGGCTAATAATCTTTTCCGATCTATACGACATTACATAACATAAGTAAACAAATAAAAAAGTAACATTTGGAATTGTGGCGCAAAAAGAATAAATTAGTTACTCTTGAATATAAGAAAAAAAAACACAGTTAACATAATGTCACAATATTTTGCACATAGTAAAAGTCTTTTCTTTTGATTCTGAAATTAAAAAAAATGACACAGGTCTCTGTTTTTTTCGTTCCCGCGAAGAACACCTTTCAGCTCATTATATTCTGAGGTGTGCGTAGTTATGTGCAAACAAGTGTAATAATATACATATAACGCCTTATCCTCATTGAAATAAAATTTCATATATTCAACTGATATTTTATTCACATTCTCTCGTTAACATGCATGTGTAGGAACTATTGCTATGCTATTGAAAGGGGCCACAATTCCCCTGGAATAGCTCCTTTCCCGTTACCCAATTTTTATAAACTAAAGCGAAAATCATTTTTTGAAGATATTACTTATTTCCTGAAAAAAAAATTGCTTTTTCCTTTTAATACGTCATTTAAAGCTACCGACAAAAATTCCTGGCTATTTCTTTTAACCAGTTTCATATGAAGGTTCCGCAAGAAATTAAAAAAATCCTTCTGTTGAGGCTAGAAGCCCTCTTAGCCGTCAGCCTCCCCCCTCCCCCGCACTACGGAAGTTGCGGGGGCTATAAATCAGTGTTGCATTCAGAGAGCTTTTTCCGGGAGGGGGGGGAGGCAATTACAAATTTTGAGGGGCTCAAACTTTTTTTTTTTGTTCAAGGTGTAACGACCACCGTGAGCAACTCAATGGGCTATAAGCAGTCGTACGTCCCTAATTTAGGGGCACTGATTCCAGGGAAGGGAGAGAGCCAGTGCTGTAAGACAAACACAACATCCATGCCTCACCGGGATTCGAACCCGGACACCTTTTGGACGAATGATCAGAAGCCATCGCTTAGACCACTGCGCCACCGGGGCAGCAGGGCTCTAACTTGTTATTATTTGTTATTTATATATACATTAAGACATATAACAATATATTTAATAGAGTATAAAAATTTTCTTATGCTCGTATATCGCAATGTCGAGGTACTGAATACGTTATTGGCTACATTGACTCGTCAGATTTAGAAAACGTAAATATGCATGCCGTTAGCAATTTTAGTTTTAGTGCATAAAACAAAGAAATTAATTTAATACTTAAAATAATCTTAATACTACTGAGACATGAAGTCTACGTGGATGCGTTTTTTTATTATAATATTTTTCTTTAAGTTTTAAAAATTAATTTCTCTAAATTTTCATCTGTAAACAAAAATAATTAGTCTAAATACATCGGGCAATAACCCCAAAACCTACGGGGGGCGTCCATGGATTTTCGGGGGGGGGGGGCTAAGCACCCCCGAAAAGATGCCTGAATACATCACTGCTATCAATACGCCCATGGGCATAGGTATAGTTTTTCCGGGCCATTGTCTCATTTCCCTCCAATAATTTTTCTCCACTTTGGATGATGAAATCATGATCAAGATGGCACTGAGTTTTGTTTATATTATAGAGCCTGGGAGTTTCATCCGGTGAGGATGCCCAGATCTCTCCTTGTCCGTATTTATGGCATGAGGCCCTTGAAAAGGTCGCCGATATTTATGCTGCTGAAGAACTTATCGAGAGGTCAGGCACAAAGGAAGGGAGGGAAGAAGGGTTTTGAGAGGGAGAACCCAGCGATCTAAATATATTTATTACGCAACCTAAACGACCCCATCCTCAGAACTTTCCCTTCCTTTCTGTCGATTTCTTTATTTATTGACGAGGGGAGGCAGAACTGTCTGAAAGGATTGCTGTCAGGCAGATGATCTCCAGCCCTCGCATATTTCGAATTCTTCGGGAAATGAAAAGAGACATCAGGTTTACTGGTGAGAAATATAGAAAAACGCCGTTTGGTTTTTGTGGTGCGAAATTGTCTCTTGTGTGTGGACACAGTGGCCGACTGGCGATCCCTAAACGGCCCACACTGTGAAAATATAAGTGCTGTCAATTCACGGAAAATTTCTGAAAATAACGTAATAATAAAGAACAAGAAAGATGACACCGAATTTTTGGTTATAATGAGCATGTCTTTTGAATCCGTTCTGACGCGATTTAAATTTATCAAAGCTATTCAAAGTCAATAGAACCGGTATGGAAAACAATAATATCTGACAGTAGGGGGTGGGGACGTAGGCAGTGGTACACAGAATTTTTCCAAGATGGGAGTGACCCCTCCTACATTTATAAATTTACCGGGGAAAATAGTCAGCTGCTATAAGAGCCGCGAATGGCGAATGGCGAATGGCTGAGTGGTTAGCAGTTCAGACTACCAATGCAAGGCCCTCAGGTTCGATCCTGGGTTGATCTTGCGGAATTGGTGTGATTTGCTAACAATCACTGAATAGTGAAATTCGCCGTGCATCGGACGAGCACGTTAAGTGACAGCCCCCAGGCTGTACCCATTGGTTAAATGGGCATCATTTCCTATCCCACCCCTCCGAAATTCTCTCACCCCTCTATGTGCAACATCGAACTTGTACGGTGGCGCCATCTACTGTACTGTAATCTCACTACAAACTGTTCTGTCAAAGTCGCTAGACTTGCTCTCATTCCTTCCGTTTCTGTGTCCTGCCCAAAAGGCGAACTCGCTGTAGGTGGCTGGGACCTAAAATCTACTCACTGTGGACGGAAGTCCTACAAGAAAATGATTCATAATTGCTTGCTTGAGTCAGCTGCTATAACAATTAAGAAAAAGGAGGTTGATTTTTGTACATTTATTCTTATCCAGTTACTAGAAATGTTACAGTACAAGTAAGTTAAATGACTAGAAGTAGCAGTAGATGAAATTCTTTTCCTGGTTAGATTTTTCTAAATTTATTTAACAGAACTACTCCATTGTAATTATTGTATGTTATAATTATACGGTACATGATTAAGAAGTACATGTAGATTGCGTATCGTGACTTTTTATTTCAAACTTCGACGCAATAATTTTCCGCTCTGTCAGACCAACGGGGGGGGGGCATCGGCAGGGGTTCGCCAAGGGCATTTGCCGCCCCCTTGTACGAGAATATTTTTCAATTTTTATTCATCTTTACAAGAAAACATATAAAGTTTTAGCAACATTATCTTCTATTTCCCGTAAATTAAGATTTTTCATAAAACACAATTGTCTCATATAAAACTGAAGGGGAAAAAATCTGCCAAACTCTACTTCAGATGACGCTACGAATAATCCAAGAAGTCAGCTTCTTCTCTCGCGCTCTGCCAATTTTCACAAAAGTCCGCTTTACCGCAGTAAAGAGAAGTTTCGTCATGTACGATGATGGATATATGTTACAGCTTCCCGATGGCGGGAGGGGACATGCACACACACATATAACCAAGCAAGATAAGAAGAGGAACTCGTGGATAAGAAAAATGACAAGAATGGAAGACATCATGATCAGAGTAACATCCCTGAAATAGCAATGAGCTGGATATATTATACTCCCAGGAGAACGGACCACCGATGGACAACCGAAATCTTAGACTGGATTCCAAGGGACAGGAAAACACCCAAATGAAGGCCCCGTGGGAGGTGGGTGGATGAAATTCGAAAGTACGCGGGTGTGACATAGAGGAGACTGGGGCAAGATCGATCTTTGTGGAAGAAACTTGGGGAGACTTTCATCCAGCAGAGAATTGATCAGTGACGCCTTTAAGGGTCAGGGCATGATCATATGTAGAGGATTTTAGAAAGGGAGTGTCTGACACCAGGTCTTAAACAACCCTTAGAAATAGGAAGCTAGGAGATTTGGGCTAGAGTCCCCGATAGGAAAGTCTCACGGAGCGAGGTAGAAGACGCCCTTATTTACAACCGGGGGCCAGTACCCGGGGTCCGACGGCTTAATGTGCCCATCAGATCAGATCAGATCATATGTAGAGGATTTTAGGAAGGGAGTGTCTGACCCCAGGTCTTAAACAACCCTTAGAAATAGGAAGCTAGGAGATTTGGGCTAGAGTGCCCAATAGGAAAGTGACACGGAAGCGAGGTAGAAGACGCCATTATTTACTACCGGGGGGCAGTACCCGGAGTCCGACGGCTTAATGTGCCCATCAGATCAGATCAGATCCTATGTAGAGGATTTTAGGAAGGGAGTGTCTGACCCCAGGTCTTAAACAACCTTTAGAAATAGGAAGCTAGGAGATTTGGGCTAGAGTGCCCGATAGGAAAGTGACACGGAAGCGAGGTAGAAGACGCCCTTATTTACTACCGGGGGGCAGTACCCGGAGTCCGACGGCTTAATGTGCCCATCAGATCAGATCAGATCATATGTAGAGGATTTTAGGAAGGGAGTGTCTGACCCCAGGTCTTAAACAACCCTTAGAAATAGGAAGCTAGGAGATTTGGGCTAGAGTGCCCAATAGGAAAGTGACACGGAAGCGAGGTAGAAGACGCCATTATTTACTACCGGGGGGCAGTACCCGGAGTCCGACGGCTTAACGTGCCCATCAGATCAGATCAGATCATATGTAGAGGATTTTAGGAAGGGAGTGTCTGACCCCAGGTCTTAAACAACCCTTAGAAATAGGAAGCTAGGAGATTTGGGCTAGAGTCCCCGATAGGAACCCCGCACGGGGATAACTGGTTTTCCAGTTATTTGGGGAGCAGCGCCCCCACGGCCCGAGCTGACCTTGTGACTGGTCAACATCTGTTGCCCCGCACGGGGATAACTGGTTTTCCAGTTATTTGGGGAGCAGCGCCCCCACGGCCCGAGCTGACCTTGTGACTGGTCAACATCTTATGTCATGCCACCGCTTGTTTTTTATTTTGGTGTTTGCAGGGACGGCTGTTCATCCAGCTGTTGGGGAGTCGCGGCCCCACGATCCCGAGCTGGTCTTGTGTCTCGCTTTTTCGTTTTTCCTTATTTTCTCCACTGGCTAGTTGCCCGTGTTGTATTCTCTACCTAATCGCTACCACGTTATGTACTAACACCCCGGTCTTGTGGTTTTGTTACCCTCCACCACTAACTGATTTATATTAACCGCTCAGTTCGTAGGTTGCTGAGATTCCGTTTAGGTTCCCTGACAGGATTTGTCTTCTTTGGATTTCTTTTTCCTTTTCGCTGGTTTGGGTGCTAGACCTACCTGCATGTTTGCCGCGTGCGGAGACCCGTGAGGCGGAAATGGGATGTCTGGCGGCTGAGGTCGCAGGAGACCGGATAAGTGCCTCCTGTGTACCAACACTCCTCTTCGACCCCGGCTTCGCTGTAAACGGGAGGCTAGAGACTAACCCACCTCTAGTCAGAAGTCTTGTACCAAGTTGTGTACAGGGCTTTAGCGGCTTTTGTCGTATAGCACGGCAGGGTGAGCCCGGGGGCTGTGGGATCATGCCAAAGGCGTTGGCATGACGGTACCCGGAGGCCGAAGTGTCCGCCGAGTGCGTGTGATCACAGCCAACGGACTATATCTGCAACGTATAAGCTCCAGAACTGTGTCCAGCGTCATTTTCTTGGCTTGCAGACCTCCAGTTCTCCCTTGTAGGGCTCGGTGGTGGGTGGAGTAGTCTGCAGACGAATCTTCCTCCTTTTTTTCCATGGGTAAAAAGAACAAAAACTCCAAATTTAAGTCACCTGACAAAATGATAGTTGCCAACGACACTCCTTCGTCTTCTCAACCTACCAAGTCTCATACCCTTAAACGGTCTTTAGACCTTGACCTGGACCAAGAATGTGGAACCTCTTCTTCGGCAGCTGTACCAGTCGCTCCGAAGCGTCGTCTCCCCTCAATTGCTGTGACTACGCATGCTACTCACTTGCTTGTAGAATCCATCGATCCGAATGAGAGACTGTCCACCAGATCTCCCTTTTTCATTTCTAAAGCTTTGGACGCTGCGGTTGGCCCCTTGAAGTCTGTGAGGAAGCTTCGCTCTGGGGACCTGCTTGTCCAAACTTGCAGTGTTTCTCAGAGTAACACTTTTCTGAACCTCACTAGTCTTCAAGGCATTCCTGTGAAAGTGACACCTCACCCGTTTCTTAACACCTCTCGGGGTGTTATTTCGGAGTTTGATCTCTTGCCATGCAGTGAAGACGAATTCGTGACTGAACTTGCTGATCAAGGTGTTATTGCTGCACGTCGTATGATGTTCCGGCGTGATGGTTCCATGATTAAGTCAAAAAATGTCATCTTGACTTTTGACTCCCCGAAAGTTCCGACAGAAATCAAAGCAGGCTACTTGGTCTGTGCAGTTCGCCCGTACATTCCCAGTCCTCTGCGCTGTTTCAGGTGCCAGAGGTACGGGCATTCACAACGATTCTGTAAGAGTTCCGCTCGTTGCGCTAATTGTGGCTCCGGTGAACATGACGGGGAAGGTTGCACTTCTGCGGCCTGCTGTGTTAACTGCGGTGAGGCCCATGCAGCTTACTCCCGCAACTGTATGAAATGGAAGGACGAGATGGCGATCCAGCGCCTCAAGACCCTGGAAGGCCTCTCGTACCCTGCTGCCAAAGCCAAGTTGGGTATTCCCAACACCCGACAGCGTAGTTTTGCCGCAGTTGTTAAGTCTCTGCCACAACCCGTGCAGCCCTTTGTTCCGCGCCCTGTAGCTCTCGCAGCGCATGCCAAGCGATCTACAGCTGACCAAGCGACACAGGTGTTTTTCCCCGAGCTCGCGATTTTTCGACTACCTGATTCTGGGCCTTCTCTTTTGCAGCCGACCCTCTCTTCCAGTTTAAAGCAGAAAGCCTGCACGTGCGGACGACCCGGCCCTCAATCCGCAAAGGTGTGCAGTGTCCATCCAACTGTCTCGGCCTCAGCGAGGTCCCCACCCTCAACCAACATTATAGAGGAACATAGGGGGAGGAGAGTGACAGTTCGTCCCCAGCCTCAAACAACATTGCAGAGGAACATGGGGGAGAAGAGAGTGACAGTTCGTCCCCGCCCTCTGCCAGCATTGCAGGGGAGTGTGGGGGGGAGGAGAGTGACTCATCCTTTGTGTAGTTCTGTTTAAAAAAAAAAAAAAAAATATAATTATAATAGTCAATTAATAAATTTTTATATAAACCTAATTAACTACCTTGTCTTCACAGCTTTCATCATACTCTTTTTCAACTTTTACCAAGCCTGTCTGCTCTTAATCATTTTCCACGTTTTTTAAAAATCTGTGGCTGATAGTTCTTGGTCTGGCGCTCTTTGGCCAAACCTGGCCCTTGCGCCAATAAAATCCACCAACCAACCAACCAACCCCGATAGGAAAGTCTCACGGAAGCGAGGTAGAAGACGCCCTTATTTACTACCGGGGGGCAGTACCCGGAGTCCGACGGCTTAATGTGCCCATCAGATCAGATCAGATCATATGTAGAGGATTTTAGGAAGGGAGTGTCTGACCCCAGGTCTTAAACAACCCTTAGAAATAGGAAGCTAGGAGATTTGGGCTAGAGTGCCCAATAGGAAAGTGACACGGAAGCGAGGTAGAAGACGCCCTTATTTACTACCGGGGGCAGTACCCGGAGTCCGACGGCTTAACGTGCCCATCAGATCAGATCAGATCATATGTAGAGGATTTTAGGAAGGGAGTGTCTGACCCCAGGTCTTAAACAACCCTTAGAAATAGGAAGCTAGGAGATTTGGGCTAGAGTGCCCAATAGGAAAGTGACACGGAAGCGAGGTAGAAGACGCCCTTATTTACTACCGGGGGGCAGTACCCGGAGTCCGACGGCTTAACGTGCCCATCAGATCAGATCAGATCATATGTAGAGGATTTTAGGAAGGGAGTGTCTGACCCCAGGTCTTAAACAACCCTTAGAAATAGGAAGCTAGGAGATTTGGGCTAGAGTGCCCAATAGGAAAGTGACACGGAAGCGAGGTAGAAGACGCCCTTATTTACTACCGGGGGCAGTACCCGGAGTCCGACGGCTTAATGTGCCCATCAGATCAGATCAGATCATATGTAGAGGATTTTAGGAAGGGAGTGTCTGACCCCAGGTCTTAAACAACCCTTAGAAATAGGAAGCTAGGAGATTTGGGCTAGAGTGCCCAATAGGAAAGTGACACGGAAGCGAGGTAGAAGACGCCCTTATTTACTACCGGGGGGCAGTACCCGGAGTCCGACGGCTTAATGTGCCCATCAGATCAGATCAGATCATATGTAGAGGATTTTAGGAAGGGAGTGTCTGACCCCAGGTCTTAAACAACCCTTAGAAATAGGAAGCTAGGAGATTTGGGCTAGAGTGCCCAATAGGAAAGTGACACGGAAGCGAGGTAGAAGACGCCCTTATTTACTACCGGGGGCAGTACCCGGAGTCCGACGGCTTAATGTGCCCATCAGATCAGATCAGATCATATGTAGAGGATTTTAGGAAGGGAGTGTCTGACCCCAGGTCTTAAACAACCCTTAGAAATAGGAAGCTAGGAGATTTGGGCTAGAGTGCCCAATAGGAAAGTGACACGGAAGCGAGGTAGAAGACGCCCTTATTTACTACCGGGGGCAGTACCCGGAGTCTGACGGCTTAATGTGCCCATCAGATCAGATCAGATCATATGTAGAGGATTTTAGGAAGGGAGTGTCTGACCCCAGGTCTTAAACAACCCTTAGAAATAGGAAGCTAGGAGATTTGGGCTAGAGTCCCCGATAGGAAAGTCTCACGGAAGCGAGGTAGAAGACGCCCTTATTTACTACCGGGGGGCAGTACCCGGAGTCCGACGGCTTAACGTGCCCATCAGATCAGATCAGATCATATGTAGAGGATTTTAGGAAGGGAGTGTCTGACCCCAGGTCTTAAACAACCCTTAGAAATAGGAAGCTAGGAGATTTGGGCTAGAGTCCCCGATAGGAAAGTCTCACGGAAGCGAGGTAGAAGACGCCCTTATTTACTACCGGGGGGCAGTACCCGGAGTCCGACGGCTTAATGTGCCCATCAGATCAGATCAGATCATATGTAGAGGATTTTAGGAAGGGAGTGTCTGACCCCAGGTCTTAAACAACCCTTAGAAATAGGAAGCTAGGACATTTGGGCTAGAGTCCCCGATAGGAAAGTCTCACGGAAGCGAGGTAGAAGACGCCCTTATTTACTACCGGGGGCAGTACCCGGAGTCCGACGGCTTAATGTGCCCATCAGATCAGATCAGATCATATGTAGAGGATTTTAGGAAGGGAGTGTCTGACCCCAGGTCTTAAACAACCCTTAGAAATAGGAAGCTAGGAGATTTGGGCTAGAGTGCCCGATAGGAAAGTCACACGGAAGAGAGGTAGAAGACGCCCTTATTTACTACCGGGGGGCAGTACCCGGAGTCCGACGGCTTAACGTGCCCATCAGATCAGATCAGATCATATGTAGAGGATTTTAGGAAGGGAGTGTCTGACCCCAGGTCTTAAACAACCCTTAGAAATAGGAAGCTAGGAGATTTGGGCTAGAGTGCCCGATAGGAAAGTCACACGGAAGAGAGGTAGAAGACGCCCTTATTTACTACCGGGGGGCAGTACCCGGAGTCCGACGGCTTAACGTGCCCATCAGATCAGATCAGATCATATGTAGAGGATTTTAGGAAGGGAGTGTCTGACCCCAGGTCTTAAACAACCCTTAGAAATAGGAAGCTAGGAGATTTGGGCTAGAGTCCCCGATAGGAAAGTCTCACGGAAGCGAGGTAGAAGACGCCCTTATTTACTACCGGGGGCAGTACCCGGAGTCCGACGGCTTAATGTGCCCATCAGATCAGATCAGATCATATGTAGAGGATTTTAGGAAGGGAGTGTCTGACCCCAGGTCTTAAACAACCCTTAGAAATAGGAAGCTAGGACATTTGGGCTAGAGTCCCCGATAGGAAAGTCTCACGGAAGCGAGGTAGAAGACGCCCTTATTTACTACCGGGGGGCAGTACCCGGAGTCCGACGGCTTAATGTGCCCATCAGATCAGATCAGATCATATGTAGAGGATTTTAGGAAGGGAGTGTCTGACCCCAGGTCTTAAACAACCCTTAGAAATAGGAAGCTAGGAGATTTGGGCTAGAGTGCCCGATAGGAAAGTCACACGGAAGAGAGGTAGAAGACGCCCTTATTTACTACCGGGGGGCAGTACCCGGAGTCCGACGGCTTAACGTGCCCATCAGATCAGATCAGATCATATGTAGAGGATTTTAGGAAGGGAGTGTCTGACCCCAGGTCTTAAACAACCCTTAGAAATAGGAAGCTAGGAGATTTGGGCCAGAGTCCTCGATAGGAAAGTCTCACGGAAGCGAGGTAGAAGACGCCCTTATTTACTACCGGGGGGCAGTACCCGGAGTCCGACGGCTTAATGTGCCCATCAGATCAGATCAGATCATATGTAGAGGATTTTAGGAAGGGAGTGTCTGACCCCAGGTCTTAAACAACCCTTAGAAATAGGAAGCTAGGAGATTTGGGCTAGAGTGCCCGATAGGAAAGTCACACGGAAGCGAGGTAGAAGACGCCCTTATTTACTACCGGGGGCAGTACCCGGAGTCCGACGGCTTAATGTGCCCATCAGATCAGATCAGATCATATGTAGAGGATTTTAGGAAGGGAGTGTCTGACCCCAGGTCTTAAACAACCCTTAGAAATAGGAAGCTAGGAGATTTGGGCTAGAGTGCCCAATAGGAAAGTGACACGGAAGCGAGGTAGAAGACGCCCTTATTTACTACCGGGGGGGGGCAGTACCCGGAGTCCGACGGCTTAATGTGCCCATCAGATCAGATCAGATCATATGTAGGGGATTTTAGGAAGGGAGTGTCTGACCCCAGGTCTTAAACAACCCTTAGAAATAGGAAGCTAGGAGATTTGGGCTAGAGTGCCCAATAGGAAAGTGACACGGAAGCGAGGTAGAAGACGCCCTTATTTACTACCGGGGGGGGGGCAGTATACGGAGTCCGACGGCTTAATGTGCCCATCAGATCAGATCAGATCATATGTAGAGGATTTTAGGAAGGGAGTGTCTGACCCCAGGTCTTAAACAACCCTTAGAAATAGGAAGCTAGGAGATTTGGGCTAGAGTGCCCGATAGGAAAGTCACACGGAAGCGAGGTAGAAGACGCCATTATTTACTACCGGGGGCAGTACCCGGAGTCCGACGGCTTAATGTGCCCATCAGATCAGATCAGATCATATGTAGAGGATTTTAGGAAGGGAGTGTCTGACCCCAGGTCTTAAACAACCCTTAGAAATAGGAAGCTAGGAGATTTGGGCTAGAGTCCCCGATAGGAAAGTCTCACGGAAGCGAGGTAGAAGACGCCCTTATTTACTACCGGGGGCAGTACCCGGAGTCCGACGGCTTAATATGCCCATCAGATCAGATCAGATCATATGTAGAGGATTTTAGGAAGGGAGTGTCTGACCCCAGGTCTTAAACAACCCTTAGAAATAGGAAGCTAGGAGATTTGGGCTAGAGTCCCCGATAGGAAAGTCTCACGGAAGCGAGGTAGAAGACGCCCTTATTTACTACCGGGGGCAGTACCCGGAGTCCGACGGCTTAACGTGCCCATCAGATCAGATCAGATCAGATCAGATCAGATGAAGAGGATTTTAGGAAGGGAGTGTCTGACCCCAGGTCTTAAACAACCCTTAGAAATAGGAAGCTAGGAGATTTGGGCTAGAGTCCCCGATAGGAAAGTCTCACGGAAGCGAGGTAGAAGACGCCATTATTTACTACCGGGGGGCAGTACCCGGAGTCCGACGGCTTAACGTGCCCATCAGATCAGATCAGATCATATGTAGAGGATTTTAGGAAGGGAGTGTCTGACCCCAGGTCTTAAACAACCCTTAGAAATAGGAAGCTAGGAGATTTGGGCTAGAGTGCCCAATAGGAAAGTGACACGGAAGCGAGGTAGAAGACGCCCTTATTTACTACCGGGGGGGGGGGGGCAGTACCCGGAGTCCGACGGCTTAATGTGCCCATCAGATCAGATCAGATCATATGTAGAGGATTTTAGGAAGGGAGTGTCTGACCCCAGGTCTTAAACAACCCTTAGAAATAGGAAGCTAGGAGATTTGGGCTAGAGTCCCCGATAGGAAAGTCTCACGGAAGCGAGGTAGAAGACGCCCTTATTTACTACCGGGGGCAGTACCCGGAGTCCGACGGCTTAACGTGCCCATCAGATCAGATCAGATCATATGTAGAGGATTTTAGGAAGGGAGTGTCTGACCCCAGGTCTTAAACAACCCTTAGAAATAGGAAGCTAGGAGATTTGGGCTAGAGTCCCCGATAGGAAAGTCTCACGGAAGCGAGGTAGAAGACGCCCTTATTTACTACCGGGGGGGGGCAGTACCCGGAATCCGACGGCTTAATGTGCCCATCAGATCAGATCAGATCATATGTAGAGGATTTTAGGAAGGGAGTGTCTGACCCCAGGTCTTAAACAACCCTTAGAAATAGGAAGCTAGGAGATTTGGGCTAGAGTGCCCAATAGGAAAGTGACACGGAAGCGAGGTAGAAGACGCCATTATTTACTACCGGGGGCAGTACCCGGAGTCTGACGGCTTAATGTGCCCATCAGATCAGATCAGATCATATGTAGAGGATTTTAGGAAGGGAGTGTCTGACCCCAGGTCTTAAACAACCCTTAGAAATAGGAAGCTAGGAGATTTGGGCTAGAGTCCCCGATAGGAAAGTCTCACGGAAGCGAGGTAGAAGACGCCCTTATTTACTACCGGGGGGCAGTACCCGGAGTCCGACGGCTTAACGTGCCCATCAGATCAGATCAGATCATATGTAGAGGATTTTAGGAAGGGAGTGTCTGACCCCAGGTCTTAAACAACCCTTAGAAATAGGAAGCTAGGAGATTTGGGCTAGAGTCCCCGATAGGAAAGTCTCACGGAAGCGAGGTAGAAGACGCCCTTATTTACTACCGGGGGGCAGTACCCGGAGTCCGACGGCTTAATGTGCCCATCAGATCAGATCAGATCATATGTAGAGGATTTTAGGAAGGGAGTGTCTGACCCCAGGTCTTAAACAACTCTTAGAAATAGGAAGCTAGGAGATTTGGGCTAGAGTCCCCGATAGGAAAGTCTCACGGAAGCGAGGTAGAAGACGCCCTTATTTACTACCGGGGGCAGTACCCGGAGTCCGACGGCTTAATGTGCCCATCAGATCTGATCAGATCATATGTAGAGGATTTTAGGAAGGGAGTGTCTGACCCCAGGTCTTAAACAACCCTTAGAAATAGGAAGCTAGGAGATTTGGGCTAGAGTGCCCGATAGGAAAGTCACACGGAAGCGAGGTAGAAGACGCCATTATTTACTACCGGGGGCAGTACCCGGAGTCCGACGGCTTAATGTGCCCATCAGATCAGATCAGATCATATGTAGAGGATTTTAGGAAGGGAGTGTCTGACCCCAGGTCTTAAACAACCCTTAGAAATAGGAAGCTAGGAGATTTGGGCTAGAGTCCCCGATAGGAAAGTCTCACGGAAGCGAGGTGGAAGACGCCCTTATTTACTACCGGGGGCAGTACCCGGAGTCCGACGGCTTAACGTGCCCATCAGATCAGATCAGATCATATGTAGAGGATTTTAGGAAGGGAGTGTCTGACCCCAGGTCTTAAACAACCCTTAGAAATAGGAAGCTAGGAGATTTGGGCTAGAGTCCCCGATAGGAAAGTCTCACGGAAGCGAGGTAGAAGACGCCCTTATTTACTACCGGGGGGCAGTACCCGGAGTCCGACGGCTTAATGTGCCCATCAGATCAGATCAGATCATATGTAGAGGATTTTAGGAAGGGAGTGTCTAACCCCAGGTCTTAAACAACCCTTAGAAATAGGAAGCTAGGACATTTGGGCTAGAGTCCCCGATAGGAAAGTCTCACGGAAGCGAGGTAGAAGACGCCCTTATTTACTACCGGGGGGCAGTACCCGGAGTCCGACGGCTTAATGTGCCCATCAGATCAGATCAGATCATATGTAGAGGATTTTAGGAAGGGAGTGTCTGACCCCAGGTCTTAAACAACCCTTAGAAATAGGAAGCTAGGAGATTTGGGCTAGAGTGCCCGATAGGAAAGTCACACGGAAGCGAGGTAGAAGACGCCCTTATTTACTACCGGGGGGCAGTACCCGGAGTCCGACGGCTTAACGTGCCCATCAGATCAGATCAGATCATATGTAGAGGATTTTAGGAAGGGAGTGTCTGACCCCAGGTCTTAAACAACCCTTAGAAATAGGAAGCTAGGAGATTTGGGCTAGAGTCCTCGATAGGAAAGTCTCACGGAAGCGAGGTAGAAGACGCCCTTATTTACTACCGGGGGCAGTACCCGGAGTCCGACGGCTTAATGTGCCCATCAGATCAGATCAGATCATATGTAGAGGATTTTAGGAAGGGAGTGTCTGACCCCAGGTCTTAAACAACCCTTAGAAATAGGAAGCTGGGAGATTTGGGCTAGAGTGCCCGATAGGAAAGTCACACGGAAGCGAGGTAGAAGACGCCCTTATTTACTACCGGGGGCAGTACCCGGAGTCCGACGGCTTAATGTGCCCATCAGATCAGATCAGATCATATGTAGAGGATTTTAGGAAGGGAGTGTCTGACCCCAGGTCTTAAACAACCCTTAGAAATAGGAAGCTAGGAGATTTGGGCTAGAGTGCCCAATAGGAAAGTGACACGGAAGCGAGGTAGAAGACGCCCTTATTTACTACCGGGGGGGGGGCAGTACCCGGAGTCCGACGGCTTAATGTGCCCATCAGATCAGATCAGATCATATGTAGAGGATTTTAGGAAGGGAGTGTCTGACCCCAGGTCTTAAACAACCCTTAGAAATAGGAAGCTAGGAGATTTGGGCTAGAGTGCCCAATAGGAAAGTGACACGGAAGCGAGGTAGAAGACGCCCTTATTTACTACCGGGGGGGGGCAGTACCCGGAGTCCGACGGCTTAATGTGCCCATCAGATCAGATCAGATCATATGTAGAGGATTTTAGGAAGGGAGTGTCTGACCCCAGGTCTTAAACAACCCTTAGAAATAGGAAGCTAGGAGATTTGGGCTAGAGTGCCCGATAGGAAAGTCACACGGAAGCGAGGTAGAAGACGCCATTATTTACTACCGGGGGGCAGTACCCGGAGTCCGACGGCTTAATGTGCCCATCAGATCAGATCAGATCATATGTAGAGGATTTTAGGAAGGGAGTGTCTGACCCCAGGTCTTAAACAACCCTTAGAAATAGGAAGCTAGGAGATTTGGGCTAGAGTCCCCGATAGGAAAGTCTCACGGAAGCGAGGTAGAAGACGCCCTTATTTACTACCGGGGGCAGTACCCGGAGTCCGACGGCTTAATATGCCCATCAGATCAGATCAGATCATATGTAGAGGATTTTAGGAAGGGAGTGTCTGACCCCAGGTCTTAAACAACCCTTAGAAATAGGAAGCTAGGAGATTTGGGCTAGAGTCCCCGATAGGAAAGTCTCACGGAAGCGAGGTAGAAGACGCCCTTATTTACTACCGGGGGCAGTACCCGGAGTCCGACGGCTTAACGTGCCCATCAGATCAGATCAGATCAGATCAGATGAAGAGGATTTTAGGAAGGGAGTGTCTGACCCCAGGTCTTAAACAACCCTTAGAAATAGGAAGCTAGGAGATTTGGGCTAGAGTCCCCGATAGGAAAGTCTCACGGAAGCGAGGTAGAAGACGCCATTATTTACTACCGGGGCAGTACCCGGAGTCCGACGGCTTAACGTGCCCATCAGATCAGATCAGATCATATGTAGAGGATTTTAGGAAGGGAGTGTCTGACCCCAGGTCTTAAACAACCCTTAGAAATAGGAAGCTAGGAGATTTGGGCTAGAGTGCCCAATAGGAAAGTGACACGGAAGCGAGGTAGAAGACGCCCTTATTTACTACCGGGGGCAGTACCCGGAGTCCGACGGCTTAATGTGCCCATCAGATCAGATCAGATCATATGTAGAGGATTTTAGGAAGGGAGTGTCTGACCCCAGGTCTTAAAAAACCCTTAGAAATAGGAAGCTAGGAGATTTGGGCTAGAGTGCCCGATAGGAAAGTCACACGGAAGCGAGGTAGAAGACGCCATTATTTACTACCGGGGGCAGTACCCGGAGTCCGACGGCTTAATGTGCCCATCAGATCAGATCAGATCATATGTAGAGGATTTTAGGAACGGAGTGTCTGACCCCAGGTCTTAAACAACCCTTAGAAATAGGAAGCTAGGAGATTTGGGCTAGAGTGCCCAATAGGAAAGTGACACGGAAGCGAGGTAGAAGACGCCATTATTTACTACCGGGGGCAGTACCCGGAGTCCGACGGCTTAACGTGCCCATCAGATCAGATCATATGTAGAGGATTTTAGGAAGGGAGTGTCTGACCCCAGGTCTTAAACAACCCTTAGAAATAGGAAGCTAGGAGATTTGGGCTAGAGTGCCCAATAGGAAAGTGACACGGAAGCGAGGTAGAAGACGCCCTTATTTACTACCGGGGGCAGTACCCGGAGTCCGACGGCTTAATGTGCCCATCAGATCAGATCAGATCATATGTAGAGGATTTTAGGAAGGGAGTGTCTGACCCCAGGTCTTAAACAACCCTTAGAAATAGGAAGCTAGGAGATTTGGGCTAGAGTCCCCGATAGGAAAGTCTCACGGAAGCGAGGTAGAAGACGCCCTTATTTACTACCGGGGGGCAGTACCCGGAGTCCGACGGCTTAACGTGCCCATCAGATCAGATCAGATCATATGTAGAGGATTTTAGGAAGGGAGTGTCTGACCCCAGGTCTTAAACAACCCTTAGAAATAGGAAGCTAGGAGATTTGGGCTAGAGTCCCCGATAGGAAAGTCTCACGGAAGCGAGGTAGAAGACGCCCTTATTTACTACCGGGGGGCAGTACCCGGAGTCCGACGGCTTAATGTGCCCATCAGATCAGATCAGATCATATGTAGAGGATTTTAGGAAGGGAGTGTCTAACCCCAGGTCTTAAACAACCCTTAGAAATAGGAAGCTAGGACATTTGGGCTAGAGTCCCCGATAGGAAAGTCTCACGGAAGCGAGGTAGAAGACGCCCTTATTTACTACCGGGGGCAGTACCCGGAGTCCGACGGCTTAATGTGCCCATCAGATCAGATCAGATCATATGTAGAGGATTTTAGGAAGGGAGTGTCTGACCCCAGGTCTTAAACAACCCTTAGAAATAGGAAGCTAGGAGATTTGGGCTAGAGTGCCCGATAGGAAAGTCACACGGAAGCGAGGTAGAAGACGCCCTTATTTACTACCGGGGGCAGTACCCGGAGTCCGACGGCTTAACGTGCCCATCAGATCAGATCAGATCATATGTAGAGGATTTTAGGAAGGAGTGTCTGACCCCAGGTCTTAAACAACCCTTAGAAAGAGGAAGCTAGGAGATTTGGGCTAGAGTCCTCGATAGGAAAGTCTCACGGAAGCGAGGTAGAAGACGCCCTTATTTACTACCGGGGGGCAGTACCCGGAGTCCGACGGCTTAATGTGCCCATCAGATCAGATCAGATCATATGTAGAGGATTTTAGGAAGGGAGTGTCTGACCCCAGGTCTTAAACAACCCTTAGAAATAGGAAGCTGGGAGATTTGGGCTAGAGTGCCCGATAGGAAAGTCACACGGAAGCGAGGTAGAAGACGCCCTTATTTACTACCGGGGGGCAGTACCCGGAGTCTGACGGCTTAATGTGCCCATCAGATCAGATCAGATCATATGTAGAGGATTTTAGGAAGGGAGTGTCTGACCCCAGGTCTTAAACAACCCTTAGAAATAGGAAGCTAGGAGATTTGGGCTAGAGTGCCCAATAGGAAAGTGACACGGAAGCGAGGTAGAAGACGCCCTTATTTACTACCGGGGGGGGGGGGCAGTACCCGGAGTCCGACGGCTTAATGTGCCCATCAGATCAGATCAGATCATATGTAGAGGATTTTAGGAAGGGAGTGTCTGACCCCAGGTCTTAAACAACCCTTAGAAATAGGAAGCTAGGAGATTTGGGCTAGAGTGCCCAATAGGAAAGTGACACGGAAGCGAGGTAGAAGACGCCCTTATTTACTTCCGGGGGGGCAGTACCCGGAGTCCGACGGCTTAATGTGCCCATCAGATCAGATCAGATCATATGTAGAGGATTTTAGGAAGGGAGTGTCTGACCCCAGGTCTTAAACAACCCTTAGAAATAGGAAGCTAGGAGATTTGGGCTAGAGTGCCCGATAGGAAAGTCACACGGAAGCGAGGTAGAAGACGCCATTATTTACTACCGGGGGCAGTACCCGGAGTCCGACGGCTTAATGTGCCCATCAGATCAGATCAGATCATATGTAGAGGATTTTAGGAAGGGAGTGTCTGACCCCAGGTCTTAAACAACCCTTAGAAATAGGAAGCTAAGAGATTTGGGCTAGAGTCCCCGATAGGAAAGTCTCACGGAAGCGAGGTAGAAGACGCCCTTATTTACTACCGGGGGGCAGTACCCGGAGTCCGACGGCTTAATATGCCCATCAGATCAGATCAGATCATATGTAGAGGATTTTAGGAAGGGAGTGTCTGACCCCAGGTCTTAAACAACCCTTAGAAATAGGAAGCTAGGAGATTTGGGCTAGAGTCCCCGATAGGAAAGTCTCACGGAAGCGAGGTAGAAGACGCCCTTATTTACTACCGGGGGGCAGTACCCGGAGTCCGACGGCTTAACGTGCCCATCAGATCAGATCAGATCAGATCAGATGAAGAGGATTTTAGGAAGGGAGTGTCTGACCCCAGGTCTTAAACAACCCTTAGAAATAGGAAGCTAGGAGATTTGGGCTAGAGTCCCCGATAGGAAAGTCTCACGGAAGCGAGGTAGAAGACGCCATTATTTACTACCGGGGGCAGTACCCGGAGTCCGACGGCTTAACGTGCCCATCAGATCAGATCAGATCATATGTAGAGGATTTTAGGAAGGGAGTGTCTGACCCCAGGTCTTAAACAACCCTTAGAAATAGGAAGCTAGGAGATTTGGGCTAGAGTGCCCAATAGGAAAGTGACACGGAAGCGAGGTAGAAGACGCCCTTATTTACTACCGGGGGGGGGGGGCAGTACCCGGAGTCCGACGGCTTAATGTGCCCATCAGATCAGATCAGATCATATGTAGAGGATTTTAGGAAGGGAGTGTCTGACCCCAGGTCTTAAAAAACCCTTAGAAATAGGAAGCTAGGAGATTTGGGCTAGAGTGCCCGATAGGAAAGTCACACGGAAGCG
Source organism: Macrothele yani (assembly GCA_039090855.1). Taxonomy (NCBI): domain Eukaryota; kingdom Metazoa; phylum Arthropoda; class Arachnida; order Araneae; family Macrothelidae; genus Macrothele; species Macrothele yani. Next base: position 13,152,951 of record CM077019.1, read on the forward strand.
AGGTAGAAGACGCCATTATTTACTACCGGGGGGCAGTACCCGGAGTCCGACGGCTTAATGTGCCCATCAGATCAGATCATATGTAGAGGATTTTAGGAAGGGAGTGTCTGACCCCAGGTCTTAAACAACCCTTAGAAATAGGAAGCTAGGAGATTTGGGCTAGAGTGCCCAATAGGAAAGTGACACGGAAGCGAGGTAGAAGACGCCATTATTTACTACCGGGGGGCAGTACCCGGAGTCCGACGGCTTAACGTGCCCATCAGATCAGATCATATGTAGAGGATTTTAGGAAGGGAGTGTCTGACCCCAGGTCTTAAACAACCCTTAGAAATAGGAAGCTAGGAGATTTGGGCTAGAGTGCCCAATAGGAAAGTGACACGGAAGCGAGGTAGAAGACGCCCTTATTTACTACCGGGGGCAGTACCCGGAGTCCGACGGCTTAATGTGCCCATCAGATCAGATCAGATCATATGTAGAGGATTTTAGGAAGGGAGAGTCTGACCCCAGGTCTTAAACAACCCTTAGAAATAGGAAGCTAGGAGATTTGGGCTACAGTGCCTAATAGGAAAGTGACACGGAAGCGAGGTAGAAGACGCCATTATTTACTACCGGGGGTAGTACCCGGAGTCCGACGGCTTAACGTGCCCATCAGATCAGATCAGATCATATGTAGAGGATTTTAGGAAGGGAGTGTCTGACACCAGGTCTTAAACAACCCTTAGAAATAGGAAGCTAGGAGATTTGGGCTAGAGTGCCCAATAGGAAAGTGACACGGAAGCGAGGTAGAAGACGCCATTATTTACTACCGGGGGGCAGTACCCGGAGTCCGACGGCTTAACGTGCCCATCAGATCAGATCAGATCATATGTAGAGGATTTTAGGAAGGGAGTGTCTGACCCCAGGTCTTAAACAACCCTTAGAAATAGGAAGCTAGGAGATTTGGGCTAGAGTGCCCAATAGGAAAGTGACACGGAAGCGAGGTAGAAGACGCCATTATTTACTACCGGGGGCAGTACCCGGAGTCCGACGGCTTAACGTGCCCATCAGATCAGATCAGATCATATGTAGAGGATTTAGGAAGGGAGTGTCTGACCCCAGGTCTTAAACAACCCTTAGAAATAGGAAGCTAGGACATTTGGGCTAGAGTCCCCGATAGGAAAGTCTCACGGAAGCGAGGTAGAAGACGCCCTTATTTAATACCGGGGGGCAGTACCCGGAGTCCGACGGCTTAATGTGCCCATCAGATCAGATCAGATCATATGAAGAGGATTTTAGGAATTGAGTGTCTGAACCCCAGGTCTTAAACAACCCTTGGAAATAGGAAGCTAGGAGATTTGGGCTAGAGTGCCCAATAGGAAAGTGACACGGAAGCGAGGTAGAAGACGCCCTTATTTACTATCGGGGGGGGGGCAGTACCCGGAGTCCGACGGCTTAATGTGCCCATCAGATCAGACCAGATCATATGTAGAGGATTTTAGGAAGGGAGAGTCTGACCCCAGGTCTTAAACAACCCTTAGAAATAGGAAGCTAGGAGATTTGGGCTAGAGTGCCCAATAGGAAAGTGACACGGAAGCGAGGTAGAAGACGCCATTATTTACTACCGGGGGCAGTACCCGGAGTCCGACGGCTTAACGTGCCCATCAGATCAGATCAGATCATATGTAGAGGATTTTAGGAAGGGAGTGTCTGACCCCAGGTCTTAAACAACCCTTAGAAATAGGAAGCTAGGAGATTTGGGCTAGAGTGCCCAATAGGAAAGTGACACGGAAGCGAGGTAGAAGACGCCATTATTTACTACCGGGGGCAGTACCCGGAGTCCGACGGCTTAACGTGCCCATCAGATCAGATCAGATCATATGTAGAGGATTTAGGAAGGGAGTGTCTGACCCCAGGTCTTAAACAACCCTTAGAAATAGGAAGCTAGGAGATTTGGGCTAGAGTGCCCAATAGGAAAGTGACACGGAAGCGAGGTAGAAGACGCCATAATTTACTACCGGGGGGCAGTACCCGGAGTCCGACGGCTTAATGTGCCCATCAGATCAGATCAGATCATATGTAGAGGATTTTAGGAAGGGAGTGTCTGACCCCAGGTCTTAAACAACCCTTAGAAATAGGAAACTAGGAGATTTGGGCTAGAGTGCCCAATAGGAAAGTGACACGGAAGCGAGGTAGAAGACGCCCTTATTTACTACCGGGGGGGCAGTACCCGGAGTCCGACGGTTTAATGTGCCCATCAGATCAGATCAGATCATATGTAGAGGATTTTAGGAAGGGAGTGTCTGACCCCAGGTCTTAAACAACCCTTAGAAATAGGAAGCTAGGAGATTTGGGCTAGAGTGCCCAATAGGAAAGTGACACGGAAGCGAGGTAGAAGACGCCCTTATTTACTTCCGGGGGGGGCAGTACCCGGAGTCCGACGGCTTAATGTGCCCATCAGATCAGATCAGATCATATGTAGAGGATTTTAGGAAGGGAGTGTCTGACCCCAGGTCTTAAACAACCCTTAGAAATAGGAAGCTAGGAGATTTGGGCTAGAGTGCCCGATAGGAAAGTCACACGGAAGCGAGGTAGAAGACGCCCTTATTTACTACCGGGGGGCAGTACCCGGAGTCCGACGGCTTAATATGCCCATCAGATCAGATCAGATCATATGTAGAGGATTTTAGGAAGGGAGTGTCTGACCCCAGGTCTTAAACAACCCTTAGAAATAGGAAGCTAGGAGATTTGGGCTAGAGTCCCCGATAGGAAAGTCTCACGGAAGCGAGGTAGAAGACGCCCTTATTTACTACCGGGGGGCAGTACCCGGAGTCCGACGGCTTAACGTGCCCATCAGATCAGATCAGATCAGATCAGATGAAGAGGATTTTAGGAAGGGAGTGTCTGACCCCAGGTCTTAAACAACCCTTAGAAATAGGAAGCTAGGAGATTTGGGCTAGAGTCCCCGATAGGAAAGTCTCACGGAAGCGAGGTAGAAGACGCCATTATTTACTACCGGGGGCAGTACCCGGAGTCCGACGGCTTAACGTGCCCATCAGATCAGATCAGATCATATGTAGAGGATTTTAGGAAGGGAGTGTCTGACCCCAGGTCTTAAACAACCCTTAGAAATAGGAAGCTAGGAGATTTGGGCTAGAGTGCCCAATAGGAAAGTGACACGGAAGCGAGGTAGAAGACGCCCTTATTTACTACCGGGGGGGGGCAGTACCCGGAGTCCGACGGCTTAATGTGCCCATCAGATCAGATCAGATCATATGTAGAGGATTTTAGGAAGGGAGTGTCTGACCCCAGGTCTTAAAAAACCCTTAGAAATAGGAAGCTAGGAGATTTGGGCTAGAGTGCCCGATAGGAAAGTCACACGGAAGCGAGGTAGAAGACGCCATTATTTACTACCGGGGGGCAGTACCCGGAGTCCGACGGCTTAATGTGCCCATCAGATCAGATCATATGTAGAGGATTTTAGGAAGGGAGTGTCTGACCCCAGGTCTTAAACAACCCTTAGAAATAGGAAGCTAGGAGATTTGGGCTAGAGTGCCCAATAGGAAAGTGACACGGAAGCGAGGTAGAAGACGCCATTATTTACTACCGGGGGCAGTACCCGGAGTCCGACGGCTTAACGTGCCCATCAGATCAGATCATATGTAGAGGATTTTAGGAAGGGAGTGTCTGACCCCAGGTCTTAAACAACCCTTAGAAATAGGAAGCTAGGAGATTTGGGCTAGAGTGCCCAATAGGAAAGTGACACGGAAGCGAGGTAGAAGACGCCCTTATTTACTACCGGGGGGGGGGCAGTACCCGGAGTCCGACGGCTTAATGTGCCCATCAGATCAGATCAGATCATATGTAGAGGATTTTAGGAAGGGAGAGTCTGACCCCAGGTCTTAAACAACCCTTAGAAATAGGAAGCTAGGAGATTTGGGCTACAGTGCCTAATAGGAAAGTGACACGGAAGCGAGGTAGAAGACGCCATTATTTACTACCGGGGGTAGTACCCGGAGTCCGACGGCTTAACGTGCCCATCAGATCAGATCAGATCATATGTAGAGGATTTTAGGAAGGGAGTGTCTGACACCAGGTCTTAAACAACCCTTAGAAATAGGAAGCTAGGAGATTTGGGCTAGAGTGCCCAATAGGAAAGTGACACGGAAGCGAGGTAGAAGACGCCATTATTTACTACCGGGGGCAGTACCCGGAGTCCGACGGCTTAACGTGCCCATCAGATCAGATCAGATCATATGTAGAGGATTTTAGGAAGGGAGTGTCTGACCCCAGGTCTTAAACAACCCTTAGAAATAGGAAGCTAGGAGATTTGGGCTACAGTGCCTAATAGGAAAGTGACACGGAAGCGAGGTAGAAGACGCCATTATTTACTACCGGGGGGTAGTACCCGGAGTCCGACGGCTTAACGTGCCCATCAGATCAGATCAGATCATATGTAGAGGATTTTAGGAAGGGAGTGTCTGACACCAGGTCTTAAACAACCCTTAGAAATAGGAAGCTAGGAGATTTGGGCTAGAGTGCCCAATAGGAAAGTGACACGGAAGCGAGGTAGAAGACGCCATTATTTACTACCGGGGGGCAGTACCCGGAGTCCGACGGCTTAACGTGCCCATCAGATCAGATCAGATCATATGTAGAGGATTTTAGGAAGGGAGTGTCTGACCCCAGGTCTTAAACAACCCTTAGAAATAGGAAGCTAGGAGATTTGGGCTAGAGTGCCCAATAGGAAAGTGACACGGAAGCGAGGTAGAAGACGCCCTTATTTACTACCGGGGGCAGTACCCGGAGTCCGACGGCTTAACGTGCCCATCAGATCAGATCAGATCATATGTAGAGGATTTTAGGAAGGGAGTGTCTGACCCCAGGTCTTAAACAACCCTTAGAAATAGGAAGCTAGGAGATTTGGGCTAGAGTGCCCAATAGGAAAGTGACACGGAAGCGAGGTAGAAGACGCCATTATTTACTACCGGGGGCAGTACCCGGAGTCCGACGGCTTAACGTGCCCATCAGATCAGATCAGATCATATGTAGAGGATTTAGGAAGGGAGTGTCTGACCCCAGGTCTTAAACAACCCTTAGAAATAGGAAGCTAGGACATTTGGGCTAGAGTCCCCGATAGGAAAGTCTCACGGAAGCGAGGTAGAAGACGCCCTTATTTAATACCGGGGGCAGTACCCGGAGTCCGACGGCTTAATGTGCCCATCAGATCAGATCAGATCATATGAAGAGGATTTTAGGAATTGAGTGTCTGAACCCCAGGTCTTAAACAACCCTTGGAAATAGGAAGCTAGGAGATTTGGGCTAGAGTGCCCAATAGGAAAGTGACACGGAAGCGAGGTAGAAGACGCCCTTATTTACTATCGGGGGGGGGGCAGTACCCGGAGTCCGACGGCTTAATGTGCCCATCAGATCAGACCAGATCATATGTAGAGGATTTTAGGAAGGGAGAGTCTGACCCCAGGTCTTAAACAACCCTTAGAAATAGGAAGCTAGGAGATTTGGGCTAGAGTGCCCAATAGGAAAGTGACACGGAAGCGAGGTAGAAGACGCCATTATTTACTACCGGGGGGCAGTACCCGGAGTCCGACGGCTTAACGTGCCCATCAGATCAGATCAGATCATATGTAGAGGATTTTAGGAAGGGAGTGTCTGACCCCAGGTCTTAAACAACCCTTAGAAATAGGAAGCTAGGAGATTTGGGCTAGAGTGCCCAATAGGAAAGTGACACGGAAGCGAGGTAGAAGACGCCATTATTTACTACCGGGGGCAGTACCCGGAGTCCGACGGCTTAACGTGCCCATCAGATCAGATCAGATCATATGTAGAGGATTTAGGAAGGGAGTGTCTGACCCCAGGTCTTAAACAACCCTTAGAAATAGGAAGCTAGGAGATTTGGGCTAGAGTGCCCAATAGGAAAGTGACACGGAAGCGAGGTAGAAGACGCCATAATTTACTACCGGGGGCAGTACCCGGAGTCCGACGGCTTAATGTGCCCATCAGATCAGATCAGATCATATGTAGAGGATTTTAGGAAGGGAGTGTCTGACCCCAGGTCTTAAACAACCCTTAGAAATAGGAAACTAGGAGATTTGGCCTAGAGCGCCCCATAGGAAAGTGACACGGAAGCGAAGTAGAAAGGGGGAGGAAGACGCCCTTATTTATTACCCGGGGGAGGGGAGCAGTACCCGGGGTCCGACGGCTTAACGAGCCCATCCGACGCACGGCGGATTTTTAGTGGATGGAGCGTTCGTACCTGCCTGGGATCGAACTCGAGGCCCTTTCCATGGCAGTCACGAACGTTGCCCACTCGGCCACCCGCGGCTCTAAGGGTCAGGGCCTCACGCTAGTGGATAAACAAGATAAAATAAAACAAAAGAGAGAAAGAAAGAAAAATATAACATTAAGTACACAGACAAAAATAAAAATCCCACAGTTCAAAACATATGAAATACCATCCCAGTTCTCCGCTAGTGTGCATACACAAACATCACAGGAAGTCATACATGCGCTCCCTCTTCCTGATTCAAAGTGCAGCAGCACCGAGAGCAATAAATTTTTTCTCGCCGCTGGAAACTCTGTGATTGACGGGTGTGAGTGGACATCACGTCGCAACATTCTTTGAGTTTTACCGCCTATCTTGGGATCCACTTTTTGTGGATTTTCCCAAGCTGTTTTTCCAAAGCAAAAACAGTTGTGTGTGTGAAGTCAACTGGCCGCTGTGCGATCTATTAACTTTCTTCGGTTGCTCATTCGCACTTGTTTTAACATTTTAACCAGGTTCACTTCTCTACTTCGAATGTATCTAATAAACTTTTTAAGACTACAGTTGCCGGTAAATTGCCACACCGGAACACTGTCGCACATCGGTTCCCGGGAGATTGGTACCCAGCAAACTCGTACCCATGCAGTTTCAACCCCTCCTGTTCAGTTCTAATGCCTGAATTTCAGGATTCAGCATAATCTTCACCACTTCAAACTATTCCGATACATTCCCCCCCCCCCCTTTAAATTCGTAAATTATTTCACAAATTGAAGCAATCACGGCATTTTCCTAAAATAGAATTTTAGAAAATTCGTACTCGGGAGATTGGTACCCAGAAAATTGGTACCCGGCAAACTCGTACCTTGGAGACTGGTACCCTTCTGTTGGTGAGACGTTACGGGGGCATATACAAATTGCATTAACGGAAGATCTTTCCTCTTTGGTGATTGTCGTTGTTGAACAGCTGTTCTCTTGGCGGAAAACCCCTATTCTTTCTTCCACCGTTAGCAAAACACACCGCAGAAAACTCCTACACCTTATATAAGGGAATGTGCACAAATTGCATTTCGTACTAGATTTGTTAAAGTGTAGGAGTTATTATAGTGGCATAAAATGATAATAGGAGATTCCTACTGATATAAAATGGCATGTAAGATCCGGTTCACTATAAACCGCCACACAAGAAAACCCTCACATGTTTTTCATTAAAGGGCCGGGCACAAGTTGCTCTTCCTCCGAGGGGCACTTCGAATGTGTGGCAGTTTTCCAAGTTTCCGAATAATGTGTAGAACTTTTCCAAGGTATCTAACGACGGGATGAGCTCTTTTGTTTGTCTTTATTTTGAGGCTGGTACATACGACTTTGGGGCAACTGGCCACAATAGTTTAAGGGGTGGGGAAGCATAAAGATTGTCGTTTCTTGGCCTATACTGAGAATTCAAGTTATTAATATTTCTTTTTTACTTAATTAATTCACAGGACTTACACCTAGGTCTTTTTAACAATTTTTAATCAACCGCCTTCATATTCATAACGTTTACGTATCAAACCAAGTTAATAGTATTGCACTTTTACTTAGGCACCAGTGGCGGCTTTTCAGGTGAAGTAGGTGAAGTGCCTCTTCACCTATTTTATTTGAAATAAAGTTTCATTTAATAATTTCGTATAATATATTCTTTTTTGCCTTTATTGCGTGCTAAAATACCCAAACTTTTGATTAGATATCAATTCACAATGCGCGTCCAATACGGGAAACAAGTCTTTATACGCAAAACAGTTCAAGTGAATTTTTTTTTTTTCTGTTGATATCAAGAACTCCTTTAAAAATTCAAAATCAATACGAAACGATAAAAAATGTCTTCACAGGTATTCAAAACGAATTAATTGAATGTATTTCTGAATATATAAACGATCACGTCAAAAATGAAATAAATGAAGTTCAATGCTTTTACATTCAAGTAGATGGGAAGCCATAAGCAGACTTCCGAGTGCTCTTTAATAATAAGATCTGTTGATTCGGAAGGTGTATCGGTTGAGCGATTTTTGGGTTTCCATGGTTTGAGTGAAGATAGAACGTCAGAAACTTTATACAAAATACTAGACAAAGTTTTGGAACAGTTTGATTATCAACACAAGTCAATAGGACGATGTTACGATGGGGCAAACGTAATGTCTGGACACAAGACTGGGCTCCAGAAAAAAAATGAAGCATAAAGCTTCTCAAGCTGTTTTTGTTATTGCTTAGTACATCGTTTGAACCTTGTATTACAGCAGAGTTTTTCTAAAATTTCCAAGTTTCGAATATTTTTTGCAAGCCTCAGTGTAATGCCTTTGTTTTTTCACCACTCAGCGAAGAGATCGCTTCGCTGAGTGGTGAAAAAACAATACACTCACATCAATAACCGCAAGATGCATGCAAACCATAACGGAAACTCGATGGTCCTCCACTTCGAAGTTAGTATGTGCAATAGTTGAAGATTGGGATAAATTGACGGAAGTATTCGAATTTCTCACAAATAGTGACCAATCAGAAAAAAAATCACCTCAACTTGCCCAAGGGTTTTTAAATGATATGAAAACTTTTGAATTTACATTTTTGGGAATAGTATTTAATGAAATATTTGACTTCGCCGATCTATTGTTCGAAATTTTGCAGAAAAAATCATTAGACATAAAATACTGTGTTACTCAAATTAAAAACAACTTATGAAATTTTGAGCCATAAAAAGAACGATGAGGTATTTGGAACACTGTTTGGAAAAACTAGCAAAATTACAGAAATAAGCAGATCTAAACGGGAACATGCTGCTCTTACACCAGAAACAATTTTTCAAAATTATAAACAATTGTATTTTGAAATTTTGTACCACATTCTTATGGAAATGGATATAAGATTTCAAGACTGTGAGAAACTTCAATTTTCCTGGCTTGCTGACACAACCAAATTCGACCAATTTAATTCATGCTTTTTTTTTTTTTGATTGGAGGTTTAACGACCACCGTGAGCAACTCAATGGGCTATAAGCAGTCGCCCGTCCCTAATTTAGGGTCACTGGTTCCAGGGAAGGGAGAGAGCCAGTGCCGTAAGACAAACACAACATCCATGCCTCACCGGGATTCGAACCCGGACCCCTTACGGACGAATGATCAGAGGCTAGCGCCTTAGACCACTGCGCCACCGGGGCGGCAATTCATGCTTTCCCTCTCACGCTTTTGAAAATCTACAACATTTTTACGGAAAAATTTTTTACTAAACACCAGCGCCTTAAATATGAACTGAGTCTTGTATATGCTGATGAAAAATTAAGGAATATACCGACTCATGAACTTCTTCGAGTGCTTCATGGAGATAAAGGCATTTTTACAGAAGCTTATAAATTGGTTTCTCTGATTTTAACAATTGCATCTGCAAGTGTTTCAGTGGGAAAAAGGTTTTCTTGCCTTAAAAGAATACAAACTTACTCTAGAAACACTATTTCTCCAGATAAACTTGCTTCTTTGGCAAATCTTTCTATTCAGAAAGACATTTTCTTGATGTCACGAAGAAACAGCCATTTTCTGACGACATAATCGACAAATTTCCAGCTTTAAAAAGAAGAAGAATTGATCTAATATATAAAAAATTAGGTAAGTTCTCATTAACTGATTTTCATTGAAGACAGTAGATATCTTTTCATATTGCTCTTGTAGCTCTTCACCTATTTTTCCTACCACGAGCCGCCACTGTTAGGCACCAAATATTAATTCATAGGTCCTACGCCTAGACCCTTTTAACAGTTTTTATTCTACCGTTGTCATATTCATAACGTTCACATACAAAGCCAAATTAAGAATATTACGCTTTTACTTAGGCATCAAATAGTAATTCATAGTCATAAGCCTAGGCCTAAGCCTAGGCCTTTTAAACAGTTTTTATTCTGCTTATGTTACATTCATAACGTTTACGTATCAATTCACGTTAATAACATTGGTCTTTTACTTAGGCACTTCATATCATAGGCCCAACATTGGGCTTTTACTTAGGCACTACATATTAATTGCCCTAGGCCTAGACTTTTTAAACAGTTTTTGTTCTACCGATGTCACATTCACAACGTTTACGTATCAACTCATAATTAAAATATTGCGCTTTTACTTAGGCACTAAATATTAATTCATAGGCCCTAGGCCTTTTAAACGTTTTTTTATTCTACAAATGTCACATTCACAACGTTTACGTATCAACTCATATTAATATCGCGCTTTTACTTAGGCACTAAATATTATTTCATAGGCCCTAGGCCTTTTAAACAGTTTTTATTCTACCAAGTTTTATTCAAAATCCCTAGAAAGGCCTAGGCATAGGGCCTTGCAATTAATGTTTTGTAACCAAGTAAAGGAGAAACATTGTTTACTTGATTTGTAACGTAAATCTTTCTACTATGAGCTCCGTGGATTATAAATTGCAAAAAGGCCTAGGCTTAGGGTCTATTAATTAATGTTTTGTGCCTAACTAAAAGTGCAATACTATAACCTTGACTTGCTATGTAAACGTTCAGAAACTGAGCTCGGCGGATACAAAAATTGCTAGAAAGGCCTAAGCCTAGTGCTTTGCAGTTAATGTTTTGTGGCCGAGTAAAGGAGCAACATTATTAACTTGATTTGTAATGTAAACGTTAAGAATATCAACACAATTATACAAGCTTTAACTTGTCATGCAAACCTTATGAATATCAGCACGGCCGATTCAAATTTGCTGACAACGCTCTTCAATTTCGCCTGCCCCCAAAAGAGCTTCCAAGTCGCACATCTTCCGAGGGGTTCGCTACAAACCGGATGGCGAAAATACCGTCCAGATTAAGAGAAACGTAGCTGTAAGGCAAGATGTTCACACAGGCGACCAGTCGATCGTCCGCTAGCGCAAGAAAACAATCTCTCCTGTGTGAGGGGGTGGGGAACAAAGTGCTGTTGAACAAAGAACCACCAATAAGGAAGTTCATCCTTCAGGCATTTTTTTCCGCCGTTCTAGCAATGAAATAGCTTGCCAAAAACTGCTCTCCGTGGAACGGTTTTATTGCTTCGGCAGAAAAATTCGGCGTGTGTGAAACGGGCCAAAAAGAAGTCCCACCTTACCCCCTTTTCAGAATTAGAGTCAGTCTTATTATGATTCTTTTGTTTCAAAAAGAAATCCCACCCTACCCCCTTTTCGGAAATAGAATCACTCTTATTATGATACTATTGTTTCACCGAACACCATAGCTTTAAAAGATCTACAAATTGACGGCCATGCAATTTATATATGCCCCCGCAACGTCGTAGTAGCAGAAGGGTACCAATCTCCCCAGTACCAATTTGCCGTTCCCCTCACACATCAGTGTTCTTATGTGGCAGTTTACAGTGTACCGTTTGTTCTGAGGGTATTTTTACCATTTACCATACGTATACGGCTACAGGGCAAAAAGCACGAGACTCATTATTAATTGCACAGTCAACATTTTAAAGTTAAAAAAAATTAAAAACTGCCTCATCTTGAACTGGGTGGGCGGCAGAGTGGGCAAGAATTTTTTTTCAATTTTTCGTTTTTCAGTTTTCAAGGGGTTTTTTTTCCCGGGGGTGTTTTTACTGTTTACCATACGGCTACGAGGCGAAAAACACGAGACTTATTATTACTAGGCACAGTCAACATTTTAAAGTTAAGAAAAATTTGAAACTGGCTCATCTTGAACTGGGTGAGCGGCTGAGTGGGCAAGAAATTTTTTCGAATTTTTAGCTTTTCAGTTTTCAAGGGTATTTTTTTCCGGGGGTATTTTTACTGTTTACCATACGTATACGGCTACGGGGCGAAAAACACGAGACTTATTATTAATTGCACAGTCAACATTTTAAAGTTAAAAAAATAATTTAAAACTGGCTCATCTTCAACTGGGTGGGCGGCAGAGTGGGCAAGAAACATTTCAGGCTCGCATCCCCTTGGCGACGTCCTTGGGGATGTGTGTACACACTGAATGTTATTACAAAATATTTTTCTCTTAGAGATGTGAATATATCATTTCTTATGATAATCTCTCCTTTACATTCAGTGTGTACACACATCCCCAAGGACGCACTAGCATAAGACAATTATAAGGCTAGTTTTTAATGAAAGATATCACAGGTGGCATGGGTCATTCACTCTGGCAACACCCACTTCTTGTGTTCCAAGAACAGCTGTGCTATGAATTTTACGGCATGCTCTCCGAATCGCCTAAGGTGTACTGTTCGTCACGTCCTGGCATTGCCAGTTGAGGTGCCGAACGGGAAGTAACGAGGAGGGAGAAGAATGATGGCGTAGGCGTTGCGTATCTGGTGTTCCTGATAGAAAGGACCGGATAATGCCACCTTAGTGACACGCTTTTACTGTTAATGGTACCTTGCAGGCTCTTGCAACAAAGAAAACCACTTAGCACCGCGATTTCAAGGACGCAGAGTGGCTGGGGGAAAATCCATGGCAGGAGGGTTTTTTTTTTTTTAGAGGTATTACCTTATCTCCTTTATATTGAAAAGCGCCGATAATTTCTTCCACTTGACTCAGTGGTTACAGAGACCCAAAGGAGACAGGAAAGAATTCCGTGTAGAAAATTTTATTGTAAGTGAAAGCACCGGTTCTTGCAACAAAAAGGCCCAGTTCTTCCTACTACGTTGGGGACACTTTTTTTGAAAAAATGCAAGAATGGGATTTATTTTTTTTTAGGAAGGCTAACACACAAAAACGTTGAAAAAAAAATGATATCAACATAAATTTTCAAGAAATTAGAAAATTTGTGAAAGAATTTAAGGAAATACACTATATTGACAAAAGTCACCGGACACCACTTCAAAAGCAAATGAACAGATCCGCTGCGTTGTTAAGCTGCAAACGGTATAAGAACAAGCCTGCAATTCACCGAGATCATATCGCACTGCGAGGTCGAGTGAAAGTCGCAGCGGGAGAGAACTGACTTTGAGGAAGGAAAGATTGTTGGGTGTTATATTGGTGGGTTGTACATAAGAGAAACCGAGAGGCGTTTAAACATACACCAGCCAACTGTTTAAGATGTACTGAATAAGTGAAAGACACATGGCGTGCCTGAAGCAGCAAAACGTACCGGCAGACCAAAGAAAATCAGTGATAGAGGACGTCGAAGCCTCAGGAGAGTAGTACAGCTGATCGACGGACTACTGCACTATACCTCAGTGTACAGGTGAGTAAAAATGCTGGAACCTCGGTATGTACACGTACCATTCGCATAGAACTTCATTCCATGGGTTACCGTGGTCGTGCGGCTGCTCATAAGCCTTTCACCTCCACTCTGAATGCTACACGTCGTTTAGCATGTTGTAAAGAACATTTATCGTGGACCGTAAATCAATGGAAACGAGTCCTATGGACTGATGAATCCAGATACACGATCCATCAGTCTGATGGCCGTGTGTGGGTATGGCGGCAGCCGGGGGAACGCTATTTACCACAGTGTACTGTTCCTACGGTCAAGTTTACAGCTGGCAGTGTACTCGTGTGGGGGCGTTTTTCGTGGTATGGTCCCGGCCCATTGGTTATCGTGGACCAACCTGTTAACCAGCACGTCTACCTCAACATTATGGACAATTGAGCCTTACAAACTCTATGGCAATACTATGGAACCGAGCCTTTTTGGTACCAGCAGGATAATGCACCGAGCCATAAAGCAAGGTTTCAAAATCGCTTTATTCTAATTTATCATAAGAAAACATAAGAGGGAGACGTACAGTATTGGGCATCTCACTGGGAAATAATACAAAACTGTTAAAAACATGATGGTATATACACTGCAATGACAATGGGGATGAATAACAAAATGCTGCAAGCAAAGCTTATTGAATAAAAAAAATTGCAGAAGTGACAAAGAGAAACACATCGTGTCACATGACATTGGCTGGGCATGATTTACAGGATAACACAGGCGAAACAATAGTACACAATTAGAAAAAGAACAGCACAAACACCGCCGTGAAGGTAAAACATTACATACATGAGATAAAAACACAGCGTGCACAATTGTGCAAGTTATTTAACGAGGGCACCAAAGCAACATAATACAGGCGGGGTGAAAGTAAGTAATGTACACGAGTAAGCATGAAAATACACTGAGATGGCATTAGCATTCACAATTCAACGGTAGTGTGGATTGCACGAGTCGTAGAGTGGAGGAGGGCCACCAGGGTGCCACGGAACTCAGCAAAGGAGGTGTAGAATGTCCTAGGGTTCTGATAGGTGTAGCAGTCCAGAATCAATCGCAAACCATGGAGCGGCCGGCGCCCAGGTAGCATAGAAGGTGGCTTCTCGACGACTGGAAGAAGCCGACTGGTACTCCAGGCGGAGTCGAGAAAGCAATCGATCTTGAAAATGGCACAAAAGTGCTGCGCTGGCCTGGTGTAAAGAGACCGGCGAGGAAATGCTGCGGAGTTGTTGAAGGTATACGTAAATAACGTGTTTAACCAGCACGAAAAGATAGGCACATACTGAAGGAAGAGTTGTAGGTGGATGAGCCCGCAATAGAAGATGTCTGTAGGCAGTGAACGGAAGATCTTGAGAACAAGAGCGACTGGCAATCCGGAAAGCCTGGTGGAGGAGAGGCATCAGGATGGGACAGTAAAGGTAGACGTGAGAAACGTCTGCCTCCTGTGCGCAGAAGGAGCAGAGAGGGGAGGAGAGAAGAGACATGCGAAAGAGAAAATACGGAACAGGGAGGCGATTATGCAAAAAGAGCCAGTGGGTATTAATTTCAAGAGGGGCAGATAAGGGTGAGCGGGCAGCGGCCCAGACAAGAGGAAGAGAAGCAGGGGGAACCTCCAGAATAGAAAACGGTGAAGGGGTGGCAAGGTGCACTAGAAAACGATAAAGAGATTTAGAGGAGAGAGAGGAGAGAGGAAGAACCGAGTTTGTGAGTCGGAGGAAAAACGGCAGCGGAAGAGGGGCAGAAAAGACAGAGACGAGACCGGTGGGGGAGACAAGATCAGGGAAAAGCGAAAGAAGTGCAGTTAGCAGAGAGTCATAGACCAAATGGGCGGATGGGGACGAGAGAATAGCAGGGGGAGGCCAGAGAGAGGGCGCCAGGATAGATCCGAGTTAGTGAGGTCTTGTACAGTTACTACACCTGCTCGGAGCCAAGAGGGGAATGAAAAACAGGGGAGATGGGGGGATGAACAAGGGAGTTGAAGAAGAGGGGTTCAGAAAGAAGCTCTAGAGTTGAAGAGGAGGGGAGCGAATGAGGGGGAGAGAGCGAAGGTGAGTGAGGGCTTCAGAATATGCAGGTGGGAGTTTGGAGGGGGGAAAGGACAGCAATCCATGAGAACTAAAGAAAGAAAAGAAAAATGTGGGTTACGCAAGGAGGCAAGAACGTCACGTACCTGAACTGCGGAAGCCACTGGAGCCGTGAAAAGGTGAATGAAGTTGATCACTCGGCTTGCTTTGTAGCACAGCGGGACATCAGGTAGGCCAGCACCACCATAGGAGGGAGGAGCACAGAGCTTGTGGACGTTAATCCAGTGATGACCCGCCCACATTACTCGAGTAAGGCAGCCGTCGAGCCTTTTCTACGCTCTCTGCAGACATCTCTTCTAGCACAACTTCCACCACCAGTTGCCAGCTCACGGCATCACTCAGTCATTTACTCTGCTTATGCAGATGACATCACCGTCTGCATTCGTAGCGACTCACAGTTCCAACTGCTTCGTCGTTTGTTCTCCGCATATGCTTCATGTTCTGCAGCTGAACTGAATACTTCTAAGAGCACTGGATTGTGGTGCGGGTCGTGGTCCAATCGCTTGGATGCTCCATGGGGGCCACATGGTCATCCACTACCCAACGCTTCCTGGGTGTGCACTTAGGCGCACCACAAGCTACATCCAGTGCAACTCGCTCGGAACTCCATCCTCGCCTCCTCCGCACAGCTGCATTCTGGTGTCGTGCGCAGTTCTGTACGTCCTACTACCAGCGTGCAAATCTCACCAGGACATACTTTCTGTCCATCTGCAAGCATTCTTGGATTGCATCTACGACCCCGCTTTTCTGTCTCCAGGTGGTTACACGCTGCCATAAAGCAAGGACTGTTACGGCGTGGTATGACGATAATTCCGTATCGTGTGTGGACTGGCCAGCACAGAGCCCTGATCTTAATCCCATAGAGCACCTATGGGATGAATTAGAGCGCCGTGGAAGAAGTTTGGAACCAGGGCCTACTACTAATCAACAGTTAGCGGCAGCATTATGTACTGAATGGAAGCGCATACCTATCGCTCTGTTCCAAAACCTTGTCGAAAGCATGTCTGGAAGGATCAGTGCAGGCATTGAGGCCAAAGGTGGACCAACACCGGACTAATGTATGTCAATAAATGCTATGTTGTGTTTCTCTTCTAGGTGTCCCGTGACTTTTGTCAGTATAGTGTATGGCGTTTCCGGTAAACGCTCTAAATAAAAAAATTACAGATATATGATGGCCTTTTTTGCATCAGTATATGCGCATGAATTATCTATGCGGTGAACTAAAAGGTAAGTGATGTTCCTAAACACTGCTGAGAAACACTCATTCCTACATGCATTACAGTGAATTTTCGACATATTTCTTCACTATGTTGAATGTAAATAGTTATAACAGGGGCGGTTCATCATTAGGAGCCAGAGGGGCCGGCCCCACCTAAAAATTTCTATTTCTAGAAATATTTTTTTTGGCCGTGATTCTTATTCTCTCTCTTAATTACATGGTGATAAACCTTTCCCTTCAAATACCATTACCTAAGGAAAAAAAAAAAAAAGCCCAGTCTTTTAATAAGGGAAAAGTTTTCTTCAAAAACGAAAAACTATTCCCTGAGGAAAGAGATCACGTTCAGAGTGTGAGGTTATTGGGGCCAGCTCCAACAGGTACCAGTAACATCACTACGCAAGCAAAGAGGAGACGATTTCCTCCCCGTCTCATTCAGCATGATAACCTACGTACAACACTGCCTTAACCGCGTGTGCAAAAAAAGCTACCTGGCCCCGCGCTAATTTGATTGGCCGTGAGAGTATCCATTTTCTTAACGCCGTGGGTTGACAGATAAGCTTACCCCGACGAAGCTCAAGGGTGGCGGGAGGATTTCAAATGTAGCAAAGCTCAGTTAGTTGGGGTTTTTTTTTTGTGTGTGTGTGTGTGTGTGTGTGTGTGTGTGTGTGTGTGTGTGTGTGTGTCTCTCTCTCTCGGTGATGTGTTGTTCCTTTGTGTCGTGACTTTTTGCTTGTCGAGTACAATGAATGGAGTGGATATTTTGTTAAAATCTCCGTTCTTTGCTTTAAATTTGGGAGAAAAGCTTCACTTAAAAAAATTCAGTGCTTATCACCCCAAGAATTTTTAGTTTGAGCTTCACTTAAAAAAACACAGTGCTCATCAGCCCAAGAATTTGAGTCGAAAAGCTTCACTTAAAAAACTCGATGCTTATCAGCCCAAGAATTTCAGTTTCCAAGAGTATGAAGTTTACAAAGAGCTTTGCAGAACTAATTTCAGTTTTAAGTAAGATGATTTTCTATGTTAAAAATAAATAAATAAATGAGAAAACCTGTAAGTATAATTTGCACATGAGTACATATATGTTTTTAGGTTTCACAAATTCTTTAAAAAAAAAAAGGTTAAACCTTTCAAATAATGCAAATGGTAGTATGGTACTCATTCTATATGCGACGAAATTCATGAAACATTCCCTCCCTGCATACATTTGGAGTTATTATTTTTTCACTACATTTTTTTTATCCTGTGAATCCTGTGATTATTCCTCAGTTGAGAAATCTGAAGAAACACAAAGCACAACTAACATAAATTAATGCTCATATGTTTTAAGGTAAAAATTTTATTTAAGGAGTTTTAACATTTTTCTGTTATTAGTTATGCATTCTATTATGAGGAAATTTTTTTCGTGTGCAATACAATATAGTTGACACATTCCTACCTTATTTGGGCATTATTGTGAGTCAAGGGGGTAAACAGAGGCAGAGTAAAGGAATCTTGGGGGTAGGGTGGGGGTCTGAATAGTTGGCCTAATAATGACAGTTTTTTTTATTTCATTGTTTGACTTCGGCTACTGGCCCCACCTGTTGCAGTTTCCACGAGCCGCCACTGAGATATAACCTAACTTTGAACTGACAAACAGCAAAACTTTTAGTTCATTGCATGCACAACATTGTAAGAAAGGTGTATACCAAGTTTCATCAATTTATTTAAGTACCTTTTGTAGTTACCAGGTTTTCCGTAAATAGTTCGGGATGAAAATCTCATCCTGCAAAAAACGCGCTTCGGGTGTCACTTCCAGTTCTTTTGACACCTGGGTTTAGATATTCCGATTGCGCTAACTCTGTATCTATTCATCGTAGGCAAGAAACAAAGGCAGTTTTGGTTTGGAATCCTAAAGAATGGGGATTTAAAATGAACGCATTTTTACAAAATGTGAAATTTGGCTCAAAACTATTTTCAGCGTAGTGGGATACCTTAAAGGAAGTAAAAAAAGCCCAGTCTTTTAATAATCCTAGAAAAAAATCACACACACACACACACCATTGGCGTAGGAAAAGGAAAGGGACGAGCTGAGGGGGCGCAACTCCCTCCCTCCCATTGGATATCAAGAAACAATTTTCTTTTGAACGCCGAATCACATGATTTCTTTTTCTCTTTTAACTCTTTAACAACCGTAACGCCCAAAACGCCCGTACATACAAACGGCCATAGCCGCCTGAAACGCCTGTCTAGAGTGAGTCAGATTTCCTACCCTTACCTGTCCTTCAAATTTTCTCGACCTATGAGGGATCAGCAGTCAATATTGTTGTTATTAAGCAAAGAAGTAAACCAACAGACAGTTTCGGGCGTTATGGCATTTGGAGTGATAAAACATTTTTGGGTCATGGTCGTTAAAGCCGAACTTTAAATCTTGTTCATTAAAAACATCAAGATGAATCTGAAAAACCGATAAAAAAAAAAAAAAACTGACTCGAATCACATTTTTTCCAACGACAACGAAGTTGTGGATTTTTTAGATTCCCTTTGAATTCGTTTCATTGGCGCATTTTTCCACGTGCCAGAAACACACCCTAGGGGTTCACTCACTATCGCTCCCACCCCTGGAAGATGTCTTTATTAATAATAAGACAAGAGGGAAGACGAACCACTGCGATAAAATCCTTATCAAGTTGTGAAGCTGTTTTTTTTTTTTTTTCATTTCTTTTACCATAATATCAAGAAATTAGTAAAAATTCTATCAGCGCTTCCTGTCTCAAAGCTGTGGCGACACCAGTAACTCAGAAATTTACGTAACGTCATGGCGAGGACAGGCGCTTTTCCCCACAAATCTCTCCCTCTATTCTGTTGGTAGTAAACTTGAGAACAGACTGATTTTTTGTTACTCGCATTTCTTTGTGAATTAACGTGTCTTGTTTATATTTATTTTAATACACTGCTGGCCACCCAAAATGCAACACCAAGAAGGAGGCATCCGATTGGCCTGAAATTCGCAGCATGCGTCGCCCGCGAGAGGACATGCAAACGATTAGCATTGCAGGGCATATATGCTAATCATGTCCGCCCGGTACGCCACCGAGAAGTACTATAAGAAGAGTGCACAGAATGCGGGGTGTCAGTTGCGGAAGTGTGTTGTGCTGCCGGACTTGTGCGTAGGAGGCTTCCTGATGCCTCGTCGCTAAATACGGCAGTCATTCCAGCACGTTTCGGAGTTCGACAGAGGACGAATAGTGGCTTATTGCAACAGAGGTTTATCGCAGCGAGACATCCAGCCACAGTGAGGCGAGTATGGATTCGGTGGGTGCAGGAGGGACGGACGGACCGACGTGAGCGATTGCCGCAGCTGCGGCACACCACCGAACGAGAGGACCGGCATGTTGTGCGGCAGGCATTGACGACTCGCACCGCCACATCACGAACGTTAGCGCATGAATTAGGGCGTGTTGCGCAACAACCCGTGTCAATACATACCGTTCGACTTCGTCTGCAGGAGCGGGGACTTGTCGCACGGCGCCCATTGCTCCGGTTACCATTGACGCTACACCACCGGCGAGTGCGGCGGCAGTGGGCCGTTGAACGCCGCACCTGGACTACGAAATGGCACGACATTATCTTCTCCGACGAATCCCGCTTCTGCCTGCAACACCACGTTGGTCAGATCCGCGTGTGGCAGTACCGCGGCGAAAGACTGTATGACGCCTGCATTATGCATCGCCATACCGGTCCGTCGCCTGGCGTTATGGTTTGGGGCGCAATTGGATATTTTTTGGATTGAAGGTTTAACGACTACCGTGAGCAACTCAATGGGCTATAAGCAGTCGCCCGTCCCTAATTTAGGGTCACTGGTTCCAGGGAAGGGAGAGAGCCAGTGCCGTAAGACAAACACAACATCCATGCCTGACGGGATTCGAACCCGGACCCCTTACGGACGAATGATCAGAGGCCAGCGCCTTAGACCACTGGGCCACCGGGGCGGCCAATTGGATATGACACCCGCACCCCTCTGGTACGCATCGCCTGTACGCTCAACAGCCACCGCTACATCTTCGACGTTTTGGAGCCTGTAGTCCTCCCTTACTTGCAGGACCTGCCAGCGGCCACGTTTCAACAGGACAATGCGCTCCCGCACGTGGCACGCATCGAGCAACAATTCTTCACGGCCCACCAGGTGTCACTGCTGCCGTGGCCCGTATGTTCTCCCGATATGTCGCCCATCGAACACGTCTGGTGGCTGATCGACAACCGAGTGGCCCGGCAAGCACCACCCGCGACTACGCCTGATGAACTGTGGCAAAGTGTGGAAGCAGCCTGGACCGACATTCCCAAAGCCCACACCCAAAACCTCTTTGGTTCGATGCCGCGGCGTGTAGCGGACGTTATTGCCAGCCATGGTGGCCACACGAACTATTGATGTCTGCGTGTTCCGCAAGTCTCACCGGCCTGTAAGCTCAATCGTTTCATCTTTGTATCTGTTGTTATGTGTCCAGTAAATCTGGCTTTGCTATCTCGTGTCCTTCTTGGTGTTGCATTTTGGGTGGCCAGCAGTGTACATATACATAAAATGCTTTCATCTTGTGCTGTGGCTAGTTGTAAAAATGCTCATAAGAAAACCACGGACTGTGTTGTGGTTTATCACGTTTTCTCTGTGAATAACAAGGACATGGTAAAAGAATAAATGAATGGACTATTAAATGCAAGCGTGGAGATAATTTTAATTATCTCCACGCTTGCATTTAATAGTCATTTATTTTCTATAGGGTTCGTCCCCTGGTGGTTTCCTACCACATACTAAAATTTCATCGAAATCAAACCGTTTTTACGTGAGTTATCGTGCCGACAGACAGACGGACGGACTGACGGACGGACGGAAAAAGCTGGAGCATATACGCTTCTTCAACCTACGGTTGGAAAGCGTAAAAAACTGGAAAATTCATCTAAATTTCAATTTTTATTTCATGTCTAAGCAAATAAGTATGGAAAAACTGATAGAAACATGAATACTTAATTTAAACATGCACATGAAATTAAAGTAATAGCATTTTAAGATAGTATTTCTTTGTACACTATATTTTGAACTTTTCCCCTATTCCTCGGTATTTTTGGTTCTGGCCTATAACCGTAATGTTAACAATACCGGCGTGCGGTTTACTTAAAAAGTTGTGACACGAAATGAGAATATGTAATTTTTTTTTTTACTGGGTGTTTAACGACCACCGTGAGCAACTCAGTGGGCTATAAGCAGTCGCCCGTCCCTAATTTAGGGCCAGTGCCGTAAGACAAACACAACATCCATCCCTCATCGGGATTCGAACCCGGACTCATCTCGAACGAGTGATCAGAAGCATTCGCTTAGACCACTGCGCCACCGGAATGCTATTTGAAAGTTTTTGATGGCATATTGGATGTCTGCATCGATTCCAAGACGGCGGCTTGTTTACAAGTTTTGTTTCGCTCCTGGTGAACTCCGTTGGATTTTTGCGGATTTTTTTCAATTTCATTTTATTTTTATTGAAAGGACTTTGCTGCGCCGCCATTCCGGAGTTTCCGGCGTCCGTATTTTCGGTTCTGGCCTATATCTGTAACGTTAAGATTGGTATAACGAAGTAAATTTCTTCGTCATTTTTGGTCCACGCCGGGGAACGAACCAGAGTCCACTTATTCCAGAACAAGTCACTCTACCAACTGAGCTACGCAGACGTTCGTTCTTGCTGCTATCTGCCTTTACGTCGTGTGCGTCCTGCGGGGCAGGCACGTCACATTGGCGGTATGCGGTGTGAGTGTGCTCCTTATTCATGGATTACTCAAGGAAGAGGACTTGTAACTTGAACATATTTCCTGAGTTTGTTTTACTGTCGTTATTTTTTGGAAGGGCGGACTTTTGTCGTTTGAACTTATAGTAAATCTACCACTAAGAAAAACAAAAGCGGTGCAAAAACATTTCCCTAAGATGTACACATCTTAGGGAAATTCTGAACCGTTAAACAACTGAGGTAGCTTTACCAACAAAACATATGCATAACAAATTCTCTGCGTCACCATGGCAGCAGGTCACGGGACCAGAACTTTCCTGTGTGGTTAACTCTAAAGACAGACGAAGCCGTTCGTTCCTTTCCTTTGCGTCTTTAAAAAATGCATAAAAATCAGAAAATGACTTTTTCTTAAAAACATTTTTTTGTAAAAGAGGGATGATAGTTGAGAGTTTATGCTGTAAAAATTGCAATGCGTTATGATTTATAGTTTGCAATATATCCGTTTTTTAAAATGGATCCCATCGCGAATAGAGTATTTTGTGAAATTTAAAATTTTAATTTCTCGTAAACTAAATCGAAATTCAAAAAAAGGGCGACGAGGGGCAAAAGTTCGGCCATGGACCGACATGCCTACAAAGTTTCGTGGTTCTGTTGTTAGTGAGTCCGGAACGCGAACTCGTGGGACTTTTTGCTTACCTTAACTTTGAAATACAATAGCTCTTGAAGTATCGCCAGAATCGAAAAACGGTTTATTTCAGCG
Organism: Macrothele yani; assembly: GCA_039090855.1. Taxonomy (NCBI): domain Eukaryota; kingdom Metazoa; phylum Arthropoda; class Arachnida; order Araneae; family Macrothelidae; genus Macrothele; species Macrothele yani. Next base: position 13,176,230 of record CM077019.1, read on the forward strand.
TGTTCTCCAAACAATTCTCTACAAACGATGTAAATTTCATATTTTTGTGTTCAATACGTTTTGCGCTGCGAGCTAGGAAAGCAAGAGTGTCGCGAAATTTCTAAAACAGCGGCAGTTACTTGTTTTTCAGAATAGAGAGATTATATCCTAATGGAACTTACTATTTTATGTTTTTATTACAAATTCCTTTGTTAATTTCTGTACCTTAATTCGCTCAATAATGATTCTTATTTTGACGGTAGTAATTAAAAATCTAGTGATACTAATTAGTGCAAAAATTTCTTTTCCCCAAAGATATCAACAATATATCGATATCGTATGCAAATTCTAGCTGCGCGCCTGTTGAAGACACAACAAACAGCGGGCGGTCATTTATTAGCCTCAACATGAATTCCTGCCTTCTGGCTTTGTCCGCAATGTGCCCTTGTAAGGTATACGGGAAGAGGGTTCATAAGGAAGTGCGTTGGCTCTTTTATCCACCAAGGTGAAGAGATTAGGAACAAGAAAAGGAAATAACTCTGCTGCACGCCGCCCCTGGAGGTGACGTAATGTGATATAAAACAAGTGGGTGTTCTCCTCCTACGCGGGGAGGCCTCCCCTTTCCTTTCCCCGTGTCATGCGGCCAGCAGACAGGTAAGCGAACAAGGAACCCCATTGCTTCCTTCGCTGCTCACATGATGATTTCTGGATGCAAGAACCTCGAATTCCGAATCTGCGTTCCATTCAGAAAGTTTTTCCTGGAGGACAATTACTATTTTGAGGGGGCTGAAACTTGTTGACTGATTACATACATACACAACATATACAGTACATACGTACATTATATTGACAAAAGTCACCGAACACCCCTTCAAAAGCAAACGAACGGATCCGCAGCGTTGTTAAGATGCGCGGTACAGCTGCAAACGGTATAAGAACAAGCCTGCAATTCACCGAGATCATATCGCACTGCGAGGTCGAGTGAAAGTCGCAGTGGGAGAGAACTGACTTTGAGAAAGGAAAGATTGTCGGGTGTTATATTAGTGGGTTGTCCATAAGAGAGACAGCGAGGCGTTTAAACATACCCAAGTCAACCGTTTTGGATGTACTGAATAAGTGGAAGACACATGGCGTGCCTGAAGCAGAAAAACGTACCGGCAGACCAAAGAAAATCAGTGACAGAGGACGTCGAAGGCTCAGGAGAGTCGTTACAGCTAATCGACGGAGTACTGCAAGACTTCAGGGTACAGGTGATTAAAAATGCTGGAACTTGGGTATGTACACGTACCATTCGCAGAGAACTTCATTCCATGGGTTACCGTGGTCGTGCAGCTGCTCATAAGCCTTTCATCTCCACTCGGAATGCTACTCGTCGTTTAGCATGGTGTAAAGAACATTTATCGTGGACAGCAGATCAATGGAAACGGGTCTTATGGACTGATGAATCCAGATCCACGATCCATCAGTCTGATGACCGTGTGGGAGTATGGCGGCAGCCGGGGTAACGCTATTTACCACAGTGTACTGTTCCTACAGTCTAGTATGGAGCTGGCAGTGTACTCGTGTGGAGGTGTTTTTCGTGGTATGATCTCGGCCCATTGGCTATCGTGGACAAACCTGTTAACTCGATATTCTGGACAATAAACTCTGTGTCAATACTATGGAACCCAGAGGCGGCGGAAAGTGAAATTCGTTGACCGGGCCCGAAATTTCGAATCGTGGTGCACCACCTTCCTTTCCGCTTCCTAGAACAAACAGAGTTTTGCGTACCTAGTAGAGTGTGGGACCATCTTTGGCATTCAAAACCGCCTGAATCCTCCTTGGAATGGACGCATGCAAATCCTGGATGGTGGTTAGTGGGATGTTACACCATTCTTCATGCAGAAAGAAGGTTTTACGTACCTAGTAGAGCGTGGGACCATCTTTGGCATTCGAAACCGCCTGAATCCTCCTTGGAATGGACGCATACAATTCCTGGATGGTGGTTAGTGGGATGTTACACCATTCTTCATGCAGGAAGAAGGTTTACGTATCTAGTAGAGAGTGGGACCATCTTTGGCATTCAAAACCGCCTGAATCTTCCTTGGAATGGACGCATACAAATCCTGGGTAGTGGTTAGTGGGATGTTACACCATTCTTCATGCAGGAAGAAGGTTTACGTATCTAGTAGAGTGTGGGACCATCTTTGGCATTCGAAACCGCCTGAATCCTCCTTGGAATGGACGCATACAATTCCTGGATGGTGGTTAGTGGGATGTTACACCATTCTTCATGCGGAAACTACTCCAGGTCCTTGAGAGATGCAGGAGGATGATAATAGTCTTACTCTGGTTTTCGACACAGACCACAGTGGCTTGATGATGTTTAAGTCTGGTGATTGGGGAGGCCAAGGAAGGTGTGAAAGTTCGTCCTCATGTTTCTCAAACCATGATTGGGTATTCCGAGCTCCGTGAATTGAGGCGTTATCATCTTGATAGATGACATCTCCTACGGGAAACAATGCCTGAGCCATTGGAAGGCCTTGGTCAGCCAAAATGGTTTCATCACCCTGTCAGACTACCGTCCTTTCAAGGTGATCAGGAGACCTGCTAAAATCCACGATATGACCGCCCACAGCAAGACAAAACCACCACCATGCTGCACTGTTGGGAGCAGACAGTCTGGGTTGTACGCTTCGGATGGTGTTCACCACACGTAAACACGTCCTGTGGTGGGGAATAGTGTGAATGTGGATCCATCCGACCACATTGCACGCTTCCATGCATCAGAAGTCCGCGTTGTATGCTGCTGGCACCACTGCCGTCGTCATTGTACATTCACCCGGGTCACTAGAGGTTTTGCAATAGCAGCTCTGCCATGAGAATCTTGCTTATGTTTTCGTTGATACTGCGGTCTGGAGATGCAGTTTGAGCTCCGCACTAGTTTAAGGCGCGGAGGTCTTCTTATTACGGGTAATAATCCTCTTTAATGTTCTCCTGTCTCTATCAGTCAGGGTCGTTTTCCGGCCGACGAGGTTTTGCGACGAACACTGTATGCTGTCATGACGCTAGACACAGTAGCTCTCGATACCCCCACTATATCCTGGCGACTGTTGTCACGGAGGCACCAACTACCCGGCCACCAATAATCAGCCGTCTTTCGAAGACCGTTAGGTAGCTCATTACGTCATCAATTAGCCTTCTTTCGAAGTTAATTCACCTTACACCCTGAAAGATATTTTGCAACAAGACACTTTAAATGCACTTAAACAGCACCTTGAGGTTTTAAACAAAGATATTACAACCAAAAAGTGGTGGATACCTTTGCGTATTGCGACGTATGTAGCTGCATTAAAAGTCACGTCTCTGAGCGTGGTATTCACATTATTCTGTCCAACCAGGTATGTGCTTCGGCAACTTAAAATTCCCATTTCTTCCCCAAAATGTGCAGGGGATGTTAATTCAAAAATGAAGGAGCAGTAGTACGTAAGTTGCAAGATAAGATGTCGTTCACATTGTTCAAGATTCTTGGGGGGCTATTCGATCATTTTTGCAACTGCGAGCCGCGACTGTCAGCTGCAATCGGTCCATCTAATGTGCTGTTGTAGGCTCGAACTCCCGGGAAAAGCAGTCACAGTTTGATTCTGCCTCCCATGCAGAAATAACAGAATACATTGGAGTGCGATATTAATTTTGTTTTGACGAGCAACATACGTTTATGTGTGATGATCAGGTGGTGCAGTGGTCTAAGCGCTGGCTTACCCCCTTTTTTGGAACTAGTAACTCTAAATTAAGGCGAGCGACTATGCTTACAGCCTACTGAGTTTTTCATGGTGGTCTCTAGATCCACAAACATATACACCAATCAGCCAAAACCGCCTACCTAATATGTTGTAGGTCCTCCTCTCGCCGCGATAAGAGCTCTTACCCGATGAGACATAAATTCAACGAGATGTTGGTAGATGTCTCTTAATATTTGGTACCATCACTGCAACAGAAGATCCTGCAGTTCCTGTAAATTACGTGGTTGGGGTGATGCAACTCGTACCCGTTTCTCCAACTCAAACCCTCGATGGGATTCATGTCCGGCGAATTAGGCGGCCATGGCAGTAAATGGAATTCCTCTTCATGTTCTTGGAACCATTCCTGAGCCTTTTTTGCAGTGTGGCTTGGAGCATTGTCTTGTTGAAAGACGCCATTTCCACCAGGGAATAAAGTAGCCATAAAAGGATGAACTTGGTCAACCACGATGTTCAGGTACGTGACAGCTGACAGAGTTCACTCTGCAGGGATAACGGGTCCAAGTGTTACCCAAGAAAATATTGCTCACACCATTACACTTCCCCAGCAGATTGTATCCGTCCTACAATGCATCCAGGTGAGGTTTCTTTGGGTAAACGTCGCACACGAGCTCGTCCGTCGACATGGTGCAACAAAAAACGGGATTTGTCTAACAATGAGACCCTCTTCCAGTCTTCTATTGTCCAATGTCGATCATTACGTGTCCCAGGGGTGTAACAAGGAAGGCTTTCGGTGCCCTGGGCAAACCTACGTATATACACTGGCGGAAAGTGAAAAAAGAATACCAAGAAGGAATTGGCGGACGATCATGAAATTTACATATGTTAATAGGGCCGTGTTTACGTAGGTGTGATGTTAATTTCGGGACCAACCGGTGAGCGCTTACGCCACAGCACGGCATAATATGCAAATTATCGTCGGTGGTATTTAAGGAGTACGGCGAAGTAAATGTAATCAGTCGTCGGCGTACGGACACGTGCAAAGATCCTGAAGAAGCTGCAATGCCTGTACGTGGAAGACGTGTACGATTTCAACAGTTATCGGACTTTGAGTGAGGTCATCTAGTCGGACTCCGCAAAGCCGGGTGGTCGTATCATCGTATTGCGGACCGAATTGTACGGGAAGTATCGGTGGTGGTACGATGGTGGCGTAGATGGTCCGAGGAACATTCCCACACGAGAAGACGTGGAATCGGGAGTCACAGATGGACTAATGAGCGGACCGATCGACGCAGAAGAGCAGCGTTGTCAAGCAGAAAATCCACTGCGACGCAAATCCGAGCTGCCGTTTCACCTGAGGTGACTGTGCGAACAATCCGCAACTGTCTACTGGATGCAGGACTATGTGCACGTATGCCTCTGGCATGTGTACCTCTGACTCCAGCCCACCGTCAGGAACGGCTGCAGTGGTGTTGCCAACGTCTGCACTGGAGGACGCAATGGCGATCTGTAGTGTTCAGCGATGAAAGCAGATTCTGCTTGGGAGCCTCCGATGGCCGTATGCGTGTTCGCAGACGCACAGGAGAGCGTCTCCACCCTTCTTGCATCCGCCAGCAACACACAGGGCCTACACCTCGTCTCCTGGTGTGGGGAGCGATCAGCTATCACTCCTGTACACAACTAGCGTTTGTACCGGGTACGTTAAACAGCACCTTTTACATCAACAACATCATTCAGCCCGTTGTTGTGCCATTTGTAAGGTTAGTCCAACGTGTTTTCCAGCAAGATAACGCACGCCCACACACGGCACGTGCAACACAACATGCACTTCAGGGTGTGAGACAACTTCCATGGCCTGCACGTTCACCGGATTTGTCCCCCATTGAGCACGTGTAGGATTTTATGGGACAACGACTTATCCGGTCTCCACGGCCAGCCACGACCATCCCCGATTAACGCGTCCAGGTTGAGGATGCTTGCAACTCAATACCCTAAATTTACATCCAACATCTGTACGACAGACTCCATGCCAGAATTGCACAGTGTGACGCAGTTCATGGCGGTTCAACCTCGTACTAACCATGTTACATGGAAATGTTATTTTTCAGTTTACCAGCGAATACAGCTGTATTTTGCCATAATGTTTTGATCACGTTATCCTCTGTCCGTTATTATGCTGTATAAATTTCGTTGGTATTAGATGTCTCCTTCTTGGTGTTCTTTTTTCACTTTCCGCCGTATATCCTTATACCGCACTACGTAACAGAGAAAATGCCACACCATGAAGGAATGCTCGAAAACAGACAAAACTGAACACATCACAGATAGCCAAGTAGGTCCTGAACAAATGATGTCACATACAGACTAGGCTCCAGTGGCCAAATATACAGGGTGATCAATAAGGAGGGTGACCCCTATTTCGGGCGATACAGCGTTGAATCTGACGTGGCATCGAGTCAATGAGAGTCCGAATAGAGTCCTGGGGTATCGTGGACCATGTGGTGTTAATATGAATCCAAAGTTCATCTTCATTCTGCGGCGGCGGGTACTCAACTGACGTTCAATCGTGTTCCGCACATGCTCGACGGGCGACAGGTCGGGGGATCGTGCTGGCTACGGAGAAGCATCCGCATACACTGTAAAGCAGTGGTCTCAAACTCTGAGCCTTTGAAGGGCCACTTTCTAGTTTTGAAGGAACTTATGGGGCCGCATGAATATTAATAAATTTCTTATGAATTAATATGAACTTTACAAAACTACACCAGTGGCTTGGCACAAGAGTGGAATATTATTTCTAGTTATCGTTAAATAGTAAAAACAAATGAGTCATCAATCGCTCTAAACAATCACCTTTATGTAACAATTATTTTCATTTAATTCTTAAAACAATCGCATTTTACCAACTGAACACGGCACACAGTACTGAAGATATTGCATGTTCTGATCAGAAACTAGGGCTCGCTTTTCTGTCACCAACTTACCGCTATTTGGAATAATGTTTATGCTACTTTTAAAAGTGAGCATAAGTGACTGTCACTTACAACCTATTCCTTTCAAGAAATTTTACTTGGTTCATTCTTGGAAACAACTGTTCACATGAGTATGTTGTTCCGAACATAGACAGAACCCGTGTAGCTATGTTATGAATGTTTACGTACTTGTCTTTTGAAACTAACTGGTAAAACTCTGTTAGACTACAGCTGTTGAATTTTTATTTCAGGAAAGAATCACACTGAAAGTCAAAATTCAAGCTGAAGTTCTTCAGGTGCATTGTCAGCATTATGGGAAAATGGAGACTTGAATAAATTGAAAATATGTATTTTGCTTAATACAGTTATGTTCTTCGTAAATAAACTTATTACTTATAAAGAAGATGACACTTTTTTTTTTAATTGTAGGTTTGACGACCACCGTGAGCAACTCAATGGGCTATAAGCAGTCGCCCGTCCCTAATTTAGGGCCACTGACTCCAGGGAAGGTAGAGAGCCAGTGCAGTAAGACAAACACAACATCCATGCCTCACGGGATTCGAACCAGGACCCTTTCGGACGAATGATCAGAGGCCATCGCTTAGACCACTGCACCACCGGGGCGGCGAAACGGCATTGCGGACCATTTGCATTTTAGCAACTCAATGGGCTATGAACAGTCGCCCGTCCCTAATTTAGGGTCACTGGTTCCAGGAAAGGGAGACAGCCAGTGCCGTAAGACAAACACAACATCCATGCCTCACCGTAAATACTGTAGTGTTATTTTTAAGTGAATAAACAAAAATCCCCAGGTTTTTTCATTACTGTTGTTCATTAGTTAAGACTTAAAATGCACAGAAAGTGTGACCAATCAGTAATATTTGTCATTTCTGAAAACGTTTTTTTTTAAACTGGAGTTAACAAAAGCCTTACAGCAAAATTAATGAATCTGAGGTAAATTCTGTGGAAGAAATATTCTTCCCATAATACGTGGAAATAGGTTAGAATTACTGACACAGCAATCAGACAGCTTTGAATTGCCTGTATTTGCTGTTCATCACGTAAACATTGATCACATCAGAAAACTTGAAAATTGCATCGCCCTGGAGCGGGAATCGAACCCACATCTCCCAATTTCCATTCGAGCATGCTAGCTGTTACATCACCCAGGACGATCAAGTCCCGCAATGGCTAGCATGCTCTCATGGAAATTGGGAGATGTGGGTTCGATTCCCGCTCCAGGGGGAAGCAATTTTAAAGTTTTCTGATGTGAGTACTGTAACATGATGAACAATAAATACAGGCAATTCAGAGATGACTGATTGCTGTGTTAATAATTTTAATGAATTTGATTTTCAAAGTGATTACACTACCAAAAAACAATGATTATGTACTGTGGAATAGCTCATCAGCCTTTCCATAGCATGTAGCCTTCTGGAAGCAAAAATAGTGCCACCTTGTTGTATCATATTTTCTGTCAAAATACTTGTACATAAAAACACATTATATGCACGTGTTTCTTGATGTATCGAGATTTAAAAACAGGTTTTTCATACGTTATTTTTTCGGGTAGAACCATTTAATGGTGGTTTTAACTGCTGTAACTTTTTACATGTTATATTTCCTTTCAGTGAAAAGCAATTTCTCAGTTGGAAGTTATTAATATTCACTGCGAATATATATCTCGGTAATCGAATGTGATCCAAGGAATAATCTTTCACGTACCTCTCGGTTGTAGGTGGCCGATGTTCAAATCTTCGCACGGTTGTTCTCATCAGGTTCTCGAGTGTAGGCTTTTTCAGAAGTTAGTCCTCACATTTTCTTGAGTAGGATGCACTTTTTTAATTGAACTATGGGAGGCACATGAAGACAAAGGAGATGTGAAAAATTACATTGGAAAACTTGAAAAAACGGAAAATGATTGCATTTCCTCATGCGAATATTTTTTCGTCGAGTGATTCATTTTTCCGTTTCTTCAAGTTTTGCAACGTAATTTTTCGCATCTCCTTGTCTTCATGTGCCTCCCGTAGCGTAGTTCAACTAAAAGTACATCCTACTCGAGAAAATGTGCGGACTAACTTCTAAAAAAGCCTACACTCAAGAACCTGATGAGAACAACCGTGCGAAGATTTGAACATCGACCACCTACAACTGAGAGGTACGTGAATGATTTTTCCTTGAATCACATTCAATTACCGAGATATATATTCGCAGTGAATATTAATAACTTCCAACTAAGAAATTGCTTTTCACTCAAAGGAAATATAACATCTAAAAAGTTACAACAGTTAAAACCACCATTAAATGGTTCTACCTGAAAAAATAAAGTATAAAAATATATTTCCACCTTTTTGTCACTCTCTACCTGCACACTACGTTACATTTCTCCCTGTTGTTAACACATTTTCAATACTTTTCTTCCAATACCGCCACTATCTTGACATCATGTGGATTATTTAAAAATTTAAGAGCTGCAAAAACTTTTTTTCAAGTGATGTATTGTCTACAGAACCTAAACTTATGACTTTTTAATAGATAATCTGTGGATTATAAGATGAATGTTACAGTATTTACAGAAAATTACAAAAAAAATTGAAGTTAAACAATTTGGTGCCACGGCATCCTGCCCTAATGTACTTACTGATGTCAACACAGTCTCACTGCAGCACATATGGCGAGAGATTCGATACAACCAACCTGCTTCTCACAGTCCCACAATGCAGCCCCCCTTATGTGTTCAGTTTGTACAATTTTCTAGAGCACCACTGAGGTATGATAAGTGGTAACTGAAGGAGGTAGTTTAACTGCAACCCTGTAGCCAAAAGACTTGTCCTTTACTCATAAAGTTTGCTCTATTTTCATATCTTTTGGCTACAGGACTGCAGTTAAACCACCTCCACATCTTCTCAACCTTACCCTTAAAGACAGAGATCCCAATAAACCCCTAGAGTTACAAGGTGCAGGGATCATAGCATACTTCTGGAAAATTTTAGGTAGGAATTTTAGGAATTTTTAGAAAAATTTTAGGAAAATTTTAGGAGTGTATTTCAATAAAAACTAGATGTATATTTGTATACATCTAGTAAAACAACTTTGTATACATTGTAAAGAGTTTGCTTCACACCCTTCAACCATATATACTGATAGACTGCGCATGACATCAAAATTTCTGGCTCCAACATAAAATCACATGACAACAGTCAAAAAGATGGGTTACACCTGCTGTGCTTATGGTTGCTCTGAGCGATATAGTAAAGAAAGTTCTATGATTTTTCATGGGTAAGAAACGAATTAAATACCTAAGTCAATAAAGTTCAATTACTTAACCAGAAACTTGCAGCTATTGATATAAAAATATAGTAACTTAAGAAAAAAATGGAATGCATGTTCCAAATTCTTCGCAAATGTTCATCACATTATAAATCACAAAATGTAAACAACCCGATCATGCATGTATATAGCTCATAAGTAAACTTACCTGAAGAGTTTTCATTATATATGAGGCGCATTCACATAATACACCGAAAACACTGAAGTTCTGCAGCGTAAATTAGTAATCATAACAGCATTTTTACACGAAATTTGGAGTCTGATGATGACGTGCCCAATGTTTGAGCCATGGCGGCTTTGATGCAGCTATTGCCAATGTGCAGTCCATTAGTATATATGGTCGAAGTTAACACCCAAATTTTTTGCATAACGTCTAATGTCTAAAGTTTAAGTATGATTTACTTCTAATGTTCAGTTCTTATCTTTTCACGTGTTATTATCATATTCAAGTATATTTACCACATTCAAGTTTCACTTTGAACATTAATATGCTGTTGAACCAGAAGCAATTCACGATTTTCACAGTAAAGTTTTCAGGTTTCACATTAAATTATAATATCCTAAAAAGGTAATTGAAAACCAAGAACTATGTACAATTGTTCACTGAATTACTTTTTTCATATTATTGTTTTAACCTTTTCCTGATTAGCCTATCTTTTTCTGCTTCTACCACAACTAATTTACTTTCAGTTTTCTTTATTTCAGCTGAACCTTGTATGATCAAGTTAGAGGCAACTGCTATTTCAACAGTATTTTGTTTTTCTACAGCTTTTCTCATTCTTTCTGTTCCCTCTTGAATTATTGCTAGGGAGGCTTCTTTATCGTTTTTAAGTCTATTTATTTCTGCATCATTTTCTTTTATTTTGTCATCAAACTCAGCTTTTCTTTTTTTCTCTAGCTGCTTTTCCTTATTTTCCCTCTCTTTCTGCTTCCTTTCTTTTACCTTTTTGATTCTTCTTCCTTCAGCTTATCAACATACTCTTTATAAAATTTATGTGAATCATAAACACTATTTAACAAATTTCTTGTTATGGGAACTTTACTTACACATCCATAGTGTTTAATGGCCCCTTTAACTATTCTTAATGATGTTATAGTTGAGTCTTTTAAGTTAGCCTTGTCCTTCCTTAACAGAGCAGTGTTAACCGAAAATCCCCTTTCTGCATCAGCATTACCATGAGGTAAAACTAAAATTGACTTTATGAGTTTAGCAAGATTTGAGTATTTTTCTTTTCCGCTAGAGTCTTTAATACTAAATATATTACGCCAGTAATGATCAATCCGCACTGGAATATGCCCTTCCTCTGAAAATTTCACTAGTTCATCTAGAGTTGGCTTATCGCAATTTAAAAGTTTCCACTCTTCTCTTACTCTATCAATTTGTTCCTCAGAAAGATGCAAAACACTTGAAATTCTGGTTATTTCCGAAAGTCCTTCAGTGACTGAAAGTTGAGTTGACTCTTTCTTTGGTTCTTTTACCTTTAAAACTTCTATGTCTCTTAGCTTTTGATTGCAGAATGGCAAATTTTACTTTAAATATTTTGTGGTTGCAATTAGTGATGATCTTACATCTAAGAGAAATAATTTCTGCCTGGTCTCCTGAACATTCCTGAGGAGATTTTTTGTCTTCATACCAACTTCTAACTCCCCTAGTTTTTTCCATGAATTTTTGTTTTCAAAATCTACATTCTTTAGGTCTTCTCCAAATTTCCCTGCAATAACATCATCTTGGATAAACTGAGCCATAACATTCCTCATTAAAGTATTTAAATCAGAATATAACTGGTGTATTTTTGGTTCTTCACTCTGATAACATAATGAAAACTTTTCAAAATTTTGGTGTGAAAATGAAATTAATGCTAAATAGCAAGGAGTAAGCTCATTTTTCAGGAAACAGTGAATTCTTTTATACCTTGCCGAATTGCGCAGTTGTTTTTCAAATATTTTTTGAGATGGCAAGAAGTTTAAAAAATATTCTGTAATATTTAGCCATTGATCCAAGAGCCTCTGGGCTACAGAACCAATGGTTAACCATCTGTTGCTGACATGACGCAAAAGAAATTTGGCAGTGACCAATGTTATATCCTCGACAGATTTATAATCCTCTCGTCTTGCAGCACTACTCTTTAAAAAGTAATGCATATCAGTAGCAAATTCGTCAAAATCTATATTTAAGCTTGTCAAAAAAATTTTAAATGCATTACTAACAACATGCAGGTTGCAAAAACCTAGTTCCAAAGATTTCTGGCCTGTTTCTTGTTTTACAACTTCATTGAATTTGCGTAAAAGCACTTATTTACATTTGGGCTGTCCATGGATACACAAATAATTCTGTTCAACGAAATATTGAAGGATGATAACACATCAAGAATTTCTTTTAGCAAAATATCTGCTGTTGCATGACCCAGAAAAACGCTTGTTAGGTATCGGCAAGAAACTGAATTTATTTCTGAAGACCAGTACCTGAGATACACATCCAACTGCCGTTTCACTTGTGTATTTGTAGTTTCATCAAATGCTATAGTAACCTTTCCTGGGCTACTAGATGCAATGTCTTTTTTCAAATCCTCTTCAAAATATTTTGACAATCCATGTGATATCACATAAGCAACTTTTTTCTTTAAGTTGCATTTTGGCTGCAATAGCAGAATCAGGAAACATTTCTTTGAAAAGTTCAACTGTTTCAGTGCATGAAACAAAAGACATATTGTCCTTAGCAACTTTCATGGCCCATAATGCTTCGGCTTTAGCCAACTGTAAATCATGACTCAGTACTTCACTAATATTTGTTTTGGGCTGAAGATCCCGTCCTCCAAAGGCTTTCAGGATGGACTTATTTTGAAATTTACTTTGAAATTTCTGCAAATGTTTTTTTCCTTTATGATGCGCTTTTACTTGTGAAAAGCCACTATTAGAAATGTTGAAAATTTCTGAACACAATATACACTTAGCAGAAAATATTGTTTCAGTTGCAGAACACCATTCTTTCAACTTCACTCCGTCCAATTCTTTGGCGAGCCACGCATCTTGAAATTTCGTTTTGGATTTAGGCATCTTAAACACTTGTATTACTAACCAGAAAATGAAAGGGAAGTACAAAAACACGTTCCAATATTGCAAAACCAGACAACTTCCCGAAATTTGGCTGCGAGGATGTCAGAAGATATGAAAAAAAAAAAAAAAAAAGCAGGTCACCACTAGAGAACTGAACCTGCACACAGCACAGAGAACACCATAAAAGACGTAAAACCAGAAACTATCATACGCATCTCACGCAAATTCAGTCAAAGCGAGTCGGAGCCGAGATATATTGCGCATCGAAGGTCGCTGTCGCCGACGCATGATCGAAGGTCAATGATCACGTGCTCTACTGCCTGCCAAGATAATACTCAGCTACCATCCCATCGTCATTACCGGAGGTTACGGAAGGAGACCACATGTTTCCTCTTTGCTTCCACCCACCTGCAGTTTACAATAACAAAACATCAGCAGAAAGAGGAGGTTCCACAAGGCATGTACAAAAATAAAGTATGATCTTCTGCGTGCCAAAGCGCAAACCAGGGGTGAAAATGACCCCTCCCCTTTTCCCTTAGATCTCTTGTTACTCTCGAAAACTGTTCGAAGGCAAAAAAATGGAACGCCCGCCCCGAAGCAAGTGCATCTCGATGGCGTCATTTTCCCCTCCCTTCAGCAGCACAGCATATAGGCTGTTTCTACAATAACAGGTCTTTTTACCTTACCGTAATGGTAAATTTATTGGCGTTAATAACGGTTGTGTTTTTAATAAAAATAAGCTTACGAAAATTTTAGGATGAATAGCAAATTTTAGGTCTAATTTTAGGAATTTAAGGAGGGTCACAAAATATTAGGAATTTTAGGAATTTTAGGAGGAATGCGATCCCTGCAAGGTGTCTACTGTATCCCCATCAACACTTCCACAGGCGTTACCCACTGTATTGGTAGTACTTACCGCAGCATAAACCGGCGATTGATGGAACATATAGCTGATGTTAAGAAAGGCAGCCCTTCCACCTACCTTTCAATTTTAACCATCAGCGATATGTCCGCGATTCTCGATTGGCAAAATGTTAAGCAGATCGCCCTGTTCACCAATCGGAAAGCCCCCAGGTACCGCAAAAGCATTGAAATCTACGTTACCCGTAACACTATAGGTGCAAATTAGAACTCGCCAGATGGCGATTAACTGACAACTCTGGCGACTAAATTTATTTCAGTGGTCGTCAATTTGGTCATTTGTCATTTTTAGTGCCAATTAACAAATTACAATAATTTGGAAGTAAAGACGTGAAACCAGTCCCTAAATAAGGATGGGGAAAAAACGCTCGATTTTTTTAATATCGAAGTTCTGCCACTAATAATCTGTGCTTAAACCTCAATGTAGCAGAAGCCGATAAATCAAGGTTTAAGGACGGATGTTTGAAATTGGTAAAGAATATTTTCTGAGCAAAGTAAATGAATTTCTTTTTGTTGCATTCTTGTATAGAGGAAGGAAACAAACTTCTTATGTCGTGGATTGGATGTTTGGTCGCCAATGTTTCGCCGGTAAAACCAAGTTCTTTTCCTCGGTACTAAAGGAACCAATACATCGAAAAAGCATCGAGGTTTCCACCGATCCGTTGAGCATTTCAGCAAATATTATTGGTTACTTGATTTAGATTGGCGAGTCATCATCATAAACCATTATCAATACACTGCTGGACCAAGGTCTCCCCAAGTTTCCTCCACAATGGTCTGTCTTGTTCCACTCTCCTACACGTCACTCCTGCATACTTTCAAATTTCATCCACCCATCTCCCATGTGGTCTTCTGGATCTTTTCCTGTCACTTGGAATCCAGTCTAAAAGTTCAGCTGTCCATCTATGGTCTGTCCTTCTGGCAATATGTTCAGCTCATTCAGCTCATTGCCATTTCAGGGATTTTACTCGATCATGATGTCTTGTCATTTTTCTGATCCACGAGTTCCTCTTCTTATCATCTCCTGGTTACACCAAACATGCACCTTTCCATGCTTCTTTGAGTTGTCTGCAGCCTTTGTATGTCTCTTTTAGTTAAGGTCCACGTCTCTGCACCATACGTAAGCACTGGAAGGATGCATTGATCAAACACTTTTCTTTTAAGACATAATGAAAAGAAAAGTGTAAATACCTTTATATTGAGCAGAGATTTTACCCACTGATGTGTCCATTTACTGATGCCGAAGGAAAAGTATGAATTCTTCGGCTTATTATCAAAAATATTGAAGCATCAAGGTTTTTACTGATACTTGAAAATTTCCACCGATGCTATGGATGTTTTCGAAATGAGTAATCCAGGGGGGGGGGGGGATTTACAAAATTTTTGATTTTTGTACAGTGAGTGGCTTCTTTTATGTTCAGATAAAGTTATCCATGTAAATAATAGCAATTACATTAAAGTTTCTATTACCCTCCTCGACCTCTTTTCCTTATGCTGTAGATCTTTTTGGCCACTAAGATACGCTAACTTATCAACCGGGGTTTTTTTTGTTTTTTTTTTGCCACTAACTTTTTTTGTACCTAACACCTGCAATACAGATGCACCTTTTAACATCCCTATCATTTGGAAAGTGTTTTTGAAATCTGGCAACAACTCATGCTTTTACCACTTGTTTCATTCCATGGCTGATGAAGGTAGAAGTCACTACCGAAACATCACACCACTTCTAATTTTCAACGTAACTTATGCGTGATGTGGCAATATCAAGAATTCTTCTAATGTTTTGATTATTCTCTGGTAGCAAGGACAAAGTACAAATTTTTCCATTGTAAACTGACTTTTATTTACAAAATATAACATTTCAAAACTGATTAATGCACAGTAACAAAAACAAAATATGTTTTTCAATGTGTTCTAGCAGAAGAGCTAACGAATATTAACGACAACCTTTCCAGTTGATTTCTTATCTTCTATATACTTGAAAGCTTCATTGACCTAAAAATATTCATATACCCAATTTAAATATATGCACACAAACATAAGCAATGAATTAAAGATGTAAACATTAAGTTATTAATAACATCTATGAGAATCCAAGTGCAAAGGTTCAGCTGTTCAAGGACACTGCATGCAGAAAATTAGAAAAGGAGAGAAACAAGGTGATGCAATATTTCCCAAGCTCTTTAATGCCACATTGCAGAATGTTTTTCAATCATTGAACTGGGAAGAAAAAGGGATAAAGAATAAAGATTAATGGAGATTATGTAACCCTTCTACACTCTGCCGACACCAGTCATTTTTGCATGTATCCCCTTAGAGCTGCAGAATATCAGGAACTTGCTGACAAGAGTAAAGCCGTGGGCTCAGAAATGGATAAATATGTACTTTAATGTCCTAAATTATTTGGCTAAAAATTTCAAAAAAAATGAGATACATATTTTAAAACAAATGGTGCAAAAATTTCATGGATTTTTACCGTAAAACTTGCCACCAAGTAACTGTGATGTCAACACACCTGCAGCAATCCTAACACAATGCTGCTGTGACAACATCACGCTTTGCTCTGTTGAAATGAAAGTTCTCTCCAGCGGCCAATTCACAGGTGAAAGGCTACAAGAGGAATCACTTACGTTCTTGCCAGGAAAGTGTTCCATTTTGTAGTGCAATGCTACATAAAATAGCTCATCATTTCTGTCCCAGTTTTTCACAAGATAAGAGGTAGATGCAAAATCTGTGCATATTGGTTCTGGTTTATGCAAAAGCTGCACATAAACCAGAACCAAAACTTTCACTTTCTGACCTGCCACCTAACTTCCATTGGAGAGAACGCGACATCTACTTCAACACTGTTCTAGAAGCAAGAAAGGCATCTGTATACTTTCTATTTCATATAAGGAATCATATGCAAAAGAATGGCACAATTCTCAGCATGTGTTTTGAAAAACAGACAGAAATGAAGAACTATTCTCTGTAACATAGCACTACAATATACATAAAACGTGGGAAGAGCGACGACTTCTACTTGATGTAAATCTTTCTTGATAAGATTGTACCCAGTTCCTCATGCAGTCTTCCACCAGTGAATTGGCCGCCGGTGTGAGACACACAATGGCTTTTGCTTCAGCGGAGCCAAGCTTGACATTGTTGCTGCAGTGTTGTGTTAGGACTGCCGCAGTTGCATCAACATCATCATACTTGGAAGTAAGTTTTATGGTAAAAATCTTTAAAATGCATTTTTCAAGATGAAAAATGTTCACTATTTGCTATTAAATTGCATACTTTAAATTACACATATCTCATCTTTTTGATATTTTAGCCAAACAATTTAGGACACTCAAGTACACATTTATCCAAAAATTAACTGACTGAAAACAAAATTGATGTACAATGCTTTTAACTGAAGTTTCAGCGATTGATGGAGCAATTCCAGAAGCAACAGATCCCTATATTTACCTTGGACAACAGATTTCAAGAAAGGCCACATCAAGGAAGAAATTAACAGGTGTATAAAACTTGGTTGGAGAGCATTTTGGAAGAAAACGTACAATTTTCAAGAACAATTTACCAATTATGCCTTGAAAGAAAAGTGTTCAGCAGCCAATGGCTCCACCCCCTCCCAGTTGTTACGTATGGATCAAAGACATGGATCTCAACTAATAAAGACATGTACAGAAGCACGGAGACTAAAAAGGCATACAGAAGCACGGAGTGATGCATGCTTGGTGTAACCAAGAAAGACAGGAAATGGCACTCATGGATCAGAAAAATGACAAGAGTAGAAGACATCACGATTAGGCTAGTAATTGTTTTGTGGCATGAATTTTTTTGAATTTTATGGGTTTTTCTGTAATTTCGCGAACATCTATATCCATGAATTTTACCTTTTTTCCCAAATTTCTATTACTAGTTTTAGATTGTTTTTCATATTTAAATAATTTTATTACTGCCTTCATTAGAATTTATGAAAAAAAAATGTACTGCAAAGTAATCCTACTCCAATGTCCAAACCAGAACTTTTAACCTTGAATTACCCACCAAGATTGTTTGTACGAAAAGACTTACTGAACAAGCTTGATGGGTATTTCAGGACACATGCACTCTGCTGAAGAATGCATGTGTGGTCTTTTGCGATTTCTACCTCCCGCTATTATTGAATTACCTTGGCGACTTGCCGCACTAGTAAACCAGATGTCGTCAATTGTATTATTAGTTTTAACTAGGAAAAGCAGTTCACAGAAAAGGGAGTTTGATTAATACAGACATCTAACGTGGACCAGGAACATCAAAGGTCCTCGCTCTTTCCACGTTCATAAGCGAGTCACAGAAAAATTCTCATTGGCCACCACCGGGAGTCAAACCCAGGGTCTTCCAGTTACGCGCTGGATATGCTTCCGCTACACCACAGCGGCCTCGAACTCCTCCAGACTCACACACGCAAACTGCCAAGACAATTTGGCAGGTTGCTTCTTGGAGCCTTGCACAATGCTGAGGATTCACCAAAGACGGTAAGCAGCAACTGGAGAAATAATTAGAAGACGAATGGATAATTAATACAGACATCTAACGTGGACCAGGAACATCAAACAAAGATCCTCGCTCTTTCCACGTTCATAAGCGAGTCACAGAAAAATTCTCATTGGCCGCCACCGGAAGTCGAAGGAGTTCGAGGCCGCTGTGGTGTAGTGTAGCGGAAGCATATCCGGCGCGTAACTGGAAGACCCTGGGTTCGACTCCCGGTGGCGGCCAATGAGAATTTTTCCGTGACTCGCTTATGAACGTGGAAAGAGTGAGGATCTTTGTTTGATGTTTGAAGGGAGTTTGAGTTTTGCAAGAGCTTAGCGTACAAAAATTTTGTGCTTTTATTAGAAGTATTTAGTTTATAAAGTTTCTAGATTTTGTTTGTTAATTTTGAGAATGAGCCACATGAGTAAATTGAGTGCATCCCAAAGACGCAAGCAGCGTTGGATTTACTTTTTTTCGTTGCATAGCAGTACTGCTCTGCTATGTATAGTTTTTTTGTTGTTTTTTTTTTGTGTGTAGCAGTTTTTAAATATTGTGTAGCAGTGGCATACGTGCAATATATCATGGGGTAATGAATTGCATGGCATTGTAGAGAGTTTGTAGATATATTTTATTCAACATTTCTACATATTAATGAGAGATGAATATGTAGAATAAAATATTACATTAAACTTTACTGCTAATACCAAAACAAAAGTACATATTAGATTTGAATTACCTTTGCTAATGTTGCACTTTCATTTAAATTTTAGTCTCCAGTCCACCCAACAAATAAATAATCAGTCAAACTCCCTCTTTCTTTTGCTGTACGGTAAAGTGTTGGGCTGTCGGGGAGCTTGGAAGACAATCTTTCGAGCTTCTTCTGGTGAAAAGGCTTCAATAGCAAGGCCCTCAATACTAACACGAGCCAACTGAAGAGCCAATACTAAATCCTTCTGACTGAAGAGTCTCAGGCTTTGGTTCCAAAACACTTTCATCTCCTGCCACTCTTACTCTATTTGCAAAAGGGCAACATTATTCCCCGAAAAAAGTGATTTGAAATGTTTTTTTACCAGTTCAATTTCATTTTGTCCATTTCATTAGGACACAGTGTAACATCCAGAATTTTCACACATTGCAATAATTTGCCTTTGATGTCCAAAAACCTTTGTCTGATGCATTCGTGAAGTTCGGTGCCATATTTTGTTACCCCATTTGGATCCATATCCAATGAGCATCCTGTTACAGATATTCCGGCAAATGGCTCATCTTTTACAACTGCAGAAATGTTAGATGATGTATCGTCATCGCTAGCAGTTAAATTTTGAAGGGCATGCTCTAGTTTATAGAGGCAAGTGGTGGCATGTATAAGGTCGCAACTATCTTTTTGTAGAGCTAGGCATAATTTCGAGATACTATATATTTTTACCTTCAAAAGCAGATGGTACACGAACTTCCTTGATTTTAAAATTTTTAAATAGCACTTTATTTTTGCCACATCACCACTAGTTTCCGAAGCTGTATTTTCCAAATGAGCGATGATGAGGGCATATAACTTCACAAGTGCTATGGCTGCTCTTTTTTTGTGGTCGATCCAACGTATGCCCTGAACATTTTTTGGATTATACGTTTCCATATTTTCTTGTTCGTCCAATATATCGGCTAATTTCTGCAGTTCCCTTCGTCTTTTTGGACTATGTTTATAATATGAATAAAGGTTCATCATATCTTTAATGGAATCTTTAACAGCCAGTTCAAAACGATTATTGAATAAATGCATTATTACAAGCCACGGGCAATCTTCTTTTAGTTTCGTAGCCAGTCCTTGCCTAATACCTAGGTTGACACTTGCACCATCTGAACAAAATGCAACGAGCTTCTTTTTCAAGTTAATTCTGTAGTCTTCCAATATACATAATAAAGATATTTTTAAATCTGCTGCAGTTCCAGAAGTACCATTACGCAGGGAAACAAATTTAGTCTGCATATTTCCACTAGAGTCCATGCATTTTACATACACAAGAATTTTTTCACAGGTACTCACATCTGTTGATTCGTCCAACAAAACCGATATGTAATTGGAGTTCTCCAGTTCAGCACATGATTCTTTAGTCAAGGTTTTGGCAATACAGTCAATAAATTCAGCACATTTTTTCCGATTAAGATAAGTAGTATCAGCAAGCTGAACACCATGCCGTTTTTCCAATTCAGCAATTCTGGGGAATATAGAGTATGGTAGCTCTTCTTTTGCTGCAAAGTAGGCTATATCAATAAGCTTACCTACTCTAGTAGGCTATATCAATAAGCTTACCTACTCTATCATTTTCTTTATCTTCAATCCGGTTCAAACTCCTTCCAATTGGAGTCTGCATCATTTGAACAATAGTACTTGGCTTTAGGTCAAAATTTACAGCTGATATATGCATATCAGATTTCATATGCTTCACAACATTGTCCTTCTTGAGTGCAGAATTGCTGATTACAGTAATAAATGCTGAACTGAAGTTTCTTTTGTACTTCAGTCGATCCTCATATCGTTTACACAAAGTGCAGCATACCTTAACCACAAGATGTTTTGCATTTAATTCATCATCTAAACAATTATTATTTGGATCAAGAACATTAATTCTGTTTCTTATTGTTTGCAACTGCACAGCCATGGCTAAACGCGATTTTCTCAAAAATGATGAGTTCCACCACTTGTCGATACGTTGACAAAGACTTCTCTTCCGGTATTTCAGGGCCCTTGCGTTTGTGCACGAACTCTCTCTCTTTCTGGTTGACTTTCAGCATTAGGAAACCATTCGAGCTTCTCATTGGTTAGTGCAGAAGTCCAAACATGGCTCTCGGCCCGCACGCATTCTGTGTGTGTGCGAGATTCTGGAATGAGTGACGAGTGAACTGTAGTGATGGGCATAATCGAGTAGAAATAATCGATTATGAAAATCTCTTGAAACATTCGATTACGCCAAATTCCTTCGAATGAAAAAAACCTCTTGAGAGAAATCTCGATTGCTCCTACGCTGTCTCCTTGAAACAAGTGCATTCGAAAGGTGAAGTCGCTCGTCTACCCGAAAACATCTCGTGAGGTACTGAGATCCAAGTTTGGAAGTATACTCGCTTTTCGCGTGATCGAATTATCTCGCTCAGGAAGGATCACTTGGGTTCATTCTAAGTTCTTGAGACAGGTTATGCTATTTGAAACAATTTAGGCGTCCTTAGAGTCATTCCATCCAGCGAAAGAAAGCTCAGAGCGTATAGCACCAATTAGAAATCACTCGAATGAATATCTTGATTTCTCAAACGGAGATGGCGGCTCTGAGTGTATCGCCCCATCTACTGGTAAATTCTAAAATTAAAAATCACTCGAATGAATATCTGGATTTGTCAGATCTCTCGATTACAACCTTTCGATTTTTAAATTCAATTGATTATGCCCAACGCTAGAGTGAAGGACGTCCCCCCTCCACCTTATACACTAATTCTTTCACCCATAGCTGATGCTTCCTCAGGAGCAACCCAAGTGCGATGTTCGGGCTCCCGAAACATCGAGAGAGGGAAGCGGTCTTTCTGCCCCTACTAACATCACCAATGGTACATTCCCCGTTACATAAATCAACGAAACAGCGAAAGCAAGTGATCACAACCGGTTTGACAGCTTTTGGCTCTTTGTCAACGTGGGGAAGGAGCAAAGGAAAGAAATGGTTTCCGCGTTGGAACATGCCACCGCAGGTCTGATTTTCCCCCCAAAAAAACTTTGTTTCGTATATTTGGTGTCGAGTCCATGTGAGATTCCAACGAAACTGCGGACAAATTGGGGGGAGGAAAAATGGGTCGTATGGGTTAGATTCGTTGCAAGTACTGCGATTCAAAAATTATTTCATTCAGCATTGATCTATTAAAGCACCACAAACTGCGATGCGATACCGCTTAATTCCTACGCTGGACGCAAGCAGTACATACAGCAAGGGAACGTTTCATGTGAACGCAAATCTATTGTTCTGTTTGTGTTGCAACATACCACTGGAATTTTCAAGTAATGACAGTTGTGAAAAGCATGTAGCAAGAAAGCTGAATAAAAATATTTGTGTGCGAACTGTCAACCAAAAATAATACAGAAATGTATTGATGAATTAACTGAGAAAAGAACTAAACAAGAACAGAATTGCTCTACTGAACTTTCAAAATTAACAGGTGCCTTTTGGGCAGCTAACACCACACTTCCCAAACTGGATAACACTACATTAAAAAAATTACTTGAAAAGTTTGTAGGAAGGTATTGGCATTATTTAAAACGCAAATTGGATACGGAAATGTTATTTGCCAAAAACATACGATATGCACAAGCAACAAGTGAAAGATTTTTTTAAATCAGTATTCAGTGTAAGCATCATAGCAGATGAAACATCTAATTCAGAAAATAGGTACATTTTGAATATTCTTGCTGTTCTATCAGTTGAAAAGAATGTTGAGAGCTGTAATGGTGAAACCTCTTCGACTACAATCTTCCTGGAGTGCATCACTTTGGAATCCAAAATTTTTAAAGCAGTCAGCGAGGCAATACTTCAGTGCTTTAACAAGTATGAATACCTTCTGTAAATATAAAAGCTTTTGTAACAGACAACACATCTTACAAATCAAAGCATGGGGAAAGGGCCAGAAGGCCAAATTTTTGAGGAAAAGTGGGATTTCGTGAAATTTTGGGGTAAATCCCGAAATTTCAGAAACAGCGGCAAAACTTTGTGATGATTTATCCCAGGTCCGCCCTGCGAATTTCGCCTTTTTTCCTGCGATAAAATTACTACCCTAGCCACGATCAAAGTAAAGACCTTTAACTGAGAAGCGGCTGGACATATTTCTAGAGCTGACCACCAATGGAGCATTTAAATTCTAGATTGTGAAAAGACCCAGATGAAGACCATATGCGAGAAATGGGTTGATGTAATTTTAAGGTATGCCATGTAACAGACTTGCTCAAGAAAGGGAGTTGTGGAAGAGACCCTCATCCTGCAGTGGTTAAGAATGGTTGATGGTGATGATGACATAAGTGGTGATATGACTCCATTGGTGGTCAGTTTGCTAGAACTAAATACCAATAGAGAATTTAAAATCTAGATTGGGAAAAGATCCAGATGAAGATCATATGCGAGAAATGGGTAGATGATTTCAGGAAAAGACACAGAAGAAGCCCACATGCAACAAATGGGTAGATGATTTCAGGAAAAGATCCAAGAGACCATATGCGAGAAATGGGTTAATGAAAATTTAAGGTATTCCATGGAAGAGGCTTGCTCAAGAAAGAGAGTTGTGGAGGAGACCTTCATCCTGCAGTGGATAAGAATGGTTGATGGTGACATTGGTGATATGACTCCATTGGTGGTCGGTTTGCTAGAACTGAATACCAATAGAGAACTTAAAATCTAGATTGGGAAAAGATCCAGATGGAGATCATATGCGAGAAATGGGTAGATGATTTCAGGAAAAGATCCAGGACACCATGTGCGAGAAATGGGTTAATGAAAATTTAAGGTATTCCATGGAAGAGACTTGCTAAAGAAAGAGTTGTGGTAGAGACCTTCATCCTGCAGTGGGTAAGAATGGTTGATGTTGATGATGACATAAGTGGTGATATGACTCCATTGGTGGCCAGTTTGCTAGAACTGAATACCAATAGAGAATTTAAAATCTAGATTGGGAAAAGATCCAGATGAAGATCATATGCGAGAAATGGGTAGATGATTTCAGGAAAAGACCCAGAAGAAGCCCACATGCAACAAATGGGTAGATGATTTCAGGAAAAGATCCAGGAGACCATATGCGAGAAATGGGTTAATGAAAATTTAAGGTATTCCATGGATGAGACTTGCTCAAGAAAGAGAGTGGTGGAAGAGACCTTTATCCTGCAGTGGATAAGAATGGTTGATGGTGATGATGACATAAGTGGTGATATGACTCCATTGGTGGCCAGTTTGCTAGAACTGAATACCAATAGAGAACTTAAAATCTAGATTGGGAAAAGATCCAGATGAAGATCATATGCGAGAAATGGGTAGATGATTTCAGGAAAAAATCCAGGAGACCATGTGCGTGAAATGGGTTAATGAAAATTTAAGGTATTCCATGGAAGAGACTTGCTAAAGAAAGAGAGTTGTGGAAGAGACCTTCATCCTGCAGTGGATAAGAATGGTTGATGGTGATGATGACATAAGTGGTGATATGACTCCATTGGTGGTCAGTTTGCTAGAGCTGAATACCAATAGAGAATTTAAAATCTAGATTGGGAAAAGATCCAGATGAAGATCATATGCGAGAAATGGGTAGATGACTTCAGGAAAAGACTCAGAAGAAGCCCATATGCAACAAATGGGTAGATGATTTCAGGAGAAGATCCAGGAGACCATACGCGAGAAATGGGTTAATGAAAATTTAAGGTATTCCATGGAAGAGGCTTGCTCAAGAAAGAGAGTTGTGGAGGAGACCTTCATCCTGCAGTGGATAAGAATGGTTGATGGTGATGATGACATAAGTGGTGATATGACTCCATTGGTGGTCAGTTTGCTAGAGCTGAATACCAATAGAGAATTTAAAATCTAGATTGGGAAAAGATCCAGATGAAGATCATATGCGAGAAATGGGTAGATGACTTCAGGAAAAGACTCAGAAGAAGCCCATATGCAACAAATGGGTAGATGATTTCAGGAGAAGATCCAGGAGACCATACGCGAGAAATGGGTTAATGAAAATTTAAGGTATTCCATGGAAGAGGCTTGCTCAAGAAAGAGAGTTGTGGAGGAGACCTTCATCCTGCAGTGGATAAGAATGGTTGATGGTGACATTGGTGATATGACTCCATTGGTGGTCGGTTTGCTAGAACTGAATACCAATAGAGAACTTAAAATCTAGATTGGGAAAAGATCCAGATGGAGATCATATGCGAGAAATGGGTAGATGAGTTCAGGAAAAGATCCAGGAGACCATACGCGAGAAATGGGTTAATTAAATTTTAAGGTATTCCATGGAAGAGACTTGCTCAAGAAAGAGTTGTGGAAGAAACCTTCATCCTGCAGTGGATGACGATGGTTGATGGTGACATAAGTGGTGACTTCAAAACCATTAAATTCATTGTAAAAATGGGCTCATGATTTTAGCAATCAAATATGCCTGAATCACAAGTTTTACCGTTCAATATGTACCATCATCACATCAGAAAAATTACATCACCCTGCAAAAGGAAGCAAATCCACAACTCCCGATGTGATGATGATACGTATTGAACACTGGTGATTCAGGCATACCCGATTACTAAAATCATGACCTTGTTCTATATATAATAATTAATGAAGAATATTTCCTCCACAGAATCCAGAAATGAGCTCAGCCACAAATAATATTCCACCTCTCTGTCGAGGATTATAATT
This sequence comes from Macrothele yani, assembly GCA_039090855.1. NCBI lineage: Eukaryota > Metazoa > Arthropoda > Arachnida > Araneae > Macrothelidae > Macrothele > Macrothele yani. The sequence goes on from CM077019.1 coordinate 13,202,120, forward strand.
TAAAGTCCATTGTAAAAATGCAGGCTGGATCACTAGGTGAGCATATTTTGAACGAGTTTTCTTACTTAGAAAGAGCAATATTCACACCTTTGTGTACAGACTACCAGCAACATCAGAAACAAATTCTTTACTTAACACAGCAAGTTAAAGTGCAGAAGTAAATTGACACTGAGTTAGCTTTGCATTAGGAACACCCCCATTTTACGAGGGTTGAACCGAAAGTAATGCAAAAGTAGGCATAACTTTATTAACTGACAGAGGTCGTTCAAATTGCCCATGTTGGTAGAGTAACTCTTCCTGTATAGTAACCCTTCTTCATTGCAGGTAAATACGAGGGTTGTACCGAATGTAATGCAAAAGTGGGCATAACTTTTTATTAACTGACAGAGGCCATTCAAATTGCACATGTTGGTAGAGTAACTCTTCCTGTATAGTAACCCTTCTTCTTCATTGCAGGTAAATACGAGGGTTGTACTAAAAGTAATGCAAAAGTGGACATCGCCACGATTCTCCTACAAGGATGAGTACAAAATAAATCTGTGATGTATGTCACCCTTCGCGCCGCGATTCTGCCACGGGGACGAGTACAAAATAAACCTGCGATGTACGTCACCACGATTCTTCTACGGGGATGAGTACATAATAAATCTGTGATGTACGTCTTGCCATTGCCGCGATTCTTCTACGGGGATGAGTACAAAATAAACCTGCGATGTACGTCGCCGCGATTCTGCTACGAGGATTAGTAGAAAATGAATCGCCGATGTACATCAGTCGTCGCTGCTATTGTGCTACAGGGACGAGTACAAAATAAACCTGCAATGTATGTCACCGCGATTCTTCTACGGGGATGAGCACAAAATAAACCTGCGACGTACGTCACCACAATTTTTCATCAGCTGTGGAATGAAACGTGGAATAAACCATGTGGTATAAGCGTCAGTTGTTGCCAGATTTCAAAATAGCTTTCCAAATGATAGGGATGTGAAAAAGTGCGTCTGTATTGCAGGTGTCAGGGTTAAGGTAGATTTCAATGCTTTTGCAATACCAGAGGGCTTTCTGATTGCTGAATGGAGCGATACGTTTAACATTTTGCCAATCAGGAATCGTGGACATATCGCCGATAGTTAAAATTGAAAGGGAGGTGGAAGAGTTGCTTTTCTTAACATCAGCAACATGTTCCATCAATCGCCGGTTGATGCTGCGGTAAATACTACCAATGTAGTGGGTAACACCTGAGGAAGTGCTGACAGGGATATAGTAGACACTTTGTAAATACAGGGGTTTATTGGGATCTTTGTCTTTAAAAAAGAGATTAAGAAGATGTGGAGGTGGTTTAACTGCAATCCTGTAGGCCAGATTTGCATCGAAGCAGAGAATGGTTCCTCCCCCACGACAATGCTCGTCGCAAACCCGACCATTATTACCCAGTTTCTGGCTAAAAAACAGGTGACAACAATCATGCATCTCCCCTACGTGCTGGATCAAGCCCTGGCAGACATTTTCTGCTCCCAAAACTCAAAGCGTCCATGAAGGGAAGACGATATGAGTTCATTTCAGACATTAAAAGGGCAGTGACAATGTACTCAAAGAACATCCCAGAAAATGTCTTCCCCGGGGAATTTGAGAGACTTCTAGAATGATCCAAGCCATGTGTTGAAAGAGGGAGAACTATGTTAATAATTAAATCAGCAAAATTGCTACAAGTAAGATTTTTTTCCACTGAATTATTCCTGGGACTTTGTGGACTGATTTTGTACACCATGCTAAATATTTCTTTACAAATTTACAACAGCACATAAGAGTCAAAAACAATTCAATCTATCACTTCAATAAATACCTTTTTTTACCACATTTACAAAAATCCTATTTATGGAGAAGCCATATATTAGAAAATAAAAATTCAAAAATTGTAAACATTAAATAAAACAATGATACTCACATTTTCTAGCTGGAAAGTAGCAGCAATATGTGGATCAATAAATTCCTCTAAGTACATATCAATAACTTCCTGTACTGTGTCTCGATAAGTATCAATGGCCAAATTTCTGTAGTGACTTAGCGACACACCAATCAGGGCACAGGATTTGGGCAACAGTCGACTAACCAGAATCTCAGGAACTTTCCGAGAGGCAAATCCAACAACAATTACACTACCTTTTGGAGCAATGCTACAAGCAAAGAATAACTCAGAATAGCAAATCACACAATGAAGAATAAACAGTTTATGCAAAAAAGTATAACATTCATAAAACTAAAGGAGCTCAACTTACACATGAAACAATAAAATGCAGATTTACAATGCTATCGTTCGCTAATGGCACTTATATAACCAATTCCCTAACAATGAAGTTTCAATTATCCACTGATATAGCAAGGACAAAGTACAAATTTGTTCACTGCAAATTGACTTTTATTTACAAAATATAACATTTCAGTAGTAATTAAAGCACACCAACAAAAGTAAAACATATTTTTTGATGTGTTCTAATGGAAGTGCTAGCAAATATTAACGATAACCTTTTGACTAGGAAGGCTATTGTTAATATATTACAAGCCCCATTTTGAAGAAGTGCCCTTGGATACTGCTGCCTCTTCAGTGTACAACCAAAATTAGTCCACTGACCCCTTTTTAAGACCGATTCGTAGTAAAGGAAAGATCTCTGCAACTTTGTAATTGACATTTTTGCTCTATTTATCATATTTTCAGATTTCTGAAAGCTAAGTTCACAAATTTGCCAACAGGGGTGCTGCCATCAACCTGATACGATCAGCCCTTTGGCACTTGCACTAATCCCATTGGTTCCACATCGTCACCTGCTTCCATTCAACTGGGAAGCGGCTGGTGATGTTTATGTGACTTTACTGCACACCCTGTATAATCTGACAAGACTTTGAACTAGAAATGAAGCATTCAGTTTTCCCTACATCACATGGCAGAATGCGAGACACTCACTTGGTAGCTGTATCAGAAATACCTAACCACCAATGATTGAAAGTTTGTACAAACTCAACAAAGTATGTGTGTACCTGTCAAACTGTAACCAAATTCAGAACAATTACTATGAGTAAAATGAATATTGTGAATGTGAGTTCATAGTGTGGTGGTAACAAGATTGCCTGCAATGGAAGATCAAGCTCTGCAGGGTAGGTCACACACAAACAATAAATATAATTTTTCTAATTAACAACCCAAAGTTCAAAGATTTTTGATGCTTGCATTACATAGTAAGGTTACCAACCCATTCTGGGACATGGCAGGATATCAGAAGAAGTGATCTGCTTATCAAATAGCCACTGGACAGAGACCAATCACTGGATTCGAACATCAACATAAAAGAACACTACCTTAGTCAGCTCTAAGCATGCAAAATGGATGCAATATCATCATCAACACAGCTTGACAAAAAAAAGTCAAAAATCCCAAAAATCATGAAACATTTTTATCCCTGCTAGGGCAGGAGTCGAAAAATTGGGGAGTCCGATGCCTGGAATTGTTGGTTTTTATGTTTGAACAACAACAAAATATTCTTATTAGCCTGGAACTACTGTTTAAAGGTTTGTTTTCCAAAACTGTGGTTTTTAAGTCAATGTATGTTCTCAGATATTTTACACGGTATAGGTATACATATAGCTGTCAAACCGTAAACCTTCTAATGCTTAACATTACCATTTCAGAAATTGCATCTGTTGTGGTGTGGAGTATGAGTGTTATGGGGGTGTAAGGTCAGGAGAAAAAGATATATTGGGTTGTCAGAAAAGCCATGACGTATTTTGTCACCCGATGGCAGTTGGGCATTTTTAGAAGTACTAGAGGCATGCACAGCTCTGTTATTGTTATGGCATTCGACAGGTGTCAGTTCTAGCTGCAGTCTAAAAGAAATAGTGAGGGATTTGGTTGATTCGCGGAGATTTGACATCAAGTTGAAGATGGAAGACCAAATTGCGCATTTTCACTATATTTTACTGTTTTACTTCCGTAAAGGGAAGAACGCGCGTCAAGCATGTGAAAAGTTGCGTAAAGTGTATGGTGATAATGCTCTACAAGAACGTCAGTGCCAGCAGTGGTTCGCAAAATTCCGTGCTGGTGATTTTGACCTCAACAATCCTCCTCGGTCCGGAAGGCCCAGGGAGGTTGATGACGACCAAATCAAAGCACTGATCGAGTCAAACCCACGTTACACGACACGAGAGATTGCAGACACATTGCACATCCATCATTCAAGCATTCACGACCACCTGAAGAAGCTGGGATACGTAAGCAAGCTCGAAGTGTAGGTTCCTCATAAGCTCGAAGTGTAGGTTCCTCATAAGCTCGAAGTGTGGGTTCCTCATGAACTTTAATGAGCATATCTGCAATATGCTCATTAAACGTGAGGAAAACGATCCTTTTTTTTTAAGCGACTGATAACTGGTGACGAAAAGTGGATTGTGTACAACAATGTGCTGCTGCGCAAACGGTCTTGGTACCAAAGTGCTGCTTCACCTCAAACGATATTCAAAGCAGACATTCATCAGCGGAAGGTTCTGGTCTCAGTGTGGTGGAATTTTAAAGGTGTGTTTTTCGAGCTCCTACCACGGAACCAAACAATCAATTCGAATGTGTACTGTCAGCAATTGGACAGTTTGAACGAATCCATCATCCAGAAACGTCCAGAGCTCGTTCATTGTAAAGGTGTTGTGTTCCATCACGACAACGCAAGACCACACCCAAGTTTGATCACCCGCCAAAAATTATTAGAGCTTGGGTGGGATGTGTTGCCACACCCAGCATACTCGCCTGACCTTGCGCCGTCAGACTTGCACTTGTTTCGCTCTCTTCAACAGTCCTTGCATGGTATAACGTTCAATTCAGATGAGGCTGTAAATCAGCACCTTATACAGTTTTTCGTCACGAAAGACAGGTCCTGCTATGAACGAGGCATTCTGCAGCTCACTGAAAGATGGCAAAAGGTCATCGAACAAAGCAGGCATTATATCATTGATTGATCTTTGCACTTTCTATCAATAAATGACCTCTGCAAAACATGGCTAAAATACGTCATGACTTTTCCGACAACCCAATGTTTGATCAAGGTTGCCTGCATTCAGGTGTTGGTGAACTGGGGAAATGGAGAAAAGAGAAGAAAAAAAAAAAAAAAAAAAAAAAACAGCCCATAAGGTTAGATGTGGGTGTACACTATCATGTGAACAGATGAGTGTTTTGTCTGCATGCATGTCATAATTTGTATATTAAACATTTCCTAAATTAGAACTTTATGCTAATTTGCTAGGAACAAGTGAATTCTCATTCCAGTTAGTCTGGGACTAAATAAGCAAAACATACTTTTCAACATACGATCATTTTAGGTGATACCGAAACATTCTTGGCTGGAGGATGGCATTAACACTTTTTTTTTTTTTAAATGAAAAAAAAATATATATAGAAAAATTCACAATAAAAACATAAAATAAACAATCCAAAAAAAGTCAACAAAAAAACAGGAAAAAATGCTAGAAGAATCAGGAACCTACAAAATTCCAATTGCACACATACCCCCAATATCGTACATTGGAAGTACGAAAAACAGATTAAAAAAAGACTTAAACAACACATATCTAACTGGCAAAAAAAAGAAGACAAAACTGCTTTAGCGCAATTCTGCATGGAAAACCGGACATTCCCAAAATTTGATGAAATTAAAATGCTAAAAAAGAATAAAAAATCGGAAAGGCAAATGAGGAGGGAAGAAGCAATATTAATCTATAAAAATAAAGCAAGGGTATGCAACCAGAACGACCCTAGCACATTATCGGGCCTGTGGAAAGAACTAATAAGACAAGAAAAACAACAACAAAAGAAAAACCGGCAAAAAAAGACAAGAAAACCAGGATAGGAGAAGTAAAAAAAAAAAAAAAAAAAAAAAAAAGTGTTTTAATGAAACATAGATGGCGCCAGCCGGGCTTGATAACGAAACATATCCAGGAAAGTATATTCGACGAATGGCAACAAGGAGTATCTGACTCCATTAGCGCGAAGTTAACCACGAACATCGGTGGTAAAGTCGCCACGCTCCTGAGGATGCCCAGAGTATGGACGAAAATTTCGAGTATAAAGAACAGTAAAAATTGATGTGTTTGAATCCTAAGGCAAAGATCCAATGAGTATACCCAGCGAAAAGTGTGAGAAGTAAAGCCAGTCATCGCATACAACAGACTTTAGGACAATAACATCAACAAAGACCAGAAAACACATGCATGAAATGTTCCCATCGCTAGAAAGGAATGCCAAGGTAAGCATTATCAGCTAGATTTTTATACATTTTTAGAATCTTGAAAACATGAAAGTAAACTCTACACAGATGTTAAATAACATTACTTCACAGAGATTTTCAATTTCTGTAGTATAATCAATGTTTCCCATACTCTGTAATGGACCAACATTCCTTTAGTGACTATGGAGAATCTGTAGCACTTGGGGTTTCAGTAATTGCAGTAAACAGGAAAAATTACGGAAAAAATATTTAAAAAAAATACAAATTATTAAAATTCCATGTTTCCCCAAAATGTGGATTCCCAGACACTTGTGTTCAAAAATCAGATATACAGTCAACTCCACTTATAGTGAACCTCTGTGGACTCGCATATTTCGTTCACTATGTCCAAGATTCACTAAAACCGAAGTGTCTTCTCTTAACCAGAATCGAGTGGAATGGTGATAAAGAAAAGAAAATATGTACATATGTGTCTAAAAAATAATATTTTTCTGTATGTAGTGTATATTTATTAAATTAAGTAAACAAAATTAATTTTACAATACCATAATTAACATGAAAATAGTCCGCTATGTGCCGCTGCTTCCTGCAAACAGTGTTAACAAATATTTTCTCTATGTCCTGTGCTTTTGCTACACTTGATTCTACATTTTCCAGACATTCTAGGAACTTCAGCACAGTCCTCCGACATATCGTTCACTGTTGGAACACGTTCTTCATTATCGTCCTCGTCAGATTTCCTTTCTTCTGTGTTGGAGCCACCTTTCACAACCTCGACAATAGTTTCATCAGACAGGATTTCATTCGTTATAACTTCACAGTCAGCATCGATCAAATCTTCAGCTTCAGTGGAACTCGCACCGATATGCTGAAGCAGGTCCTTGAGAGGCATATCATCCTCTTCTTCGAATGCCACACGTCCAGTAGCCAAACCAGACCTCCGGAAAGGGTTCTGTATAGTGACAGTTGACACATTCCTCCATGCTTTGTTTCCAAAACGTGCAGCATTCAGAACATTTATGGATGAGTTCTGCTTTGATTCCAAGGCTTGGATTAAATGAAGCATTACTTCCCTTCTGTAATAGGTTTTAAAGCTGCGAATCACACCTTGATTCATGAGTTGGAGGACTGCCGTGGTGTTGGCATGCAAGAACACCAGCTTGATATTGCTGAGGTTTTTAATACTACCTTTGTCCTTCAAATGCACTTAAGGAGTTTTTTGTTCTTAATTAATATTGTTCTTAACACATTTTAAGTTTTTACAAGAAGGTTTGTTTGGAAATAAGTTACAATTTCATGTTGCAAGTACATTCTACTTTGAAGTTCTATTTTTAGGTTTTTTTTTTTTTTTTTTTATTGGAGGTTTAACGACCACCGTGAGCAACTCAATGGGCTATAAGCAGTTGCCCGTCCCTAATTTAGGGTCACTGGTTCCAGGGAAGGGAGAGAGCCAGTGCCGTAAGACAAACAACATCCAAGCCTGACCGGGATTCGAACCCGGACCCCTTACGGTCGAATGATCAGAGGCCAGCGCCTTAGACCACTGCGCCACCGGGGCGGCATTTTTAGGTTCACTTGCTTCCTTCTACTTCCACAGAGACCTGTGGAAGTAGAAGGAAGCAAGAACTCCTGACGAAGATCTAGAGTTTAGATCGAAAATTTGAGAGGTAATGTACCTTAAAAAATTTATCCCCAAAAAATTCCCGTTAAATATTTATAATACTGAAAGTAAAAAGAGGAAGCCATGAAGCCATTAATTACTAGAAAATTTTAATGTACATTACCGATGTTGTGGGTCGGGACCAATGATTTAGGTTCACTATGTAGCTGAATGTTCCCTATAATAGAGTTCACTATAACCGAAGCCGAGGGTTCATTATAAATGAAAATTTTAATGTATTTCCGATGTTGTGGGTCGGGACCAATGATTTAGGTTCACTATACAGCTGAATGTTCCCTATAATAGATTTCACTATAACCGAAGTTGAGGGTTCACTATAAATGAAAATTTTAATGTATTTCCGATGTTGCAGGTCGGGACCAATGATTTAGGTTCACTATAGCTGAATGTTCCCTATAATAGAGTTCACTATAACCGAAGCTGAGGGTTCACTATAAATGAAAATTTTAATGTATTTCCGATGTTGTGGGTCGGGACCAATGATTTTGGTTCACTATAGCTGAATGTTCCCTATAATAGAGTTCACTATAATCGAAGTTGAGGGTTCATTATAAATGAAAATTTTAATGTATTTCCGATGTTGTGGGTCGGGACCAATGATTTTGGTTCACTATAGCTGAATGTTCCCTATAATAGAGTTCACTATAATCGAAGTTGAGGGTTCATTATAAATGAAAATTTTAACGTATTTCCGATGTTGCGGGTCGGGACCAATGATTTAGGTTCACTATAGCTGAATGCTCCCTATAACAGAGTTCACTATATCCGGAGTTGACTGCATTTTGTTTTCTGAGAATAATGCTGCAGTTTTATTCATTTTCTTGGATTGTTGTGGGGAATCAGGCTGCACAAAGTTTAAAGCAACAGGCAAGCATACTCCATACAATTTATTTTGAGGACCATACCACAACTTACACCACCACCCCTCCTGCCACTGGTTAGATATAATCAGCTTTTATTATAAAGAATTTCAGGAGGACATAATTTAAGGTGAAATTCATTGACCAGGTAGGAAATTTCAAATTGTAATGCAAGACAAATTATCAACATTGTAACAACAACAATTTTATTAACATTTTATTTTTATTTCATTGCAGTAATTGTTAGTCTTTATTTTGGAGATCTACCTAATCCTACAAGTCCCAGCCTCATGTTCAGCTGCTATGGGTTTAGCTTGGTAAGCGATAGCAACAAAAACATTACGCCATTATTTAGAAAAAAAGAAAGTAATACATACATAAAAAGCAGGTCTCTAGATAAAATATAATGGCACTGATTTCATTAATTGCATTGGGATTCCTGGCTTACTAAAGAATTCTGTAAATTTCTAAAAATATTTTGAGTCAGCAATCACCTAACTTTATTTTGCTTTGTGATTGTAGTACACTATGTCACCCCTGAGAAAGGCAAGAGCATGAAATCACAGGTTTCTGGTCTGCCATCAACCATACTTGAAGTAACTCTGTCTACAGGGTGTTCGTAATCTGTTTTGACAAAAGAAGAGGGGTGATAGTAACCATCAAGATGAACAATATTTACAATGGATCGTAGGGTCGCATTCCACTCTGAGTGTCAGAAAACAGCAAAGTTAGATGTCCAAGTTGAATTTTCAACAGTACAAAGAAAGAGAATTAACGACATCATAAGTTGCACAATCCCATTTATGGAGATCAGGGACAGACTCAAAGTAAATGCTCAAAGTGGCGGCCACGGGTGCCAATTCACACCGGCGAATGAAAGACTGGTGCACCCTCTCGAAGACTCCTGGTGTCGTGTTTATCCTGTCCACTGCAACAACGATTCTCGCGACGAGATCTTCCGTGGAGTCCACAGGCATCTTGTACACCAATGATTTCATGTGCCCCCGGAAGAAGAACTCCAGTGGGTTTAAGTCCAGTGAGCGTGGAGGCCATGCCACAAGTCCGCCACGTCCAATCCATCGTGCGGGATATGTGGCATCATTCAGGAAGTGTCTACTGCACCTTGATAAGCCAATCAGCTGCAACTGTCGCGTCTTTTCTCTGGTAATTTGCATATGGTAAATGCTTGCTGGCGATGTGCTACGTCTCCGGCACGAAAGAAATGACGTCTGAGGTGATGACTTGTGCTTGTTGGACGTATTTCGAAGTTACTCTTTTCTGACACTCAGAGTGGAATGTGACCCTAGGTTCCAGTGTAAATATTGTTCGTCTTGATGGGTACTATCACCCCTCTTCTTTTGTCAAAACAGTTTACGAACACCCTGATTGGAGTAGGATCCAAAAGTTTGGGGACAGCGCCTACCCGTGACAAAGCAAGCATGTAGTTTAAGTTACAGCGTCTGAAATACATCCTGACATCTCTCCCCTCCGTAGTCAAACTGGTTTGGGGCCAGTGGAAAGTTATTGGAACAATTATGCGCACAGACGTTTGTTGCTGTGGTTAGTCTTCTGCGATGTGAGAAACATGGCTTCACATTGTAACACTAAATTTTATCAGCATTTGGGTAAAACAGCCGCAGAGACCTTTGAAATGCTTTTGAAGGTGTACAGTCACTGTACGATGGCGAGATCAAAGGTGTACGAGCGGTATTGGCGTTTCAGAGAGGGTTGAGAATCCATCACAGATAATGAGCACTATGGTCGACATGTGACTGCATGCAAGGGTGCGGGAAGGGGGGGTTACCCTGCTAGTTCCTTGTGGACTGCTTAATAGTTACGCTTTGCACTGCCCCCAGTTCTGATAGGAGAAAAAGGGGAAGGGAATCTCACCACAATTTGCTGCTGGCTACCATGCTCAGAGAAGTTCAGTACCCTGCTAGTTCCTTGTGGACTGCTTAATAGTTACCATTTGCCCTGCCCCCAGTTCTGATAGGAGAAAGAGGGGAGGGGGAACTCACCACAATTTGCTGCTGGCTACCATGCTCAGAGAAGTTTAGTACCCTGCTAGTTCCTTGCGGACTGCTTAATAGTTACCCTTTGCACTGCCCCCAGTTCTGATAGGAGAAAGAGGGGAGGGGGAACCTCACCACAGTTTGCTGCTGGCTACCATGCTCAGAGAGGTTCAGTACCCTGCTAGTTCCTTGTGGACTGCTTAATAGTTACCCTTTGCCCTGCCCCCAGTTCTGATAGGAGAAAGAGGGGAGGGGGAACCTCACCACAGTTTGCTGCTGGCTACCATGCTCAGAGAGGTTCAGTACCCTGCTAGTTCCTTGTGGACTGCTTAATAGTCACCCTTTGCCCTGCCCCCAGTTCTGATAGGAGAAAAAGGGGAGGGGGAACTCACCACAGTTTGCTGCTGGCTACCATGCTCAGAGAGGTTCAGTACCCTGCTAGTTCCTTGTGGACTGCTTAATAGTTACCCTTTGCACTGCCCCCAGTTCTGATAGGAGAAAAAGGGGAGGGGATCTCACCACAGTTTGCTGCTGGCTACCATGCTCAGAGAAGTTCAGTACCCTGCTAGTTCTTTGTGGACTGCTTAATAGTTACCCTTTGCACTGCCCCCAGTTCTGATAGGAGAAAAAGGGGAGGGGGATCTCACCACAATTTGCTGCTGGCTACCATGCTCAGAGAAGTTCAGTACCCTGCTAGTTCTTTGTGGACTGCTTAATAGTTACCCTTTGCACTGCCCCCAGTTCTGATAGGTGAAAGAGGGGGATCTCACCACAATTTGCTGCTGGCTACCATGCTCAGAGAAGTGCAGTACCCTGCTAGTTCCTTGTGGACTACTTGAGAACACCCAAGAGGATGTGGCGTAGGCCGCAGGTGAGGCACGCTATTATGGCTGTGCTAACAAAAGCACAGCGCCAAAAGACCGATTGGCAAACAAGAGCTTTCTTTGGCTATGGTCTGGCTCAAAATCTGATTTTGCACTGGCAGTAAATTGCATGCATGTGCTTTCCTCTACAATAAACAATACGAACTGCAGTTCCAGATTTTTTAGCGTGCTACAGCATGGTAGCATATAGTCACCAGCCACCACTGGTTATTTCACAAATGCCTACAACCAAAACCATGGATAACGAGAGATTACTGTACATTGCGAATAGCAGTGGGGATTTATAATGTAACTGAAAATGGTTATATGCCATACTTATATTAGGTGTACCAATAAGTTTTAAACATTTTTTTGTGTGATGTATACCATTAATTTGCATATCCGACATTCCCAGCGTTGTTGTCATGTGACCGTAACTGGTCCCGAGTATAAACTGTGACACAGAAGTTTGCCCAACAGTCAAACGCACTTGCACATTAGTAGGTGAAAGACGGCAAGCGATACTGCATTTATTCGACACTGCATTCATTACGAATTTCATCGAGGTAAAAGTGCTGCAAAGGCATGAGCATCGATCTGTTCTGCTCTGGGGGAGAATATTGTATCGAAAAGCACGTGTGAGTTTTGGTTTAGACTGTTTAAAGCAGGTGATTTTGACGTTAGCGATCGAGAACGCAGCCGAAGGTTGCACATGAGGAACTGCAAGTATTGCTGGATGAAGATTCGTCTCAAACGCAAAAAGAACTAGCTGAACAAGTGGGGGTAACTCAACAAACTATTTCTAATAGTTTACGCGCAATGGGAAAGATTCAGAAGGAAGGAAAATGGGTGCCACATGACCAGAGTCACAGGAAGAAGGATGGGCGTGTCATGAAGTGATCAAATGATCATATATAGAGGATTTTAGGAAGGGAGTGTCTGACCCCAGGTCTTAAACAGCCCTTAGAAATAGGAAGCTCAGAGATTTGCGCTAGACTGCCCGATAGGAAAGTCACACGGAAGCAAAGTAGAAAGAAAGGGGGAGGAAGACGCCCTTATTTATCACCGGGGGCCAGTACCCGGGATCCGACTGCTTAACGTGCCCATCCGACGCACGGCGGACATTTAGCAGGTCGAGCGTTCGTACCTGCCTGGGATCGAATCTGAGGTCCTTTCCGTGGCAGTCATGAACGTTGCTAAATAGGCTACCCGCGGTCTTGTCATGAAGTGTTTGAATCTGTTGAATAAACAACACAGAAAGTCTTTCCTGTGGAAAATCGTTACGGGCGATGAAAATTGGATATGGTACAGCAATCCCAAATGCAAAAAACACTGAGTAGACCACAGTGAAGCAACGACTTCGACACCAAAACGCAATATTCACTCCAAGAAAGTCCTGCTGTGCATCTGGTGGGATATGAAGGGTGTAGTCTATTATGGACTATTGGAACAGGGTTAAACTGTTACTGCTAATCACTACAAGCAACAATTGCTGCAATTGAACCAGGAAATCTGTCGGAAACGTCCATTCACAGGCAAAGGATTGCGTCCTGTGAAATTACTGCATGACAATGCTACGCCACATGTCGCAAAATCGGTCAAGGAAATGTTATTGATGCTTGGTTGGGAAGTTTTAGAGCACCCGCCGTATAGTCCTGACATGGCCCCTTCAGACTATTTGTTCTGATGGATGCAACATGGTTTGTCTGCTGTATGGTTCAGGACATGTGACGAAGTGCAAAAATGGGTTGACGACTTCATCGCATCACACGACAAAGTATTATTCACGGCTGGAATCCGTCAGCTGCCCGACCTATAGCAGAAGATGATAGATAATGACGGTCCATATTTTCATTCATAAAGGTATTGTTGTTTTCTCTCAAATTATATGTTGCGCTGTCTAAAAATGCTTTAAAACTTATTTGTGCACCTAATACTAGCCTAGAGAAATGAGCGTGCCTGGAGACCAAACGGTTGTGCAGGTGATCAGATCAAATCAGATCAGATGTAGAGAATTTTAGGAAGGGAGTGTCTGACCCCAGGTCTGAAACAACCCTTAGAAATAGGAAGCTCGGAGATTTGGGCTACAGTGCCCAATAGAAAAGTCACACGGAAGCGAAGCAGGAGACGCCCTTATTTACTACCAGTGGGCAAGTACCCGGGGCCCGACTGCTTAACGTGCCTATACGACGCACGGCGGATATTTAGTGTTTCGAGCGTTCGTACCTGCCTGGGATCGAACCTGAGGTCTTCTCTGTGGCAGTCATGGACGTTGACCACTAGGCTACCCGTGGCCCCTGGGTGGCGCAGGTGAAATTTACAGAGCAGTATATATACAACTTGAGGACCGGCTTTCAGTTAGTAGAATGCTCGGAGTCAGGATGGGAAAATCTGCCAATTTATTGGAGTTCAATAAAGGACAAATTGTGATTGCACAGCGTGGCTTGTGGGTATGTATCAAAAGTGGTGCACAGATGGCCAAACGATGAACCATCATTTAGCAGTGCGTCGTCTGCAGCTCACTGATACCAGAGGAGAGTGGAGACTGCTGCACATTGTTCATAGCAATCGTAGGGCACAGTGCGACAAATCACTCGCACCTATAACAGTGGTAATCAAGGCAATGTATCACAGCACACAGTTTATCGCAGCCTTCTGTGCATGGGCCTGCATAGCCGAAGACCCAACCGGGTCTGCACGATCACTGCATGTCATCGCCAACAACGCATGAAATGTGGCCCAAGATCATCGAGATTGGTCTGTGGACGACTGAAAGAAAGTGGCCTCGTCTGACGAATCAAGATTCCTGATGCATCTCGTAGATGGCCGAGCGTGGATACGCTAATTACCAATAGGGGTTATTGCACCTAGATGCACTGTTGGGCGGAAACAGGCAGGCGGCAGCGGTGTTATGCTGCGGGCGATGTTTTCTTGGGACACTTTAGGCCCCATTATCCCTGACGACAGTCAGGTATCTGTGCAACTGTGTTCACTGCTTGTGATGGCCATTACCAACAGGATAATGTGTCATGCCACATTACCAGAATCATCAAGGAGTGGTTCAAGGAACAAGAACAACAAAGAACACTTAATGAATTTTAAAATTAAGAGAAGCACAGAAAAATCTGAAGACAGAAAAAGTGCATGTCAGTAACATACCTTTGCAAGCAGTCATTAAATATTTCTCCCCCTACAGCATCAATAACCACTTTCACACCCACATTATTGGTCATGCTCATAACAGCATCAGTGATCTCCTTTTTGTTGTAATTTATAGCTGAAAATGCCCCTTTGTCACGCAATAATGAAGCGTTGTTCTCTGTATCACATGCACCAAGTACCTAAAAGACACAAAACATATTACAATTAAGTGGTTGATTATATCCTTCATAAGATGCTTTTAAGTGAAAAAAAAGAACAAAGATTTACTAAATCTCAAATATAAACGATCAAGGGAGTTTAATTAGCAATTTGTGTATTATCTGCTACTTCCATAAAAACTACTATTCAGTACATATAACATAAAGCCAACACTACAATCTGAAGAATTGCACATATTCGGGGGGGGGGGGGCAGAAGTTTTTAGATTTAGTTTTCTGTCTACTGCAATAAAAATGAAAATAAATGGCCACATGAAAACCAAATGCAGTAGAAACTATTTTATATGTTTGTGATGTACACAGTCGAGTCACATTATTGTGACCACCTCCCACTTTTGACGTCATCAGCGCGTAGCCAATGAAAGATGGCACATGTCGCAAGCTGGCTTGGAGGGTATATAAGGTGTGCTGTAGGCATTCTGAAAACATATCACTCGTTGCTGTCATGGATAAAAGGAGCGATTTATCAGATTTGCTAAAAGGGATGATTATCCCCTTTTGGGCCAAGGGTGGCAGTATTTCTGAAACAGTGCAGTTTGTCAACTGTTCGCGTGCTGCTGCTGTGGTTAAAGTGTATTGTGATTGGAGAAATGGCACCATTGTGAAGAAGTGATGTGGGAACTGTGGAGCACCACATGCCATTGATGTGAGAGGCGAATGTCGGCTTCGAAGGTGCAAGAGGGCCGATCGACACACTACAGTGGAGCAGCTCACTGGCAGAATGAACCAGGGGGCTATAGGAAGTGTGTCTAAAACAGCAATTCGGCAAACCCTGCTGCGTATGGGCCGCCGATGCAGACAGATGGTCACTGCACCTATGCTAACAAAGGTGCATCGGCAGAAAGGGCTTACACTTGCATGACAGTATCGGAATTGGACCTCTGTTGATTGGCAAAGGATTGCCTTCTCCAATGAGTCACGTTTTCTGCTTTATCAAACTGATGGACATTGGCATATAAGGCAAGAAACATCTGAGAACAAACACTCTTCAACTATTGCTGGAAGAACACAAGCTTGTGTGGGCAGTGTTATGGTCTAGGGAATGGTTTCATGCCATTTTCTGGGTCCACTCACACCTATGGAAGACTCTATTGGATTGAATTTATTATGAATCCATCCTTACAGACCACGTACACCCAAACATGCTGAATGTCTTCCCTGGGGCGGATGGGATCTTCTAGCACGACACTGCGAGATGTCACACAGCTAGAAATGTCCGAGAGTGGTTGGAAGAGCACGATGAAGACTTCAAAGTACTTCCCTGGCCCCTAATTCCCCAGATTTAAACCCAATTGAGCATTTGTGGGACCACCTCGATCATGTTGTTCGCTCTCCTCCACCATGCACCCTCCTCCAGCAGCTGTCAGATGCACTACAGTCAGCATGGCTCCACATACCTGCATACCTGTGAACACCTTCCAGCACAATGTTGAGTCACTCCCAGCCTGTCTAGCTGCTGTACGCGCTGCACACTGCGGTTACTCTGGATATTGGCCACAATTATGCGGCTCGACCGTGTCTATCCATAACAATTCGAGATACTTTCAACTAGATTAACTAACTAGAGCAATACAAATTATAATAAAATAAGAACTTACATGAATACATAGTGGCAGTGAATCCTGAAGCAGACATTATAAGCAAATACTTTTTCACTGTGTTTTTGATGACATTTAACATTTGTGAAAAAACATCTGTTTTATAAACTCTACAAATTCTTCAGAATAAGAACTCAGTAGTGTAGCAGCTATGTCTTCTTTTCTAATGCTCCCTGAATGAAGTACTGTGTTTCACAGCATGCCAATTAGATTCAATATTTTGTGTATTTGCACATGATTTTGGATCCACAAAATGTTCTGAATGGTTAACATTTTGATGTACGTAATAACCATCATCCGACAAACTGGCATATGCCTTCCACTGATCTGTGATAATAGTTATTCCCCTTTGGCCACATTTTTTTTTAATTATATGAATTAAGTACTTCACTGAACATTCGTTTTGTGGACATAACTCCAAATGGAAGTCTTTGTAGAGCTAGCGAACGCAACGTCTACGTGAGTAGGCAAGCACAGGCAATATTGGAAAGAACACTCCTTTCTTTGTACATCAATCAATGGAACAAGCCTTTTTGCTCTTTAATAATGCAAATTTCACACAGAAAGTAATTATTTATCTGGCCCTTGCTAAAAATTGCACTATTTTCCATGACCAGTACACTTGTTTTCATGGCAGAGTAAGGATCGCATTATCGCTTTTTAGTCTCTAATTACACTGAAAATGCATGGTTTTCCATAACTTCTTGCAATACCTACAAACAAAATGATTTTTCCCTTTGTTAAAAAAGAAATTCAAGTTCAAAATTGAAACTTTATTCACCATCGCCGACTTTCATTTCCTGTCAAGTGGTTTTTTTCTGCAGAATGAGCAAGTAGTGGCATTTTTTAACTTTAATTTCGCTTTAAGCAAAAGAAATTTTTTTTGCTGTCCTCCGATAAAGCAAAAGGTGACTAAAAAATGGGGAAAGCACACATTATAAGGGAAGTTAAATGTGGAAAATCAGCACTGCAATAAACCCTCAAGTGAAACAATTTTACAAATCATGGAAATGACACAGATTCCAGCATGGACAAATTAAGTACTGGTTTTGAAATTTCATTTCGAAAAGCTTGTTCTCTGCTGATTGGTTTTAAGAAGATACTATTAGAAATAAGAAAACACATGCAGCTCATTAGAAAAAATTCTTAAAAAAAAAAGACATTTTTTCACTATCACCAATGGTATTAAAAACATGGAACATCATAAGAAATTTTTTTAAAAGCAAATAAGAACGTAATCAGGGTGGAATAACAACAAAACAAGGAACTTTATCAGAAAAATTCCAAAATGCGGAAACAGAAACCGATGGAACACCTAGCAGTCATTTCCGGCAGCATTTCCCCCTGTTTTTTAAATCACTGGCCACCCTATCTTAATTTTTCAACCTCTTTCTTAAAATTGTTCATTGCAGGAAAGAATTCTACTACTACTCCAGGACTTTATGAAAAAATAGGAAAAATTAAGGACTTTCAACACCTGGAAAGGGAAATAAAATTTCAGGACGTTTCTGGGATTTCAGGGGCTGTGATAACTCTGTCACATGACCAAAGATGTTAAAGACATACAAAACGTATAGACAAAACATCCAAGAAATGGCGCGGCATTGAAAACATCCAAAAAACATGCCCTAAAAAGTTAATGAATGTTACAACCTTGAAAACGCAAAAATAAACTGTACGCACATCATTAAAAAGATTATTCCACCGAGACTTTTGGTTTCCATAGTGCAGGGTGTCCAAATAATGACTGAGCTGAATGTATGAATTGCAGTAATAAAGAAATTTTGAATGAAATTACAGTAAAAATGACCCCCCATGTGGAAGTGCTCTGCGTCTGTTAACCTTCATGTCTCCCCACCCCGAGGCGCATACGCAGCTGTCGTTCCAAGTGAAGGTCATCCTGAGCGCTTGGCCAATGTGTTGATTGATTACTCATCTTGGCACAAGGACAATGGTGTTGACAGTTGAACAGAGAGTGTTTTTGGTGGAACACGTCTTTCACAGTGATGACAAGTACACGGATGAAGTGCTAAAACATTTTGCTAGGAAACTTTGTAAGGAAGACATCCCCCATTGTAATGCAGCACATCAACTCATAGTAAAATTTTGGGAAACTGGCAGTGTTCTGGATACTCCCTGCACCAATAGATCTCCACGGCAGATGAGACAGTACATGTTATCCAGGACAGGATACAAAAGAGTCCACAAAGTCCATGAGGCAGCTGTCGCAACAAGCTAATGTGCCAAAGAGTACAGCCCACAATATTCTGGAAAGGAAGTTGCATTTCCACTTGTACAATGTGTCAGCTGAAAGAAACACACCATGAGGCCTGTGTTCGGTACTGCAGGTAGTTCCACGAGTTCCTATCTGAAGAAGGTGAGGACATTCTGGGCATGACTTTCTTTACAGATGAGGCATGGTTTTACCTGTTTCTGTGGGGAGCACTAAAGAGGAAGGTGTAAGCAGGTAATCCACATACACTTCAAGAGCTACAGGCTGCAATAATGACCTACATCCAACAAATCACACCACATACCCTGAGAAAGGTCTTCACCAACATGCAGAAGCATGTGCAGACATGTCTGAACGTCGGTAGGGACCATCTCCAACACCTCGTGTAGGAACCACTTCATACACTTCAAGAGCTACAGGCTGTAATAAAGAACCGCATCCAACAAATCACACCACATACCATGAGAAAGGTCTTCACCAACATGCAGAAGCGTGTGCAGACATGTCTGGATGTCAGTGGGGCCCATTTGCAACACCTCCTGTAGGAACCATTTCATGCACTTCAAGAGCTACAGGCTGCATCCAACAAATCACATCACATACCCTGAGAAAAGTCTTCACCAACATGCAGATGCATGTGCAGACATTTCTGGACGTCAGTACGGACCATCTCCAACACCTCGTGTAGGAACCACTTCATACACTTCAAGAGCTACAGGCTGCAATAACGACCCACATCCAACAAATCACACCACATACCCTGAGAAAGGTCTTCACCAACATGTAGAAGCGTGTGCAGACATTTCTGGACGTCGGTAGGGACCATCTTCAACACCTCCTGTAGGAACCACTTCATACACTTCAAGAGCTACAGGCTGTAATAAAGACCCACATCCAACAAATCACACCACATACCCTGAGAAAGGTCTTCACCAACATGCAGAAGCATGTGCAGACATGTCTGGATGTTGGTGGGGCCCATTTCCAACACCTCCTGTGGGAACCAATTTGACATGGTAAGTGTTACTTTTCAGTGCACAGTTATTTTTCAGACACCCAGTAATTGGAGTCTCTGTAAACACTACATTTCTGAGCTGGAAAATATTACACTTATCAGATGCATAACTGAATGACAATTCAGGATAAAATAAGTAAACCAAAACACAAACTAATGTAACAGATAGTCTCAAACCTTGGCCTTGAACAAGTTTGCTGCTATATCAACCGCTGCTAAACCTAATCCACCAGCCGCTGCCGTGACCAGCACGTTATCCCTAAAAATAAGGAAAAACTGCTTAAGAGTGGTTAACATTTTTAAAACATGAATACTGGACATATTTTGTAAAAGAACATGATCCAAGAAATGCATGAAAAAAAAAAAACTTTTACTAGTGCATCATAGCTATATGCATATCTGAAGGACTTCAGCTGGCAAAGCATAACACATTTAGTATTCTCCCTAGATTTTTTTTTAGCCAGGTAGCAAGAAATTTTAGCTGAGTGGTACTTTTAACGACCCCTTCTCCAATCGAAAAAAAAAAAAAAAAATGTTTTCCTTAACATTATTATACATCTTTAGTGCTGTGGTAGGCATTAATGCAGCATAACATGATAAACAGTTAGAAAATTGCACAAAAATGTACACTCTATAATAATATCTTGGGCTATTTACTGCGTAAACTATCACTAAGTTCATGTGCATAAATACCATAGTAATAAATATTAGCTTGCCTTTCAAGGTTAGCTTCTATTGAACATTTTCTTCCACATCAGGAAATCCTGATGTGGAAGAAAATGTTCAATAGAAGCTAACCTTGAATGGTAAGCTGCTATGTATTACTATGTACAAAAAGGTTTTAAAAAATGAGTATTTAGTAACAAATTATATTCGACACAAATTTCTTTTACTTTTTTTTTAAATAGATTGAAGCTTTAATAACCACCATAAGCAACTCAAAAGGCTATAAAGCAGTCACTTGTCCCTAATTTAGGCCTACTGGTTCCAGGGAAAGGAGAAAACAAGTACCGTAAGACAAACACAACATCCATGCCTCACCGGGATTCGAACTTGGACCCTTCTCGAAAGAATGGTCATAAGCCAGCGCTTAGACCACTGTGCCACCAGGGCAGTAACACAGATTTCAGCCAGTTTTCATCAACACTGATGGTGTATGTGGGAATAAGTTTTCCATTTTTACTATTATGTGCATTGTGAAAACATTCATTAAAGGATAATAGCTGTGGAATAAATCTCGCTCTTAAGACCTGACCTTTGATCCCATTTCGATTATATTCAACACAACCGGTTCAGTATACCTCCGAAATAAAATGAAAAAGTTTTGTCGCAATCCAAGCATTTTTACGTAAATTATGATGCATAAGGGCTATGGAATAGATTCCGCTTCTAAGTCCTAAATCTTTCACCCCATTTCGCCCATTTTCAATAGGATTCGTCCCCAGGCAGGCCCCTACAACATACTAACATTTCATCCAAATCGAACCTTTTTTACGTTAGTTATGACGCATAACAGCAGTGGAATGGATCCCGCTCCTATGTCCTGACCTTTGAGCCCATTTCGTTCACTTTCAATAGGAGTCCTTCCCAGGTATTCTCCTACCACATACTAAAATTTCATCAAAATCAAACGATTTTTACGCAAGTTATCGTGCGGATGGACATACGCACACAACGCGTGACGTAATGAGGCAGATGGGAATCGCGACCATATGCTCGAAAGAGTGTGATGTCATAAAACTTTAATAGGATCCACACACAATGTGTGACATAATGAGACAGATGGCATGACCGCGCGCCAACACCTCAATCGCGAGAGTGTGCCGTCATAAGATTTCTAAGCATGGGTAACATTAATGGGACGACGCCATGGCACTAAAAACGTGGTAATTCGGGGTGGTTATTTAACCCACTAAACGAATTTTCCTAAAGTCGAGAGCAAGCTAAATTGATTTTTTGTACCAGAAAACGGTAGGTTAACGACTTTCATCAAAATCCTTACAGCCGTTTTCAACATAAAATTTACACACATACAAGAAATGCTCCTTTAATACTGTAGTATGGGATAAGGGCGATGGAATGGATCCTGATCCTATGCCCTGACCTTTGACCCCATTTCGTCCATTTTCAACAGGGTTCGTTCCCAGGTGGTCCCCTACCACATACTAAAATTTAATCGAAATTGAACCATTTTTACGCACGTTATGACGCATAAGGGCAATGAATGCCTCCTACGTCCTGACCTTTGACCCCACTTCCCTCATTTTCAATAGGGTTCATTCCCAGGTGGTCCCTTGAGACATACTAAAATTTAATCAAAATCAAACCCTATTTACGCAAGTTATGATGCATAAGGGCAATGGAATGCATCCTGCTCCTATGTCCTTACCTTTGACCCCGATTCACCCATTTTTTATAGGGTTCGTCCCCAGGTGGTCCCCCTGTCACATACTAAAATTTCATCGAAATCGAACCATTTTTACGTGAGTTATCGTGCGGACAGACAGACGGACGGACAAAGCTGGAGCATATACGCTTCTTCAACCTACGGTTGGAAAGCGTACAAAAACAAAAAATTACAGGTTACCTACAAGTGTGCTTTATCTTTGCCAAAGATCTCTAACAGTCTGCCAAAAAAATTTGCCTCTGACAGTTTACTATCTTCACCATTAGAACAATCAGACCATCTTGTTTTAGGTCCTTGGATTGTGACCAGCTGCTTTGAAATGAAACACCCACAATAGAAACTTTTTCCCTCCCATATAACACATACACACCTGCAAATACTCTCAGTAAATTCCTATTAACATCTTCTTCAGAAGAAACACGAAACTTAGATTATGTTTCTACGTTACTAATCCTGCCATTCAATTGAATCCATCTGATTTTTTCATGGCATTCCTCTTGCCCAGTGGCATAGCAAAGGTATGTGGCACCAAGGAGCAAGATATACAATATATGGTCATTAGAAAACAACACAGACACTTGAGAAAGTGTTTTAGGGAAGTAACTTAAGTACCCAGCAAGCACCTGCCTTACAAAAGTTTGCTCTATTTCTATACTGAATATATTCTGAGAGTTTATATTCAAAGCAAATTAAATTTCATATCATAACACACTTAAAAACATTAAGCTAGAGATAAGACAGTGTAAAATGAGTATATACAGTAAATTCTGGTTAATTGGGACACATTGAGACTACAACACTTTGGCCCGATTAAGCAGCTGCCCCAATTATGCAAAATTTTATCCCTAAGAGCTAAGTTGGGATGTTCTTCAAGAAATGCCCAAAATAAACGGCTGCCCTGATTAACCGCTGGCCCAATTAACTGGAATCTACTGTATTATGAATCACTGTTGGGCCAAATCAAGGAGAACCAAAGTAGTGTAACATTTAACAAAATGGCAAACAAAAAACAAAAATAAAATAAAAAATTGCCACCCTGGTGCCAAGTGGTCAGAACCACTGGTCTCTGGCAAATCATCAGTGTTGGACCCAGGTTTGAGTCCTGCAAGAGGCATGGGTGATGTATTTGTCTTACAGCTCTGTATATCCCCCCCCCTACCTAGAGCCAATGGCCCTAAATTAGGGATGTGGAACTGCCTACAGCCAGGGCAGACTGGCCAGGGCGTCAGCTTACCTGATGGCAAATGGGCCCCTGATGAAGTGGGCCACCTTAAACATTAGACAATATGCGCAAATCATTTCTGTATCTTCTAGCAAATGTGAAAGACTTTGTAATAAAAGGAATTTTAGAATCACTTCAGTTAGGTCTTCAGTTTCAATCACAGCAATAACCTCATTATTATTCTTTATAATTGTTGGGCCTTCTCTAACCCAGTTTGGTCTTACAAAACACTCTTCTTGATCGTGGCTCCTTCCAGGTCACCATTCGGTAGTGAATACGAAAAGCAAGGAGCGAATGAGAACAGTAGAAATATCTCAAGAGTTGAACATATTCTTAATAATATATAGAACATATTCTTCTTATCAGTCAACGTCAGCCATAGATTACTAAAACTCAAAATTTATATATTCAAAACACATAAAATTTTAAGGACCTTTTAGTAGCTTGAAAATTTAATAGAAATTCCAATATTATTATTATTGTATGCAATAATATTGGAGTTTCACTATATTTTACATTTTACTGCCAGCAATATGTACAATATATGAACACTATAATTATTAAAAAATATAAATTTATTTCACAAAATTTTTAATTGTACCTCCCCCCGCCCCCATGTATTTTTTGAAAAAAAGAGTCTTATAAAAATTCAATGATAGCCTTATAGTTGTGAGTGGGCCCCCTTTGTCTCCTGGTAACCAATATTTTTAGACCCAGTCCACCACTGCTTACAACCCTTGGTGCTCTTCATCACACACACACACACATTGGATTTCAATTGCAAAGGAATTTTCCAGATGCAAAAAGTATGTTTCCATACTATAAAATTACTTGAAGTGGCATATTTCCAACTTTCACAGCAATATCATTCTAACATTTTTAGTGCCCCCATAGGCTGGCGTCCAGGACCAATAGCCCCCCTCCCACTTTGATTAACAGATATCAATAAAAAAAGATGAGGCGGTGACTTGCTCGTTACAGCAAAATAACTCATTTAAGTTGGTAAGATCAGATCTGCCAACCTTCAAAATCAGAAAATCGGGAGATTTTCACAGCTCATAAAATCACACGAGTGCTATTGTTTATCGACATTTTCCAGACGTAAGAAAAAATTTCCAGAAACTCCCTGGTGAACGGGTTAGCATATTTACAGACACGCAAACAAAAACGGGGGGGGATAAGCACTTGTTTAAAAAAATAAGGACTTTTAAGGGCCTTAGAAACGGAAATAAAAAATAAGGAGTTTTTAAGGACTCTTAAGGACCGTACGAACCCTGGTATTACCAGTTTGTCTATCAAAAACCATAACTTTGGTTTTCTAAGCGAGAGAAAATTTGACGAAGACAAAGAGATAAAAGGTAGATGGGGCAAGATCCAGGAAATGGGGGTTAGGGGCTCAAAACATTTCCCATTCCAGCTCGTGCAATTCTTGCTGGGTCCGTAAAGCAGCATGTGGACGAGTGTTATCCTGGTGGAAAACAACTCCATGGCTAATAATGAACGCTGGGCACTTTTCCTGCAGTGCAGCATAAAAACAGTACAACTGTGGGATGTAAGCATCCACTGTGATGGTACTGTCCTGTGTTAAGAGTTCACTGTGAATCACACCAGCAACTCAGCATCACCTTCCATCCGTGCTCTTTGTTGTGTAACGTTCATGTATGTGACCAATTTTTCACCACCCCTGACCAACCAATACAAAAAGCCCTCGCACTTTTCTTTATCACACAGAGCAAAGCAATGGGGTATTTTTCACACAGAGCAGAAGCAATGGGGTATTTTTCACACAGAGCAGAAGCAATGGGGTAGCATTGTATCCGATTCTGGTCAGTCAAAGCATGGGATACCCACTTGCACAGTTTACAAGGACATCCCAACTTCTATCAGGCATTATTGGTCATATGGGAGGTCTTTGGTTCCTCTGGCAGTTCCTGTAGTCAGTGGTGAACTGGAAACCCCTCGCAAAAATAAGTTCGAGGCCCTTTTGAGAAAGTCTTTCAAGCTTTTAATTACTGAAAATCTGGAATTCTATATTATTATCATGGGTGTTTTAATAATACAAATTCTTTGGAACCTACAGGTATTTTCATAAAAACAAAATTATTGTGCTTTATTGATTGTAACATGTAATTAAAAATGGTTGCCCTAATTTTATAACAATACAAAGTACTACAAAAAAAAAAAAAAAAAACTTACGCCAAAGTTAATCATATGCAAATGTTATTCCTTTAGGAAATTAAAGAAGTCATCTTTGAAATGTCTCACCAACAACACATAAAATACGTAACTGCTGTTAGTTGCATCAAACAAAGGTCTTCACTCTTTCCACGTTTATAAGGGAGTCACGGAAAAAGTATCATTGGCCGCCACCGGGAATCGAACCCAGGGTCTCCCAGTTACGCGCCGGATATGCTCCCACTACACCACAGCAGCCTCGAATTCCTCCAGACTCACACACGCTAACTGCCAAGCCAATTTGGCAGGTTGCCTCTTGGTGCCCCGCACAATGCCGGGGATTCACCAAAGATGGTAAGCAGCAACTGAAGAAATAATTAGAAGGCGAATGAATAATTAATACAGACATTTAACGTGGACCAGGAACATCAAACAAAGATCTTCGCTCTTTCCACGTTTATAAGTGAGTCACGGAAAAATTCTCATTGGCCGCCACCGGGAATTTCTTCAGTTGCTGCATACCATCTTTGGTGAATCCCCGGCATTGTGCGGGGCTCCAAGAACCAACCTACCAAATTGGCTTGGCAGTTAGCGTGTGCGAGTCTGGAGGAATTAGAGGCCGCTGTGGTGTAGTGGAAGCATATCCGGCACGTAACTGGAAGACCCTGGGCTCGATTCCCGGTGGCGGCCAATGAGAATTTTTCTGTGTCTCACTTATAAAGCGTGGAAAGAGCGAAGACCTTTGTTTGATGTTCCTGGTCCACGTCAAATGTTTGTATTAATGCTGTTAGTTGGTTGGCTGGAGTTTATAGGAGCAAGAGTCTCATGGGCCAAAGAATGTCATGCTAAACGGCTTGCATCAGAAACAAAAGCAAAATAAAAATATAACAAAAGATAAGGTGCAAAACAGAAACATGACAAAAAAAGTGGTCTAAATAGTAGACTATCAGACAATGGACAACACAAAATGAAAAACGTCGCACATAACCAGTGGTGTAACCATGTTTCAAAATCTGGGGGGGGGGGATTCCCCGATCACACATACACATATTATATACAATATTATATACATACCAGTCCTCCCAGCAGAAGTTGCACATGCAATCAAGAACATGAAGCAGAGAAAAGCTCCAGGAGAAGATGGAATTACTGTAGACATCATACAAGAAACAAGTGGAGAAATTGAAACAGTACTCGCCCAAATTTTCCTTCGATGCCGTAATGAAGGGAAGATTCCTGAAGATTGGAACAACGCTACAATGATCATGCTACATAAAAAAGGTGACATTGAGGATCTCAGGAACTACAGACCTATCAGCCTCCTATCAGTGGTTTATAAAATCTTCACTAAAGTTCTTTCACACCGCTTGAAGGTAACACTGGACATGGCTCAACCGAGAGAACAAGCTAGATTCAGGAGTGGCTACAGCACAATAGATCATATCCACGTATTGAGAGAACTAATTGAAAGAGCGAGGAATATGAACTTCCATTGTGCATGGCTTTTATCGATTATGAAAAAGCCATTGATTCGGTGAAACCATCAGCAGTTTCAGTGGCTCTGAAATCCTGCGGTATTGAAGATGCATACATTAATATTATTAATAACATCTATGAAAATGCAAGTGCAAAGATTCGGCTGTTTGAAAGTACAACACACATAAAAATTGGAAAGGGAGTGAGACAAGATGACACCATATCTCCCAAGCTCTTTAATGCCACATTGGAAAATGTCTTTCAATCACTGAACTGGGAAAACAAAGGAATAAAGATTAATGGAGATTATCTAACCCACCTTCGTTTTGCTGATGACATAGTCATTTTTGTAACTACCCCATCAGAGCTGCAGAGTATGATCCAGGAACTTGCTGACAAGAGTAAAGAAGTGGGATTAAAAATGAACTTTCAGAAGTAAAAGTGACGTTCAATGCTTTTACACGAAATGAAGATTTATCGATTGATGGAGAAAAGCTGGAGACAACAGGTACGTACGTTTATCTTGGACAGCAGATATCAAGTGAGGGTCACATTGATGAAGAAATTAATCAGCGCACAAAACTTGCCTGGAGAGCTTTTGGAAGAAACAGCATAATTTTCAAGAGCAATATGCCATTATGTCTTAAAAGAAAAGTGTTTGATCAATGCATCCTTCCAGTGCTTACGTATGGTGCAGAGACTTGGACCTAAACTAAAAGAGACATACAAAGGCTGCAGACAACTCAAAAAAGCATGGAGAGGTGCATGCTTGGTGTAATCAGGAGAGATAAGAAGAGGAACTCGTGGATCCGAAAAATGACAAGAGTGGAAGACATCATGATCAGAGTTAAATCCCTGAAATGGCAATGGGCTGGACATACTGCCAGAAGGACAGACCATCGATGGACAGCCGAAATTTTAGATTGGATTCCAAGGGACAAGAAAAGACCCAGAAAAAGACCACATGGGAGATGGGTGGATGAAATTCGAAAGTATGCAGGAGTGACATGGAGGAGACTGGCACAAGACAGACCGTTGTGGAGGAAACTTGGGGAGACCTTCGTCCAGCAGTGGATTGATAATGGTTGACGATGATGATACATACTATATAAAATAGAGTTTGGAGACACCCCCACCCCCACCCACACACACACACACAGAAGCAAAGCCGTTGCTGAAGCGCGATCTAATGGGCACAACATAGGCGCCTCTGTTGGCAAATTGTGGAACTTAGCGAACACAACTGTAAAACTATCATAGACAGGGCAGAAACGCAAACTACAGAGTTGTAGAATTGACTTTGCTTATTAGGAACTGATATCACTGTTTTGTTAAGTACACATTATACACATGTTTGCATTCTACGAAAAATTACAATCTTATATTATTAAATTCAGTTGGTTCACATTATAAAGTGTGCATTATATCCCCGAAAAATTGGGGGGAAGGGTGTTCCTTTACACTGGGGATCCCCAACTCTGAAAATGTGGGGTCCTGACCCCCCAGTGGTTACGCCAATGCAAGTGTGACAGCGTCTAAGGACCTTTTCCAATTTATACAAAAATACAGAACATAAATAAGCAAATAAGTAACAATTAAGAACTACACCACAAAAATTTCAAAACTTCCTTTTTTTTTTTTTTTTTTTTTTTTTATTGGAGGTTTAACGACCACCGTGAGCAACTCAATGGGCTATAAGCAGTCGCCCGTCCCTAATTTAGGGTCACTGGTTCCAGGGAAGGGAGAGAACCAGTGCTGTAAGACAAACACAACATCCATGCCTCACCGGGATTCGAACCCGGACCCCTTACGGACGAACAATCATAGGCCAGCGCCTTAGACCACTGCGCCACCAGGGCGGCACAAAACTTCTTAAATTGTTTTCTCTTGAATATAAAAAACGCATTTAACATCATGCCACAATATTTTGCAGATAGTAAAAAGTCCCCGCAAAAAACATATTTTAGTTTATTATATTCTGAAGAATGCATAGTTATATGCAAATGGCTA
This sequence comes from Macrothele yani, assembly GCA_039090855.1. Classification (NCBI taxonomy): domain Eukaryota; kingdom Metazoa; phylum Arthropoda; class Arachnida; order Araneae; family Macrothelidae; genus Macrothele; species Macrothele yani. The sequence goes on from CM077019.1 coordinate 13,231,306, forward strand.
CAATACACAATTTCTTATACTCATTGGTATAAAAATCTCATTCATTGAACGCAGGTTTCTTTCGCATTCTCTTGTTAATATGCATGTATAGGAACTATTATTACGGCTGCGGAATGAGGCCTCTAGTCATCTGGAGTAGCTGCTTTCCCGTCATCCCGTTTTTATGAACTAAAACCGCGAACATATTTCCAAATATTTTGCTTATTTATTGAAAAGAAAAATTGCTTTTCTTTTTAATGCTTCATTCAAAGCTGTCATGAAAATTCCCGGTTATTTCCTTAACAAACTTTCATATGAAATTTCCGCTAAACATTTTGTAAAATATTTCTGCTGAGGATAGAGGCCATTTTGATCATGAGCCTCCCCCCACACACACACACACACATACATACACACAACGCGGGGTCATCAGTACACCCCTGTCCGTAGTGTTGCATCAGGCTTGGATGATAGCACTTGTTGCAGTGTAACATGTTCAACCTTACTGGGTCTGCCACTTCTAGATGCATAAGACAGATACCATACACTAGTGTCGAATTTCCTGTACCAGTCATAGCAAGTACTCTGTCTGATAATAACGTAACCAAACACGTTTCGCAATTTTCCAAGTGCGTCCATAACTTAAAATTTTTTTTTTTAATTTCACAGTGTCGACATATACTCGTCGAAAAGCCAAGCAGAAATACATCGAACGTAGTGTACGCGGAAAAGTAGCTTGTCTGCTTTCGATCAACACCGCAATGTCCGCGGCAGAACGCACGAGAAAGTGTCAGGAGCGAAAGAAAATGGTCGCGGCACAGCCCGCGGCAGAACGCACGAGAAAGTTTCAGGAGCGAAAAGAAAATGGCCGCGGCGCAGCCTGCGAGCAGTTCGGCGGCAGTGACGCACGAGCCCATTGACATGGAGCATCAGCAACGAACCTAATAAAAACCAGTAATTGGGCATGTATGAATAGTGACACTTTAAACGACTTAATGATGATTAGATGCAATGGCACTTCAATTGAAGATTTCGATCCTCAAAATGCTATTCAATTGTGGTGGGAAGATCAGACACAGTACATGTCAGTGGTAAACTGTATCAACATTATTAGTGTCACTTTATGTATATATATATATATATATATATATATATCCTAGCTTTTGTCCAGTTGTTTTAAATATTATTAAAATAAATGAGACATCTAAATTCAATGGCCTCTCAAAAATAAATTACGTATGTGCAGGGGTGCAGAAAATTTTCAAGGCCCAATATTTCCCCAGAACGCAATTTTTTTTTCTGTCCGAAATTTCCCCCAAAACTGTAGCGGACTTTCATACAAGTTTAAGCGAGTATTAGATCTATATGTTGATGATTAAGAACTCATCCTTAAAAGCCTATTACTTAAAAATTTGAAAAAAAAACCAAAAAAAAAAAACCTAATATTTATTTTAGATTCAAAATGTCTGAAACATTTTTGGGTCTAGGTGAAAACAGTGGTGGGGCAGAGAGGCTGAAAAATAAACAGCTAAAAAATTCAATTAACTATAATTTATTTCATTCTAGCATTTCAGGCGCATAACTGTGTCAGATAATTTTACTGAATGAAATTTAAATTACACTTAAATCCTTTGAAAAATGCATGGGTCATTCGCTTTAAAATGTGCGGAACCTCTAATAATTTTTCAGATCGGCGCCTACGACACATAAGCTGCCATTAGTTTCGGAATTTTTTTTATTAGCATGACTAGTGGTTGCGCCGTACTTATTACTCATGCCACGCTGTCTACACCTTGGCATTAGTAAAGTCGTTTGGGCTCGGTGAATCATATTCCAGCGGCAGTCTGCAGTACATCACTGTGCTCATAACCTCTTGTATTTATAACATGACATTTTTCAAAATAATTACCTGATTACCGTGCAGTAAATTACTCTCATCTTTCGCGTTATACTTGTTGTTAATAAGTCAATTTTTTGTTTTATTATTATTACTACTATTGTTATTACCTACCCGCGGGCAAAAATTTCCCCAGAACTGCCTTAATTTCCCCCGAACCTCGTTTGCGAGTTCGCACAAATTCTGCACCCCTGCATATGCGTAAATTAAGATAGTAAGAGTAACGATATTACAGCACTGAAAATAGTAAAAAAATCAATCATTTTGGAACAAAAGCAGATGCAATATTTGCAGTCAATCTACTGATCCTATGCAGTAACTGTTCTGCATCTGTTTTTATGAAGATAATGGGGAATAGGTCTCTCATTAGGAAGAAAAAAAAAACATGCTCCCATTTAATTTCATAGAAACATAAGTAGAGAAGTTACTGAATTATTTTTTTTTTAAACTTTGTATGGCCAGTAGATTTTGTCATTTGGCTAGTAAAACTTTTTTATTCCACTAGCCACATTGGCTAGTAAAAATTTCAGCAGCTTCGCAAGGACTGGCTACCAGCACATAAATTTTATGGAAGATATTAAGCATAAATTAAAACATACGTCTTTGGAATGTAGACCAAACGAAAAGGGAAAAGCATATGTAAAATCATCTTCCTCAAAAATTCACTGTTCAAAAAATACAGAGAATGCTTACCCCTCGTTTAAGTCAGCTCTTCTGGCTGCTATCAAGACAGTTGAATAACTATCAACTAAAGCTGCAGCTGATTCAAAGGAAATGTCTTGAGGTATCTTCCACAAATCCTAGGTAATGATAAAAATTATGCAATTGATGAACAAATGCCAACTGTGTACACTATGCAATAGCACACTACGTCACATGAATTACACTAGATAGCGGTGCTTACAGGGGGAAAGGTGATGTGACCTCCTGAAGCACTTCTGATAGCAGATACAGAAGAAATATTTATAAAATAGAGGAAATAAGACTAATAAGATGGGAGATTCTTAAGAAAAAATAAGGAGATATAAGAAAAAGCAAAGCTATAAGAAAAGAAACACATAACAAATGAAGGAGGAAATACTTTTCACAATTAGCCAAATTTGATTTTAAGGCAGCTTATTCTGGTTACAACTTAAAAATTATATCATATAAAAATGCGACTATTATACAATTAGCTGAACACAATTATAATGTGCGCACATAATAAAATTTTTTGCATAATGAAGTTTTTTTTTTTATGAGGTCCACAATGTTCATGCTTCTTTTTAACATGTGAAAAAAATGTGTTATACAGTAAATAGATTCAGGTTAATTGGAACAGATCACGAATAGAAAACTTTGGCCCGATAAAGCGGCTGCCCCAATTACAGGAAGCTTTATCCCAAAAAGCTAATTTGGGATGTCTTCAAGAATTGTCCCAAACAAACAGCTGCCCTGATTAACCAGAACCTACTGTATAACACAATTCATGCACATTGATTTTTTTAATTCTCACTTCAATTTTGTTACATGCAATTTCAACTGAATAACATTCCTTACATTTTAAGAAAATATGAAGTTAGTAGGAACATATGATTTGTCACCTACAGTCAAACTTTTTTTTAAATAGCCAATTTTGTTTCATATGTTTTTCTGTAATATGGTAATATACAGATGGTGAGTGACAGATTTTTTTTTTTTTTTTAATATTGGTTGGAGGACCTATGTTTCTTAACTAACATTCATCTTTATATCAAATGGATAAAAAAAATGTTTTTTTTTTCATATGCTTAAAAGTCCTTTCAGACAGTGGCATTAAAAATTTCCCCCTTTTTTAATAAAAATTTGGGGAACAATGAAGGCATGAATTTTCTAAACATTTCAAATGAAATATGTAACCCAGTCTTGACAGTGCCAATAGGAATATGTTTGTGAAACCACTGGTGTACCGCTGACTTCACTTTTTTGTCAAATGTGATGCAAAAGCAAAATGTAAAGCAAATATTCCTTTGGTTTAGGAGACAAGTGGAAATCCCTAAGAGTGAGATCTGACTATGCTGAGGATGTGGCAGCAAAGTGAGCCCGGGGTGCTCAATAGTAGCACTAGTGTGAGCAGTGGCGTATATTCACAGCTAGCTAGGCTAGCTGTGAAGATATATGTCGATGCTTTCGATGCGAAAAAACACGAGCGGATTCACTGCTTTCGATTAAGAGAACCCAGTCTGGCGAGCGATGACCAACTGCATAACGCAAACTGGTGTTTCAGAGTCTTCGCTGTTCTGATTTGAAGAACTTTGATACGATCACCTGCTAGCGTTTCCATGACAACATGAATGAGCATATGGAGAGGAATGGACCATTGCTTTGAGCAACAGTTCACTAAGAAAAGAGAAGACTTCGACTACCTCAGTCAGTTGCATGCTGCCACGTGTAACAGTGTGTGTTTCACGAGAGTTGTTTCAGTTTGTGTGAAGTGTCAATGAATGATCAGTGATATCATATCTTAAATTTGTGGCTTTGTTGGATTCAAACTGTCTTGATAAATTTTGTGGAAGCTTCCCTGAACATCTACTGTCAGAACTTAAAGAGCTCTATGCTTCAAATTTTGATACAGCTCGACTAAAAAATGAACTGAAGGTGTTTTATTCCCTTGATGAATACATTAACATATCAGTTAAAAAGACATTACTTGTTACATAAAATTGAATAAATTGGACATAGTGTTTAGTGAGGAGTACAAATTAGCAGACGTAACATTAAAATTTCCATCAACAACTGCAGCTGCTGAAAGAAGTTTTTCTGTATTAAAAAGAATCAAGATATATCTTAGAGCCACACAGGGGCATACATTCAAAAAACTTGGCTGGTTTGTCAATAGAGAAAAACATTCTTTTTAAATATGGAAAAGTACTCAGAAGAAACATTTTTGTAAAAACTTAACACTAAAGTTCACACAAAACGAAAGAATGGAGTTCATGTACAAATAAAGCATTCAGAAGAAGAATGGAATTCATGTACAAATAAAGTATTCAGAAGAAGAATGGAATTCATGTACAAATAAGAAGTGTTCAAATCCTAATCCTCATAATTATTTGGTATCATGTTAGCAATGGCATGTACCTAAAATTTAGAAAAGAAGCTACTTCTATTACTTAACAATTAAAAATTAAACTTTGTAATTAAAAACAAAACAAAACAGTATTGTGTGTGTGTGTGGGGGGGGGGGTGAGATAGCTCAGGTCTCGGACCCAAGATACGCCACTGAGGTCAGGCTTAGTGTTGCACTGGAGAAGTATTTGATACCCAGCTTTCCTTTTAAACAAGGGTTTTCAGTTTCTCCAAAGTTTCAAAGTAACATTCAAGACTTATTTTGTAGCTCCTTTTCCCTGAAAATCAGCAAGCACAAGTCCTTCATTATACCAAAAAGCAGAAAACATAACCTGCCGCCCCGGTGGCGCAGTGGTCTAAGGCGCTGGCCTCTGATCATTCGTCCGTAAGGGGTCCGGGTTCGAATCCCGGTCAGGCATGGATGTTGTGTTTGTCTTACGGCACTGGCTCTCTCCCTTCCCTGGAACCAGTGACCCTAAATTAGGGACGGGAGACTGCTTATAGCCCATTGAGTTGCTCACGGTGGTCGTTAAACCTCCAATCAAAAAAAAAAAAAACATAACCTTCCCAGATGAGGTTTTTTTCTTTTCTTTTAATGAAGATTCTTTATGACAACAGTACATTGACTGTCTTTTGTTCTTTGGGTCATAATGGTACAACCATGTTTCATCTCCAGTTAAAAATAAAACTGGCGATTTTTCTAAATGGCTAATGGTTGGTCAAAATATAGTGGCCACCTTGCTTGGCAGGGCTATTTCATGCTGTATACACATAATATCACTGCACTGTATGTTTTACATATTTAGGCATAGATATACAACTGTTGGACAGAATAATGTGAACACCATGCTTAGAGACTTGTCTTTTGATGCAGCTGCGTACGTCGCAATATGCAAAGGTATCCACCACTTTTTGGCTGCAACAGCTTTGTTTAGAACCTCAACGTCCTGTTTAAGTGCATTAAAGTATCTTGTTGCACAATTTCTTTCAGGATGATGACAAAATGAGAGACCTAATGGACTTCGAAAGATGGGCAACTGCTCGTGCTTCCGTGACAACAGTCATCACGGTAATGGGGGTATTGAGAGCTGTGTCTAGCATCATAACAGCATACCGTGTTAGTGGCAAAACTTTGTCTGCAAAACACAACAATCCCCGGAAAACAATCCTGATTGTTAGATATATGAAAGCATTAAAGAGGATTGTTACTCATAATAAGAAGACTACGGCGCTGAAAATTTGTGTGGAGCTCAATCTGCACCTCCAGATCCCAGTATCAATGAAAATGGTGTGCAGGGAACTACAGTAGTGGCCAAAATTGTCGAAACCTTTTGGAAATAGTGTATTTTTGAGGTTTGATGGCTCATACCACCACTTTTTTTTTTTTTTTTTTTTGGAGTAATACCAGAAAATTATATATCATTGGAAAGATAATTTCATCAAAAATGTAATGCAATGACTTTTATGAAGGATTTTGTATTTAGAACAGCAGTTATAAAGAAGAAAAGTGAAACACATAGAAAAAATGAGATATACAAAAATTCTAACCATGTCAGTTAATACTCAGTGGGGTAACCTTTGACATTAATTACGGCCTTACAAAGCCTTCCCATTGAGTGAACCAAGTTTTTTAGTTCTGCAGCTGTTATAATGTGAAACCAAGATTGAATTATTGCTTCTATTAATTGGGTTTTATTGCTGGGTTGCTTCTGACTAACAAGTTTCTTTAGTTGGCTCCATAGATTTTCGATGGGGTTAAGGTCTGGACTATTCAAAGGCCATTCCAGCAGTGGAATATGATTATCTTGAAACCACTTTTTGCACACAGCAGCAACATGAAATGGAGCTGAATCCTGTTGAAATACATATAAGCGCTTCATTATCTTGAAAAAGATCATGTGTGGAAGGCTTCAGTTTGGGCTCAAGTATTTCTTTAATGTATTCTTGGCCATTTATATTCCCATTAATCACGCAAATTCTGCCCACACCTTTTGATGTCACACAACCCCAGATCATAACACTAACTGGGTGATTCACAGTACATGTAATGCAATCAGGATGCAAATCTTCTCCGATTCTTCTCCTTACGTATTTTATGCCATCACTACCAAACAGGGAGGTTTTGGTCTCATCACTCCAAATAACACTGTCCCATTGTTCCGCTGTCCAGTTAACATGGGTTTTAGCCCAGTTTAATCTTTTCAACCTTTGTTTGACAGATAAAAATGGCTTTTTTTTTTTGTGGAATTCTTGCTTTTAGACCAAATTCCTGCAGTCTGTGCCAAACAGTCCTTGCACTCAAATTCACATTGCATTGCACCATTTCATCTTGTATACACCCAGATGATTTTTTTCTGTCACCTAGGCACAGTCTCTTAATTCTTCTATCATCACTTGCTGTTGTGCACCTTTTCCTGCCTTTACCAGTCTGGTTTTGTAGTGACTGAGTCTCATACATCTTCAAAAAATTTTAAATGCCACCTTTGGTTAAGTTTCCACCAATTTTTCTTCTAATTTCTTCATAACTGAAGTCTTGTTCACTTAATAGTACTATTTTACATCACTTTCTGGGTGACCAGTCAACTCTTTGCACCATTTCTTTAATTTTATTACGTTTCACAAGCTCACTAAATGAAAACACACACACAAATTGATAGCAATAACATCACATAACACACTGACGTCCTCCTCTCAGCTCCAACACATGACATCAATAGCTGAATCCTACTGTGACCTGACTGGCTCATTGCCAAAACAAGACGACACCCGATTGGCTCTCTAAACACTCATGCTCATTGGCTACATTCAAATGAAAGAAAGCTACTTCATATCAATCTGAGCAAGTTGTGCTTCCTTTTTCTGGTTATTTGGCTATAACTTTTCATAGAATACAGAGAATTGAACAAACTTTGCTGGATTAAATTCTTGATGAAATTATCTCTCAATTGAAATATAATTTTATGGTATACTCCAAAAAAAAAAAAAAAAAGTGGTGTTATGAGCCATCAAACCTCAAAAATACACTTTTCCCACAAGGTTTTCCACAATTTTGGCCACTACTGTACATAAACAAGATATTCATAGCAGAGCTGCTATTGCAAAACCTCTGGCGACCCGGGTTAATGCACAATGGTGACAGCAGTGGGGCCAGGAGCATACAACGTGGACTACTTATGCATGGAAGCATGTAATATGGCCACATGAATCCACATTCACACTATTCCCCAAAACAGGATGTGTTTACATGTGGAGAACACCATAAGAAGTGTACAACTGAACCTGTCTGCTCATAACAGCACAGCATGGTGGTGGTTCTGTCATGCTCTGGGCTGTCATATCGTGGTTTTCAGCAGATCACCTTGAAAAGATGGATGGCACACAAGGTGTATGAAACCATTTTGGCCAACCAAGTCCATCCAGTGGCTTAAGCATTGTTTCCTGCAGGGGATGCCATCTATCAAGATGATAACGCCCCAATTCACAGAGCTTGGAATGTCCAATCATGGTTTGAGGAACATAAGGACGAACTTTCACATGGCCTCCCTAATCACCAGACTTAAACATCATCGAGCCATTGTGGTCTGTGTTGGAAAACAGATTAAGATCTCATTACCCCCCTCCTGCATCCCTCAAGGACCTGGAGCAGTTTCTGCAAGAAGAATGGTGTAACATCTCACGAACCACCACCCAGGATTTGTATGCGTCCATTCTAAGGAGGATTGAAGTGGCTGTGAATGCCAAAATAGGTCCCACACCCTACTAGGTATGCAAAACCTTCTTTCTGCGTGAAGAATGGTGTAACATCCCACTAACCAGCATCCAGGATTTGTATGCGTCCATTCCAAGGAGGATTCAGGTGGTTTTTGAATGCCAACGATGGTCCCACACCATACTAGATACGTAAAACCTTCTTTCTGCATGAAGAATGGTGCAACATCCCACTAAGTCGCCCCCGGTGGCGCAGTGGTCTAAGCGATGACCTCTGATCATTCGTCTGAACGGGGTCCGGGTTCGAATCCCGGTGAGGCATGGATGTTGTGTTTGTCTTACGGCACTGGCTCTCTCCCTTCCCTGGAACCTGTGACCCTAAATTAGGGACGGGTGACTGCTTATAGCCCATTGAGTTGCTCACGGTGGTCGTTAAACCTCCAATAATAAAAAAAAAAAAAACGTCCCACTAACCAGCATCCAGGATTTGTATGCGTCTATTCCAAGGAGGATTCGGGTGGTTTTGAATGCCAAAGCTAGTCCCACACTCTTCTAGGTACGTAAAACCTTCTTGCTGCATGAAGAATGGTGTAACATCCCACTAACCACCATCCAGGATTTGTATGTGTCCATTCCAAGGAGGATTCAGGTGGTTTTGAATGCCAAAGATGGTCCCACACTCTACTAAGTACATAAAACCTTCTTGCTGCATGAAGAATGGTGTAACATCCCACTAACCACCATCCAGGATTTGTATGCATCCATTCCAAGGAGGATTCAGGTGGTTTTGAATGCCAAAGCTAGTCCCACACTCTTCTAGGTACGTAAAACCTTCTTTTTGCATGAAGAATGGTGTAACATCCCACTAACCAGCATCCAGGATTTGTATGCGTCTATTCCAAGGAGGATTCAGGTGTATTTGAATGCCAAAGCTAGTCCCACACTCTTCTAGGTACGTAAAACCTTCTTTCTGCATGAAGAATGGTGTAACATCCCACTAACCACCATCCAGGATTTGTATGCATCCATTCCAAGGAGGATTCAGGTGGTTTTGAATGCCAAAGCTAGTCCCACACTCTTCTAGGTATGTAAAACCTTCTTGCTGCATGAAGAATGGTGTAACATCCCACTAATCACCATCCAGGATTTGTATGTGTCCATTCCAAGGAGGATTCAGGTGGTTTTGAATGCCAAAGATGGTCCCATACTCTACTAGGTACGTAAAACCTTCTTTCTGCATGAAGAATGGTGTAACATTTCACTAACCACCATCCAGGATTTGTATGCGTCTATTCCAAGGAGGATTCGGGTGGTTTTGAATGCCAAAGGTGGTCCCACACTCTACTAGGTAAGTAAAACCTTCTTTCTGCATGAAGAATGGTGTAACATCCCACTAACCACTACCCAGGATTTGTATGCGTCCATTCTAAGGAGGATTGAGGTGGTTGCAAATGCCAAAAGTGGTCCCACACCCTTCGAGGTATCCCAGGCTGATGACTTATGCAAAACCTTCTTTTTCTAGATGTTCACATTAATCTGTCCAATCCTACATAATAGCTTAGTAGTTAGAACAGCACACTCTGTTGTCCAGTGTATAATTAAAAGCATAAATATAATGTAAAAAAATCCTCAGAAAGTTTATAGGGATGAGAATGTTACTTGATCAAGCTGTGTCGCCCCCACCACTTTTCTCCCTGATTTTTTTTTTTCCACTTTTATGATCGTGTTTCTCATTTTTAATATCTTTGGCAATATTAAAAAAAAAGGCAACTTCGTATTTTTTAAGATTTTTTTCTAATGAAGTGCATGCTTTCCTGTCTGTCCAAAACTACTCAATACAGCAACCATTTTGGTCCTCTTTCCCATTTTAAAAGTGAAATTAAATAATCAGGGTTCCCACTCAAAAGTAATGAAGAAATTCCCTGACTTTTCCAGGTTCTCCAGGTGGTTTTTAAAGTTTTCCAGTGGCATGTTGCAAAGAATTGTTAGTTTTTTACATTTCATTCCATTCATTTTTCTCACCAAAGCACACACTTGTAAATTCTTTAAGTAATTTGTCTTTCTAAAATTACCTGCTTTTCATTAATAACAACTAACTGTGCACATTATTTTCTGTACCAAAGTTCAGTGAACTTTTGTGAATACTACCCACACGAAATTTGTAAATACATTCCCATAGAAACAGGTCATATGAAAGAAAAAATCTGTCAGTTGAATAGTTTCAGTTTTTCTATAACACAATGCAGCTAAGCTTAATGATGGAATGGCTCTGTTCAAAGAAACATGTTTAAAGAGAACCAACAGACAAGGGACTTTTATCCATCATTTGGTTGGTTCTCTTGTGAAGTGTTTCTTCAAGCATGAGCCATTGTGCCCAATTGTTCCACGTTATAGCAACTGCCTGCAGAAATTGAACAAAAGCTTAATAACTGGCAATTTTAAAATTCAATTTTGCATCTTTTTTAGAGAATAAAGGAAGACTTAATATAACTGAAAGTAAGATCTACCAAATTCTAGGCAGGCAGTAATTGCAAGCAAAAGTTTGAAATCTTAAAAAAAAAAAAAAAAAGTATTTTTTTGGCTAAATAAAGTATCCATTGATTTTTTTTTTAAAAAAAGGGTAATTTTCCCTGAGTTTTCCCTGATTTTTGGAACCATTTTCAAATTCCCTGAGAATTCCAGGTTTTCCCTGTTTTCCAGGTTGAGTGGGAACTCTAAAATTTCAACATAGATACCTAATCTGTCCTTGATGGAATCTGAGCCATTTCTGTGGCAAGTAAAATTGGTTTCACAACAGAGTAAATAATACAGCAAGCATCTACGTTCGATATTTAATTTCACTTAATACGTGTTTTCTCTGTTCCTTAGTAACCCTTTTTTTTTTCCATATTAGGGGACAGAGCAAGAATTCTGTATTTTGTTTAAAGTGAAATTAATGTTCTAAAATGCTACTGTGCTCACTCTGTGTAGAGGAAGGACTCAACGAGAATGAAGAACAGTAGCAAAAAGCTGGTCATAATTTCAAACTTCAATTTTTTTTGTAAAAAAAAGGGGAGGGGGAGGGGGAAGATGCCTTTTCAGAACCTAAACAACTAAACCATGTAACTTGTATTCTGATTTAGGCGTCAGTTTACAAAGGGCCAGCCAGTCAGGCTATGTATGCTACTTCCGCTCAGACTGACGGTATGTGGTAAGGCGGTTGGTTCATGATGTCAGAGTTCTTTCAAGCCCCAAGTTTCAGTCTTTGAGCCCTAACTGCAATGGAAGGGGCATTCCCCTTTCTTGAAGAGTGAATCTATAAATAGATCACACCGACTTATTTACTTCATACAGGACTGTTTTTTCTCCATGCATGAGGTAGATGGTAGAAAATGTGTTTGATAATGAATACAACAGCTTTAAAAAGAAATGCAAGTAAATTCTTAAGTAAGTAATGAAAAAATAATTTGGCCTCCAGTCTGTGGGGAAAAGAAATTTTTGAGCCTGATGACTAAAGCAACTTTCACTATTGGCCACTTGGGTTTATCCAGTTGCCATGTGGCAAGTGGTGACTGCTAATTTTTATCTTTTATCTCCTGTCACAATTTGGTCCAGAAAAGTCTTAACTTCGCTATTTGTATTTTTAAATATCTTTTCAAGTAACTATATATATCACAACTTCATGTGTTGATCTACTTCTGCTGAGCCATGAATGGCTGAGTGTTTAGCAGTTCAGACTACCAATGCAAGGTCCTCAGGTTCGATTCTGGGCTGATCTTGCAGAGGCATTGTGATTTGCTAACAATCACTGAATATTCGCCGTGCATCGGACGAGCACGTTAAGAGACGGCCCCCAGGTTGGACCCACTGGTTAAATGGGTATCCTTTCATATGACCCCTCCCCGAAATTCTCTCACCCCTCTATGTATCGAACTTGTACGGTGGCGCCATCTACTGTACTCTAATCTCACTACAAATTGTTCCGTCAAAGTCGCTAGACTTGCTCTCATTCCTTCCGTTTCTGTGTCCTGCCCAAAAGGCGAGCTCGCTGTAGGTGGCTGGGACCTAAAATCTACTCACTGTGGACGGAAGTCCTACAAGAAAAAGACCTGTACTTGCTTTAATCTACTTCTGCTTAGAACTTTATTTAATTACCAGTGTTTATTTATAAGTTATGCTTCAAACAGAGTAGCCTAATCATTTATAGACAGCCTCTGTGACTGTGTGTGTACATACATATTGGGTTGATGCATAAGTTCATTCCGTTTTCCACCGCACTACAGGAATGTATTAAATCAGAAAAGAAAACGAAATCAACAAACTATGTATCCCCCCCTCCCGTTGTTCATGATGATGACCCAACATTTTGATAGGCCTGCAATGCCATTCTTGAAAAAATATGCAGGTTTTTCTGCGAAGAAATCATCAAGGAAATTCTGGAGATCAACATCATTGTTGAACGTCCTGCCACAGAGTGCATTCGACAGTGATCGGAACACGTGATGCTCTAAAGGGGCGACATCTGGAGAATAGGCCGGATGTGGAAGGATCTCCCATTTCATGTCCTGAATGGCCATTATGGTTATGTTTGCACTGAGGGCATGCATTATCATGTTGGAGAAGGACACCACGGTGCCAGTGTGGTCGTTTCTGCTGAATTGCTCCCTCCACACGGCGCAGTTGCTTACAATGGAGTGCAGCGTTGATGGTCTGCTTCCTCGGCAGCAATTTCCCAGTGAATGCCTTCCATGTCCCACCAGACACACAACATGATCTTCATAGGACGAAGGTCATGTTTTCGACGTAGTGTGAGCATCTTGCTTGGGCTTAACCATTCCCTTCGATGCCTGAAATTCACATACAGGCACTGCTTTTCATATCCAGTAACAATATGTGACAGAAAGGGTTTGTGTTACTGAGAACATTCATGTTAACTAGTGAGCAAGGAACCACATATGGCAACACACTGATTCTTGTTGTCTTCGGTGAGAGTATGAAGTACCCAAGACCCCAATTTCTGGACCTTTCCTATACTTTCTAGGTGTCACACTACTGGGGCCTGATCACAGTCCACCTCAGTGGCCAATTTGCGTATGGTTTGACATGGATCCAAAATGGATGAGATGGTTCAAACGATCCTCATCAAAGCGAGATGGACAATCACCATAGAGAGTCGTCGTGGTCAAAACTGCCACCTCGGAACTGCTCAAACCATTTGCAAGCTATCTTTGGAGCAATCGCATCCTCCCCATCCACAGCACAAATTTGGATTAGCCTCGGCAGCTGTGGATCCCTTGTTAAAATCGTAGAGGAGCAGATGTCGGAAACGCTTATTCCTCTCTACTTGACACTCCATACTTCCCGACCAAAAAACCATTAGCCACAATCACAAAACGCAATTTATGATTTAGATACACAATATTACTGGCTACATTTTGATATATTACTACGTTCAAAAAGTTCTGGAACTTTTTATATTAAAAGAACGAGTACAGATAATACCTGTTTATGCGGCGTTTCTTTTGAAGCAGTTACCCTGTGCAACTATGCATTTTTTCCAGCGCTCATACAAAGATTTAAATGCAGATTGCAAGCCTTCTTTTGCCACATCCTCTAGTGCCTCCCATCACAGCTTGTTACACTTCTTCGGAACTTGAGAAGAATCACCCCTTAAGCAAATTCTTCATCCGGGGAAAAAAGAAAAAAGTCACACGGGGGTGAGATCAGGGGAATAAGCTGGTTGTGAAAGAACGGGAATGAGATGTTTGGAAAGGACACCAGGAGAGATCTGTGAACCGGCGCATTATTGTGATGGAGCACCCACGAGTTGGTCTTCCAAAGATCGGGTCGCTTGCATCTCACCGATTCTCGGAGACGTTTCAGGAAGTTGACGTACTCTTCTTTAGTGACTGTGCGACCATGTTGAAGGAATTCCTTGTGTACAACCCCCTTGCAATCGAAGAAAACTGTTAACAAGACCTTTCCTTTGGAGGGGTCGGCCTTGAACTTTTTTGGTCGTGGTGACGACGGTGATTTCCACACTTTTGACTGTCGATTGGATTGGGGTCAAGTCTCATCACCAGTGATCAATCGATTCAAGAGATCGGGATCTGAATCCACTGCATCGATGTTATCCCCGCAAACTTGCATGCGTTCATCCATATGCTCTTATGTCAGGTTTTTGGGAACAATTTGTTGGCACACGTGATGCATGCCCAGTTTCTGTTAAAATGGCATGGCAACCGCGGCAACTTCTGCAATCGCTGCAACAGTTTTTTTGACGGTCACTTTTCGCAATTTCTTTGACAATGGCGATTTGTTCATCCATTGTGGATGTTAAAGGTCGTCCTGACCTCTCATCATCCTCAATACTCAGTCTCTCATTTTCGAATCGTCGATGCCACTCATGAACTCTAGTTTGACTCATTGCACTCTCACCGTAGGCTGACTTAATCATTTGAAAAGTCACAGCGAAAGATTTTCCGAGCAGAACACAAAATTTTACACTTGAACGCTGTTCAAAATTCGACATTGTTGTCCTCGCGATGGAGAGCTTTGAATGCCTGTAATCACGAACTATGCACATATGCTGTACGTGTTGGATCTGGACCAAACCGGTTCTGGCTGGTCGGTCACATCATGCTCTTTGCCTGCTCAGTGGGGAATAACGTAATTCACTGACATTTGGCAAATATTGAAAAAGTTCCGGAACTTTCTGAACGTAGTAGTACAACTGGCCAACAGCACCATCACTACTGACCAAGGAGTGGTTTGAGAAACATTCTAGTGACTTTCTGTTAATGCCCATACCTCCAAATTCACTTGACATGAGCCTAATCGAACATTTGTGGTTCAACTTAGAAAACTGGGTTTGCGCTAAATCACCACCACCCCGAAATGTACGAGAACTTGATAATCTGCTGTTGATATTATAGTACCAGATACGCCAGGATACCTATTGCCACCTAATTGTATCGATACCTTGCCGAGTGGCCACAATTCTGCGGGCTAAAGAGAGACCCTACAGCTTATCAAGTAGGTGGTCACAATGTAATGACTCATCAGTGTTTTACTTTATGCACTTCTGTCAAAATCAATTTTAATATTTAAGCATTCACAAAATCTCCACTTTAAAAAGTACCTGAGTGTTTGCAATGCATTCCTCTGCTAAACCACAATATGTTTCCTTATTAAGGCCAATAACTTTATCACCATTACTCAGTCTTTTTACTGCAGATCCTATTTCAATCACTTCACCAGAAAATTCATAACCTAGAAATAATAATCAAGATGTTCCATATTGGCAACAACAAGTACTACATGAGTTCAACAAATCACACAACACACAAAATGAATTACTATGAAAAAGGAAGTTTTACATGCATATAATTGAGTTGCATATAGGTATTAAACAATGAGGCTGCATGTGTAACTCCTGACAGCCTGTAAACACAAACTGAGTGTATGGCTGTGCAAGAATAAATGACAGTTTGCATGCCGTGTTTCATTTCAGTGCTAACCACCGAAAGTTGTAAATTTCAGGGATAAAAGTGGTTGTGGCAGAAAAAGGCTGAACTTTTCCCACATAGGAATATGCAAAAATAATTAAACTTTTCAGCATTTATCAACAACTCTAAGCACCATACATGCATATATAAAAGCCATGAGATTGTCTAACATTTCTCTAGGAATGAATAAGAATTTTATTTTAGTCAATGTGCTTACAGCAAACCAATAATATCAATCCCATATTCATATTGATCTAATTTGTTTTCCTTTCCAGATTTGAGTAATTAGATAGTTTACAGACACAAAAATTTACATGATGCAGGCACAAGTTCTGGAAACCTGATACTTATGGACATGTTAATATATACAACATAGGAGCTATTTTTTGATAAACAGCTATTTTTTTTTTTTTTTTTTCTACATCTCAGGAACTCCCCAGATGACTTCCAAAAAAGGGGAATTCCGCCTTTTCGAGGAACTTTCATCCCTGATTATTATATTACAGAGTTCCAAGAACAGAAGAATATCACTTGTTCAATTATATTATGCTCCTAGGTCCAGAAATTGGAACCATATGTAGTTTTGCTGCAAATGTCGTTTATAGTCAGTGACGGGATACATTCCCCTGATGGAACCAGACTCTGGTGTTTAGTGACAAATGGCAAAAAGTTTAATGAAAGAAACACGGCAGAATCACTAAATTTCTCAAATATCAATTTCGTCATCTTCTTAAAACTTGAGGTACACGTTTTTGTGCATTGAATATTTTGAATCAGACCCTTAAAATGGAAATGTAAAATATGTAAAAAAAAAAAACTTACATTTTGGCTTCTAGTACATATCCTGCTAACAATGCCTATATATGTGGAAAATAGCTTATATATTGTATGGTATAAATCACCATGCCTTTCTGTTCATTGCATTATATTCAGTTCCATACAAAATCATGGAATAAATCACATGGTACATCATAAAAACAGTTTTCATAAAATTAAAAAAAACATTCATTTCATAGCTTTGTCATCATCATCATTGTCAACCATTATCAATCCACTGCTGGACGAAGGTCTCCCCAAGTTTCCTCCACAACGGTCTGTCTTGTGCCAGTCTCCTCCATGTCACTCCCGCATACTTTCGAATTTCATCCACCCATCTTCCACGTGGTCTTCTTCTGAGTCTTTTCCTGTCCCTTGGAATCCAATCTAAAATTTCGGCTGTCCATCGATGGTCTGTTCTTCTGGCAGTATATCCAGCCCATTGCCATTTCAGGGATTTAACTCTGATCATGATGTCTTCCACTCTTTTGTCATTTTTCGGATCCACGAGTTCCTCTTCTTATCTCTCCTGGTTACACCAAGCATGCACCTGTCCATGCTTCTTTGAGTTGTCTACAGCCTTTGTAAGTCTCTTTTAGTTAAGGTCCAAGTCTCTGCACTATACGTAAGCACTGGAAGGATGCGTTGATCAAACACTTTTCTTTTAAGACATAATGGTATATTGTTCTTGAAAATTATGCTGTTTCTTCCAAAAGCTCTCCAGGCAAGTTTTGTACGCCGATTAATTTCTTCACAAATGTGACCCTCACTTGATATCTGCTGTCCAAGATAAACGTACGTGTCTGTTATCTCCAGCTTTTCTCCATCAATCGATAAATCTTCATTTCTTGTAAAAGCATTGAACATCACTTTTGTCTTCTGAAAGTTCATTTTTAATCCCACTTCTTTACTCTTGTCGGCAAGTTCCTGGATCATACTTTGCAGCTCAGATGGGGTAGTTGCAAAAATGACTATGTCATCAGCAAAACGAAGGTGGGTTAGATAATATCCATTAATCTTTATCCCTTTGTTTTCCCAGTTCAGTGATTGAAAGACATTTTCCAATGTGACATTAAAGAGCTTCGGAGATATGGTGTCACCTTGTCTCACTCCTTTTCCAATTTTTATGTGTGTTGTATTTTCAAACAGCCGAATCTTTGCACTTGCATTTTCATAGATGTTAATAATATTAATGTACGTATCTTCAATACCGCAGGATTTCAGAGCCATTGTAACTGCTGATGGTTTCACTGAATCAAAGGCTTTTTCATAATCAATAAAAGCCATGCACAATGGAAGTTCATATTCCCTTGTTCTTTCAATTAGTTCTCTCAGTACATGGATATGATCTATTGTGCTGTAGCCACTCCCTGAATCCAGCTTGTTCTGTCGGTTGAGCCATGTCCAGTGTCACCTTCAAGCGGTGTGAAAGAACTTTAGTGAAGATTTTAGAAACCACTGATAGGAGGCTGATAGATCTGTAGTTCCTGAGATCCTCAATGTCACCTTTTTTATGTAGCAAGATCATTGTAGCGTTGTTCCAATTCTCAGGAATCTTCCCTTCATTAAGGCATCGAGTGAAAATTTGGGCGAGTACTGTTTCGATTTCTCCACTTGCTTCTTGTATGATGTCGACAGTAATTCCATCTTCTCCTGGAGCTTTTACCCGCTTCATGTTCTTGATTGCATGTGCAACTTCTGCTGGGAGGACTGGAAGAACTCTGGTACTGTTACCTTTCATGATGTCTGGAGTACATGTATCATCCCTTTCATATAATTTGGAGTAGAAATCTTTTACTCTTGTCAAAATTTCGCCTCTATTTCTTGTTACAGAACCATCTTCTTTTTTCAGTGCCATAATCTGTTTTCTTCCCTTACTGAGATGTCCCTTTGCTATCTTTAGGCTTTGGTTGTTTTCAATTGCTTTCCTTACTAGTTCACAGTTGAATTTCCTTACGTCTTCAGTGACAGTTGAATTTCCTTACGTCTTCAGTGACACTTTTTCGTACTGTTTTGCATAGCTCTATATATTCCACTTTGGAAGTCACTTCTTTAGTTGTCCTCATCTCTCTTCTTTTTTGCATCAACATTTTGGTTTTTCCTGATAATTTGTTCACATGCAACTTGTTCTTAGACCCATCCAATTTTGTTGCTGTTTCCATAAGAGCTTTGGTTACTTTTCTGTTAACTTCAGAAATATCCACTTCTTCCAATGTTAGGCCTTCCAAAGCAGAGAATCTGTTCTTCAGTTCCAACTTGAAGGTATTATGGTGTTTTTAAGGTTGGTTATGTCAATACATTTTGTTTGTCTTATGAGCTTGCCACGTTCGAGTTTAGTGTTGAGGTGCATCTTATGTCACCAATCTATGGTCACTACCTGTGTTGAACTTGTTTAGCACACTGTAGTCTTCTATGACGAATTTTTGTTACACATAATAAAATCAATTTCACTTATCATCCCATTTGGATGTCTCCGTGTCCATTTCCTGTGTGGCTTTTTCTTGAAAAAGGAGTTCAAGATAGAAAAACCCTTCTGCCTCTGCAAACTCTACGAGAGTATTTCCACGCTAGTTTCTGTTGCCGTGGCCCTATTTTTGCATTGAAATCTCCCATAATTATCTTTAAGTGCTGCTTACCTTTATTATTTAGATCACGAATTTCCTCATAAAATTCTTCAATTTCTTCTTCCGGATGACTTGTGGTGGGTGCATAAGTTTGAATAATCTGAGCCTGGTATCTTCTCGAGAGTTGGATAACGAGTCGTGCAGCTCTGTCAGAGGAACTTTCAACTTCTACAACTTTATCCTTCAGTTTCTTGTTTATTATAAATCCAACACCACTAGTTCTGCCAGTATCTGTCCCACGATAGTAGAAGAGATGTCCACTTTTCAGTTCAATGAGATCTTCTCCTTTTCTCTTTACCTCACTTAGCTCGACGATGTCCCACTTGATCCTTTGTAGTTCCTCTTCTAATTCAAGAATCCTTGAATCAGAAGATAGGGAAGCGTCCATTATACGTAGCCAAGGTCAGCATCAGATGGCAGCCTAGTCCGGTCCTCCGGGAATTCTTAGCACCCTCTGCCTTCATGTCGTACTGGCCGCTGCCTTGGCCAGGTACATTCCAGCTGCCGGAGACTGAGGGCCAAGATTTAAGTTGTGGAGTCATTTTGGAGGGTTTGGCCATAACTCACCATGCTGGCCAAGTGGGTTGGTGAGTGTACTTACCATTAAATAAAACATTACAATGCAATGGCTGTCGTTCTTCATTAATGAAGTCATGATGTGTTTAGGCTTTATTCTTTTTGTTGCATATCTCAATGCCCATTGCTTGTATTTATGTTGCTAAGCCTACTATTCATGCTTGGTAGCACAAAATTCTTTCAGCTGGGTGGATGCAATATTCTATTTTTCTCACATTCATTTTAACCACGTAGTTCAGAGATTTGTTCATAAATGGTGCTACTGTCTTACAATTTAAATAAACCATTGCTATATAATGGTAGTCAGTGAAGCCCGAGTTGTATGTCAAGATCGCTGTAAATGGAGGAGTCTGATATGGCAACAGTAAGTAAAGAGTCAGTAAAACCTCTGAATACCAGAGAACAGTTTAGTGGTATGTATGTATGTATGTATGTAAATAATGGTCCTTGTTCTTTATTAATGATGCCACAATGTTTTTGGTCTTATGTTCCTTTTGTTGCATAGCTCGACATTCATGCAACAAAAGAACACAGAAGTCTAAAAAAATTGTGACTTCGTTAATGAACGACAAGCCATTACATAGAAATGCTTTATTTAAATTGTAAGATAGTAGCATCATTTGTGATGGAATCTCTAAACTACTTGGTAAAAGGAATGTGAGAAAAATATTGCACCCTCCCCTGAAAGAATGTTGTGCTTATCAGCATGAATATTAAGCTTACCAACATAAATGCAAGCAATGAGCATTGAGCCATGCAAAAAAAAAAAGAATATAAGCCTAAAAACATCATGACTTCGTTGATGAAGAATGGCGACCATTGTACTACAATGTTTTATTTAATAGTAAGTACAGAGCAAAGAAACGAATATATATTTTTTAATTTTATGAAAACTGTTTTTATGATGTACCACATGATTTATTCAATGATTTTGTACAGAACCAAATATAACATAAACAGAAAGGCATGGTGATTTATAACATAAAATATACACAGTCGAGTTACATTATTGTGACCACCTCCTACTTTTAACGCCAACAGCGCATAGCCAATGAAAGAAGACATGTATCGTGACCTGGCTTGGAGGTATATAAGGCGTGCTGTAGGCAATCTGAAAACATAGGGCTGCGGGTGGCCAAGTGGTCAGCGTTCGTGACTGCCATGGAGATGACCTCAGGCTCGATTCTGAGCAGGTACGAACCACTAAATACACGCCATGCGTCGGATGGGCACATTAAGTCGCCGTACCCGGGTACTGGCCTCCGGATAATAAATAAAGGCGTCTTCCTCCCCCTTTCTACCTCGCTTCCGCGTCACTTTCCTATCGGGCATTCTAGCCAAAATTTCCTAGTTTCCTATTTCTAAGGGCTGTTTAAGACCTGAGGTCAGGCACTCTCTTCCTAAAATCCTCTACATATGATCTGATCTGAAAACATATTACTCGTTGCTCACATAGATAAAAGGAGCGATTTATCAGATTTGCAAAAAGGGATGATTATCAGCTTTCAGGCCAAGGGTGGCAGAATTTTTGAAACAGCGTAGTTTGTGAACTATTTGCGTGCTGCTGTGGTTAAAGTGTATTGTGATTGGAGAAATGGCATCATAGTGAATAAGCAATGTGGAAACTGGAGCACCACGTGCCATTTATGCAGTGGCATAGCCAGAAATTTCTTAGGGGGGGGGATCCATGGGTTTGGTTCATTGGTGAAAGCCTCATATACACGTATATTCACTTTAAATTCGTGCTCAGTCTCCCCTCAAGAGAGGGGTTCAAGCCCCCAACCGCACCCCTCTGGCTACGCCACTGCGTTGGTGTGAGAGGTTAACGTTGGCTGCGAAGCTGCATGAGGGCCAATGGACACGCTACAGTGGAGCAATTCGCAGGCCGAGTGAACTGGGGGCTACCGGAAGTGTGTCTGAAACAACAGTCCAGTGAACCCTGCTGCGTATGAGGATCCGATACAGACGGATGGTCGCTGCACCTATGCTAATAAAGGTGCATCGGCAGAAAAGGCTTACACTTGCACGGCAGTATCGGAATTGGACCTCCGTTGATTGGTAAAGGATTGCCTTCTCCAATGAGTCATGTTTTCTGATTCATCGAATGGATGGACGTTGGCGTATAAGGCGAGAAACATCGGAGAACAAACGATCTTCAACCATTGCTGAAAAAACACAAGCTGGTTGGGGCAGCGAGGGGTTCAAACCCCCAACCCCACCCCTCTGGCTGGTCTGGGGAATGTTCTTGTGGCATTCCTTGGGTTCACTCACACCTGTGGAACACTATGGACCAAATTCGGTATGAATCCATCCTTGCAGACCACGTACACCCATACAAGCTGATGGTCTTTCCTGGGGCAGATGGGATCTTTCAGCACAACAATGCAACGTGTCACACAGCTAGAAATATCTGAGAAATGTTGGAAGAGCATGATGAAGAATTCAAAGTACTTCCCCAGACTAAAACCCAATTGAGCATCTGTGGGACCATGTCAATCATGTTGTTCGCTCTACGGATCCTCCACCACACACCCTCTAAGCAGCTGTCAAAAGCACTGCAGTAAGCATAGCTCCACATACCTGTGAACACCTTCCGGCACCTTATTGAGTCACTCCAAGCTCGTCTAGCTGTTGTCTGTGCTGTACAAGGTGGTTACTCTGGATATTACCTGGTGGTCACACGAGGTAATATCAGAGTAACAGGTGGTCATAATGTGACTCGACCGTGTATAATGTAAATAAAAGTTCATCATATGTTTTAACTTAAAAAAATTAGGGCTCCGATTTGTTTTCTTAACTTTCACTGCCGCGTTACGCAGAACAGCGTCATACAATATGTAACCCAGGTGCCAACAACACTGAATGGCATTGTGATCGTGGCTTCATGTTTCCCTTCCTGTAACCATCAGCACTTGAAGTGAGTTATCTATTTTGTTAGCGGCACTGAGAATGAGTATCAAACTGTCAAAAATGACCGCTGTATTGGGATAGCGGATTTTTTCCCCACACGTTTTAGGGAAGGGAAAGTAAGCTGACTCACCATAGACTTGCACAGCATGCACTTTTTCTGCAATGTTTATTTTCCTTTGAATATCACTGGTTTTGCAGTGAAGGGAACTATCTATAAATAAATGCTTGACTGGCAATAAAAAGCATTAACTGCTTAGAGTTTATACATATGAGAACGGCCTATTGAGGATGCTAATGGGATTTCAAGGAAACCCATATTATATTGACTTCAATGCTTAGTTTTGTGGAAACAACAGATATATTCAGACAGGCCATCTCCAGTCCCTCTCAACTGAAAGTTCCTCAGTGGGCATAGCTTACTGTGGAAATAGGAGATGATCGTGATAATACATAAATAACATCAAAAGGTATTCTTTACCTATTATAGAAAAAAGTATTTCGCACGTTTGTTGCTCCGTGAGACACGTGCTCCCGCCTCGAGAGAGGTCAAAATGCGTTACTGGTTTTTGTTAGTTATTTTTTTTTTTTTTTATGAATAAAACATTTTAGTTATATATTTTCAGTTAAACATTCATTCAATAGTACAATCAAACATTTAAAATTTCTTCTATTAATTAAAACATGCATAAGGAAAGGTTATACTCATCTGGTCGGGGGGTGGGGTGGGGGGCACGTGGCTCAGATAAAAGCTCTTCCTCTACGATATTACGGCGAGCACTTTCTGTGCTCCCAGAGCACCGTCTTTAGGCCATCTATTATCGATGCGAGGGTTCTTCGCATGTGTAGCAGCAGGAGTTGCATGTCAGGAAATGAAGGGAGGGTTGCGGTCTTCATGGCGTGCAAGGTGATTAATCCTCAAGTGCCGCCATCTATTGGATTAGTTGGTAGGTATGTTCGTCGTAGGTACATTCTTCTTTATTTTTAAAGAAGGTATGTTGAATTATTACTATCTATTTAAATAAACTGTTGTATTATTTTTAGTTTTTTTAAAGGGGGTGATTTTTTGTAATGTTTTTTTTTTTTGTTTTTTGTCTTTTTTGACTAAAGTTGTATCTAGGTAGTGGGGTCATGTAAATTGCATATATTATCTTTTTTTTTTTTTTTTTTTTTTTTTTATTCGATTATAACGCTTTCAGAAATCCTTAATTTTTTTCGTTTGTGTGGGTAGTTAGTAATTTAATATTTTCGAAATCAGTATATTGTTTATGAATAATGCAGTGTTGGATAAGTGCAGTTTTTTTTCTTCTTTTTTTTTCTAATTTTAAATATGTTGATGTAATCTTTTTATTAATCTATTTTTTGTGCTACCAATGTAAGATATGCGGTCGTCAGAGCTCTGTGAAATTATAGGAATTTCATACACACCTGCTGATTGCAGACAGCAGGTGTTATGAAATTCCTATAATTTCACGACCGCATACCTTACATTGGTAGCACAAAAAATAGATTAATAAAAAGATTACATCAACATATTTAAAATTGGAGCAAAAAAGAAGAAAAAAACTGCACTTATCCAACACTGCATTATTTATAAACAATATCCTGATTTCGAAAATATTAAATTACTAACTCCCCACACAAACGAAAAAGAATTAAGGATTTCTGAAAGCGCTATAATCGAACAAAAGAAAAAGATAATATATGCAATTTACACGACCCCACTACCCTAGATACAACTTGGAAGTCACTTATAAAAAGAGAAAAAGTACATAAAGACAAAAAAAAAAAAAAAAAAAAAAAAAATTACAAAAAATCACCCCGTTAAATAAAGGACTAAAAATAATACAACAGTTTATTTAAATAGATAGTAATAATTCAATACACCTTCATTAAAAATGCAGAATATACTTACAACGAACATACCTACCAACTAATCCAATAGATGGTGGCACTTGAGGAGCAATCACCTTACACGCCATGAAGACCGCAACCCTCCCTTCGTTTCCCGACATGCAACTCCTGCGGCTACACATGCGAAGAACCCTCGCGCAGATAATAGATGGCCTGAAGACGGTGCTCTGAGAGCACAGAAAGCGCTCACCATAATATCGTAGAAGAAGAGCTTTTAGTGAGCCGCGTGCCCCACAACCAGATGAGTATAACCTTTCCTTATGCATGTTTTAATTAATAGAAGAAATTTTAAATGTTTGATTGTACTATTGAATGAATGTTTAACAGAAAATATTTAACTAAAATGTTTTATTTATAAAAAAAATTTAACAAACAAAAACCCGTAACACATTTCAACTTCTCTCGAAACGGGAGCATGTGCCTTATGGAGCAACAAACGTGCGAAATACTTTTTTCAATAATAGGTAAAGAATACCTTTTGATACTATTTAAGTTTAATCTAAATTAGCACGTTTTTAACATAAGACAACCATTTAGAGTTGTCTCATGAAATTTCGTGATCCTGATAATTTGTCATGATATGCAGAAACGTGTTCTTTTAGTAGCTGTAGTACGACCAGCACTGAAAGTCAAAATGAAGAATGCAACGCTCTCTCCCATACTCCGCCTCAACAGATTTTAGCTACACATTGGCATGATGTTCCCGACGTCACGAGAATAATTCTGTTCACTAGTATACTAGGACTGAAAATTAATATGATAGGTATTCAATCGAATTGTACGATCTTCTTGCGACTGAAGAATTTTACAATTTATTAGTTATCGTCTTACAAGATATGCTGCAGACGTGTTTATATCCCTGGAGTTACTGAAGGTTATAATTACGAATATCAATTATAGATAAAAAAAATTTGTATTTTATTGCATTGGTGCGAATGAAATGTACGGCAAAGGATCAGCACACGTGGATGGCGAGTACAGAAAAGTAGGACAACTTACCTAGGCAAGATAATACCCCTCGGCATCGACACATAGTTGCCATCTGTCCAGCAAGGCCATGATCCCGGAACAAAAAAAGTCTGGTGGCTGGGACCTGAAAAAGTCATCAACTGCATGTTGAACCTCGTTGTCTGTTGTGAACGGTTTCCTGGACAGGAAGTGATCCAGGCGACGAAACAAATTATAGTCTGTCGGAGACAAGGCAGGATGAGGCTGTGCTTCATACACTAAGGCACTTAGTGACTTTAGTGTCAGCATCATTTGTTGTGCGCCATGGGGGCGGGCGTTGTCCTGGAGCAGAAGAACACCATGTCTGTCGACCAAAGCCGGTTGTTTCTGCAGCAATTTCCGGTGCATCTGGTGTAATTCAGCACAACTTTCTGCAGTGATGGTTTGGCCTCTTGCCAAGAAACTCCAAGGAATTATCCCAGCTGTGGACCACCAGACAAGGAGCATCATCTTCTTGGTGTGAAGGGCTGGCTTAAGATGCCGTCCAGCAGGCTGCTTTGCTTAACCATTGTGCAAATCGTTTCCAATTATCATAAAGGACCCACTTCTCGTCGCAGGTGACGATTCGATGCAGTGGAGGTTCCTGTTTGCTCCTGACAAGCAGTGATGTGCAGACTTCCAAATGCCTAGTCTTGTTGGCAGTTGTCAACTCATGCGGCAGCCACGTACAGATTTTTGACCTTACCCAGCACAGCCAGACACTGAACAACTGTCATGTGGTGGACACCTACCTCTGCCGCAGTACCACGACACATTTTTAGGGGATCCACTTCAACCACACGTAACAGAACATCGTCAGAAACAGCAACAAGTCGGTGACCACGTGCTTCGTTGTACAGGTCCGTATCTCTGTTTCGAAACTTCACAAACCATCGTCGAATGGTTCGTTCGTTGGCTGTATTCTCCCCAAATGCTTTGTTAACCTTTCGAGTGGTAATTCCTGCAGAACGGCACAGTTTAAATTTATACAGGAAGATGACTCTCAGATCTGGCATCTGCACATTTTCTTTGCAAGCCACGTTACATCCAAACAAACCAAGCCTGAACCTTGTTCTTCACACACATGCTAGCTATTTATAGTAACTCTGTGATGTAATACCAGCAACATCTGTGGGTGGTTCCATTAGGCTGTGATGGGGGCCTGTCTCCACTGCTTGTTCACGCCAGACATTTCATTTGCACCAACCCAATAGATTAGCGGAGTAGTGCAAATCTACAAGATCCAAACACGGATAGGTTGATCCAAATGCATAGAAGCTCATCTGTGGTACTGGGCGACACCTTGTGGCATCTCTGGAAATTTGCCTAGGTTTCTTACCGGCAGAGATCGCAATAACGCATCTACACACGTATTTCACGCTTTAAAAATGCTGAATACGCTTTAAAATTTAGAAATGCGTATTTTTACGCATTGTTTTCCCATATGCAATTTCCTTTTATAATCGGTGATTACACTGGGATTTTGTCATATAAATGACCATTTTTTTTTTCAAGAAATTATGTTAACTTTTATGTCACAGTTTATGAAAAAATCATGATTTGGTTCCCATTGCCGAGCTAATCAGTCAGGGATCGGCTTTCGGCAATCATTCGGAAGAACCTTCAGGGCAGAGCAGCTCAACCGATGGGCATGCTCATTGGTCGGAAGTAACAATTCAGCCGTGTCAGGATCGAGACACTAGTGTATCAGTGCAGCATGGTGCAGTTAAGCGTTGACGTGGAGAAAGTGAAAAGCGACGTGTTTTGAAGTTCATTTAATTGCCATTTTAGGGATGGGTTTCCCGCCGAAACAAAGCTGTTAAGCGGGGGGTGGGGTGTCTCCTGCCTTACGTAATTTTAAGAAAAAATATATATAAATTAAAATCTTGGGTACGTTTTTGGATCACTCACAAAATTCGTGCGTTAAAAACGTATCCTTTGTAAAAAAATATGTGATTTAAAAACTGACCGTTCAGAGTTTCGAAAATTGCAATCTAATACATCGGGAACATAATTAGTTTATGGACCTGTGAATCGGCTTCCATGCGTTGCCGTATGAGCAGTTCATTTTGCATATCGCAGACTGTTACGAATCAGGCACGAGATTGTTCTTCGGATTAGTGGATTTCCACATTTCGGTTATACTCGAGAGCGGTGAAAAAAACAAACAAACAGAAGGTAATGTTTTATTTTCTGAGGACTGGGGGGAGGGGGGCTCATTTTCCGTCCGTTTTTCAGAACTTCCAAAAACGAAAGCTAAACGGAGTGAAATTTTTTCCCGCGATCATAATTTCTTTTTCTCGCAAAGTTTCCTCTGTCCAGTATTGTTATTAAATATCAATTTATTGCATAAATGTTTGCATTTCAGCTTGAAAGTGTAGACAATAATTTCCGATAACGGAAGTTTGACGGAGCAAAAATTTCCTTGTAAACTTTAGGCACGAGTTTCTTTCGCGGATTCGAAGAGTAACTCTGACTTTGTTGTCATCAAAACTGAAGATAATTTTTTGAAGGTGGTGTGTGTGTGTGTGTGTGTGTGTGTGTGTGTGTGTGTGTGTGTGTGTGTGTGTGTGTGTGCGCGTGTGCATGCGTGGTAGTGGAGGCATTTTCCGGCTGGGGACGGAATTTCGTCTTTCAAAACTTTTGAAAACGGAAGTTAGACGAACTGCAGATTTAATTTGTATCATAATTTTGTTTTCCCTCGCAATATTTCCTCTGCTCTTCTTTATTGTAAAATATAATTTTGTTTGATAACCGATTGTGTTTCAGCTTGAAAACGGAGGAAAATTTCCAAAAACGGAAGTCAGACAGAGCAAAGATTTTTTCGTAATCGTAATTTTTTTTTTTTTGCGATGTTTCTACTGTCCTGAATTATTGTAAAATGTTATTTTCCCTCAACAAATAGTTTTAAAGGGAGAAAAACTGGACATCCCTCATATCAGAAGAATGGTTGAATCAACCAAGGCTCAATTATGTGAACTGTAAACATCTCATGCATAGCATTCAGGAATATTTTTTTTTCCAGAGCTGAAGGAAAACATGCTCAATAATAATAAATTAGTTGACCTTTGTAATACAAAACTTGCACATCACAATGTCCAATGAAGGTTTATTTTATCTTTTGTGATTGAGATAGACTGTAGATTTCCTTCCTCCACAATAGAACTCAAGTTTGAGTGTGTAGAAACTGAATCTGTGAAGCAACACACACACACACAAGTTTTGGTAGTCTTTCAAAAGCAAAAAAAAAAAAAAAAAAAAAATTTTTGCAGCCTCATGGATAAAACAAGACAAGTATGTAAGATTTTGATAAATTACGATTTACTTATTTTATATAAAAGAAATTCAATCACGTGCTAATTCATGTTGACATATTTATATATATATATAAGATTATTTGTTTTTATATTAAATATTATTTAGCTAAAAGTTTAATGTGATAATTGTTCATTCTCTAAAATTACTCCTTTAAAAAAATCCTAGCACGATCTCTGCTTACCGGCACCACATGCTTGTCGTTAGCACAGCGGCAGCGAACTTGTTAAAAGACAAATTTTCTTGGGCATCTAGCTTTTATTACCTGGGCAGGAAAATAATTTCTGCACATGCCCAGCTGGGCATGTAACTTTTCAAATATTTTTCAAGCCCTGTACTTTATAATCATACAAAAATACAGCTATAACAAATGAATTCGAACATGAAAAAGCTGTCAAAAAGAATAAAAATGATAAAGGTGATATTTTTACAAAATAAAAAATAAATAAAAAAAAAAAAAAAAGAAAAAAGACACTTGATTTTTACCTGGTACAAAAGGAAGTTTTGGTGTGAGCTCATATTTTCCAGAACACAATAAAATGTCAGTGACATTTACAGCACAACTATGCACTTTCACTCTGACCTGCAATTAAAAAAAAAAAATACACATGATGAAATTCAGCTTTTTTTTTAATAAAATTCTTCAACACAATCAAACTGAATGCTCAATACTCAGTAAGGCTTACAGCTGAGACTCGCAAACTGAACGTACTCAAGATTTACAAAATGTAAGAGAAATTACTGCTTCTTTACTATAAAAGAAAAATACTATATACAGTACAATTCCGAAAATCCGCATGGATTCGAACACCGGTCACAGTTAGTTAACAAACGGGTAAAAAAAAAAAATGGTTTCAGAAATTGAAATTTTTTATTTTCTAGCTGACATAAAAAAATGTTTAAGATCTTTTTAAAGTTTAAAATCTCTATTTGAAAAATATTACTAATGATATAAATTTTTTTTTTGGTCAAAAATGATGGTACAGTATTGAGAGATTGAAGTTCAAATAAAGCACACATCAAGCGGGCAATCTGGCAACATAGCGTGTTTACATTTTTTTCCAGTACACGTGCTGTAGAATCTGTATTTCTTTTATGTCTTGTTTCAAGTCTTAAGGTGAAATTTTTTGAATAAATGTTTGGAAATTTGAGAAAATGGCAGGAGTGAAGAGGAAGCACAGCTCTTTAATGATTCAGCAAAAAGTGGACTTGTTGCAAAAACTTGATAATGGCAGTGCAACAAAGCATGTTGCGGCGATTTTTGGTATTGCTGTTCGGAATGTGTACGATATTAAGAAAAACTAAGACAAGATATTGCAATTCTATGTAATGAGTTAGAGCAATTCTGAAATTTCTGAGCGCAAAACGATGCGTGAAGCTAGAAACCCCACCCTCCATGCTGTTGTTTACGAGTGGTTTCGGCAAAGGTGTAACGATGGTATGCCAATTACAGGTCCACTCTTATGCGAAAAAGCCAAGCTATTTCATCAGCAACTGAAGATTGATGAGCCTCGTAATTTTTCAATTGGATGGCTATCCCGCTTCAAACAAAGACATGGAATTTGTTACATGAAATCCTGAGGGGAGCAAGAATCGGCAGATAAGGTAGCTGCAGAAGAGTTTCTGGATGTGTTTTTGCCAAATTTGTCCAGGAGGAAGCTCTTTTCCTGATCAAATTTATAACATGGATGAAACTGGACTTGTCTGGCATTGTCTACCAAGACATACTCTAGTGTGTGCTGATGAAGTAGGACCTTCTGGTGTTAAGGAAGGCAAAGAAAGAGTAACAGTTGCTCTTTGTTCCAATGCCTCTGGAAATCACAAATGTATACTATTTGTGATTCGAAAAAGTGCTTGTCCTAGGGCTTTGAAGGGCTTAAAGGCCTAAACTGTGAACTACCGCAATAATAAAAATCATGGACCAAAAAAACTCGCTACAAACTAGTTTAATAATCACTTTGTTAAAGACGCCAGATCGGACTTGCTCCAGACTGTAAAATTTTGTTGGTATGGAACAACTGCAGGGCACATCCTGAAGATTTAACTTCAAATAATGTTACAGTTATGTTCTTACCCCCAAACACAACTTCATTAATTCAACCCATGGAACAGGGCATGGTTAACAGTTGGAAGTGCGACTACAAAGAAGAATTTCTAAGGAAACTGTTGAACTCTGATAAAACCGTTTCAAACAATCAAAACGTTCATTAAAGATTTGACAATGGACTGACAGCAGGTTCATGGAACAATGTGAAACGTTTTACTCTGATAAGTGCATGGCACTAGTTATGGCTAGCATAAATATTTATCGACTCTGAACCAGAGGATTACGAGTTTAGGCCAAATCAAAGGCTATGCAACTTCTAGCATATGCCAAACAAGCAAATGTGTCAATGATGAATGCGTTTAGAGAAGAAGATATAGTTGAATGGATGGAATCTTCAGACACGAGTGAAGTCCAAACGACGACTGATGATGAAATCATAGCTAGTGTGATTAATCCTGATGCAGGCGATTCAGACACTGACAGCAAGGATTCTACTACCAAAAAAATATCCTTAGGTGATTGAATTTTGTTGGAAGAACAATACATTAATTTTTTAGAACAGCAGAAATGTGTTTCAGCACAGGAAATAATGATGATTTACAGACTTCAGGAAAAACTTCAATGAGAGAAACCAAATTTAAAACAATTGACCATTGATGGAATGTTTGCCAGCCAGAATGTTTGATTGACATATACTGTATTTCGTAAATAAAATTCAATTAATACAGTATTGTATTATGAATTTGTTCCCTATATTTTACTTCCTTATTAAATACTGTATATATCTATATAAATTCCAAATACTACTAATTACAGTATTAAATACATATTACTAATTAATTTTACTAATTATTAAACAAATGAAAGCCTATAATTTGAACATACATAACATCCTATTTGAACTAGTATTATACAGTACACATGTACTAGTAAACACACACAGGTTCTCTAAAATCCGAAAATTCTACAATCTGCACAACCTCTGGAACCAAGTTGTGCGGATTTTCGGAATTGTACTGTATATACACTGAAGTGCCAAAAGTCATGGGATAGCAGTATGAAAATTTTTAACAGGTTCTGCTGTTGTATAAAGGCTTCGACGCACGCAATGATTTTTATCATTTACGAGGTGTAATCGCATGAGTCAGGTTGCACAACCGCCAGTAGGATTAAGGCAAGACTACTTGAGTCATCGGAGTTTGAACAAGACATGGTAGTGGAAGCCATGCGGATGGGACATCCAATTTCCAAAGTTGTGTGAACACTCAACATTCCTCGATCCACTGTATCACGTGTGTACAGAGAAAACTTTACGGAAGGCATTACACCCCACCGTGGATAGCTCAGTGGCTGACTATGACTATGGGTGCTGAATGACCCTGACCAGCGGCATCTGACCAGGGTTGTAAGTGCCAACAGACAAGCGACACTGGCTCAAATAACATCCACATTCAATGCAGGAGGTATCAGCGACATATTCATCAGGTCAGTGCAGCGTAATTTAGTGTCCATGGGGTATGGCAACAGAAGACCACACCAGGCTGACTTTGTGAACACCACGACATCAGACACGGTACCTCACCCAGGCTCATGAACACGGTAATTGGTCCCTGGAAGACTGGAAACATGTGGCGTGGTCTGATGAGTCATGCTACAAGTTGTTACGGGCTGATAAGAGATTTTGGGTGTGGCGCAGTCCTATGAGGCCATGGACCCAAGCTGTCAACAAGGTACTGTGCAAGCTGGTGGTGGTTACATACACTGAAGAGCAATTTAATTAGAGATACCTGTCTAGTAACGTGTAGCACCACCTTTCGCCCTGATGATGGCGGCGATTCGTCTCGGCATGGACTCGACAAGACACCGGAAGCGTTGGGAAGCCATACGGATCCATGACCCCTGAACAAGCTCCCACAGTTCACGAAGATTTGATGGAGGGGATTCAGAGCCTCGAACATCTCTCTCAATGGCATCCCAGATGTGCTCGATGGGATTGAGGTCAGGTAACCTAGCTGGCCAAGGAAGCGAGGTCACGGTGGTGCAGTGTTCATCCAACCATTCGGCAGCTGCATTGTCTTGTTGCAGGATGAGGTCCCCAGTGGGATGCTGAAGGTGCACAAACGGGAGCAAATGGTCGTCCAGAATATCCCGGTAACATTGACCTGTGAGGGACGATATTACACGTACCAGCCCTTTTCAGTCCACGTAAACAATCCCCAGACGAGAATGCCACCCCCACCAGCTTGAAGAGTACCCTGCTGGCAAGAAGGATCCATTGCTTCATGTGGTTTGCACCATAATTTTATCCTGCCATCTGCATGTACCAACGTGAATCTCGACTCATCAGCCCAGGTAACATTTTCCCACATGTCTAGGGTCCACTGGCGATGTTCCCGCGTCCATGCTAATCTTTGCACCCTGTGATGTGCGGTCAGCAGCGGTACCATCGTGGGACGATGGCTTCTGTACCCCATAGCGAGAAGATGGTTCTGGATGGTGTGGCTGCTTACACGTTTTTGTGCACCAGCGTTAAACTGCCGAGTAATCTCTTGCACTGTGGCCTGTCTATCCGCTGTTACAATGCAAGCTAGTTGATGATGACCCCGCTCATCCACACGCTGTTGTCCACGGCACTTGGCCCTTGCAGGGATGGTTTTACCGGATTCGATATACTCACAGTGCACCCATGACACAGTGGCTCGTGAAAATCCCAGTGCCAGCACGATTTCCGAGATGGAGTGACCCACTCGTCGGGACCCGACAATTTGCCCACGATCAAATGCACTTAGATCCTTCGTCTTACCCATACTGCATCCGACTCTTACTGATTCCCGTCGCATCACTCTTTATATTGTCGAATCGCTGCATACGTCATGTCGTTTCTGTTTACAGGGCCGCCTACAGTGCCACATTTGCATAACGCCAGCTGTCTCCAATTCAATTGCTCTTCAGTGTACACAAGTGGGGTGTCTTTATGTGGCATGGTTTGGGTCCGCTGGTCCTTGCAAACATATTGTTAACAGGTAATCTCATTGTTACCCTACTGGGTGACCATTTGCAGCCCTTCATGGACTTCATGTACCCAAACAACGATGGGATTTTCCAGGCGCACAATGTGCCATGTCATTGGGCCCAAGATGTCTAAAATTGGTTCGAAGAATATTCTGGACAGATGATATGGCCGTCACCACGTTCGCCCGACATGAACCTAATAGAACACTTATGGGACGTGGTGTAAAGGTCCATTCACATCCAAGATCCTGCACTTACAAATTACCAGGGAACTATGGGAGGCTGTTCAGCCGGCATGGCTCAACATCTATCTCTTCAGGTCTTCTGGCCACCTGTGGAATTGATGCTACATCAAGTTTAGTGTTCTCCCTAGTCTTTTTACTGGGTGGCCCACCCAGCTAATTTTTTCTGCTCCCCAACTAAATTTCCTTTAATGAAAGTTTTCACAATGCACATAATAGTAAGAGTGGAAAACTTATTCCCACATTCACCATAAATATTAATGAAAACTGGCTGAAATCTGTGTCAAATATGATTTATTGGTAAGTACTCTGTTTTTTCTTCATTTATTTACAATTTTCTAATGTTCTTTAAAATGTTATATTACATTAATGCCTACCACACCATCGCTAAAGATCCTTAATAAGTATAATAATAATAATGTTAAGCAAAACATTTTTTTTTTATTGGGGAGGGGGTCGTTAAAAGTACCACCCAGCTGTAAAAAAATCTAAAGAGAACACTAAAGTTATGGCACTTCGCCGGGCTAGAGGAGGTCCCACACAGTACTAGATACATATCCCATGACTTTTGGCACTTCGGTGTATATATTTAATATTTTCCAATATTATCCAAATTTATTTATTTTAATAATGAAAAAAGAATACATCTAAGCAATAAACACTACTAGCCTTTGCTATGCAGAAATCACAGGAAAACAAATCCACTACAAATACAATCAAACCTACACCAATAAATCAGATTACTAGCATAGTTTTACTATTTTCAACTATCAAATTATGCTGACTTCATATGGCAAGCAAATACTTATAATTTTGCATTGTTCAAGGAGTTATTTTTGAAGTTGTAATTATTTTCCCCCGAATGTGAAGATTGTAACGCTAATTTTAAATGTGTGAAACAGAATTATAGTAGATATTGCAAAATATTTATATTGAAAATAACGTTATATTACCATGTAGTGCTGTTTAAGCAGACCATATGCCACTGGTATAGCCAGAGGAGGGGGTCGGGGTTTGAGCACCTCCCTTGGACTGAGCACAAATTTAAAGTGATATATACGTGTATACGAAGCTTTCACCAATGAACCAAACCCATGGACCCCCCTTAAGAAATTTCTGGCTACGCCACTGCCATATGCAATGCTTGAACTAAATAAGTATTGCAAGATAAGGTTATCAATCATATTGCTGAAGATTATCTGAGGGCAATTATGTCATTACTGTGGCTGCAAGCCATGACTACAAGGTGGTACCCAGGGTCAGAACTATTTGGGAAAAGCTACACAGTCATTTTATTATTTATTTATTTTTGCTTTAACCACCCCTGTGAGAAACTCAGTGGGCTATAAGCAGTTGCCTGTCCCTAATTTAAGGCCACTGCTCTACTGAAAGGAGAGAGCCAGTGCAGCAGGACAAACACACCATACGTGTCACATTCACGATTCGAACCCGGACCCATCTTGGACGCATGGTTAGAGACCAGCATCCCAAATTTAGGACGCCTCCAACCAGGAACCCTAAATTAGGGATGGGCTTGAAACCTATACACCCTTTTATGCACACCTTTAGTGTTATTTTTTCAGGTAGAACCATTTAATGGTGTTAATTATTATATTTGCACTTTTAAGGTATTAACCTATTGCAAAGTGCGCATAGTTTACGTGCAATTCATAAATGAAAAACTATTAGAAAGTACCAATCACTCACCCTAAAAGATCATGGTAACCTCCATCGACAACACACTTCCAACACGTCAATCATCGTAATGTTTCTGGGCTTCCAAGGTTTACAGACATCTTGCTTACGATTCTTACTTCCGGGTGTGAAACATCGTATTTTTTTTTTTAGCCTTATGAGATGTTACAATAAAGCTTGTCAATTCCATAAAAAACCACTCATACTACTCATTCATACAATTCAATTAAAAACTATGTACATAATTTACATAACCTTACATTCCTAGGTGGTTAAACCTTTGTCAACTGTAAGTACCAAACTGCTCCTTCTGTTTCACAACCCCTGCCACTCCCACTGCAAGTGTCACACCCATCCAGCCCCTCGCACACAATCCTCTAGTACTTTCAACAGACCTGATGATGACGACAGAGGTCTGTTGAAAGTACTAGAGGATTGTGTGCGAGGGGCTGGATGGGTGTGACACTTGCAGTGGGAGTGGCAGGGGTTGTGAAACAGAAGGAGCAGTTTGGTACTTACAGTTGACAAAGGTTTAACCACCTAGGAATGTAAGGTTATGCAAATTATGTACATAGTTTTTAATTGAATTGTATGAATGAGTAGTACGAGTGGTTTTTTATGGAATTGACAAGCTTTATTGTAACATCTCATAAGGCTAAAAAAAAATGTGATGTTTCACACCCGGAAGTAAGAATCGTAAGCAAGATGTCTGTAAACCTTGGAAGCCCAGAAACATTACGATGATTGACGTGTTGGAAGTGTGTTGTCGATGGAGCTACCATGATCTTTAGGTGAGTGATTGGCACTTTCTAATAGTTTTTCATTTAATGGTGGTTTTAACTGCTGTAACTTTTTACATGTTATATTTCCTTTGAGTGGAAAGCAATTTCTCGGTTGGAAGTTATTGAAAAAAATATATCGCGGTAATCGAATGCAATTCAAGAAAAAATCTTTCACGTACCTCTTGGTTGTAGTTGGTCAATGTTTTTTTTTTTTTTTTTTTTTTTTTTTGATTGGAGGTTTAACGACCACCGTGAGCAACTCAATGGGCTATAAGCAGTCGCCCGTCCCTAATTTAGGGTCACTGGTTCCAGGGAAGGGAGAGAGCCAGTGCCGTAAGACAAACACAACATCCATGCCTCACCGGGATTCGAACCCAGACCCCAGACGGACGAATGATCAGAGGCCAGCGCCTTAGACCACTGCGCCACCGGGGCGGCGGTCAATGTTCAAATCTTTACACTGTTGTTCCCATCAGGTACTTGGGTGTAGGCCTCAAAAAAAAAAAAAAAAAAAAAAAAAGCCTACACTCAAGAACCTGATGAGGATAACAGTACAAAGATTTGAACATCGACCAACTACAACCGAGAGGTACGTGAAAGATTTTTTCTTGAATTGCATTCGATTACCGCAATATATATTTGCAGCGAATATTAATAACTTTCAACCGAGAAATTGCTTTCCACTCAAAGGAAATATAACATGTAAAAAGTTACAGCAGTTAAAACCACCATTAAATATGGTTCTACCTGAAAAAATAATGTATGGAAAACATGTTTTTTTAAATCTCGATAAATCGAGAAATACGTGCGTAACCTTTAGTGTTGTGCAACATAATGCAGCAAAATGTCCGTTCTGTAAATCGCTAACAAGAAAAGGGTCATTTTATGCTCTGTCGTCTGTTTACGTTGCCGTTACATTCTAAGACATGCCGTCATGTCCTACATTCTACAGAATGTCAGCAGCAAAAAGTCGAGCCACTTTTCTAAGTACACAGCGTCTAATGAATCCACTTATGCAAAGAGATCCATCTTCCACTCTCCAATGCGAGAAGGCACTTGTACAGTTCTGAATTAGCTTGCAACTCATACTGGTCATCCATGTAACACCTCTCAAAAAACTCGAAGATTTCATCACCCTGGAGCAGAAATTGAACCCGCATCTCCCAATTTCCATTCAAGTATGCTAACCGTTACTTACACAACCCAGAACAGAAAAGGATGTTCAGACTCCTAAGCTAAGGCTGCTTATTGTCAGTTGCTTGGAGCTTCACTGTTCTTGTTTGTGTAATGGTTAGCATACTCGAACAGAAATCGGAAGATGCAGGTTTGATTCTCACTCCAGGGCAATGAAATTTTCAAGTTTTCTGAGAGGTGTTACATGGATGACCAGTAATGTGATACAAGCATATTCAGAATTTATATTGTTTGCTTTGAATATTCTATTGATTTCCCATGTATTATTCTGAGGAACATTTCTTCCTCCATTGACTGAAGCAATTTGTCAACCTCCACTACTATAATTCCTTTTGACAGGAAACAAATGTTGTGTACATAAAATAAACTTACAAAACATGCAGCACTTTGCCATTGTGTGTCGCACGATACTAAACACATGCATAGAAGGGGTTTTAGGGTTGTTCATGGTGGTCACTAAAACTCAAAAAAAAAAAAAAAAAAACAGAACAGAGCAAAAACAACAGATAGTCGCAACATTTTGTTTGTAGTTTGCCCCCCCCCACACACACACTCATAGCAGAAAGTTCCTTGTCAGTCTGCAACAGATATTCTTGTGCCATAAAATAATCTACAGGTGGTCACTAAGCAAAATAACTACTAGATGCAAAAAATTATAAAAATTGCACAGAAGTATTTTCCTACCTAAAAAAAATGAACCCTTGGAACTACAGCAATTAAAATGTTAATTAAGATTAAGAACATTCTGGCCCTCTGTGTCTGGAATTTTGCCACCATTTTCAAGCTGAAACAGACATTTATGGAATAAAATGATACTTAACTACAATAAAGCGCAGAAGTATCACTAGGAAAAAAATTGTCATAACAGGAGAAATCTTCGCTCCATTCTACCTTCCATTTTTGGAAAAATTTTCTCCATTTCCTATCTCAGATGCAAACATTTATGTAATTAAATGATGATTAAACAATAATACAGAAGCAGAGCGGGTGGAGGGATCTTTTTTTTTTCACTGGAGGTTTGACGACTGGAGGGATATTAGAAGAAGAAATTTTCTCTCTGTACGACTTTGAAAATGGAGGAAAATTTTCCAAAAACCAATCTTAAATGTAAACATTTATCAAATAAAATGATATTTAATGACCATATAGGGCAGAGGGAACATCTCAAGAAAAAGAATTTAAAATTATTGGGTTCCGTCGTTTTGTCTTCATTTTCAAACTAAAATACAAATATTTGTGCAATAAAATGATATTTAACAAAAATATTGGATAATCATCTCTTCAAGCATCGAGGGAATGTCGCGAGAAAAAAAAAATTACAATTACGGGAGAAATCGTCACTCTGCCCGACTTCCGTTTTCGGAAATTTTGAATGGCTGAAAACTTGCATCTATGATAGGGAGTCTGCAAGATGATTTAATAGGGTTCTGGGGATATGGTTTTTGTCTGCAGGACCAAAATAAATCTGCAATGTATGTCACCTGTAGCAGCGATTCTGTTACGAGTATGAGTACAAAATTAATCTGCGATATAAGTCGCCCGTCACCACAATTCTGCTGCGGGGAAGAGTACAAAGTGAATCTGCAATGTATGTCGGGCGTCGCCGCGATTTTGCTGCGAGGATGAATAAAAAATATATGTGCGACGTAGGTGGCCGCAATTCTGTTGCGCGGATGAGTACAAAATAAATCTGCAATATACGTCACCACGAATCTGCTGCGAGGACGAGTACAAAATGAATCTGCGATATATGTTGCCGCGAATCTGTTGCAGGGTCAGATGAGTACAAATATATATCTGCGATGTACATCGCTGAAATTCGAGGATGAGTACAAAATAAATTATACATCGCTTCAATTTCTGCTATAAATCTGTGACATATGTCACCCATCAGGAGAAAATAAAAATATGATTACGGGAGAAATCTTCACTCCATTTAACTTACATTTTCAGAAATTTTGAAAGGCGGAAAACTTGCTTTTATGATGGGGAGTCTGCAAGACGATTTAATAGGGTTTTAAGGAATATCGTTTTTGTCTGCAGGACCAAAAAAAATCTGCGACGTACGTCGCCTGTCACCGTGATTCTGCAACGGGGGTTGGCCCTAGGAGCAGAAATGCTTACTTATCCCTCTGGCTTCAATTTTTACAGCATTCTTAGCACACAATTTGAGTTTCTCCGAGATCTTTTGTACTGTATACTCATTATCTCCTTCTTTTGCGGGCATTCCTGAATCTGGCGACGTCTCAGACTCTTTGTCGCTGACATTCTGTAGGACACGACGGCATGTCTTCCCTATGATTTCCTCAAACATGATCTAATCTTAGCTTTCTTTCCACTTTAGCTATACAAATTCCTTTAACATCTTATCGCTCATTCTATCAAAACTGCCAAATCGCCTCAAAATATGTCTCCATCTAACTAATATTTTGCTACATATTACACAGCTTTGTTCCACACAGAATAAGAATAAAATTTGCCACCAATTCCCGTAAGTAATGTCATCTATCCAGCACATGATTAATTTACATATCTTTGTAGCAACCAGGCTTCAAAACTATACACCAGATTATGAGTACTTAAACAACCATTTAGGACCTTTCTAGTTCTGTGAAATCTCCTAAAGTAATTATGACTTTCAAAGTATAATATACTAACCTACTAATTTCAACATCTACTCTGTTTTCTCTGTCAAACATGCTTTTTGAATGCACACACTCATTCACCTGGTCAAACTATCATTTATAATGATCTTGCATTCAGTCTCAACAGTTCTGTACTCAAAAATCAGGACTGTACCTAGTTTCTCCCTTAATTACTTTGTTTTATGGAGATTAAGCATCTTGTTCTAGCTTCAGATAAAGAATGAAACTAGAGTTTTACAGAGGAAGCTGAGAGCAGAACGGAAGAGATTTTGACTGATCATGAAAAGCAATGGGCATGCTTTGTTTAATCAAGTATTTCCACAAGCTTCGGATAGAAAAATCAACAGTAAGACAATGAATGGCACAGGAATGACTTTCAATAAAGTAAATGGAAGTTCCTTTAAAAAGATGCGGGAAATCATGCATTGCAAAAGAATAAATGAACATTTTTAAAGAGGAATTACCAGTCATACTACTTAGGAATGATTTGATAACTCAAGCTGGAAATTTTCCTTATTAAATTATGCCACCAAATAGAAGGGCTCAAATTTATTTTGAAAGATTCTGGCCAGACTCAATATTTAAAAAGCACGGATCTCGTTTCCTCTCAATGCAGGAAATTGAATGCCACAAAAGTAGTGCTGAGCTGATTTTTAAATCGTTTGTTACCAAACTTTGTGATTTACAAATTTAGCACAATTGTTTCGCTAGAAAAGGTTTTCTAAAAGTGCGGTGTAATTCCAGGAAGAGGTAACTTTGCCAGTTTGTGGGTGTGTGACCATTCCACAGTCTCTATTATATATACATATATTTTTTTTTAAGACCGGCGCAACCACCTCCCTAAGGTAAAGTTTCGGATCCGCGCAAATCTGAGGCCCCAGTACGAAAAACAGAATGATCACATAAAAATTAATCCTCATTTTTCTATCACAAGTTTCATGGAACAATCTAAGGAATTCCTGATATGTTTCTCTGAACCTTTCATGCAACACATTTTTGCATTCCTACAAATACGTGAAAAAGGAAATTTTAAACTATTTACCTCTTGGTCCTTCAGTTTTTTCTGCTTCTTTACTTCTTTTATTTCAAGTTTCTCATCAAAGTCAGTTAAAACAGCAGCTCTGAAATGACTTAATCTATTCTGAATGAAACTGCCTCTTAATTTAGCGTCTTTAAAGAAATTTGAACTTTTCAATGTCTTTCTATTTAAGGTACTTGGGTTGCATATTAATCTTGAAGTAGAATGAGAAAACTTCTGAATTTTCTCCCAGTTTGCATTACGACTATTGTTAAGAACACAAAATACAAATTTCGGCTTGAAGAAAAATCCTGTGTTAAATGACATGTTCAAATATTTTTGTAGTTTGCACAGGTCTTCATAAATTCAAACCTCAAATCACTTCGTCTGATTACTAACCGCGGCCCAACTGAACAACCCCAAAGCCATGCCCATAGCAGCAGGACTGGACACAGGTTACATTATTTCCTGTAGCAGTATCAGGATTACGTCGAAAACAAAACGGAATAATTTTATTCAGATTTCAAAAATCGATTTTAATCTAATTATGATTATTTACAGATTTTGAAAAAAAAAAAACGCAGTTTATTACAAAAAAGTTTATTATTTAAATTTATTTTCATGGGTTGCATGCGACATTAGCTGAATGTCTCACACTGCACAGAGAGTCCCAACAAAAACTGGCAAATACTCGTAACCGGCAACCGATGTTTAGTGTTCATCTCGCCGAGTGTTTTATCACGTGTTTTTGTTATCATAAGTTTTGGGAAGAGTATAATAATGGCACGAATAATGAAAGCTATCCGAATAAAAAAATTCGGCGGTCCTCAGGTTTTGCAGCTGGAAAATGTTGAAATCCCACCACTGTCAAGTGACCAGGTTATGAGAGTTATATTTTAAAGACAAAAATGTCAGTGATAACTCAATCGTACTGGATTTTAATACGTTTCCAGTCTACCAAGTTAAAACTTGATAGACTGGAAATGTAAGAAAACGAGAAAAGTAGCGAGAACTGATCTCGAGTCAACTGATACTGTAGCGGTTGTATATTATGATGGGACACTCCATTGTAATAAATTCGGAACATGAATGTTTTCATGACAGCAGTGTATTGGCAAATGTCAGGGGAGCGGGGGTGGGGTGTAGGAATTCCTTTGTAGGATTGAGGCTGTTAGTATTTAGGATATTGATTACGTTAGTGTCTTTCAAGCCCGCAGCATACAAAAAACATTGTAGCCTGTGTTAAGACTAAGTTTTGAGGTCGGATTTCAAATAAATAGTAAATGGAGCAGTGGCAAACCGTACCCCCCCCCCCGTGTAAAAATATTTTCAAGGCCCTTTTGTAAAAATCTAAGCCTTCATTTACTGAAAGTTTTTAATTCCGTATTATTAACTAGGTTTTATGGGTATTTGAATAATTAAAATTCTTTGGAACCTTCTGGTGTTTTTCATAAAACTAAAATTATTGCACCAAACACAAATGTGCACCTTGTAATTAAAATTATTGTCCTAGTATTACAAACTACTACAAAACATGCCGTTTTTCATAAAACTAAAATTATTGCACCAAACACAAATGTGCACCTTGTAATTAAAATTATTGTCCTAGTATTACAAACTACTACAAAACATGCCAAAGTTAATCATATCATGCAAATTTTATTTTTAGAGAACCTGAGTCTCCTTGAAATGTGTCAGCTGCCCCGGTGGCTCAGTGGTCTAAGCGATGGCTTCTGATCATTCCGCCGAGATGGATCCAAGTCTGATCCCGGTGAAGCATGGATGTTGTGTTTGTCTTACGGCACTGGCTCTCTTCATCCCCTGGAGTCAGTGGCCCTAAATTAGGGATGGGCGACTGCTGATATCCCATTGAGTTGCTCATGGTGGTCGTTAAAAACCTCCAATAAAAAAAAAAAAAGTCTCGCGATCATACACACAAAACATGTAACTGCTGAATGACAGTATCTAATGACCTTTTCTGATTTCTATAAAAATACAGAGTCTAATGAGCAAATAAATGAGAATTAGGGCTCACAAAAAGTAAAACTAATTTTTTTTTTCTCCTGAACATTTAAAAAATGAACTTAATGCCACAATGTTTTGCACATAGAAAATTTTTTTGTCTTGACTATTTTACCAGATAATGACACAGGTTTCTGCTTCTTTATTCCCACAAAGAAAACTTTTCAGTTCATTATATTCTGAAGGATGCATAGTTATGTGCAAACAACTGTAATATATAGCCCCTTAGTCCAGTGGCGTAAACATGTTTCAAAATCTGGGGGTGTCTGATCACACATATATATGAGGATTCCCGACCCTCAGTGGTTACGCCTATGCCTTATTCCCATTGGTTTATACCAATGGGAATAAGGCATAGGCATAAAAAGCCAATGAAACTTTATAGTTTCATTCACTGAACTGGTATTTCT
The DNA here is from genome assembly GCA_039090855.1 of Macrothele yani. NCBI lineage: Eukaryota > Metazoa > Arthropoda > Arachnida > Araneae > Macrothelidae > Macrothele > Macrothele yani. Next base: position 13,275,670 of record CM077019.1, read on the forward strand.
TTCACATTCTCTTGTTAAAATACATGTACAGGTACTTTTGCTGTGGTTGTAAAAAAGGGCCTCAAGTCATCCGGAATAGCTACTTTCCTATCACTTGCAGCGATCACTACCTTTTAAACAAACTATAATTTACCCTTTAACAAACATGCTGTCCAAAACACCCCTACATTCAGACTACTATTGCCACCCTGAATCGCCTATATAAAATGAGTAAAATTTCCCACTCTCACTTGTTCTTTGAATTTGCACTGCCTCTAAGGGATTAGCAGAAGTCACTCTCAGTCATCACTGCTGTAACTAAACAAAGAGGTGAATTAGCAGTTGGTTTCTCAGAGGGTGATATCATTCACTCTCATGGCATAGCATTTCTTCCCAGTTAAAGACTGCAGTGATTACCCCCAGGAATGTGTCATAAGGTCAAGGTCTTTCAAGCCTGCAGATCGGAAATTTTGTGTGATGACCAACAAACAGGTTTATTTTTAAGTAAATAAAACTTTTACAAGTTTGTTAACCTGTAAAAGAGGGATTGAAACTCAAAAAGTAGCAGCTGATAGCTTTGGGCATTATAGTATTCTAGGAGGCATGCGATTTTAGAGATCTGATCGTTAAAGTGTTAAACAACGTACAGTAAAACCGTGAAAATTCAGCATCGGCGGGACCGGACGAGTGCCAGATTTACCAAAATTTCGGATTTCTAAAGCTATCCAAAAATTTTGTAACCTGCATTAACATTAAGCATGTCACTTTAGCAAAAATTTGGGCGTCTACGCCTTCTAAATGTGCAGGGGTCGTGCTGCTGATAACAATTTGCGAAAAAAAATAATTTTGGTCAAAATATTGGCAATTACCTTTTTGTACTATTTACCATAAAACTGCCAGAAACAAAATTGAATTTTGCAAATGGTTAGGCAAAAACTTGAAAAAGCCAGAGCAACTGCTAGTGCTTGGCAATGTGTTGATACATCGCGAAAACCTGATGTGAATTTTACATCGATGTTAGGGTTTTTCGACTGACGAAACTACGATACATCGTGAAGGTGATTACCACGATGCATCATGAAGGCCGATGTAGATGTCATTACACGATCGAATCCACATACTGCCACCACCAAGCACAGATCATCATCATATGTTCGCCTCATTGGTCCGCTTCAATTCAACGTGGCCCAGTGAGATGATTAATTTGAGAAACCTCCCGATGTTACACGTTGGCGGCTATCGGCAATCCAGCACGCTGAGATCAGATGAACTGTGTTGTTGAGACCTGAGATCAGATGCGATATGTTGTTGAGACGGTACGTCGGGTGATTTCCATAGTTAGTTGGGAAACACATTGGATGTTCTCACGAAAATGAAATCAGAAAAGTGCTAAATTTCTGAAGTTACCGGATTTTCGAGGTTTTTTCTGTACTTGGCTGTTCTTCCATCCCTGGTTTGCTCTGCATGATAGAGACATGCTATCTGCTGATGTGAGGTGAAGGCACATGTGTTCTGTATCGATCGTGTTTCATTACTATTTTGTCCTGTCATACCTTTTGTAAAAAAATAACAAGAAGGCAAGTGGAACTTTGCATATGATATTGGTATATGAATTCCGTGGAAGAAATATTCATTCTCTTAATACATGGAAGTATGCCAGAAATACAGTTTGTATATTTACTTAATTTTATTTTCACTTGAAGAACTTTTATTTAATGTTCCCTTCTGAGTTATTTTGGTTTTACAGAGGTTTCTGATTTTTTGTCAAGCCTGTTTTCTCAATGTGTAGAATCGGGGCTTGAATAATACACTATCTACCAACAAGTAATAGGACACCCCTGCAATCGACGATATCTGCGGTCCTGATACATATCACGGCCGCCGCCGTTAAATATCGTGTGGGAAACAAGCAACGCAACCAGTCCCAAGCAAGATGCCACGCAGTTCGGAGCTCTCTGATTTTGAGAAAGGTGTAATCGTCAGGTATCACAGAAATGGCCAATCCGCACGTGACATATGCAGCGAGTTGAAGAACCGAAAATCAACAGTTTCCTATGTGTTTCACAAGTGGAAGATGAGAGGTGACTGTCGGAATGTGCCCCAACCCGGCAGACCCACAAAACTGGGAGTTAGAGAGACCGACGGGTGCTGGCCAGAGAAATTCGAAAGAACCGCACCAAATCGATTAGCAACATCCGCAAGGAGTTTCAACAGGCATCCGGGAGTGTTCTTTCGATGAATACCATCCGTAAGGAAGCCCATCTGCTTGGTTATCATGGACGTGCTGCAGCCCACAAGCCTTTGATCACCAAGTCCAATAGCGCTGTTCGGCTAACGTGGTGCAAAGAACGTCGACAGTGGACCGTTGAACAGTGGAAACAGGTTCTCTGGAGCGACGAATCAAGGTTCACCCTCTACCGTTCGGATGGCAGGGTCTAGGTTTGGCGTCTGCCTGGAGAACGCCTCCTGCCGGAATGTATTGTGCCAACTGTGAAGTCCGGCGGCGGTGGAATTATGCTATGGGGGTGTTTCTCCTGGTATGGCATGGAACCCTTGGTCGCAGTTCCTGGTAGACTCAACGCCGAGACCTACTGCACCATTTTGGATGACCATGCACTTTCTACGTTGTGGCAGTTTTATGGGGTGGGCCCACGTTACTTTCAGGATGACAATGCCACCTGTCATGTTGCGAGGTCCACCATGGCTTGGTATGGTGACAATGGGGTTAATCAAATGGACTGGCCTGCGCAGAACCCGGACCTTAACCCTATCAAGCACCTCTGGGACGAGTTGGAGCGTCGACTTAAGGGGTGTCCCCACCGTCCGAAATCGGTGAAGGAACTGACCTGTCTTCTCCAAGCCGAGTGGAAGAAAATACCGCTAGCCGTTGTACAACGCCTGATTGAGAGTATGCCCCGGAGGGTCACAGCTGTAATCGCCGCTCGTGGAGGCTCCACCAACTATTGAAGGTGAATAAACTTCATTTTCCTTTGCTATCACAGGTGTCCAATTACTTGTTGGTAGATAGTGTATCTAAAATGACTAAATATGCAATTCATGAGGCAACCTTTAGGGTTGTCTTATGTTATAAATGTGCTTTAGATTAAATATACATAGTATCTAAGGTATTGTTTACCTGATATTGTCAAAGTATTTTGCACGTTGTTGCTCTGTGAGGCACGTACGTGCTCCTGGCCCGAGAGGTTAGTTTCAAAATTACTCTAACCTCGAACTCTCAGAAGTACAACAGGCAGCATTACAGAAGGGTAAATGTTGAACTGAAAATATATAACCTAATTGTTTTATTTCTAAAAAAAATTTATAACTAACCAAAAATCCGTAACATAAAAGACCTCTCGGGCCGGGAGCACATGCCTCACAGAGCAATAATGTGCGAAATACTTTGACAATATCAGGTAAACAATACCTTAGATATTAAATATCTAAAATGTTACATGCCCATCTAAGCTTCTGCAGAAATTACTTCTTAACTGTCCAGGTAGTAAAAGCTGGATGCCCAGAAAAATGTATCTTTTAAGATAACAAATCAGAACCCGTTTTCTTTTAAGTTAAAAAATGTGATGACCTTCTAATAATTAATGACTTCATGGCTTCCTCTAATTACTTCAGTATTATAAATTTTTAACGGAAATTACAGAGAATAAATTTATTAAGGTACTTTTCCTCTCAAATTTTCGATCTATATAATAGATCATCGTCAGGAGTTCTTGCGTCATACTACTTCCACAGTGTACAGTCAACTCTGGATACAGTGAACTTTATTATAGTGAACATTCGGCTATAGTGAACCTAAATCATTGGTCCCGACCCACAGCATTGGAAATATATTGGGTATATAAATAAGTTTTGAGGGATTTCCGTTCGGTGTCGTACTTATTAGTGCTCGCATGTATTTTAAGGTGGCAACACTGCGGTATAGCAGTACGAGAAGCCAGCTATCGGAGTCGGTATACAACGTTCGATTGAGGTGCGAAGACATATTTGTTTTACTCGATGGAAAATGGCAACTTTCGTCCCGACAAAACAGCATTTGTGGGAAGTGTTGGTGCATTTACTTTATTGTCAAGAAAAGTGCTGTTGACAGCTATTGCTTAATGTCAGAAATCTATGGTGAACATTCCCCAGCCATAAAAACATGTGAGTATTGGTTTAGACGATTCAAAAGGGACGATTTTGACGTCAGCTATAAAGAACGTTCTGGACCACCCAAAAAAATTGCTGATGCTGAATTGGAAGCTTTACTCGACGAGGATCCGTGCCAGACCCAAAAAGAACTAGCAGCAGCATTAAATGTTAGTCAACCATGCATTTCACAACGTTTAGCTGCCATGGGAATGGTGCAAAAAGAAGAGAATTGGGTTCCACATGCTTTGCGGGAAAGAGACCTTGAACGTCGAAAAATTATTTGCGAATTGCTGCTTCAAAGGCAAAAAAAGAAAGGGTTTTTTGCATCATATTATTACTGCCGACGAGAAAGGGATATGGTACGATAACCCTAAATGGCAGAAAGCATGGGTGAAGCCAGGTGAACCAGGTCCTTCAATGCCAAAATGCAATATCCATGGTTCAAAGGTAATGTTGTGTATCTGGTGGGACCAGAAGGGTGTGATTCATTATGAACTGCTGAAATCATCAGAAACTATTACTGGTGATCGGTATCGAACCCAATGAATGCGTTTAAAACAAGCTCTCATGCAAAAACGGCCGGAATGGGAGAATAGACACAACAAAGTCATCTTACAGCATGACGACGCAAGGCCACATGTTTCTCGACCTGTGAAAAAGTACTTAGAAGGATCCGACTGGGAAGTTCTACCGTCACATTCGCCAGATATTGGGCCATCGGATTACCAATTGTTCCGGTCGATGCAGTCAGCACTTTCTGGAGAACGGTTTAATTCTTATGAAGACATCAAAAATTGGCTGGACAACTGGATCTCTTCCAAGGAACCGGAATTCTTCCTTTGGGGCATGCGTTCACTGCCCGAAAGATGGGGTAAAGTTGTAGCTTCAGAGGGTGCATACTTCGATTAATATTAAAATATTGTTTCTGTTCTCCAACAACGTGTTTTGTTCACCTCAAATCCCTCAAAACTTATTTATATACCCAATGCATTAAAATTTTCATTTATAGTGAACCCTCAACTTCGGTTATAGTGAACCTAAAAAATAAAACTACCTTCTTGTAAAAACTTGAAAGAATATGTTGAGAACAATATTGTAGGCCTACTACTCCTTAAGTGCATTGAAGGACAAAGGTAGAATTAAAAACCTCGGCAACATCAAGCTGGTGTTCTTGCCTGCCAACACGACGTCAGTCCACCAACTCACGGATCAAAGTGTGATTCCCAGCTTTAAAACCTATTACAGAAGGGAAGTAATACTTCATTTAATCCAAGCCTTGAATCAAAGCAGAACACATCAATAAATGTTCTGAATACTGTATGTTTTAGAAACAAAGCATGGAGGAATGTGTCAACTGTCACTATACAGAACTGTTTCTGGAGGTCTGGTTTGGCTACTGGACGTGTGGCATTCGAAGAAGAGGATGATGTACCTCTCGCGTACCTGCTTCAGCATGTTGGTGCGAATTGCACGGAATCTGAATATTTTATCGATGCTGACCGTGAAGTTGTAACAAATGAAATCCCGTTATAACGAATAAAATTCCGGATAAAACTATTGTCGAGGCTGTGAAAGGCGGTTCTAACACGGAAGAAAACGAATCTAAAGATGACGAGGACGATAATGGAGAACATTTTCCAGCAGCGAAAGACGTGTTGGAGTGTGTCAGAACTGTGCTAAAGTTCCTAGAATGTATGGAAAATGTAGAATCAAGTGTACCAAAAGCGCAGACACTAGAAAAGGACATAGAGAAAATATTTATTAAAACTGTTTGCAGCAAGCAGTGGCACATAACGAACTATTTTCATGTTAATTAAGGTAATGTAAAATTAATTTTGTTTACTTATTAGATTAGTGAACCTTGGACATATTAAACAAAATATGCGAGTCCACAGAGTTGTCTGTACACATGTGTATTTCAAGTTTTAAGATGATGAAATTGGTATAAAATGGTATGATGATAAAATTGGTATTTGAGAAATTTTGTGGTTCTGTCATGTTCCTTTCGTTGAAGTTTTCACCTTTTGTCTCTAAACTCCACAGACTAGTTCATCAGTGGTATGCATCCTGTCATTGACTGTAAACAATACTTGGAGCAAAATGGTGCATAAGGTTCCAATTTCTGGACCTAGAGCATAATATAATTAAAGAAGTGATATTCTTCTGTCCTTGGCACTCTGTAACAACAATATAACTTCCAGTGATTAGCAGTTAAATGAAACACAGCATGCAATGACTGTCTCTTTTTCTTGTAGTAGAGAATTCTATTTCAAACTTTTTTTTTTTAATTTTTAAATTTAGTTGCCCAGACTGGGCGACTAGATTTTTTATTTACCTGCCCAGGCCAATAAGTTACTTGTCCCGGTCGTCTCGGGCTTGGTGTTTTTCCAGTCCTGAGAATTATTATGCTTACACCTGAAGATTTTAAATTTTGTTGCCAGGTTCCACTAGCTGTTACCAGTTATTTAACTGAAAGGTTTTCATGAAAGAAATACGGGATTACACCATATAATACAAATTTTGAAGATGACAATCCGATTTTTGGTGTAAATGTGACAACGATAGTAAGTCAGATAATATCCGAAAACTTGGAAGTTTCATCATCCAGGAGCAAGACCCGAACCCGAATCTCCCAGATAGCGCCTGGATATGCTAACCACTACATTCCAGGACAATGAAATTTTAAAGTTTTTGGATATTATCTGACTTACTATCCTTGTCACATTTACACCAAACATCGGATTGTCATCTTAAAATTTGAAATGTTTTTATTATGTATTTTGTAATTCTGTTGGGTTTTTTTAAATTAAATTGTTAAAAACATTAAGTTTTAAAGATTCATTGATGGAACTATTTTTTGGATGTAAAAACTTTCTTTAATTAGTCTCTTGTTTTTATGAGATTCATAATCCAATATTTTGACTTTTTCTCATAAAGGTTCACATTTGCATAACTGTATGTGATTTGCTAATACACTATTTTGATCTTCAGTATTAATAGCCATTTCATGTTCCTTAATTCTGATTTCCAATTTTTGAGATGTTTGTCCTATATAATTACTGTTGCAGCCCAATGGAATTAGATATACAACATTTTTCTTTCCATCTTGTCTTGCATATTAGTGTAAGGTTTTTTATCAGCTATATATGCTACTTTGTTTTCTGCTATAGTTGCTACTTTTGCATTATTCTTTATTAAATGTTTATTAATTGTTTTATTACTTTATAAATTGGAGCAATATTTGTCTAACATAATTAGATACAAAATTGGTTATGGACAATTCACTTTGAAAAATACCTTTGATCTAGTGAATAAATTAAAAAATATATATATCAATAAGAACACCAGAATGAGAAGTTTAGATGTGAAAAATATGTTTCCTTCAATACAGTTGAGAAAACTGTTTACTAGGATCAGCAGTTTCTTTGAACATAAAAATCAAAATAATTTCATTAAAAAACATGGTATTACAGCCAATAATTTGTTATTCCTGTTGAATTTGTTTTACAATTCATTAATTTTAAAATTCAAGGAAAAATCTACAGACAAGGTTTATCAATCGGATCTGCAATTTTTCTGATTCTAGCAAAATACTATATAAGTTCCTTAGAGGAACAGATATGTGCAGAAAATAAAATATTGCTGGATTTTTATGCCAGATAAGTGGATAATATACTTATTTTATGTGATTCAAGCATGTATTCAGCACAAAACTTACTGGATTTCTTTAATGCTTTGGATTTTAGTATAAAATTTGAATTAGAAGAAAAGAACAAAGAAATTCAATATCTAGACATAAAAATCATCAAAGATACAGAAAGTATGTATTTATTAATAATTTCAAGAAAGAAAAATTTAATATATTACTACCACTCAAAAGCAATAAAAATTAACACAGCAAGGAATTTAATAACTAGAGTTAAATTACTTTCATCAGAAAAAAATCAATGGAAGCTATGACAAAAATGGTAATGAAGTTAATAGATTTTCCCCAAAATAATATCATTAACATTGTGCAAAATGTCAGGCGAAAACAATATAAAAAGAACACAAAGTTAGAAAAAACTGATACAATGATCAAATTTATACCAATGGTAAATGATGGAAAATTAAATACAGCATTTAATAAAAAATAATGTAAAAGTAGCAACAACAGCAGAAAACAAAGTAGCATATACACCGATGAACCATTACATTATGACCACCCACAGTCTAGAGATCGAGTGGTGGCGCAGTTGAATTTATTTCCCAGAGCAGTATACAAGTATATACAACCTGAGGATCAGCTTTCAGTTAGTAGAGTGTTCAGAGTCAGAGTGGGAAAAGCTGCTGATATATCGAAGTTTGATAAAACACAAATTGTGATGGCACAGGACCTCGGAACTACAATCTTGGAAACGGCTCATCTTATGAGTTGTTTGAATGTCGCTGTAGTTAGTACATATCAAAAGTGGTGCACAGATGACCAAATGACACTGCGTGTTTTCTGAAGCTCATTGATGCCAGAAGGGAGCGAAGACTGTCGCACATTTTTCACAGCGACCGAAGGGCCACAGTGCGATAAATCACCAGCAGCTACAAAAGTGGTGATCAGGGCAATGTGTCACATCCCGCAGTTCATTGCAGCCTTCTGTGTAGCCGAGGACCCAGCTGGGTCATCATGCTCACTGCACATCATCGCCTGCAATGCATGAAATGGGCCCAAGATCATTAAGATTGGACCATGGATGATTGGAAGAAAGTAGCCTGGTCTGAAGAATCAAGATTCCTAGTGCATCAAGTAGACTGCCATGCGCGGATTGCCAATGGAAGCTATGGCACCTGGATGTGCTGTTAGACAGAAACAGGCTGGCGGTGGCAGTGTTATGCTATGGGTGATGTTTTCTTGGGACACTTTAGGCCCCATTATCCCAATAGCACAATCCCTGACAGCTGTCAGGCATCTTGAACATCATTGTAGACCAAGTTCACCCATTCATGGCAACTGTGTTTCTTGCTGGTGATAGCCATTACCAACAGGATAATGTGTCACACCACACTGCCAGAATCATAAAGGAGTGGCTCCAGGAACAGGCTGAGGACTTTCTGTTAATGCCCTGGCCTCCAAATTCACCTGGCATAAACCCAACCGAGCATTTGTAGGTTCGATTTGGAAAAGCGGGTTTGTGCTAAATCACCACCACCCTGAAATGTACGAGAAGTGGAGGACCCGCTGTTGACATGGTACCAGATACCCCAGGATACGTATCACTACCTCATCGAATCGATGCCTTGCCAAGTGACCACTGTTTTGCTGGCTATAAAGGGGGTCCTGGGTGGTCATGATGTAATGGCTCATCTGTATATAGCTAATAAAGATCCTTACAGTATTACACAATACCAGATGGAAAGAAAAGATGTTGTATATCAAATTCCATTGGGCTGTAACAATAATTATATAGACAAACATCTTGAAAATTGAAAATCAGAATTAAGGAACATGAAATGGCTATTATGTAATAAAGATCAAGACAGTGTATTGGCAAATCACATACAGTTATGCAAATGTGAACCTTTATGGAAAAAAGTTAAAATATTGGACTGTGAATCTCAAAAAAAAAAAAAAAGAAGAGACTAATTTTAAAAAAGTTTTTGCATTCAAAAAAACAGTTCTATCAATGAACCCTCAAAAATTATAGTGTTTTCAACAACTTAATTAAAAAATAACACAATTACAAAATACACAATGAAAACAGTTCAGTTTAATAACTGGTAACAGCAGGTGGAACCTGGCAACACAATTTAAATTCTTCAGGTGTAAACAAAACTTTTGATAATAATTCTATACAATGAGAACAGGCCTTGACAAAAATCCAGAAATGTCTGTAAAACCAAAAGAACTCAGAAGAAGGAAGATTGAATAAAAGTTCTTCAAGTAAAAACAGAATTATGTAAATATATCTGAGTAAAGGCTTGAGTAAGTGTTTTAATACCAGTTTGTATATGTTATTTGTAGTTACATTTCTGTTTGTCCCCTCCTGAAAAATAAGCCATGGGCACTCATGACTGCATGATATGTCACAGTCTCCTCCATTAGCTAGAAATGAGCAAACATTCATTTGAAAGAATAGCTTTAATTCACTTAAAAGATTGGCTCAGACTGATTTATTTTTCATTCGGTGATACTTCCTGAATTGATTCTGGCTACCCCGGTGGTGCAGTGGTCTAAGCAATGGCTTCTGATCATTCGTCTGAGATGGGTCCGGTTTGGAATCCCAGTGAGGCATGGATGTTGTGTTTATCTTACCTGTTACTACCCTGGCTCTGTCCCTTCCTTCGAACCAGTGGTCCTAAATTAGGGACAGGTGACTGCTTATAGCCCACTGAGTTGCTCACCATAGTTGTTAAACCCCCAATCTAAGAAGAAGAAAAAAAAGAATTTATTCTGAGTTGGATCCCTTCATTTGTTCATAGTTTCCAGTTTAATGGGTGATTTATAAGTACCCTCTCTAAAGAAACAAAAAAACTTGCCTCTTTTATAGACAAAGCATCTTTATGTTTTCAAGAAGGTATTTAAGATTTGCTTACCAACTGCAATTCAGATATCCCTCATTAAATCCCATTTATATGGATTGCTCTACTAAAATCTGGCAACAGTTCCTGAACCTCCAATTCATGCTGTAGTTCAGGCAACCAGTCCGATTCAGTTGATCAGAGGTGATCAAGACCATAGAATGGTTAAAAGCTTTTGCTTAAAATAATTTATTACTATGTATATGTAATTCTGTGTGTTCTCACGTAATTCTATGGTTGTTATTGTTGCATGAAGCCTGCTGTTTTTCAGCCATATTTGTTTGGTTATGTATTGCATCAAAAATGCGTTCATTTACTTCTCACTGATTTTTATAAATTATTTTAAATATCTTTTCAGCTTCTGATTCGAGTTAGATCTGCAGGAGTGAATCCGGTTGATACCTACATTCGGGAAGGAGCTTTTTCAGGTCTACCCGATCTCCCTTTTACACCAGGAAAAGATGGAGCTGGTATTGTGGAAGCCATTGGAGAAAATGTTACTGATTATCAGGTGAAATGTTGTTTTATATCTGCATGTACACTTATAAAAGTGCCTATACAGGATGATCCAATGTAAATTGGGTGTCATCATTCATTGGTGAAAAGAAATAAGAAAGGCTGAAATAAAGATGGGCAAATAAAAATGTTGTGCCGTTTCCCTTTTCCTGTATCTTTTACTCACTGTTTTTTTTTTTTTTTTTTTTTGGAAAATTTTTTGCTCAGTGGCATAGATAAGGCCCTCTACTGACTGCTTGAAAGGAGGGTCCACCCCCACCCCCACCCACCCCTCAAAAAAAAAAAAAAAGAAACCCAACTTTTTTCTATAAGCGTACACAAGATTCTTCCGTGGATTTGTGGAATTCCATTTTTTTCGTCGTCATTTGGAAAATTCTTGAGATTGATGGAAAAACTGAAGAAAATTTTTTGGGAAATTAATGGGAGAAGGGCAGGGTAGTTTTTCGTCTGGGAAAGGTATTTTGTCTTCCAAAACTTTCGAAAACGAACGTGAGTAAAGATTTTTCCTGTAATTGTAGTTTCTTTTTTCTAGCTTTGTTGGCTTGTTGTTAAATATCCTTTTGTTACATAAATGTTTGTATTGAGCATGAAACTGTGGGCAATGATTTCCGAAAACGGAAGTTAAGACTGCGTGAAGATTTCCCTGTAGTCTTCAGGCATGAGATTCTTCTGTGGATTCGAAGAATTCCGTTATTTCTGTTATCATGCTTCAAAAGCATTCTCGAGATCAATGCATAACTGAACATAAACTTTTGTGGGATTGGTAGTGGTGGTGTGTGCATGTGTGTGTGTGAGGGGGGGGGTCGTTTTTCGTTTAAGGACGGATTCCATCTTTCGAAAATGGAAGTTAGACAGAGTAAGAATTTCTACCATAATCATAGTTTTTTTTTTTCTCGATGTTTCTTCTGCCCAGTATTGCTCTTAAATATAATTTTATTCTGTAAATATGTACTTGCATTTCAGCTTAAAAATAGAGAAAAAAGTTCCCAAAAATGGAAGTTGGGCGAAGCAAAGATTTCTCCAGTAATCATATTTTTCTTCACGCAATGTTCTCACTATCCAGTGTTGTTGTTAAATGTTACCTTCCCCCATAAATGCTTGCATTTAAGATTGATAAGAGAGGGGAAGTTTTACAAAAATGGAAGTGACGAAGTTGGAAAATTTGTAAGAATATAAAGTATTCATTCATGTTCTCAAAGTTATCTAAAATAGTGAAAGCTTTGATACTATGCATTCATGGTCCTCAGCCTCAGTCTAAAAGTTTTTTCAGCATGATAGATAAAATTATTTTCAAGTGAGGGAATAAAAGGAGAAAAGCAACAGTGAAGAAATTAGAAGGAAATTATATCAACAGAAAGAAAAAGTAAGCAATGAATGCTGTGAAGCTTCAGAGTTTACAAAAGACAAATATGGCCATGGAACTTGCTGAGAAGAAAGCACCACATGAGGAAAATTGAGCTGATGTTCTAGCAAGTACAATAACAAAACAAAATCAAAAACAAACCTCTTTTGAAACAATGTGTTTTAAAGCAATTTTATTTTGTTTTGAATTAAGTAATTTTATATTGTGAATGTAATGATGTGCTCCAGTTTAATGTTTACATAAATTACAGTGAAAAATTCTATTTTGCTTGTGCTGCATTACTTTCACTTTTTCTCATCGCGTGTTCTGATTTTTCACCCCGTTTAAAAGTTCGGCTTTTTTGTTCCTTTGTCAGTCTCATGTATGTATAACTTGCTTATAATTAATTTGTGATCCATGTAGAAGTGATTGCCACATTAAGCCAAGATGAGTGTAGAAATTAGTAAAAATTTAGGATACATGCATTACAGTTGCATGTAATTCTCAGCTCTGTATAGCTGCATTTCTTCTTAACCCTCTGACCAGTTTGAATATCTTAGATGTCTTCAAGGTCCCCCTTTTGCAAAACAGTTTGAATGTCAGTGACTTGTTCTGACCCTGCTACTTCCAAAGCCAAAGCGGTTTGACTGCATTAAATGCAATGTACCTGTCTACCCCGTGAAAAGGTTTGGGAATGTGGAATGTATTCATTGTTATGGTTAGTATTTAATGACTTGAATGCTCCTGGCATGATCCTACCCCAGGAACCAAAGATTTAAGTGCTGGTCAGTAAGTAAGCTGTAATCCAAAAGTTGCATAACAGTTGCATTTTCATTTCATTTCATTTTTATTTTTAGTTGTGACCATATACACCAAAAGCAGTACTATAACAATAACAGTGAACTAGTAACAACTGGGAAGCACGAGGGAAAGGGTCTGAATTGGCCTAACATAGCTCTCGGCACCCATAGTAAAGATTGTGCAAGTCAGGAACAGACATAACTAATTTTCTGACATCATATAAGTAAATTGGTAAGTAGTAAATAAGAATTATAAAGAAAGAAGGTCACCATGAATAGTTTAGTATTGTGTAAGTAGAATTTTATCCTAGTTTCACAATTTTTCACTACAAATAAGAGCATAGGCATATGAAATACAAAAATAAACAAGATAAAAAAGTTATTCAAAAAAAAAACAAAAACTGATAGAGCTAGTTCTCCCCCAATAGATAGAGTTTTAGTTTTTTTCTGAAAAAGATTAATATTATTAATAGCAGTAAGATGGTGAGAAAAAGTATTCCATAATTTGGAGCAAGAGTAATTTATGTTATTTTTAAATTTTTCTGTATGTAGGCTTGTTTGTAGTGTCCGGGTGTGTCCCGGAATTCCTGGTTTTGGTCACATTCCAAACCCGGAAATCCGGGTTTTTAAGTTTTAGAAGAATTTGAGATTCCTCAGTCATTTCGTTTCTAAAAATGCTACGAAATGGTAACTTAAAAGTTCCTTTCGAGTTCCATTTGCTTTGGGAATTACAGTGTTTGATTGAAAACCCTGAATTTCCGTGCGGATGGTGAATGCAGACCATTTGTGACACCTTGAGAGTTTGTTTTCTTGTCAGACAAGCTCTCGAGATAACAACATGCTAAAAGGAAGGCTTTTTTTTTTAAATCACTTTGGAAGTTACATTTATATCAAATAATTTGGTTATATTAGATTCAGTTAATCCAATTGTCTACATTTGGAAACCACTGTGGGCTTTCAATTGAACTGATCTCCATAGACAACTCAATTTGTATAATACAAAGTGGGGAATTTTTTTTTAGAGAGAAAATGTGGTACAAAAAAGATGTGAAGTTAAACACTGCAGAAACACTAATGCAGGGGCCGCGCTGATGATCACCATCTTCGCAATTTGCGAAAAAAAAATTGTTTTGGCAATTTTTTGCGAAAAAAAAAATCACAGCATGGATTGGAATTCCCTTAAAGTCATCAGTTTCCAAAGCAATTTTCAAAAAGAAAGCTAAAAGAAGGAATAGAGATTGAGAAAAATAAAAATTCCATCATCGATGACTGCAGAGGATTTTCCCTGCCTAACATCTGGCAGGATTTGATGAAAAATAACCGTAACCGCGATAGTGACAGGAATAAGTGACAACAAAAAGACAGCCGGAAGAAGGAGAAGAATTTTCTCCGAAAATTTGCAATTAAAATAAAAAAAAAAAAATAGTAACAATCCCCATAATAGTAGTTTTTGATTAGTAATTGAATTAAAAAACTGGGAAGCCAATTCTCAACATGAGCTTTATTAAAAAAAAAAAAGCTTTAATGGTGTTGAAATGTAAGACTTTTAATCTATAATGTTGCTCTGTAGGTTGAGAAAGAAAGAGAGAGAGAGAGATCTGTTATGTGAAATATACTTCCCCAACAAGCAGAGGTTTGAAATTTTTATCAGAGACTCCAACTGCTATGGATTCTCCATAGTCACTATAAAAATCATCGGACCGCTATGGATTACGGAAATCATTGGATATACCGAGGAAATCAGATAATCTTAAATGAAATGACCTTTTTAATGACATGTGTAAAGTTTATTTTCATGTTTTCTAGATTCTGACATTCATTAAACATTTTGAAAAAATTCTATGGTGCTGTAATGAATTAGGTGATTCCCTTAAGTTCACTTTAGAGGTTCAAACTGAAGGAAAATTAAACTTCTTGGATTTGACTATCTATGTCCAGGAAAATAAGTTCCTCACAAAAATGTACAAAAACCTTAGGATACAAATGAAATCATCATCATCATTGTCAACCATTATCAATCCACTGCTGGACGAAGGTCTCCCCAAGTTTCCTCCACAACGGTCTGTCTTGTGCCAGTCTCCTCCATGTCACCCCTGCATACTTTCGAATTTCATCCACCCATCTCCCATGTGGTCTTCTTCTGGGTCTTTTCCTGTCTCTTGGAATCCAATCTAAAATTTCGGCTGTCCATCGATGATCTGTCCTTCTGGCAGTATGTCCAGCCCATTGCCATTTCAGGGATTTAACTCTGATCATGATGTCTTCCACTCTTGTCATTTTTCGGATCCACGAGTTCCTCTTCTTATCCCTCCTGGTTACACCAAGCATGCACCTCTGCATGCTTCTTTGAGTTGTCTGCAGCCTTTGTATGTCTCTTTTAGTTAAGGTCCATGTCTCTGCACCATACGTAAGCACTGGAAGGATGCATTGATCAAACACTTTTCTTTTAAGACATAATGGCATATTGCTCTTGAAAATTATGCTGTTTCTTCCAAAAGCTCTCCAGGCAAGTTTTGTACGCCGATTAATTTCTTCATCAATGTGACCCTCACTTGATATCTGCTGTCCAAGATAAACGTACGTGTCTGTTATCTCCAGCTTTTCTCCATCAATCGATAAATCTTCATTTCTTGTAAAAGCATTGAACATCACTTTTGTCTTCTGAAAGTTCATTTTTAATCCCACTTCTTTACTCTTGTCAGCAAGTTCCTGGATCATACTCTGCAGCTCTGATGGGGTAGTTGCAAAAATGACTACGTCATCAGCAAAGCGAAGGTGGGTTAGATAATCTCCATTAATCTTTATTCCCTTGTTTTCCCAGCTCAGCGACTGAAAAACACCCTCCAATGTGGCATTAAAGAGCTTCGGAGATATGGTGTCCCCTTGTCTCACTCCCTTTCCAATTTTTACGTGTGTTGTATTTTCAAACAGCCTAATCTTTGCACTTGCATTTTCATAGATGTTATTAATAATATTAATGTATGCATCTTCAATACCGCAGGTTTTCATTTTTTGCAACTAGCCCATCAGAGCTGCAGAGTATGATCCAGGAACTTGCTGACAAGAGTAAAGAAGTGGGATTTACTGGATGTTAACTCCTCTCATCCATACTCAGTGAGCCGCCCCGGTGGTGCAGTGGTCTAAGCGATGGCCTCTAATCATTCGTCCGAACGGGGTCCGGGTTCGAATCCTGGTGAGGCATGGATGTTGTGTTTGTCTTACGGCACTGGCTCTCTCTCTTCCCTGGAACCAGTGACCCTACATTAGGGACGGGCAACTGCTTATAGCCCATTGAGTTGCTCACGGTGGTCGTTAAACCTCCAATCAAAAAAAAAAAAAAAAAAATACTCAATGAAGAGAAATGTTGCAAACCAATTTAAAAAAAAAATAATAATAATTTAGAGTCCTCAGAAGATATGAAAAAAAGCCCACATAGATGAACTGAAAGTAATGCTAACAGAAAATAACTACCCAAAAAAGGAAATAAATAAATTACTCACACAGGATTAAAAAAAAAAAAAAAAAAAAAACATACCTGAATTTTTTGAATTAACAGAAATTTTATTATATAAAGTAAATTTTTTGTGAAATAGTGTTTGTACTTCTGGGAAATGGAGGAAGTCCTCTGAGCAAATTTCTAAGAGAGAAGTAGAAAGACACCATTTTTGTAATTTAACAGAGAGAGAGAGAGAGAGAGAGAGAGAGAGAGAGAGAGAGAGAGAGAGAGAGATTCCTTGTCAGGTGACAAACTAAAATTTATAAACAGCCTTATGACAGCAAATAAAAAATAAAAAGCTACATAAGTAAGCTGAAATTGCGAAGAAATAATAACTTTCCATAGAGATCCGTATCCAATATTCATAGTTCCCAAACTACATACGTTGAATAAATGCTACATACAGTATGCACCTCAAAACTTTTTTTGACTAGGGATGATATGCGTATTATCTGTATAAAATCTGTATGAGCGGAAATTTTTTCGACAAAACACTTCAAAATTTTTGTCCCCCATCATATTTAGCCCCCTAATATCCCACCCAGTTCTGAGCTGCTGGCTTCACCACTGAGCTTGAGTACCACCTAGCTGCTACTTCTCATTGCCTTGCTAAATGAATTTTCTTGGGAGATTTTTTTAAATCTTTTTTTTTTTTTTTTGCTTTCCCTTGTAGAATATATTTGATATAAATATAAAATCTGTGTCTGATTTTAAACAGATTTGTTTTATGTTTCCATGTGTTCTTCTCAGCTTGGTCAGAGAGTGTTTGTATGTGGCATAAAACTTGGAAAGTATGGTACCTATGCAGAATATGCCGTTGTGAGACCTAAAGATGTTTATCCACTTGACGAAAAGCTTACCTTTGACCAAGGAGCTGGAATAGGGATTCCTTATTTTACAGCATACCGAGCTCTCATTATAAAGTAAGAGAAATGTGTCTTTTTTTCTTTTTTGTATTGTATTGCTTCTGTGATCACATTTTTTGCAGTGTATGACATATTATTCGTTGTATGACTTGAGAATTTTTGGTAACTGTTTACAATAATAAGCCCCTCGTCAAAACGATATATCTCGCAAAAGAAGTGGCAAATTAACCCTTTAACTGGCTCGAATGAATTAACTCGAGGTTAGAAAAATGGGCTGAAATCAGCTTGAACAAATGTACTTGTATTTGTTGTCCAAGAAGTGGGTCGAACGCGGCTGGAACAAGTGACGAGGACATCAGAAAGCATTACTTTTTTCATAGCTTTGCTATTGAAAGTGGTGAATCAAGGGGATGATGGACACTAATCCTTTCTGATTGATAATCTACTAAAATGGATGCAGCAATGGCAAAGAACCCAAGAAATGAGTGAGAAGCTGTTTGTGTCATTTATTTCTATCCAGTGGCGTGATGTTCTTCTAAGGGGGACTAGCTATCATGCCTTGGGTAATGGAGCCAAGAATAGAGAACTAGAAGCGAGATCTTATCACCATTAACAGGTTTATTGTGTGCACTGTTGAGGTGAGAGGGGGGTGGAGCAATGGTTTTGCCACAGGAATGTTTTGTGAGAGTTCGGAATCATTGGAATTAATTTGCCATAGCTTTCGCAAAACATGGCCGCTATGTGAATATTTCTGTCTGAGGAGCGCAGACATTTTTTTAACCCGTTGATTAAGGAATATTGGGCACTTAAAGGGTTAATATCATTAACAGGCAGAGATAGATTAATTAAATGTAAATACAGAGTGTCCTAATAATGACTGTGCACTGAATATACGAATTACAGTAGTTTAATAATAAAGAAATTTTGAATGGAATTACAGTAGAAGTCACCCGCCATGTGGAAGTGCTCTGTGTCTGGTAACTTTCATGTCTCCCCGCCCCGCATGCATGCAGCTGTTGTTCTGGGTGAAGGTCATTCCTGAGTGCTTGGTTGATGGAGGCAGACGTGTCAATCGATCAGGACAATAGTGTTGATGGTTGAACAGAGAGTATTTTTGGTGGAACATGTCATTCACCATGACAACAAGTGCATGGACAAAGTGCAAAAGCAGTTTACTAGGAAATTTCATGATACAGATGTCCCCTACCATAATGTCCATCAGCTCATAGCGAAGTTTCAGAAAACTGTCACTGCATTGGGCCCATTTTATTCAGTGAAACCATTAACTCAGAATGGTGCCGTGCCCAGATTATTCGACCACTCATATCCAAACTCATGGAGCGGGAAATCAACGAAGGATGGTTCCAGCAAGACAATGCAACTGCTGACCCAGCTGGCACATCAATACAAATTCTGGAGGAATTCTTCGGAAATTGCATCATCTCCCTGGGACTGTGGCCTGCTCTGTCACTGGATCTGACACCGCCTGACTTCTGTGGGGAGCACTGAAGGGGAAGGTGTACGCAGGTAATCCACATACACTACAAGAGCTACAGGCTGTAATAAAAACCCACATCCAACAAATCACACTACATACCCTGAGAAAGGTCTTCACCAACATGCAGAAGCATGTGCAGACATGTCTGGATGTCAGTGGGGCCCATTTCCAACACCTCCTGTAGGAACCATGTCATACACTTCAAAAGCTACAGGCTGTAATAAAGACCCACCTCCAGCAAATCACACCACATACCCTGAGAAAGGTCTTCACCAACATGCAGAAGCATGTGCAGACATGTCTGGATGTCAGTGGGGCCCATTTCCAACACCTCCTGTAGGAACCATGTCATACACTTCAAAAGCTACAGGCTGTAATAAAGACCCACCTCCAGCAAATCACACCATATACCCTGAGAAAGGTCTTCACCAACATGCAGAAGCATGTGCAGACATGTCTGGACGTCAGTGGGGCCCATTTCCAACACTTCCTGTAGGAACCAATTCGACATGGTATTACTTTCAGTTATTTTTGGACACCCTGTTATTTTTATTTTTTGGACACCCTGTATGAAATGTTATATTTTGGACATGTAGTTATTTTTTAGACACTCTGTGTAAACTATTGTTGTTTTTTATTCTAGACTATTTTTATTTGAAAAAAAAAACAGAAAAAGTTGATGAGACGTTACTTCCGTCATGCTAAGCAGCATGCTGATTTACGAACAAAAGTTAGTGTGAATTTATTTATGCGCAGAAAAGATCTGTTCAATCAAAAGACATCCTCATTTTTATGAATTCTACGTAACACAGTGCATTCATCCTCATTTTTATGAATTCTACGTAACACAGTGCATTCATTTTGGCATTTTACTTGGCTAGCAATCACAATTGATAGTTATTATCCACAGTTGTGCCGCACCCAGTAGGGGGAGGGCATAACTGTGATAAAACTGGTAGAGGTCACAAAGTCACAAATGTATGATGCTCACTCTGCAGCTGTTCACTGCCCATGTCCTGTGATGCTGTCAAGAAGGGAGAAAGTTTTTAACTTTTTTTTTCTAGTAAAAATGTTCAAAAGTCAGGGGTCGGTCCAGGCGGCATTTGATACTGTTGCATCAAAAAATATTTTTGTATCTTCACAAAAATATTTTGAACTGTGATGGTGTCTTCACTTTCAGTAAAATTATATATTAAGAAAAATATTTTAGTGTGAGAGGTATCTTAAATATTGTCGTATTTAACTTTTTTTCTTTTTTTCTTTTTTTTTTTTTTTTTTCGTGGTTATGAACTGTTTTTAGTAAAATGAACTGGGCAGGTATCAATCACTGCGTCATCACTAGCGGCAGCTGAGGCAAACCTCACTGAAAAGGAACCCCAAAGCATTATGGCTAACTCAAAAGTACACCATTAAAAATTTTGTGATAGGTTGCAAAAAAAAAGTAATGCTACACTAACTGCTCCAGATTCTGAGAAAAGATAACCATTGTATGGTTCAAACAAAACCCAACAACATGGTGTGACTTTGCACCATGTTATGATGCAAGTTTGTACAACATTATGGTGTGAGGTTTCATCATCTTGTTGGGTTTAGTTCACACCTCAAAATGGTGTATCTTTTCTCAGAAAGTGGTGCAGCTGCTGTAGCATCACATTTTGGTGCAACCTACCACAGAATTTTTAGCAGTGTAGGGATGGACACATTGGTGGATACTCATTCGTGAAATATCATGCATCGGTAGTTTCGGTGGAAATTTTTTGATGTATCAGAGAAAACCTCAATGTTTTGCTAAAGAGCCTGGAATTCACATCTTTACCATCTGCACATTGATGAATAAATTGCTGTTCAAGACATCTGTAATAGCTCACTAATTCAACATTGAGTAACTGTAATATTTGTTAAAACTCTTGGTGTATCATAAACCTCGATGCATCAACTCCTGTAACGCCAAGAATAAAAACTTGATTAACATTGAAAAAAAAAACGGTGAAAAAAATCGTTAATTTGCTGCAAAGTGAAAATTGATATAGCTCAAGCTTAGACTAAGCCTACGGCTGGATTATGTGGTGAATTGTTAATAGTATTCTTGAAGAATATCTTCATTCTTCTAAATTTTTCTGTTTCACACATGAAATTCATGGGTTCTGTCCATGGAAGGCAGTGTGCACAATAGTTTTAGGTAGTAGTATTATAAAATCATTTATAATACTACTCCCTAAAATTTTTGTGAATTAACAAAATTAATGCGTTTTTTATTTAGCAAATTAATTTTGATTCGTTTTTTTTTTTCTCCCTGCTGTGTTTTCTCTGCACTGTGTTATTGTTTAAACATCATTTAATTGTGTAAATGTTTGTATTCATGAACTAAAATAGAGTAAACATTTTGGAAATAGAAGTGGGACATAGTAAAGATTTCTCCCACAGGATTGCTTCTTCTTCTTCTTTTTTTTTTTTTTTTTTTTTTTTTGTGGTGGTTCTGTATTGTTGTTAAATATTTATTCCTAAATCTTCTGTTTTTCTGTTTCAGCTTGAAAATGGAGGTGAAATTTTAGGCAAAGGAGGCAGAGTGTTTTTTATTTTAGTTATCGTTGCAGGTGCTGTAAAATTCAGGTGAGGTCTTTTTTTTTTTTTTTTTTTTTTACGTAAAAGAAATATAAGATAGTCATTTCTTTTGTGTGCCTGTTTTTTTTTAAATTTCTACCTGTGCAAATTTTTATCGTTTTTCACATCTGGTAGTTTAGTTATCTTGACTGGTGATCACCCTCAGGTTATTTTGTGGCATCATGATATCTGTTGAAGACTGATCAAGAACTTTCTGCTATGGGATAACAGTCCAAACCCATGAGCCTTACTTAGCATGATTTAAGTATTGGATTGACAAGCCTGGACTCTATACTTTTACTGTTAATTTTTATAGCTGTAAAGTATATAGTAAGTGTAAGCCTTCGATTTTTAAAACTCAGTTTATTCCAATTTTTATAGAGCTCGTGCAGTTGCAAATGAAACTGTTTTGGTTCACGGTGCTAGTGGTGCATGCGGATTAGCTGCTGTGCAAATTGCCAAAGCATATAATATGAAGGTCTTTGGAACTGCTGGAACTCAGGAAGGAATGGCAGTTGTTCAAAAGAATGGTGCTGATCATGTGTTATGTCATAAAGACAAAGGCTACCTGGATAAAGTTATGGTGAGTGTTTTATATTGAAGTGGATTAAATATTTTCATACAGTTAATAAATGTATGAAATGCCATTACTGTAGTACAAGAACATGAAGCTATACATAATAAGTATTCTGTTATATGCTTATAGATACCAGTATCTCATGCATGATACAGTTTTCTTGTAAGGCTTTCTTTATGCACAATTATAATCGGGGCTTGAAAAACACCATGCCCAAGGTGCCCTGGGGCATGTAAATTATTGGCGGGGGCAGATCTGCTAATCACCGGAAGTTTTAATGTTATAGAGAGTACCAAGGACAGAAGAATATCACTTCTTTAATTAGATTATGCTCTAGGTCCAAAAATTGAAACCATATGTAGCTTTGCTCCAAATGTTATTTATGGTCTGCGACAGGATGCATGCCTCTAATGGAACTAACCTCCGGTGTTTAGTAACAAAGGGGGAAAAACTTCAACAAAAGGAACATGGTAGAATCACTAAATTTCTCAAATACCAATTTAGGATGTCACTGATCGTGAAAATCGTAAAAGTCACGATAAGGTCACTAATTCAGAAAAAGGTCATGAAAATTATGAAAAAGTTACGAATTATGCTTTGGGGTCATGATTTTTTTTATTTTATTGTTAGTACTGTAATTTTCATCGTATTTTCCGCGCCAGCATATAATCCGCAAACCGCAAAATTTACATAATTTTTTTTCTCTCTCATATAATCCATACCAGCATACAATATACAGACTGTGACGTTCAGAAAAAAAAAATCGCAGTATAATCTGCACATCATTGATGTTGAACAGAAGTGGAATTTCTGACAGAAATGTCAGTCACATATAATGACCCAAGAGTCTGAGAAGTAAGAAAAAATGATTTTCTTAAATGAAGAAATTCATTTTTAAATGTTACTTTTTTATATTTTTATCTCTGGACAGATAAAAGCTCAGTGGCATGGCATCCATTTATCACACTGATGTAGCTCCAGAGTATTGCCTTACACCTTGCCAATGACGAAACTGTTACAGAACAAGTAATAGAAATACCATATGTACTCGCATATACACTGAAGAGCAATTGAATTAGAGACAGCTGGATGCAAATGTGGCGCTCTGGGTGGCCCTGTAAATGGAAACGACATGGCGTATGCAGCGATCCGACAATATAAGGAATGATGCGACTGGAATCAGTAAGAGTCAGACACAGTATGGGTAAGACGAAGGATCTAAACGGCTTTGATCGTGGGCAAATTGTCGGGGCCGGACGAATGGGTCACTCCATCTCGGAAGTCATGCAAGCACTGGGATTTTCACGAGCCACTGTGTCACGGGTGCACCATGAGTACATCGAATCCGGTAAAACCATCCCTGCAAGGGCCAACTGCCGTGGACAACAGCGTGTGGATGAGCGGGGGTCATCGTTGGCTAGCTCGCATTGTAACAGCGGATAGATGGGCCACAGTGCAAGAAATCACTCAGCCATTTAACGCTGGTGCACAAAAACGTGTAAGCAGCCACACCATCCAGAACCATCTCCTCGCTATGGGGTACAGAAGCCATCGTCCCACGAGGGTACCGCTGCTGACCGCACATCACAGGGTGCAAAGATTAGCATGGACGCTGGATCATCGCCACTGGACCCTAGACATGTGGGAAAATGTTGCCTGGACTGAGGAGTCGATATTCACATTCGTACATGTGGATTGCAGGATACGAGTACGGCGCAAACCACATGAAGCGATGGATTCTTCTTGACAGCATGGTTCTCTTAAAGCTGGTGGGGGTGGCGTTCTCGTCTGGGGACTGTTTACGTGGACTGAAACGGGACTCCTGGTACATGTGGCATCCATCGTCCCTCACAAGCCAACGTTACCGGGGTATCCTGGACGACCATTTGCTCCCGTTTGTGCGTCTTTAACATCCCACTGGGGGACCTCGTCCTGCAACAAGATAATGCACCATGCCATCGCTCCCGAATTGTATCGGAATGGTTGGATAAACACTCTACCGACGTTACCTTGCTTCCTTGGCCAGCTAGGTCACCTGACGTCAATCCCATCGAGCACCTCTGGGATGCCATCGAGAGAGATCTTCGAGGCTCTGACCCCCTCCATCAAATCTTCGTGAACTGTAGGAGCTTGTTCAAGGGTCGTGGATCCGTATGGCTTCCCAACGCTTCCGGTGTCTTGTCGAGTCCATGCCGAGACGAATCGCCGCCGTCATCAGGGCGAAAGGTGGTGCTGCACGTTACTAGACCGGTATCTCTAATTTAATTGCTCTTCAGTGTAAGTTAAAAGTTTTTTGAGGAAATCCTGCTTTCAGAGTTGGGAAATTGGCTTACACATGGGCCAATAAAAAATAGGGCCGGACTTTCATGAATTCTCCCGTGGAATTTACCGACAGATTTGTTTACGTCTTAGACCCTGGCACAACAGCTTTGCAGTTGTTTTCTGACCTCTAAACTGCCATGCATTGACACGATCATATCCTCAACTGTGCCCACCACTTAAGTCTAAATTCGGCAGTGTAACTGAAACATTTCCTTTTCAAAGACATCATGAATAGCAACAAAGGAAAAAAATCAGCAGCAAAGATGTTGGTCAAAATAGCGAAGAATGAACTAAAAACAGAAGGCACAGCACTCATGAGATCCGAAAGGAGGAAAACATAGGTTCGTCAGCAAGCACTGTGTGTATGTTTTCATTGGCTGGATGACAAAAACAGAGATGGCACAACAGTCAGAGTTGTCCTTCTCAACAATACCAAATACTCTCGCCGTCCCTCCCCACCACAACTTAGCGGATCTTTCATTACAACACCCCTCTCCGCTCCATATAAACTCTTGAACTGAGAAAGAGTTGCAAAGGAGTTCCTTTTCCAATTATACGCTCTCTCCTAAATAATTGCCCTGCGGATTTATTTATTTTTAATCAAAGGCCCGTTAAATCTTTTTTTTTTTTTTTTAAATTGGCATATTATCTGCATCAACATATAATCCACAGAGCCTATGTTTTTAACTTTCTTAGCAGATAATCTACAGATTATAGAATGAAAATTACGGTAATTGTTCATTTTCTAGCGACAGTGTAAGTAATTCTCCGTGCACTGACCACGAAAGATGTAAATGTGGTTCCCATCTAACAATCCTTGTGTCAAAAAAAAAAAAAGAGGGCATGTGTGCCCTTCTCTATGAAGAACACTGTTAAAGCAAAAAAGGTTTCAGCACGGAAATACACTGGCGGAAAGTGAAAAAGAACACCAAGAAGGAATTGGCGGACGATCATGAAATGTACATATGTTAATGGGGTCCAATTTACGTAGGTGTGATGTTAATTTTGGGACCAACCGGTGAGCGCTTACACCACAGCAAGGCATAATATGCAAATTATCGTCGGTGGTATTTAAGGAGTACAGCGAAGTGAATGTAATCAGTCGTCGGCGTACGGACATGTGCGATGACCCTGAAGAAGCTGCAATGCCTGGACATGGAAGACGTGTACGATTTCAGCAGTTATCGGACTTTGAGCGAGGTTGTCTAGTCGGACTCCGCGAGGCCGGGTGGTCGTATCGTCGTATTGCGGAGCGAATTGAACGGGAAGTATCGGTGGTGGTACGATGGTGGCTTAGATGGTCCGAGGAACATTCCCACACGAGAAGACGTGGAACTGGGAGTCGCAGACGGACTGATGAGCGGACCGATCGAAGCATAAGAAGAGCGGCGTTGTCAAGCAGAACATCCACTGCGACTCAAATCCAAGCTGCCTTTGCACCTGAGGTGACTGTGCAAATAATCCGCAACCATCTACTGGATGCAGGACTACGTGCACGTGTACCTCTGACTCCAGCCCACCATCAGGAACGGCTGCAGTGGTGTCGCCAACGTCTGCACTGGAGAACGCAATGACGATCTGTCATGTTCAGCGATGAAAGCAGATTCTGCTTGGGAGCCTCCAATGGCCGTATGCGTGTTCGCAGATGCACACGGGAGCGTCTCCACCCTTCTTGCATTCGCCAGCGACACACAGGCCCTACACCTGGTCTCCTGGTGTGGGGAGCGATCAGCTATCGCTCCCGTACAGAACTAGTGTTTGTACCAGGTATGTTAAATGGCACCTCCTACATCAACAACATCATTCAGCCCGTTGTTGTGCCATTTGTGAGGTCGGTCCATCGTGGTGTTTTCCAGCAAGATAACGCACGCCCACACACGGCACGTGCAACGAAACATGCACTTCAGGGTGTGAGACAACATCCATGGCCTGCACGTTCACCGGATTTGTCCCCCATTGATCACGTGTGGGATTTTATGGGACAACGACTTATCCGGTCTCCACGGCCAGCCACGACCATCCCCGATTTACGCGTCCAGGTTGAGGATGCTTGGAACTCAATACCCTAAACTTACATCCAACATCTGTACGACAGACTCCATGCCAGAATTGCACAGTGTGACGCAGTTCATGGCGGTTCAACCTCGTACTAACCATGTTACATGGAAATGTTATTTTTCAGTTTACCTGCAAATACAGCTGTATTTTGCCATAATGTTTTGATCACATTATTCTCTGTATTCCGTTATTATGCTGTATAAATTTTGTTGGTATCAGACGTCTCCTTCTTGGTGTTCTTTTTTCACTTTCCGCCAGTGTACATAGGGAAAAGGAAAAAAGTTGGTGTCACTTAGTCTTCAAAAAGTTATGCACAATTTTTAAAGCTGAAATTCCCTTTTTTTTTATGAATTTATACTGTAATTTTGGTGCCCCCACAATTTGTTACAGATTGTATTATTCAATTTTATTCATAAAATGCTGAAAACTACTGATTTTCCTATTGTTTACTTCCTAAAATTTCCATTGAGTGTTGGAATCTCTACATTTCATTTTGTTTACTGTGTGACTTTGCCTTACATCTGAGCTTAATGTTTAATAAAATTTGTATGTGTGGAAGGGAGTGAGAAGGAAGGTCAAGAAAGGAATAGATTTTCAACAAAGGAGTTTTCTTTTCTTTTTTTTTTTTTTTTTTTTTTTTTTTTTGTTATAGGAGCTGACCAATGGAAAAGGTGTTGATGTTGTTATAGAAATGCTTTCCAATGTTAATCTTGGCAAAGATTTAGAAATATTAGCTCCCAAGGGCCGTGTTTCGGTAAGAGATTTTTAACCTTCTGTAGTGATATTTAATTACGTTTCTGCTCCTGTTAAACAAGTGATGTTTGACTTTTGTATCTGTGCTGTATAATTCCTGTTAGAAATGCAAATAAAAATAAGATCTTATTTCAAATGCAGTAAACACCATTCTTTCTATAAAAACATAGACCTAAGTCATTGCACAATCCAATTAATGTAAAAATATCCTCAAGTGACCTCTATAATTACTATTCGAGTTTATTTTTTTGCGGAGGGCGTTACGAATGTATTTCAGTGATGTATGTCATTACTGTACCGTCAGGTGGCGCTTTATAATTTCTTCAATACCATCATATTAAAACTATTTAAGAACTCTGGTTCCATATGCTATGTGTCACCCGATGATGCTGTAGCTGCTACTGCGAAAGATCTTGTGTTTTAATCTATTGTATATAGCTTTGATTCGGTGAAACCATCAGCAGTTACAATGGCTCTGAAAACCTGCGGTATTGAAGATGCATACATTAATATTATTAATAACATCTATGAAAATGCAAGTGCAAAGATTCGGCTGTTTGAAAATACAACACACGTAAAAATTGGAAAGGGAGTGAGACAAGGTGACACCATATCTCCGAAGCTCTTTAATGCCACATTGGAGGGTGTTTTTCAGTCGCTGAGCTGGGAAAACAAGGGGATAAAGATTAATGGAGATTATCTAACCCACCTTCGTTTTGCTGATGACGTAGTCATTTTTGCAACTAGCCCATCAGAGCTGCAGAGTATGATCCAGGAACTTGCTGACAAGAGTAAAGAAGTGGGATTAAAAATGAACTTTCAGAAGACAAAAGTGATGTTCAATGCTTTTACAAGAAATGAAGATTTATCGATTGATGGAGAAAAGCTGGAGATAACAGACACGTACGTTTATCTTGGACAGCAGATATCAAGTGAGGGTCACATTGGTGAAGAAATTAATCGGCGTACAAAACTTGCCTGGAGAGCTTTTGGAAGAAACAGCATAATTTTCAAGAGCAATATGCCATTATGTCTTAAAAGAAAAGTGTTTGATCAATGCATCCTTCCAGTGCTTACGTATGGTGCAGAGACGTGGACCTTAACTAAAAGAGACATACAAAGGCTGCAGACAACTCAAAAAAGCATGGAGAGGTGCATGCTTGGTGTAACCAGGAGAGATAAGAAGAGGAACTCGTGGATCCGAAAAATGACAGGAGTGGAAGACATCATGATCAGAGTTAAATCCCTGAAATGGCAATGGGCTGGACATACTGCCAGAAGGACAGATCATCGATGGACAGCATAAATTTTAGATTGGATTCCAAGGGACAGGAAAAGACCCAGAAGAAGACCACATGGGAGATGGGTGGATGAAATTCGAAAGTATGCACGGGTGACATGGAGGAGACTGGCACAAGACAGACCGTTGTGGAGGAAACTTGGGGAGACCTTCGTCCAGCAGTGGATTGATAATGGTTGACAATGATGATGATGATGATATAGCTTTTAACCTCATGTTAATAAATATAGTTCAGTATAGCACTTGAGGATATTTTTACATGAAATTGGATTGTGCAATGACTTAGGTCTATGTTTTTATACGTTACGCACAGCACGAAATGATGTTATAGTGACCATTCTTTCTAAATTATTTTACTAACACAGTTTATGTATTTCATTGATGGAATGTTTTATCATATATAATTTATAATATTTCTCAGTCTCTTAGATATCTATTTGTTTACTAATCATCTCTTGCGACTTTTCTCTTCTTGTTTACTCTCTCCTTATTTCCCTCTTTCTGTTTTCCTTGTTCCTCTCTCTGTCTCCCCCCTCTCACTTTGTTTTTTTTTCTTCCATCCCCCTTTCACCCTTTTTATGTCATCTTCTTTTCTCTTCTCACTGTCTACTACTCTACCTTATCTATATTTTGAGGTTACTCACCTTTATTCCCTAAATCTTTTAGGAGGTTTTCGTCTCTACACATTTCCAACACGTATTTTTCTTTTCAGAAAAATATGTGTTGGAAATGTGTAGAGACAATACCTCCTAAAAGATTTAGGGAATAAAGGTGAGTAACCTCAAAATATAGATTGTCTAAATAGCATGTGAATAATTAAGCAGCTAGATGACATTTGACATTTGCAATGCTGTATGAATATACTCTGCCTTATGCTCTGTAAGGTATATGTATATGCAGGGCTCGAATTTTCCAGTGCAGGACCAGTGGTAATCGTTATGGGCCACAAATATGCCCAAATCAGTTGGTCCATTTGACTAGCAGTTTTTTTCTCTGGGCAGTGTCACTTGAGAAGCTTCATAGACAGGGCTTGAAAAATGGGGTCATGTGCTCATCTGTGACAAGTGAAAAGTTTTAGTTGAGTAAAAAATTCAATAAAGCAGTTTAAATTCAATCAGCAGTTATTTATATGTTGTTGGATACGGAAAACTATTAGTTTCTTAATAAAGCTTATTTTAATTCACAGAAGTGATGCGTGATTGTGTGCCAGCATGAAAAACCTGTTTCTCTGCGAAAGAAATTGGACAGCGAATGCCGAGTCAAAACATTCGGGCATTGTGCGCTTAACAAGGAACACGAGGCAAAATGCCACAAGCCTGGAAGAATGATTTTCCCAAACGCTGTGTGAAAGGATAGGCAATGTAAAAGTCATATGCGCCTCATGAACTGCTGCTTAGCTAATTGCTGTCAGAGGGCAAACATAGGAATCCCTGTTTCCGTGGAGCTGTTAGGAAAGTTGTAAAACATTGAAGGATTCGTTTATCATCTACTTTAGAGGAAGAAAACTGAGTTTGGCTATTGTATAATGATTAATCGTTGAAATTAGATTAGTGATAAAATAAAATTTGAGAGTGTGTTAAAATTTTTAACAAATCTAACTTTAAAACATGAAGCAAAATCGACAGCCCTGCAGGCTATCCATTTTCAGCTGGCGAGTGAGATAGTTGCCTGACTGGTAAACTAGCATGAAATTTTTCAATCCCTGTCCATAGGTGTACAAACCCTAACTGATTTTATGTGTGTGTGGCATTAGACACACCCAGTATACATGACTTTGACACTACAGATGCCATTTCACTTTGGTCAGAGTCTGGCCAGTGCAGAAAACTTGGTACAAAACCATATGGACAGCATGATGATGACTTTGATTCAGATAATGAATCGAGAACTTGAAATAATATGTAAGTACCACGTCCACAATTTCTTTGTTATTGATTATTTTATTGTTTTAAGCTTAAACAAGTAATTATCAAAATGAATATATATACGGTTGCAAATATATATATATACAGTCATCTCCGCTTATAGTGAACCTCTGCGGACTCGCATATTTCGTTTACTATGCCCGAGGTTCACTAAAACCGAAGTGTCTTCCCTTAACCTGAATTGAGTGGAATGGTGAGCAAGAAAATAAAATATGTACATATGTATCTAAAAATAATATGTTTCTGTACGTAGTGTATATTCATTAGATTAAGTAAACAAAATTAATTTTACATTACCTTAATTAACATGAAAATAATCCGTTATGTGCCGCTGCTTGCTGCAGACAGTTTTAATTATTATTTTCTCTGTGTCTCTCTCTAGAGACTGTGCCTTTAGTACATTCGATTTTACACTTTCCATACATTCTCAGAACTTTAGCACAGTCCTGACACCCTTCAACATGTCTTTCACTGTTGGTACATGTTCTTCATTATCGTCCTCATCATCTTCAGATTAGTTTACTTCCGTGTTAGAACCGCCTTTCACAGCTTCGATAAAATCTTCAGCTTCAGTGGAATTCACACTGATATGCTGAAGCAGGTCCTTGAGAGGCATATCATCCTCTTCTTCGAATGCCCTACGTCTAGTTGCCAAACCAGACCTCCGGAAATGATTCTGTATAGTGACAGTTGACACACTCCTCCACACTTCGTTTCCAAAACGTACAGCATTCAGAACATCCATTAATGAGTTCTACTTTGATTCCAAGGCTTGGATTAAATGAAGCGTTACTTCCCTTCTGTAATAGGTTTTAAAGCTGCAAATCACACCTTGATCCATGAGTTGGAGGACTGGCGTGATGTTGGCAGGCAGAGAAGGTTTGTTTTGAAATAAGTTATCAGAACACTGTGTTTAGTGTTGGCATAAATTATCCCCTCTTTGGAGTTAATTCGTCATTCAGTCATTCACAAATAATCCGGTTTCCAGGTTGTCTTTACGCTCACTGTGTAAATCATTCACTGCAGGCTTTTTTTTTTTTTAGTGGTAGCATTGCTTCTTAGGAGTTCATTCACGAATAATCATTCAGACGAGTGACCATTCAATTTCCAAGTTGTCACTACACTCACTGAGTAAATCATTCATTGCAGGGATCTCATTTTCACTAGTGATACCATAATTCATTCCTTCTTGGGAGTTCATTCTTCATTCATGCAAAAGAGTCATTCACAAAGGGTCCAATTTACAGGTTATCCCTACACTAACTGAGTAAATCATACAACTCAATTCTTGGTTGAACCACCCAGAATACATTTGAGAATGTGCAATTATGTAATTAAATATGTAATGTACAGCCAAAAGCTTAGCTTGTGTGAACTCGGTCGTATCTTGAAGAAACATGTTTTGCAGCACGTAAATAGCATAATGCCCTTGATTCATAGAATAATTACAGATTCTTCCGGTAACTGTTATAAAGAAGAATTTGAATATACCAAAACAATTGCAAAATCATATGGTTATAAAACATGTCAAATTAATAGATGGATTTATGAGGCTAAACAAAACATCAATAAGAAAAGAAAAAAACAGATAATTCTCTTTTACTAAAAGTTTGACAAATGAAATCAGTGAAATGGGGGGAGGGGAGAGGGGAATACAATTTTTATTTTGGTAAATCTGTAAACACTCAAAAAGATTTAATAAACAAAAAACAAAAATATGAATTGTTAAGTAGAAAATGAATTTTTCAGCTCTTATTAAAAAATGTCTCAGGAGCTCAGTGCCTAGCACAAGATAAATATTCATGCATAATATGTAGTGCAATAAAAAAGTTCCAAGACTAGGTACGTAGCGCGCCAACAGATGGCAGTATATGTATGCGCGAGCAGCGGTCGAGGGAAGTGACCTTCATGAGTCATTGCACCTAGTGGTGTCATTCTGTGTACATCGGCAGCTGTGCTTTACGATATTTGGTGACCATGTGCAGAACACAGTTGCGATTTCGGTATGGACTGCAAACTAGAGCAGCGAGCGAACATCAAATTCTGCGTCAAACTCGGCAGATCGGGAACGGAGATGCATGAAATGCTGCGGCAGGCTTATGGCAATGAAGCAATGAGTCGTGCAAGGTATTTTGAGTGGCACTCGAGCTTCAAGATTGGCAGAACATCACTGAAAGACGACGAAAAGTTGGGGCGACCGTCCACGAGCAAAACCCCCAAACATGTAGACAAAATTAGGGAACTGGTGCATGAGGATCGTCAGAGAACCATTCAAGACATTGCTACCATCGTCATTGTGTCATACGGAAAAGTGCAAGAAATTCTGACGTTGGTTTTGAACATGCACCGCATTGCTGAAAAGTTTGTGCCAAAGATTCTGAACCCTGAACAGAAGGCACTCCGTGTCAAACTCTGTCAAGATCTTCATCAGCAGGTGGTGAATGAACCAAAGTTCCTGTCACGGGTCATCACTGGGAACGAGACTTGGGTTTACGGTTACGACCCGGAGACCAAACAACAGTCGTCGCAGTGGAAGAGGCCAGCATCTCCACGATTCAAGAAGGCTCGACAGGTCCAGAGCACAACCAAAAGCATTCTCATCGTGTTTTTCAACATTCGTGGGGTTGTGCACCGTGAATTCATCCCCCAAGGCCAGATCATCACCGCTCTTTTTTTACTGCGATGTTTTGCAGTGTCTTAGGGAGGACATTTGCCACAAATGACCTGAAATGTGGCGCAGGAGCAATTTTCTGCTCCATCATGGCAATGCAGCAGCTCACCAAGCATTAGCAACACACCAGTTTTGCAGTCGCAACACCATGACTGTCCTTCCTCACCCACCTTACTCGCCGGATTTGGTGCCCTGTGACTTCTTTCTGTTCCTGAAGATGAAGCTGAAGCTCAAGGGTTGCCGTTTTGAAACCGTGGACAAGATCCAACGCAAATTGCAGACGATGCATGACATGATTCACGAACAAGACTTCCAGGGAGCATTCCAACAGTGGCAAAAACACTGGCAGTGGTTCATCGCTGCCCAAGGAGACTACTTTGAGGAAGATCATAGCCAGACTTAAGTAATGTAAGTACTTTGTTATCGATTCTAACACGGAAGTCTTGGAACTTTTTGTTTGAACCTCATATAAAAAAAAATCGGTAAAAATCGGTCTTAATATAATTGAACAATGTGAACTCCCTGCTGTTCCTGCAAATCCTTGTAATCCAGAGTTTATATCCGGGAAGATCCAGAATTTGCCTATTGTTTATCATGTTATAATAAAATATGACATTCTGCAGGCATGTATGAAATTCCTATACGGATTTCAGAACCATGTATTTCATATACTGTTAGCACTAAAAATAGACTTAAAAACAGATTAAAGCAGCATTTAATTGGCAAAAGACAGAAAAAACCCAGCATTAATACAGTATTTTGTGCAAAATAAAGAATTCCTAAAATTTGAAGATATACTCGTAACTAAAAATGAAAAGCATTTGTAAATAGGTGAATCCATTTGTATTGAAAAAATAAAGAAACTGTATGCAATAATAATGACCCAAATATTTAGCCTAAATCATGGGAGAAACTAATAAACACTAACCAAAACAGATGGGAAAGAAAATGACAGAACAAATAATTTACTCAGTAACAGTGCCACACTGATTTTCAAAATGCTAACATAATGAACATGAAGGCCTCTAATGCTTTGGTCTTCTGTCAGCTACAACAGACTGTGGACCTTTGTTGATAATGTATGTACTGGGCTGATGGAAGATCTTCAAGCGAAGTTATAGGAGTGACTAAAACTTAATTGCTTTTAATGTCTTTTAAATGTTAATTTGAACAGTTGTGAAGTTAATTTCAATGTATTGCTTTACGACCATGTGGTCCATAATATAAATGATAACGTAAGTGTTTGGAAGACATTAGGGGATTTGTGTATATTATCATAACAAGAAGAAAAATTAGATTAACCTTTTAATTTTATAACATATTTTAAATGTCTTTTTAAAATTATGAAATGTAAGGTAAATAATAGCGTAGGGCAATGTCCTGTGTCGAGGTCTGTCTTAAAATACATGGTGCAAACAAATTTTTCTTTAAGATACGACTAAGTTTAACAAGGTAAGCTTTTGGCTGTATCTTACATAGATATGATTTCTGATGAACGCCACATTAGAGAAGAATTTAATAGGCATGTAAAACTTCACTGGAATGCATTTAGAAGGAACAGTGCAATTTTCAATAGCATTTTACCATTATGTCTTGACGGAAAAGTATTTAATTAGTGCATCCTTCCTGTTCTTACTTATGGATCAAAGGCAGGAATGACCCTTAAATAAAAAAGACAGAATTTGTGGCCAACTCAAAGAGGCATTGTGGGACACGGAATAAAAAGAAAATCTATCATAACCTACAAACGTAAAGCTTTGTTGGATTTACGAAATGGTTCTCAAGTGAAATGTATGTTAGCTGATAAAAGCAAACAGATTGTGATATTAAAAGACGAAGATTATCAACAAAAAATGGATACAGCAGTCAATGAGTTGGAGGTATTGAAGACTGAAAAGGACCCTACAGATAGAATTCTATGCCAACTAGCTACAATAAAGAACCATAGTGGCCTACCACAGATTATTTAGTACAAGGCTTATCATCCTGTAAGAGCTAGAACGCCTTCCGTATTCAGAAAAGTAAAAACATGCAAAGAAGAATTACCGATTAGAATTTTTGTAAATAAAAACACTTCCCCTATCATCAATTTGGAAAGAGTTATGTATCAATATCTAAAACCATACTTTAATAATCACCAACATAGCATCTATAACTCCATGGAAGTCATTGAAGAAATAAAAAAGTTAAATAGCTCAACCTTCACCAGTACAGTATAAATATCATTGCTTTATATCTCAACACACCTACTGATGAAATGATTAAACTGATTAATAACAGACTGCAGATAGAGACGATGGATGATCAAGAACGATCCAGTATCATATCTACATTGGAATTCATTACTAACAACTATTTCACATTCAATAAAAACATATACAGTATAAACAAACTTTTGGAGCGCCAATGGGTTCGCCTCTCTCAGGTCTAATGGCCGAAGTTATCCTGCAAAATATCAAAAGCAAATATTTTTACAGCCAAACTTTGCCTTACCCATCCTTTATAAACGATATGTTGACGATATTCTGATCTTCTGGAAACATTCAGTAGCTGATTTTGATAAATTCATAGAGACATTCAATGATTACTATCCAACAGTCAAAACCACAATTAATAAAGAAAAGAATAATGAACTGCACTTTTTAGACATCAAAATACATAGAAATGAACATAGCATAGATTATGCTGTATATCGAAAGCCCACATATATTCCAGTGTTAATCCCTTCTGATTCAGTACATCCATGGAAGTACAAAAAAGCTGCATTCCTTTACTACATGAAACATGCAACAACACATGCATCATCTACAGAATTAGAACTCAAAGAAATAGAGTGGATAAAGAAAACTGCAGTACAATTTGGTTGTGAAATAAAATTGGTGGATTCCATCTATGATAATATAAAAAACAGGCAACAAAATACTAGTAGATATAAAGAAGTAAAGGCATACAAATCATTTCCTTACTTACCACCATTGAGTTATTTACTGAAAAAGGAATGTATTGAAAATAATATACTTCTGGCTGAGACTGTCATAGAAAATGGCAAACTATTGACATACAACAACAAAACATCATTATTAGACAAATCAGGTGTATATATGATACCAACGATTACAGCCAATAACAATCCCGACGTATATATATCGGTAGTACCAAAAGACGTTTTCGTACAAGAGCACATGCATAACTGGAAAATGAAAGACAGCAAAACATCCCTGATACAATATTGCGTGGATAATGATGTATAGCCTAATTGGGAAATTGCAAAGATCATTACATCACACAAAACTCATAAGCAGATTTTAAATGCAGAAGCATTGGCTATAGAAAATTTTAAAACAAAAAGTTGTAACACTAATACACCAATAGAAATACCATATGCATGGAAACATCTGCTCGAAAATGAATAATTAATGCGAACTGTAGGAGAAAAATACAGCAATAGATGGCGTTACTAGTTGACTCGGTAGTGGCGGAATGAATAGATACTGCTACTATGATGTATTTTAATGCATGGCTGACGGTGAATCTGCACGGATTCATTGAGCTGAAAAGATCTTGTAGTTTGAATGCCAAATATTCCATTGAAGATGACATGGCCTAATGTCGAAACTGGTTTTGATTGTGGTGGTGAAGTTGGATGAGGATTTTATGTTCTGTCTTTTAGTATTCAGGTTTTACTTGGTTTTATATATCATTCTCTGAAATTTCCTTTTGACAAATTTTTGCATGGTTGTTGACTTGGAGTTTCATTCCCGGTGTTCAGTTAATTTTAGTTCAAAATTGCTTTTATCGTACACAATTCAGTAACTACAGGATGTTTTAATAGAAGATTTAATAGTGAAGTTAGAACAAAGAACTGAATGCTATATATAATCCACTCATAGAATACTGAGCTCCCAGGGTGAATGGGTAAGTCTGAACTTTTTTATCAATTACAACAATAATATAGCCCTAAATGTGTCCTTGTCCAACAACCACTATGTTTGTAATAAAACGTGATTAACAGTGATAATTGCTACACATTGTATGCAGTATTTACAATAATTAACGTAACACGTAAATTTCGTTCAATAGCTAATATAGGAATTTGAACTTTACAATATATTACTTACATACTGCTTTCATTTAATGACCTGAAAGCGAAATACATAGAATAAAACACAATATTTAAAATACAAGTACATATCAAACATATACTATAATTATAAATTGAGATCTCTCTTGATAACCCTCATATGATGATGATGATTTTTGTATGGTGCCTACAACGCCGATGGCGGCCCCTGTAATGCAGTGGTCTAAGCGATGGCTTCTGATCATTCGTCCAAGATGGGTCCGGGTTTGAATCATGGTGAGGCATGAATGTTGTGTTTGTTTTACGGCATTGGCTCTCTCCCTTCCTTGGAACCAGTGGCTCTAAATTAGGGACGGGTGACTGCTTATAGCCTACTGAGTTGCTCGCAGTGGTCATTAAACCTCCAA
Organism: Macrothele yani; assembly: GCA_039090855.1. Taxonomy (NCBI): domain Eukaryota; kingdom Metazoa; phylum Arthropoda; class Arachnida; order Araneae; family Macrothelidae; genus Macrothele; species Macrothele yani. Next base: position 13,313,560 of record CM077019.1, read on the forward strand.
ACAAAACAAAAAAAATGCCAATGTGGTTAGGCAACGAGATGTGTGGTAATGTAGGTGAGTGGTAAGACATCAGGCTAACTTAAAACCTTCTGCTGGCAGGATGTCAGAAGGATCATCTACGTCGGAAGAACCAGGTTCGGATTGCAGACGTTGACGCTTTAGAGCTGGCTCACTAATACTAATGTCAAGATCTGTAGAAGTTGAGGGCTGAGGATCTTCAAGTGTTGAAAGTCGAGGCTTCACAATTGCGGATGCTTCAGTTAGAAACATTATTATAGGAAGCTGTTTCTTCTTTTTTTGCATCATCAAACAAATATTGCAGTGGTTGTAGGCATGTTGTTATCCCTTGAGTGACACGGAAGCTTCGTTCCATCGAAGGATCGTGTTCTTAAACACTTGCGCCAGTTGAAAAACTGCTGCAAATTTTTCAAGTGTCCAAATTGATGTCTCTTCCTCATCTAAATCTTCTGCTGCATCTTCGGTAAAAGATTTCAGCAGATCTTCGAGTTCCTCATTGCTAAGGGATTCTCTATGCTCTTCTATGTCTTCCTCGACATCATCCTCAATCATATCAGAGAAATCTTCCCCACCAACTTCTCTTGCAACATCCAAAATATTCCTGACTTCTGCATCAATAGTGGGAAAGCCCCTGAAATCATTGACTACCTCACTCCATAATGGCTTCCAACATGCATTAACTGTCTCAGGTTTTATGGCATCTACAGCCTCTGCAACTGTGAAGCTCTTCTATAAATCCATGATGCTGCAGTCAGAGTTAGCATCAAGGGCAGCACGAATCCTCCCAAAGGTTAGGCGTGTGTAAGTCGCCTTAATGAACTTGATGATGCCTTAATGAAGTGGCTGCAGCAGAGACGTAGTGTTAGGAGGCAAGAACATTACTTCCATGTTCTCGTCGGTGAAGCAGCGAGATTGGGGATGTCCAGGATCATTGTCAATTATGAGGAGGACCTTGAATGGCAGCCCCTTCTCTTCAAGGTATTTCTTCACTTTAGGAATGAAGCACTGTTGGAACCATTCCAAGAACAAGAAGTCTTCTTGTTGTGTTGCCAGAACATGGGCAAGCAATTTTTGTTTTTGTTCTTAAGGGTCCAGGGATTTTTTGCTCAGTAGACGAGGCCTGGCTTGATTATGAGACCTGCTGCATTGCCACACAGCACTAGAGTAAGGCGATCTTTCCAGGCCTTGAACCCTGTGGCCTGCTTGGTGCTCTTATAGATGTAGGTATGATTGGGCATCTTCTTCCAGAACAAGCCCATTTAATCACAATTGAAGACTTGCTCTGAAAGGTAGCCTTTCTCTTCTATGAGTTTTTTGAACTCTTGTGGGGACATTGATGCTCCCTCAGCATCAGCTGATGACGATTCTCCCATGATCTTTTAAGTTCTTGAGGCTATAGCATTTTACATAGCTAGCCAGCCATCCCTTACTAGCCTTAAACTTCGTTCTCTCGCTCTGCCCAGTCCCTTGGCATGAGTGCTTTTTCACACATAATTTTGCAATCAACAGGGATATGCTTCTGTATCATGTACTCTACTGACACACTTAATGCTTTGTCAGTATCTGCAAGCACCTTATCATGAGTCAGAAATTCAGCTTCTTTCTGCTTTATTGTGCGAAAGTCCAATTCGTTCTTACTGACCTTACGGCCCACTGGCAGGCAACATGCCACTTTTCAAAAGATCTAAAATTTGTATTTTCTCATTGAGAGATTGTTTCAGAAAGGCAGTTTTTGCCGTTGTAGGGGCAACACTAACACAATTTTAGTTTCTTTCTACTCATTTCTACGAATTTCAGTTTTTTATGCTTTATTGTGCGGATGCTCGATTCGTTCTTACGGACCTTACAGCCCACTTCAGTAGGCAACATGCCACTTTTTAAGAGATCTAAGATTTGTATTTTCTCATTGAGAGGTAGCACTTTAATCTCCCTCTTAGCCTTTAAGGGGTTGCTTTGACCACTTAATTGCTTTTTAGGAGCCATTTTTTCACAGAAACAAAGGGTGCACACAACACTAGTAGCAAATGAACAAGACGCGAGGTAAACAATGCTCGAACAATGTGTTGGTAAATTCTGTTTTGCTTTCGCCTTTTTGCCGGAGATTCAGAGACCCGCACGTGGCTGTCGGCAAGATGTAGGACACATGTGGCAATCATGGATATCACATGTGTAACAGGAGACACAGGCCACATTACCAAGGTGACATTTTGGTGCCAAGGACACTTCTTCCAACACGTCTCACAGAGAGAGTTGCTACTTGCTGATAGCAGAGCTGAAATGTGAATGATCTGCAACGATGTCTATGAAAAATGGTTTTTGAAGCTTAAAAAGTCTTTTTTTTTTTTTTATATGTTAATTTACTTCACAGGAATTGGCACGTGGCAAATTCAAGTTTTGCTTTTTGGAAATTTCATTAATTTTTTTTTTTTTTTCCGAATGTTTTTGATCCGCAGTTGGTTGAATCCACGGATGCAGAACCCACTGATATGGAGGGCTGACTGTATGTGCATTTTATCTGAAGTTTGTTTTTATTGGAACATAAACCAAAGTGGCTTTGAAAACTTCCACTTCATTTAATATAAAAAAGTTTTATATATAAATTATTTTAGATTGTGGGCTGTCGAGGATCTGTGAAGATTGAACCAAGGTTAATGATGGCACCAGAGACTACAATTGTTGGAGTAGCTCTTCTTAGTAGCACAGAGGTTAGCTTTCTTTTGTTGTACATTATTACTATTTTTTTTTTTTTTTTTTTTTGCTGTATTTCTCTTTTTATTTTTCTATGTATTTTTCTCTCTCATTTCACTTTTTTGGTACAGCTACATGTGTCTCTCTCTTTTGCTTCATTTTTCCCCTTATTTGGTACATCTCTCTCTCTCTCTTTGCTACATATTTCTCTCTCCCCCTCTCTCTTTGTTGCATATTTTTCTCTCTCCTTTTTATGCTACATACTTTTCTGTCTTTTTTACTATGTTTCTCTCTTTTTTTCACTACATGTTTTTTCTCTCTTTTTTTTTTTTGCTACATATATATATGTTTTCTCTCTTTTTGTTGCATGTTTTTCTCTCTTTTTTTGCTACATATATATATATACATACATATGTATGTTTTCTCTCTTTTTGTTGCATGTTTTCTCTCTCTTTTTTTTTTTTTGCTACATATATATATATATATATATATATATATATTTGCTACATGTTTCTCTCCCTCTCCATCCCTCTCTCTCTCTCTTTGTTACATGTTTCTCTCTTTTTTTCCACTACATGTTTTTTCTCTTTTATGCTACATACTTTTGTATTTTTTACTACATGTTTCTCTCTCTCTCTCTCTCTCTCTCTCTCTCTCTCTCTCTCTCTCTCTCTCTCTGCTACATGTTTCTGTCCCCCCCCCCTCTCTCTCTCACTTGTATTTGATATGTATTAGTATGTCTTATGCATTCACATATAATTTATTTTTGTCATAAAAGTGAGAGCTCAATAATAATTGGAATTAGTTTGATTGGAATTAGTTTGTGTGGTTAAAAAATTTGAAAAGAATTTGTGAAACATGAAAAATTAATATTAACAGTTAAAATGTAAGATCATACATCACTTTTATAAAAGATTTTGGTATTATATAACTGTCTGAAAGGTGAGTAAAATTGGTACTTTGAGAATATGAGTACAGAATGTAGAGTACATAATTTGCATGCCAAAATAGGAGAAGCGTTCAATAAAGACCCACCTTCACCCACACATAGTGATGCTGGAAAGCTGAAACTCGATAAATTAATTTATCCTTTTCTCCTTTGTCACCACTCAAAGGAAGACACTTTTCTCTCAAATGGATACATTTAAGAATGCTTTCTTTGTATTATATTGTGCTGTGAACCATGACTGTGCAGTGGAAATGATGGTGTCAACACCAGGAAAACATGCTTGCCTCATAGAAATGACTTCAAGGATGGAAAAAGGAAGAAATTGGAAGGTGCAAGATCAAGCAGGTTGGGTTGATGAGGCAAAATATTGAAGTTGCATTAACAGATTTATGTTGTGGCAGCACAGGAGGCATGAGCTGTTGCATTGTCCTGAAAAAGCAACAAGACATCATTCATTAGCATTCCCCGTCTGTGCTTCAGATTTTTATGTAATTTGCCACAGTGGTTAGTGTAATATGTTCCGGTGATGCTGGAGCTCTTTGGTAGGTAATCAATGAGGATTGCTCCTCGCTGATCCCAAAAACACTAAGCATCACCTTCCCAGCTGTTGTTTGGACTTGTGCCTTTTTCGGAGGTAGTGGCTCTGCAAGCTTCCATTGCTTTGAGCTTCCCTTTGTTTGTGGGTCGAAATAATGAACGTAGATTTTGTCTGTCATCACTAATTGGGAAAAGAAAACATCCAGGTCATCATTGGTCATGGGCAAAAGTTGCTGTCAACGCAAAGGTGTGAGAAGGCATGAAATCCATCTGGCAAGTACTTTATTCAGAACTTGAAAAATACCATGCCTGAGTCATGTAAATTGTTGTCCTGGGCAGATAAATAAAAAAATCTAGTTGCCCCAGTCCATGCAACTAAATTTAAAAATTAAAATTTTGGAATATAATTTCCTACTATATAAGAAAAAAAAAAAAAAAAAAAAGATGTTGAATGTCATGTTCCATTTTACTGTTAATCACCAGAAGTTGTATGAGGGTTATACCGAAAGTAATGCAAAAGTGGGCATATCTTTTTTTTTTTAACTGACAGAGGTTGTTCAAATTGCACATGTTGGTAGAGTAACTCTTCCTCTATAGTAACCTCATTGCAGGTAAATTAAAATATGAAGGTTGTACCGAAAGTTATGCAAAAGTGGGGCATAACTTTTTGATTAACTGACAGAGTTTGTTCAAATTGCACATGTTGGTAGAGTAACTCTTTCTCTATACAAAGGTACTACTCAACATAGTCTCCATCACAAGTGATGCATTTGCACCATCATTTAACCCAGCTCTCAAATCCTCTTTGAAAAAATTCAGGTGTGGACTGTTGTACCCACTTCTTCACAGCCACTTTCGCCTCACCTGTGTCATCAAATAAAAGACTGTCCTTCATTTGGCCAAACAGGTGGTAGTCGGAGGGCGCCAGATCTGGGCTGTACGGTGGATAGGAGACCACTGACCAGCCTAATTTGCTGATCACCTGATTTGTTGCGAAAGATGTGTGTGGTCTCGCATTGTCATGATAAATGTGGATCCTTTCCAGATTCTTGTTTGATCTCTTCCTCTTTATGGCTTCTCTAAGCTTTTTGATTGTCTCAATGTACTGTTCGCTGGTCACAGTATGGACACATTCCAGAAAATCAAGAAGAATGACACCCCTGTCATCCCAAAAAACAGTCACCATGACTTCCTGTGCTGAACGCTGGCTCTTGAACTTCCTAGGCCTTGGTGAAGAGATGTGATGCCATTCCACAGATTGATCCTTCATTTTCAGATTGTAAAGATACACCGACATTTCATCCCCTGTCACCAGATCGGAAGAAAAGTGTCTTCATTGGCTTCAAATGCTTTCAGCAGAACAGAGCAGACGTCTACTCTTCTCTCCTTCAAATTGGGTGTCAACTGCCGAGGTACCCACTTTGCACACACTTTCCGATACCCTAAGTCTTCCACCATCTTCTGTATGGCATTGTGACCACAGTCCAGTTGTGCAACAAGAACATGGATTGTGACTTGTCTCTCAGCCTGAATCAATTCATTCACTCACTGACAATTCATGTCAGTGGTCGTAGATGATGGTCTCCCACTACTTGGTTCTCTTCATTGCTAGTTTTCCCTTCTTTAAACTTTTTCATTGATCCATGCACATTGTTCTTGTCAATGGTGTCATTTCCGTAAACATTCTGTAGATGTTGGGCAGCCTGCACTTTTCTTTCATCAAGAACTCAATTATGGCACGTTGCTTCTGCTTGTAATCCATTCATCATCATCATCATCATTGTCAACCATTATCAATCCACTGCTGGACGAAGGTCTCCCCAAGTTTCCTCCACAACGGTCTGTCTTGTGCCAGTCTCCTCCATGTCACCCCTGCATACTTTCGAATTTCATCCACCCATCTCCCATGTGGTCTTCCTCTGGGTCTTTTCCTGTCCCTTGGAATCCAATCTAAAATTTCGGCTGTCCATCGATGATCTGTCCTTCTGGCAGTATGTCCAGCCCATTGCCATTTCAGGGATTTAACTCTGATCATGATGTCTTCCACTCTTGTCATTTTTCGGATCCACGAGTTCCTCTTCTTATCTCTCCTGGTTACACCAAGTATGCACCTCTCCATGCTTCTTTGAGTTGTCTGCAGCCTTTGTATGTCTCTTTTAGTTAAGGTCCACGTCTCTGCACCATACGTAAGCACTGGAAGGATGCATTGATCAAACACTTTTCTTTTAAGACATAATGGCATATTGCTCTTGAAAATTATGCTGTTTCTTCCAAAAGCTCTCCAGGCAAGTTTTGTACGCCGATTAATTTCTTCATCAATGTGACCCTCACTTGATATCTGCTGTCCAAGATAAACGTACGTGTCTGTTATCTCCAGCTTTTCTCCATCAATCGATAAATCTTCATTTCTTGTAAAAGCATTGAACATCACTTTTGTCTTCTGAAAGTTCATTTTTAATCCCACTTCTTTACTCTTGTCAGCAAGTTCCTGGATCATACTCTGCAGCTCTGATGGGCTAGTTGCAAAAATGACTACGTCATCAGCAAAACGAAGGTGGGTTAGATAATCTCCATTAATCTTTATCCCCTTGTTTCCCAGCTCAGTGACTGAAAAAACACCCTCCAATGTGGCATTAAAGAGCTTCGGAGATATGGTGTCACCTTGTCTCACTCCCTTTCCAATTTTTATGTGTGTTGTATTTTCAAACAGCCTAATCTTTGCACTTGCATTTTCATAGATGTTATTAATAATATTAATGTATGCATCTTCAATACCACAGGTTTTCAAAGCCATTGTAACTGCTGATGGTTTCACCGAATCAAAGGCTTTTTCATAATCGATAAAAGCCATGCACAATGGAAGTTCATATTCCCTCGCTCTTTCAATTAGTTCTCTCAGCACATGGATATGATCTATTGTGCTGTAGCCACTCCTGAATCCAGCTTGTTCTCTCGGTTGAGCCATGTCCAGTGTTACCTTCAAGCGGTGTGAAAGAACTTTAGTGAAGATTTTATAAACTACTGATAGGAGGCTGATAGGTCTGTAGTTTCCGAGATCCTCAATGTCACCTTTCTTATGTAGCAGGATCATTGTAGCGGTGTTCCAATCCTCAGGAATCTTTCCTTCATTAAGGCATCAGAGTGAAAATTTGGCGAGTACTGTTTCGATTTCTCCACTTGCTTCTTGTATGATGTCTACAGTAATTCCATCTTCTCCTGGAGCTTTTGCCCGCTTCATGTTCTTGATTGCATGTGCAACTTCTGCTGGAAGGACTGGAGGAACTCTGGTACTGGTATCTTTCATGATGTCTGGAGTGCATGTATCATCCCTTTCATATAATTTGGAGTAGAAATCTTTCACTCTTGTCAAAATTTCGCCTCTATTTCTTGTTACAGAACCATCTTCTTTTCTCAGTGCCATAATCTGTTTTCTTCCCTTACTGAGATGTCCCTTTGCTATCTTTAGGCTTTGGTTGTTTTCAATTGCTTTCCTCACTAGTTCACAGTTGAATTTTCTTACGTCTTCAGTGATACTTTTTCGTACTGTCTTGCATAGCTCTATATATTCCACTTTGGAAGTCACATCTTCTTTAGTTGTCCTCATCTCTCTTCTTTTTTGCATCAACATTTTCGTTTTTCCTGATAATTTATTTACATGCAACTTGTTCTTAGACCCAGCTAATTTTGTTGCTGTTTCCATAAGAGCTTTGGTTACTTTTCTGTTAACTTCAGAGATGTCCACTTCTTCCGATGTTAGGCCTTCTAAAGCAGAGAACCTGTTCTTCAGTTCCAACTTGAAGGTATTATGGTGTTTTTTAAGGTTGGTTATGTCAATACATTTTGTTTGTCTTATGAGCTTGCCACGTTCAAGTTTAGTGTTGAGGTGCATCTTACATCTCACCAATCTATGGTCACTACTTGTGTTGAACTTGTTTAGCACACTGCAGTCTTCTATGACGAATTTTTTGTTACACATAATAAAATCAATTTCACTTGTCGTCCCATTTGGATGTCTCCATGTCCATTTCCTGTGTGGCTTTTTCTTGAAGAAGGAGTTCAAGATGAAAAACCCTTCTGCCTCTGCAAACTCAACGAGAGTATTTCCACGCTGGTTTCTGTTGCCGTGACCGAATTTACCTACTGAAGTTTCATTCTGTTGTCGTTGCCCTATTTTTGCATTGAAATCTCCCATAATTATTTTCAAGTGCTGCTTACCTTTATTATTTAGATGACAAATTTCCTCATAAAATTCTTCAATTTCTTCTATAGAGGAAGAGTTACTCTACCAACATGTGCAATTTGAACAACTTCTTTTAGTTAATAAAAAAGTTATGCCCACTTTTGCATTACTTTCGGTACAACCCTCGTATTTACCAGCTATGAAGAAGAAGGCTTACTATAGAGGAAGAGTTACTCTACCAACATGTGCAATTTGAACGACTTCTGTCAGTTATAAAAAAGTTATGCCCACTTTTGCATTACTTTCGGTACAACCCTCATATTTACCAGCAATGAAGAAGGGTTACTATAGAGGAAGAGTTACTCTACCAACATGTGCAATTTGAACGACTTCTGTCAGTTAATAAAAAAGTTATGCCCACTTTTGCATTACTTTCGGTACAACCCTCGTATTTACCAGCAATGAAGAGGGTTACTATAGAGGAAGAGTTATTCTACCAACATGTGCAATTTGAACAACTTCTTTTAGTTAATAAAAAAAGTTATGCCCACTTTTGCATTACTTTTGGTACAACCCTCGTATTTACCTGCAATGAAGAAGAAGGGTTACTATAGAGGAAGAGTTACTCTACCAACATGTGCAATTTGAACAACTTCTTTTAGTTAATAAAAAAGTTATGCCCACTTTTGCATTACTTTCGGTACAACCCTCGTATTTACCAGCAATGAAGAAGAAGGCTTACTATAGAGGAAGAGTTACTCTACCAACATGTGCAATTTGAACAACTTCTTTTAGTTAATAAAAAAGTTATGCCCACTTTTGCATTACTTTTGGTACAACCCTTATATTTACCTGCAATGAAGAAGAAGGGTTACTATAAAGGAAGAGTTACTCTACCAACATGTGCAATTTGAACGTTCTCTGTCAGTTAATCAAAAAGTTGTGCCCACTTTTGCATTACTTTCGGTACAACCCCGTATTTACCTGCAATGAAGAAGAAAGGTTACTATAGAGGAAGAGTTACTCTACCAACATAGGCAATTTGAATGACATCTCTCAAATAGTAAAAAAGTCATGCCCACGTTTGCATTACTTTCCATACAACCCTCATATTATTATTACAGAGTGTCAAAGACAGAAGAATATCACTTCTTTAATTATATTATGCTCTATGTCCAGAAATTGGAACTATATGTAATTTTGCTCCAAATTTTGTTTATAGCCAGGGATGCGGTGTGTGTGCATGATGGAACTAGTGTCCTGTGTTTAGTGATAAAAGATGAAGAGTTTGACGAAAGGAACATGTTAGAATTACTAAATTTCTCAAATACCAATTTCATCATAATACCAATTCATACCAATTTCATCATCATCATCTGAAAACTTGAGATACACACTTTTGGGAGCTGCCCCGGTGGCGCAGTGGTCTGAGCGATGGCTTCAGATCATTCGTTCGAAAGGGGTCCGGGTTCAAATCCCAGTGAGGCATGGATGTTGTGTTTGTCTTATGGCACTGGCTCTCTCCCTTCCCTGAACCCAGTGACCCTAAATTAGGGACGGGCGACTGCTTATAGCCCATTGAGTTGCTCACAGTGGTCATTAAACCTCCAATAATTAAAAAAAAAAAAAAAAAAAAAAAAAACCTTGTGCATTGAACATTTTGAATACAGACCCTTAAAATGGAAAGGTAAAACATGTAAAAATGTTCATCATATTTTTTAACTTAAAAAAAATGAGGGTTCTGATTTGTTACTTTAAAAGAAAAATTTTCCTGGGTGTCGCTTTTAATACCTGGGCAGGTAAATATCTGCTGCACACACCCATATGGGCATGTAACCTTTTGGATATTTTTCAAGCCCTGCGTTATCCATATTCAAGTGGCTGTGAATTCTGTTTTCTACAGAGAAGATTAATTTTAATCATGCAGGCCAGTTCTTAGATTTGTTATGCATGGACTTTCAACACGGTCCCCTGAGTCACAGCATTGTTGGTTGGCCAGGACTTTTTTTTTTTTCTTTGCTGTGGGTGGTCACTTCCACACTTTATTTGTCTGTACAGTGTCTCACCAACAGGAGGGATCAAAACTTTGATTTCCTATAAAATATATTATTTTGTTTCCTTAGTTGTGTATTGGTATATCAAGGAACAGAGCAAATATCTGTCCTGTTAAATTCAAGTTTAAAAATTATTCTTTTTGATTTTGCAGTGAAAAGAACTTTACACGCGCACGCGCACAACACACACTCATATTTCTAGTTGTTGTTTCTTTCTCTTGTTTTTTTTTACATGAGAATTTTTTTTAAATTCAAACAGAAAGACAGATTCATTTTGTGTTTTGATAAAAATCATATTTTATTGCATTATTGTAAACAAAGAATAACTGTCCTTCTGTGATATAGCTAATTGTGACTTATCTATACGGTACCAAATATCTACTATGCAATCAGACCTGAAACAAGAAATTATTCAGAATTCAGTGCCTACCTCTGTGAAAATCAAAATTGAAAGAACATTTGTTCTTTTTTTTTTTTTTTTTTTTTTTTTTTTTATGAAACTAGCTTTACTACTCGGCTTTGCCCGGTACAGAATGTATGGAATCTGTAGAATCAAACTGATCAAAAGCATTACGAATTATTTAACATACGGCCAGGAGACACAGCATTAAAACACTGATTGAACAAAATTCGTTAACAATTTGTTATCGATGATCAAATGCATCACGTGCTTTCAGTTTCAGACGTCTTTGAGGGGCGAATCTCTGGAATAAAAAAGTTAAAAACGCATCTTTGCGAATATTTTATGAAACTGGCTGAAATTTTAATGAACACCATAAATCGTTAATAGGAACATGACCTCCAAATTTCACCTGAATCGGTAAATAACTTTTTAAATTAGCCGTCAAAATTTTATTAACCGTTTCTGGGTATATATTTCTGTTTACCGATGAATTAAAAATTCCATGCCTATTTTTAAAAGTTTTGACTGGATTCCGGTGAAATTTTGAAGGACTGCTCTTATTAGCAATTAATTTTGTTGATAAAAATTTCAGCCCGTTTCGTTAAGATTTCACAAAGTTCGTTTTTGCATTTTTTTATGCACACTTCTCTAAAAACAGAAACACTCGTTGATGTGTGTGGACGTGCCACGGCGATGAACGCAGTCACGTGCTTTCAGATTTGGAACAGATAATGATGACGTAGCAAACGACGCTGCCTTTATTGATTAGCTTACTAATTAATTCATAACTTGCGAACAGAATAACTTAGATATTTTAAAATAGTTAGACATTCTAGTATTAATAAGCTATGCAAATTTCCCTATGCCACAGTTCAGCGTTCGAGAGTTTTTGTTGCTTCAGACAAACAAACAGACGTTTTGTGTTTTATATATTAGATAAAATATAGAAAGAAAATTATTACTTACAAGTTGCAAAATCAGATGCTGAGCATGTTCCATAGATGCCTGAATACTATAAGTCCTGATGTACAGTTCGAAATAATTAACACCAGAAACAACAAAAATGCAAGAATGTCAGCCTCCTAAAATCGAAAAACAACCTTGAAAGTTAAAAGAGCAAAATATTGTCTGTCTTGTGCTGTAGCAGAGAGAGAGAGAGAGAAGAGAAAGAAATGAAAATAAATTAATGGTTGTTAAGAGAGGAGAGAGACTGAGGGAAAGATTGGTGCATGCCGTTAACACAATAAAAATAGGGAGTTTTGCTTACCACTTTGCTGGCAATTCCTTTTCACATCTGTAGCATTTCTGTGTTTTCTTAGCATTTATTTCCGACTTGTGGGTTCCCCAAAATACAGTGCTTATCTATTTAAACCATATGGGTGACACAGGACTGATGCTGTACATTGCCTACTATGTACTCGCAATATGCTTATTGTAGTTTCAGAGGTTATAAGTGTGAGCCCTAAATGGTGTCTCTTGCCGCCCCGGTGGCGCAGTGGTCTAAGCGATGGCCTCTGATCATTTGTCCAAACGGGGTCCGGGTTCGAATCCCGGTGAGGCATGGATGTTGTGTTTGTCTTATGGCACTGGCTCTCTCCCTTCCCTGGAACCAGTGACCCTAAATTAGGGACGGGCGACTGCTTATAGCCCATTGAGTTGCTCACGGTGGTCGTTAAAAATCCAATCAAAAAAAAAAATGGTGTCTCCCCCTTCTATTCTTTTCTTTGGCTGATTCTTGAATTCTTCCACCCTTCCCAATGGCCGATGTTCCCTGACCAGTTTGCCCTCCAACTCCCAGATCAGCATCAAGCACAAACAAGCCATATGTATTACTTACCAAGCTTAAGCAGCACTCAACCTACTTGTCTTCACTCTTAGGCAACACATGTGCTGTAAAAAGATTCAACTCAGACAAGAAAAACATACAACTTCAGAAACCACAAAATCTGCTTCATTGAAGTTGCAGTTACAATTTAATTGGGCATCTTTTAATTCAGTTAAAGTTCAAGTTTTTACTTCTCCTAAGCGAAAATCCCCTTTCCCTCCCTCCCCCTTTTTTCCTGAGGAGGTCTGATTTTGATGAGATTTTCCTAAAAACAGGGTTCCCACTCAACCTGGAAAACCTGGAATTCTCAGGGAATTTGAAAATGGTTCCAAAACTCAGGGAAAGTTACCCTTTTTTGTAAAACTCAGGGAAAATTACCCCCCCCTTTTTTTTTAAATCAATGGATACTTTATTTTGCCAAAAAAAAAAAAAAAATATTTTTTCAAGATTTCAAACTTTTGCTTGCAATTACTGCCTGCCTAGAATTGGGTAGATCTTACTTTCAGTTATATTAAGTATTTCCTTTATTCTCTAAAAAAAGATGCAAAATTAAATTTTTAAAATTGCCAGTTATTAAGCTTTTGTTCAATTTCTGCAGGTAGTTGTTATAACATGGAACAATTAGGCACAATGGCTCCTGCATGAAGAAACACTTCACAAGAAAACCAACCAAATGATGGATCAAAGTCCTTTGTCTGTTGGTTCTCTTGAAACAATGTTTCTTTGAAGAGAACCATTCCATCATTAAGCTTAGCTGCATTGAGTTATAGAAAAACTGAAACTATTCAACTGACAGATTTTTTCTTACATATGACCTATTTCTATGGGAATGTATTTACAAATTCCGTGTGTGTAGTATTCACAAAAGTTCACGGAACTTTGGTACAGAAAATAATGTGCACAGTTAGCTGTTATTAATGAAAAGCAGGTAATTTTATGAAGACAAATTACTTAAAGAATTAACAAGTATGTGTTTTGGTGAGAAAAATGAATGGAATGTAACGAAATTTAACAATTTTTTGCAACATGCCACTCTGGAAAACTTTAAAAACCACCTGGAGAACCTGGAAAAGTCAGGGAATTTTTTTATTACTTTTGAGTGGGAACCCTGAACAATGTAATCTACCTTTGTGCAAAGACTGTTTCATGTTGTATCATACGAAATAGCATATTTTTGCACAAATATATCGTTCTACTAAACATCATTTGTAGCTAATGTCATTTCTTACCTGTTTCCTATTGGTACTCACATGTACCATCGACCCTCCCCACACCCAACAATTAATGTTGTTTATTTTGCTCAGAATCGTCACCGTGACTTTCAAAGAGTTCACGTTTGCTTGTTCCGCAAATGGTTTCCACTGCATATGCGTGTTAACGCAGTGGAAACCACTTGCCATTTATATTCCAGGGTGAAAGGGTTAATAAAAACAAAGTGCTGTAAAGTTTTGGGAAAATATTCATTTTGCCAGAAAAAAATAATTTAAAATTATGAACTCTTACCATATTAGCTCCTGGCTTTATTAAAAAATATGAATTCTTTTTCCTTTGTACTGTTACCCAATATTTAAGTATATGTACTTATTGTGAATATTTTTCAGAAGAGTTCTCATTTTCTTTGCTTGCAACCACGTCTTTCTCCTAAAAAGAAAGAAGTGAAAATTACTGTAATGGCATTCATGTGTTAGTAGCATGCATTAAAAATGAATGTTTTCCTTTATTTCTTCTGTAAATGTAATTACAGGAAGAGATGAAAGAAATTTCATCTGCTATTCTGAAAGGCATTAGAGAAGATTGGGTTATTCCTGTTATTGACAAAGTGTATCAGCTAAATGAAGCAGCTACTGCTCATCATGATGTCATTCACTCTAAAGGAGCAAAAGGGAAATTAGTTTTATCTGTGGCATCCTCTTGAAATAATGCAAAAATCCTAATGTTTGTGCCAAAAGCATTGTGAAAAAAATATTGAACATTCATTTGTTACTTTTTGATTGTTTATTATATTTTATCATAAATAAAAGCAATATTTTGTCTGTGTTGTGTGATATTTCACATTTTTACTGCTAACATATATCATGTACCTAGATTATCAGGGTGTTGATTGTCCAATTTATGGGTTAACCCTACACCATTTTATTAATTCGTAAAATTACACCTAAGCACCGTGGAACTTTTGTTATACGTTTTTCACTTTTATATGTAATTTTGCATTTATTCTGATATACTGTAGTTTCTATTGGTTTTTTAGCACATCTTTTAAAAAAAATAGGTGCTTGTGTTATCGGTTTGTCCGTCTGTAGATGCCATATCTCTGTAACTATTAGTCCGATTTGAAATTTCTTTTTTTGCATTGGGAAGCTTGAAATATGCAAATGATGGCCCTTCATTTCGTTTTTTATTTACGATGTACAGTTTTGCTGCTAGAGGGCGTAAATGCAGATCAAATCAAATTCAAAATACATTTTATTCCATATATTTGCATCTAAACATCCGATTGAAAAAATCTTTTTACCTTTTAATTCCATTTATGTGGAATTTAGGTATAGCTACTTTTTCCAGTTACGCATAGATTTTCCACTAGGAAGCGTAAAAGTAAATTACGTTTTCCCCGATATCTTTTCTTCTAAAACTCCGATTTTAAAATTTTTTTCTTCAGTAGCTACGGCTCCAAATTGCAAATATTTTGCATATAATTTATAATTTTTGGTGAAGAATAATTTGGCCACCATGGGGCGTAAGTGTTCATTTTTGCTTCTAATGCATTTGCCATAAAATCTGAGCTTCTAAGATCTCGATTGAAAAAATTCATTCGTCGACCAATGTCACTCACGTGAGTCCATAAACCTTTTCGGAATATTTTCTTCTCAAAATGTTGCATAGTTTCTCTGCCAGGGTGTGCAGATGTATATCTTATTTTTGTCAATATCTCTGCTTCTAATGGTTTTATTTGAAAAATTCTTTCTTTATTTGATAGAGTTTCTGGTGTGATATCTTTTTCATATAATTTCAAAATTTTCAAGTAATTCATAGACTTTGTGCTAGGGGGTGTGAAGGTAAATTGTGTTTCCTCCGATATCTCTGCTTCTAAAACTCCGATTTGAAAAATTCTTTCTGCACCGGATACAGCTCCTGACGGGAAATCCTTTGCATAAAATTTCTAATATTTGGTAAAAAATAATTTGGCCACTAGCGGACGTAAGTCTTAATTTCCGTTTCTGATGTATTTGCAGCAAAATCTAAGCTTCTAAAATCTCGATCGAAAAAAATGTGTTTGTGGAACGGTACTACTCACGTTGACAAACCTTTTAGGAATATTTCCTTCTTAAAATAAAGCACGGTTTCTATGCCCTCTGAAGCAGATGTATATCTTATTTTTGTCAATATATCTACTTGAAGGAGTCTGATTTGAAAAAATTCCCTCTTTGTCGGATAGAGTTTCCGGTGTGACATGTTTTTCATATAATTTCAAAATTTTCAAGTAAATCATAGACTTTCTGCCAGGGGATGCAAAGGTAAACTGCATTTTTCCCTGTTATTTCTGCTTCTAAAACTCAGATTTGAAAAATTCTTTCCTGTATCGCATACAGCTTTTGATGGAAAATGTTTTTCATATAATCCCTAATATTTGGTATAAAGTGGTTTGACCACCAGGGGGCGTAAGTGTTCATTTCTGCTTCTGATGTATTTGCTGCAAAATCTGAGCTGCTGTAACTCAACTATTTTTTTTTTTTCTTCTTGGACCGGTACCACTCACATCAGAAAAACTTTACAAATACTTTCTTCCTAAAATAATGCATAATTTTTCTGCCAGGGGCATAAATGCATATCTTATATTTATCCATATCTCTGCTTCGAATAGTCCGATTTGAAAAATTCTTTCTTTGTTGGAGAGCGTTACCTCTGCGACATGTTTCTCGTAAATTAAAATTTTTCTTACAGCACAAGTCTGCAACCAAAGGGTGTAAGTTCGCGATTCCGTTTATAGCAATACCTGCGGTAATAAAATCCCGATTGCCGCTCCGGTGGCGCAGTGGTCTAAGCGATGGCCTCTGATCATTCGTCCGAACGGGGTCCGGGTTCGAATCCCGTGAGGCATGGATGTTGTGTTTGTCTTACGGCACTGGCTCTCTCCCTTCCCTGGAACCAGTGCCCCTAAATTAGGGACGGGCGACTGCTTATAGCCCATTGAGTTGCTCACGGTGGTCGTTAAACCTCCAACCGAAAAAAAAAAAAAAAAATCCCGATTAAAAAACTTCTTTCTTTGGTCAGATACTATTGTTTTCCGTATCGGTTCCATTGGCTTTGATAAATTTAATTTGCGTCAAAACTGATTCAAAAGTGGTCATTACACCCGAAAATTCTGTGTCTTGTTCAATTTGGTTTTACGTAATTCATTTATAAATTAACTTTTGAATTCAGATTATCAAAAATTCACTGTTCTTTTATGCTTTTAAATATATAATTTGGTATATTACAACTTTAAGAGAACTGAGTGTTTTTTTTCAACTAGTGGACAACTGCTTTGAAACAGTGGTGCGCCGCCCCGGTGGCGCAGTGGTCTAAGGCGTTGGCCTCTGATCATTCGTCCGAACGGGGTCCGGGTTCGAATCCCGGTGAGACATGGATGTTGTGTTTGTCTTACGGCACTGGCTCTCTCCCTTCCCTAGAACCAGTGACCCTAAATAAGGAAGGGACTGGCGACTGCTTATAGCCCATTGAGTTGCTCACGGTCGTCGTTAAACATTCCAATCAAAAAAAAAATTAATGATTGATTGTATCAATTATTTTTTTTGTTGTATTTTGTACATGTACTAAAATGTTTGTCAGCCTTGAAGGAGGTAAGGATTTTTCTTAGCTCACTCCTCCCCCTAAAAGTACTCCTATGGGCGCCACTGGTGGTGCTTATAACTAAATAGCTTTCACAGTTCTCTTTTTCTCTGAATTCAAGTAATTTGAAACAAGCAATGATTAGTGAATATTTTACTCAGTGCTAATATACAATCAACTAGTGGAAAACTGCTTTGAAAATAGCTGTACTTACAAGTAAAGAATGTGTAACATTGATTTAATTATATTTTAACTTTAAGATATTTACCTTAGTCTTCATATCTTCTGAGTTATTTTGTTTTTACAGACATTTCTGGCCTCTAGATAGTTACCAAGGCTTGTTCTCAATGTATAGAAACAGTATCAAAAGTTTTTTAATTGTTGTAAAAGCATGTATAGAAAAAGTATAACAGGTTTTTTTTATAACTGTTTCTATACATTTGAGAATAGGCCTTGATAAACGTCTAGAAGCCAGAAACGCCGCCCCGGTGGCGCAGTGGTCTAAGGCACTGGCCTCTGATCATTCGTCCGTAAGGGGTCCGGGTTCGAATCCCGGTGAGGCATGGATGTTGTGTTTGTCTTACGGCACTGGCTCTCTCCCTTCCCTGGAACCAGTGACCCTAAATTAGGGACAGGCGACTGCTTATAGCCCATTGAGTTGCTCACGGTGGTCGTTAAACCTCAAAAAAAAAAAAAGAAGCCAGAAACTTCTGTAAAAACAAAAGAACGCAGAAGATGTGAAGACTTAAGGGTCTTTAAGTTAAAAAAGAATTAAATACATTACCGTATTTACTCGAATCTAACGTGCACTTTTATTTCCAAAAAAAACTTGTGGTAAAAACGAAGTGCATGTTAGAATCGAGTACGAGCATTTGCAAATACGTAAGGTTGATAAGCCTTTTCATTCTTCCAAGGACCATGCAGTGTAAATGTGTCTGGGAGGGGGCGGGCGGGAAGAGCATATGACCTTAAGTCTACGCGCATATCAATCACTCATTGCTCCTCCCTCCGCTTTCAACCCCGTTTTAATTCAGTCATTCTTTCCGATTCAACGTGCACAGAAAGGTGTCTTCAAAAAGGCAGTATTACACAGCAAATTTGAAACTTAGTCGTCGCTTTCGCAGAAGAAAATACCAATCGGGCATGTAAATTGAAATTTAGAGTTCCTGAAGTGAATGTGCGTTTGTAACGCAAACAAAATGAATGATTAAAGATGTGCTCGACAACCAGACAAGCTTTTACCGGCCGTAAAACAGAGAAATTCACGAACAGTTAAGCATGTTCGTAAAAGAACAACAGGCAGGTGGATTACCAGTAACAACAGAAATGCTTAAAGTGAAAGCTAAAGAAAATCCTCGTCTGCTACAGAGAAAATTGAAAGCATTCCGTGGTTGGGTTACGCATTCATGAAGACAAAGGGATTTTCTCTTAGACGGCGGATATCAATCTGCCGGCTGAATTTGAAGAAAACTTTAATGCTTTCTGAAAACATTTGATCGCTATTCGAAAGCAAGGGCAAAACACAACTTGGGCAGATCGGTAATGCTGATCAGATACTGATCTATTTCTATATGCCTTCAAACTGCACATTGGACAATGTTGGAGCAAAACGAGTGAAATTACTGACAACGAATGGCGATAAAATCTGAATGACAGTGATGCTCTGTGTTACTGCAGATGGAAATTAACTTCCATCCTATATTGTTCTCAACAGGAAAACTTTTTCCCAAAACAGCGGCTTTTCCCAAGGAAATCTACGTTGCAGTGCAGGAAAATGGCTGGATGTCTGGAAATTTGATTTTAGACTGGCTAAGTCAAGTTTGCCTACGACGACCTCGAGGTCTACTGAAGTTGCGATCCCTGCTAGTGCTAGACGCGTGTAAAGGACATGTAGCAGATGCAGTAAAGAGATATGGGCGCAGTGGTCTAAGCGATGGCCTCTGATCATTCGTCCGAACGGGGTCCGGGTTCGAATCCCGGTGAGGCATGGATGTTGTGTTTGTCTTACGGCACTGGCTTTCTCCCTTCCCTGGAACCAGATACTCTAAATTAGGGACGGGTGACTGCTTATAGCCCATTGAGTTGCTCACGTCGGTCGTTAAACCTTCAATAAAAAAAAGGCCGCCCCGGTGGCGCAGTGGTCTAAGGCGTTGGCCTCTGATCATTCGTCCGTAAGGGGTCCGGGTTCGAATCCCGGTCAGGCATGGATGTTGTGTTTGTCTTACGGCACTGGTTCTCTCCCTTCCCTGGAACCAGTGACCCTAAATTAGGGACGGGCGACTGCTTATAGCCCATTGAGTTGCTCACGGTGGTCGTTAAACCTCCAATCAAAAAAAAAATAAATAAATAAAAAAAAGAGATATCGCCATTTTTCCTGGAGGGATGACCACAAATACAGCCTCTTGATGTTTGTATCAACCGCCCATTTAATACTGCCGTTCGTTGACTTTATAATTCCTGGCTTTCATCGGGAGAAACGGAACCGAGACCCTTGTACATAGGATATGTCCTGTCCAATTGCGGTTCTCCTACGGCAAAGAGTGTCCGCTCCGTTGGCTGAAAAGTACGAGAGATGGCGCCACTTATCGTCGGTCGGTAGCTCCTTAGACCATGAATATATATTCACAGTCTAAGGTCTGACACAACCAAACCTTCCCCACACGCTCCTGCGGGATTTGAACCAGCGACCTTGAGAACGTGAAACGGGTGTCTTACCACAAAACCACAAATTCTTGTTAACACTCCTCGCGTGCAAGGTACAACATTAATTACACGATGCTTATTTATTTATTTTGTTATTAATGTGGATGTTATAGTCATTTTAATTTCTGTTGGACCTTATTATTTTTCTTAATACGTTTGTATATAATTTAATTTTTTCGTATTTTTTTCATCGTGATTTTTTTTTTTTTAGAATTAACAGAATGCTTTGGAACTCCAGATTTTTTTAAACTGCCAATGACCTCCATTTTCTTCAAGAAAAGGGCGAATGCACTGCTTTATAGTATTTCATGAAACTCCTAAGTATAAAATTTACTCTTGAGAGCTGTAATAACTTTTGTCTTAAGGGACTTGCATATTGCATACATAAACATACAACTAATTTAGTATTTATTCAGACCTCAAGTATTCCCGCGAATCGTTCATATTACCGGAATTTTTCACATCATGTAGATACAGAAAAAATGAAACAGAATTTTTCGTTACTATAGGAAAGGAATTGCTGAAATTTCAGAATTGTCCCTAAACACCTCATAGAAACGACAGTTTACCGTAAATGTAAGAAAGAAACTGACATAAACATGCAACTAATTTAGTAGTTAATCAGACCTCAAGTATTCCCGCGAATCGTTCATATTACCGGAATGTTTTACATCATGTGGATACGGAAAAAGTGAAACAGAATTTTTCGTTACTATAAGCATGGCTTTCTGCGATTAATCAGTAAACACCTCATAGAAACGGCAGTTTACTGCAAATGTAAAAAGGGAATTGCACAAAAATTTCTGAAAATTTTGAATTTTCCTGGCGTACGAAGAATCCATGAAATTGCCGCCCCGGTGGCGCAGTGGTCCAAGCGGCGGCCTCTGATCATTCGTCCGAACGGGGTCCGGGTTCGAATCCCGGTGAGGCATGGATGTTGTGTTTGTCTTACGGCACTGGCTCTCTCCCTTCCCTTGAACCAGTGACCCTAAATTAGGGACGGGCGACTGCTTATAGCCCATTGAGTTGCTCACGGTGGTCGTTAAACCTCCAATCAAAAAAAAAAAAAAAAAGAAAAGAAAAAGAATCCATGAAATTCAGGTCCCCTTCATCTCATGGAAAAGGTTTCATCAGAAATATACTTCGTTAATTTAAGAAAGGAATCGCAGAAAATGGTTCGTGAATTTCAGAATTTTTTTTACAGTGTACATGCATAAGTATTCAAAAAACAACATTTATAGTTTACACCAAGACTGAAGCAACTGCAACCTCCCGGTGGCGCAGTGATCTAAGGCGTTGGCCTCTGATCATTCATCCGTAAGGGGTCCGGGTTCGAATCCCGGTCAGGCATGGATGTTGTATTTGTCTTACGGTACTGGCTCTCTCCCTTCCCTATAACCAGTGACCCTAAATTAGGGACCGGCGACTGCTTATAGCCCATTGAGTTGCTCACGGCGGTCGTTAAACCTCCAATCAAAAAAAAAAATTCTTATAAGATTTAAATTCGTTAAAAATCTGTAAGCAAAACCCTTGGCAGGTTTTACAGAACTGCTTCCTGCCAACTTTATTGTTTTAGAAAGCATGCTGCACACACGACCACAAATACAATTAGAAAAGCAAAAAAAAAAAAGATAACATCTGACTTAGAGCTAATAAGTGAATAACTTTAAAACTATTATTAACTTCAAACTTCTATTCAGCGTGGCTCATTTGTCATGTTTAAGGTGCGCATGCGCCAATAGCTTCACAATTTATTCATAAAGGGCGTCCACTGCAAGGAGGTTAGAAGTAAGCTTCTTTAACCTCCTTGGTCCACTGGCAGGGAGCTGTGACACTGGACATCTATATTTCATCCAAGAAGGTTAGAAGAAGAGGAGGTGAAGGGACCCGTTTTGAGTGAAGCCAAAACAGATCAGCTGTTTCTGTCCTCTCTATGAGGTGGCGGGAGTTCGGGAACGAGACGTCGCTTCCTGTGGCTTAAGCAGTTTTGCTTAGCGCATGCAAACCAAGGATGGAAAGAAGGAATATTTCGGACTTCTTATTTCTTAACATTAGGCTTTTGGTTATATTTTAAACATGGTTACTTGCACATGGGCAGTATGCATGGTTACTTGTACACGGGCAGTAAGTAACCACGCGCACTATGCACTTCCGCTCAAAAAATCATTATTTTGTTCAATTTTTTAAAGAAATACTAACACATATTTTCCTGTTTTTTCTGGAAATTTTATATTATGGGATTGAATATTTCAGCCTCAATTTTTTTTCATGCCTGTATGGGTAGAGTAAGGGTCCGAAAAACCCGTTCAAAATCGCGATTTCCCCATAGAGATATACAGGAGATTCTTAGGTTGGGTGCATTGGCGTAGTCAGCTGATAAAAAGTGGCGTCGCGCCAGAAGCACTGGGAGAGGAGCTTGTTGCCAACTCCTCTTACTTCTAACCTCCTTGATTTCATCCATGATTCCTACTGGACCAGGTGGATGTAATACACACATGAATTGGACGTTATTGGTTGTGTGAGATTTTCCACACCTTGTGGAACCTGTATTTAGACGTCTGCTAGCCGTGATTGCCCAGAAAGTTCGATTAACGTGTTATTAGATAGTGTTCCGCTTCAAGTTCTTTTTGTTCTTTTTTTTTTTCAAATATGGCATGTAATAATTATTACGTTCGTCGAGTCTTTCGAAGGGAGGCTCAAAACTGAGGTGAGGCTGAGCTTCCCCTAGTGGTCCTCAAGCTATTACCCTGCCCCTCTGTCTTACGCCGACAATGCGGCCACGATCAAATTCGCTCAGATCACGACGTTTATCCATGTTCGTTGTTGTATATAGTTATGGCTCTAAAATATAAACTGAGCTGAATATGTTTGCAGATTATATTTTTTAAAGAGACTGCTTCTGCGTGTGGTGTGAGTGTGCATATCACAGTAAAACTCAGCCTGAAATCGTGGCAGATCCTTCAAAATGCGGCAGAATGTTCTTCATTGCCGTTTGTGTTGCAGTGGACGGTTTCAAGCATTGTTTCAAATCGAAGTTCCGCCGCCCCGGTAGCGCAGTGGTCTAAGCGACGGCCTTTGATCATTTGTCCGAAAGGAATTCGGGTTCGAATCCCGGTGAGGCATGGATGTTGTGTTTGTCTTTCAGCACTGGCTCTCTCTTCCCTGGAACCAGTGACCCAAAATTAGGGGCGAGCGACTGCTTATAGACCGTATGAATCGATGTCACGAAACCTCGGTTACGTCACTTTTTCGTCTGCTGCTTTCTTGCTTAACAACTGGTGTACAAGTGAGATCAAAGATGCATTACATGGGCTACGTAAGTAGGTTATCTGGCTTTCAAAATAGCTTTATTCTGATAAGTTATTGGGCAAATGTGGTAACCGATATATAATTCCGTACTCATTTTTCCTGAACAAGATTGAGGTCTTGTCACGAATAGAACACAGCGATATTGTTAATTATTTCGTTTTTTGCACGAACGCCTTCACTTCCGAGCAAATGAAATCGTGCAAGTCATTCAGAAAGAAAGGTTTATTCCAGTCTAAAGATCTTCATAGAATTTTTGTAGATAACGCAGCAGTAAATTTATGAACATGCCTGTAACAAAATGTAAACTACACACTCTAATGTTCCTTGGTTTCCAGTCATCAATGTCAACTCTGCTGATACGTGATAACCACACATTTTGGCGCTTCTGAATTGATTTTTTTATAATTCTGATCCCACTTCGTTCACTTAGATAGTAATCTATAATAGGACACATCATTATCTCTACCACTTCGGTTACCGCAGCCGAAAATAGCACTAACACCATCTTCCTTAACGCTCCACAATGCAAATCCAAACAGTGTTTGTACACCAGGGCGTCTTCCGGTCTGCTACGATGGTCGTTAAACCTCCAATAAAATAATAATATCTATTTAATTATTAATCAAAAACAACCATTATGAGAATTTTACTTGGAAATGTTTTATTTAAATTGCAAATTTTCGGAGAAAACTGTTCTCCTTCTTCAGGCTGTCTTTTGTTGTCACAGGTAGTCCTCAGAAGAACAGAAGAGTTTTCTCCGAAAATTTGTAATTTAAATAAAAAATTTCCTAGTAAAATTTCCCTAATAGTTGTTTTTGATTAGTAATTGAATTAAGAAACTAGGAAGCCATTTCTCAACATGAGCTTTATTCAAAGAATATCTATTTATGTTCGAAACTATGGGATCATTTATGAAATTCACTAAAGCTTGTGCAGTCAAGTCACGATTGTCAATCGTCAGCTGTAAACTTCAAAATTTTTCGCGTGTCTTGAGGGGCTTAGAACTGTTGAGTATTAACCATATACCTATTTTATGATTTATAACTCACAATTTTGTTAACAACTTTGTTGATGAAAAATATGCGAAGTATTTTGCAATGTTTTCATGTCATATTTTGCCTTTGCAGCCGGCATAAATATATGCATGTGCTTAATGTTCCTAAAAAGTTTTGTTTTAAGATCATGATAAAGTGGCACACTGGAAATTTTTCTGTAGGATGAAATGCTTACTGTAAATTTCAGTAGAAATGTATTCGTATGTTGCGTTTGTCCTGATGTTCAGGAGTACAATTTCAATAATTTTTAAACTCATTTTAAATGATCTGCCCTGCCGTCCAGCATTGCCAGAATGCTAAGATAAACTCCAAAAATCTCGGTCCTAAATCATATCGTAAACAGATCTGCTAACATTAACCATCAGCAGCCCAGGGTCGGATCCAGGATTTTCGTGAGGGGTAAGCGTGGAATTATCGTATCGAAATTGAAAATACAAATCCCAATTAGTTCCGAATGATAAAATCGATCGTTGCTATCTTCCAGTTAATGAACGTAGGTAATATACTTTTAAGTAATACAGGGTGATTCATAAAGAAGTATACAGTTTCAATGAACTGTAAAACAAGAACAATGTAAGATATTTTATGTTACCTGTAACAGAATTGTAGGGGAATGTTTAAAGTTTTTTTAGAGGCAGTCACAGATGGTCTATACGTGCACCCTTAGTCACATGACACACATTGAGCCAGTAATCCATTTCCGCCCAAATGCAGTGAGATTTTACAACATCTGCACTTTGTATGGATCGTTTTCAGCATCTTTCTCAAAATTCTCCATACTATGGGCTGTGAAATTTGCACTCCACAACTCGCCCTTTGCGCGGCCTTCATTGAATGGCAGTGCAAACACTATCAACAACTTCTTTCGTTACACGCAGTCATCAAGGACTTTTAAGTTTGCACAAACAGCCAGCAGTTTCAAATTTTTTATGCCAATCGTAGATAGATTTTCTGGTTGAAGGTTCTTTTCCAAATTGTGATCGAAAATGCAGTTGCACAACAGTTACAGATTCCGTTTTGCTCAATTCAAGAACACAAAATGCCTTCTCCATTGCAGATGCTGCCATTTTGACTGACCAGTCATGTGCGCTATCGCCTATGTTACTTTCCTCAGTAGTGGGACACAAACTTTATGAGTACAGCTCTCAAGATAACAGCCTGCTGAAAGGAAGGGGGTCATTCCAGGCCAAATTAACCAAAAAAATTTCAATATTCAACCTGACCATCTCAGATTTCAATGAAACCTTCAGGGACCATTCTCCCTAATGATATAAATGAGAATATATTTTGAAATTTATTTTTTTTTTATCTTACTGGGTTTTCATGTAATTAATTTTGAAAAATTGTGGTTTTTGGCTTGCATAAACTTTTTCAATCTTGAATTTCTCAAGTTCTATAAAGGCCTAGAGAGTTGTTTGACCCCTCATTTTAAAGAGAATTACATAAGTTTTAATTTGATATGCACTTGATTGACTATGCTTGGTGAAAACATTTTTTTTAAATTAAAAAATGTTTAAGATAGTGTTTTTTTTTTTATTTTGAAAAAAATATATGTGTTTTGTAATATTATAAGCTTTAAATCCTGAAACTTTTAGAGTGGGATCGGGAGCTATGGCAAAAAACGTAAAGTTACTGTACAAGTAATAGATTATAATTCTCGTTTTAGTGTGTTTACGTGGTAACAGACACTGAGTTTTAAAATCTACATAATACATCATACTAATACATAGTCAAACATAAAACAAGGGAAGGATAGTCCCAACAGACTAAAAGTTTTACCTGGTAAAATTAATTAGTTCTTCTTTAATTTAACAAATAATTTCTTGTTTGCCTTTTTTGTTTCCGAGTCTGTAAGTCAATAAACTCTTCCTGTAGCTGTTGTAGGATCAACTTTTGTTAAAACCTCAATTTTATGTGCAACTAGTATGTCAGTAAATTATGAGTATCAATGCTTGGGATGAAGCTCACAAAATTTAGAAATTCCACAGTCTTTTTTTACCAGGCATTTGACGACTAACCTCATAATTTTGATAGAATTCTTTGACTAGGGCTACCATTGCAGGGTCCAATGCTCTTCCAGGCTTTGGGTCAGGGGATGACATTATACCTTTTTCATTTAACACTGTTTTTGCCTTTCTAGCAGTAAAATTAGACACTCCAAATTCAGTATAAATTTTTTTTAGAGTCCAGCTTTTGGGAAGTGTAGTTAGAACTTGCATTCTAACACTTTTGTCTGTAGTAACATTGAACTTTTCTTTCAATTGATTAATAATTTCATTGTCATAATTTTTTGCAGTGTCAGATTCAGTGGTACCTGGATTTAAATTAAGTACTTTCGTTCAAAAAGCTTTCATCACTTTTTTAATCTTTGCTTCTGGGTATTTTTTTCAATAAAACATTTGTTTTTTAATAGGTGTTTCTTCGATAGCAGTCATACTTTTGTTCAAAGCTTCGATTGCCTCTTTTTTTCTCTGGAGTTGTCAATGTATTTTGAACTGGTACTTCAGGAACATTCAAATGGTCCTGTGATTCTGAGCTGTCTGAATGCAAGCCTTTTTGCTGAGTTAAAATCTCTGGAAGCTTTAGTAAAGCTTTACGACACCCATCACATATCTTGTCACCTTCATGTAAATTGGCATTATGTCTCAAAATATTTTCATTTACAGATCTCAATTGTTTCTTATAATAATTATGACCAGGTTACTTAAATGGGTTACAACAATATACCAAAAAATGCTTTGATGTACTGGGTTCACCCATATTGTCACAGAGTCCTAATAATAGAGTAGAGTTAAAATTATATATAATAGTATAAGTCAAATTGTCTGAAACAAGAAAAAAAAATCTTATATAATAATAGGCCTTTAAGACTAAATATAAGTGACTGTACTTTTGAACTGGAGAGAGGCCTAGTTGTTCCAAACAAAGATGTCAAAAATGGTTAAACTCATTACTTAATAAGCACATAACACTTATTTCACTTCCACTGAAAAAAAACTATTAACTTATAAAAATCATATTTTTATGTGAAACACTTTAAGTAACACTGCCAACAATTAACTGTTCACTCACTGAGATCTTGAGGGCCCTAAGACCTGTAAATGCCGCCCCGGTGGCGCAGTGGTCTAAGCGATGGCCTCTGATCATTCGTCCGAACAGGGTCCGGGTTCGAATCCCGGTGAGGCATGGATGTTGTGTTTGTCTTACGGCACTGGCTCTCTCCCTTCCCTGGAACCAGTGACCCTAAATTAGGGACGGGCGACTGCTTATAGCCCATTGAGTTGCTCACGGTGGTCGTTAAACCTCCAATCAAAAAAAAAAAAAAAAAGACCTGTAAATATGTTAAAAGAAAAATTCATCTGTTTAGTAATTATGCATTGTTTTGTACAAAGTGGCCACAAGGTCCCTATACTTGCTAGTCAGCAGTGTGTATTAGAAAGCCCATTAACACATCTCTTAAATGGCTTCAGTTCCAAATCCTTTTTCATTATTTTTTGGAATGTTGTATGCCTAACTCAGGTGATATTTTTTTCAAGATTATTGTTTGTGGTGATGATCCCTAGCAGGACACTTCCACATCATCCACATGGTGTAAACCTGATGCGGGTTGAACTCGAACACTTTGGGTGCATGTTTGATTCCCCCTTCAAGGTGATGTAATTTTCAAGTTTTCTGAAGACGTGGCAACGTGGGAAACGATAAAAACACAGGATCTATGTGCCAATAATAACATTTGTAAATGCCTCCCATGTATTTGTAAAGAATTATTTCTTTGCAGGGATTCATTTCCCATCGATATCTAAGATAATGTGAAGATATTTTTGACTTGCTCATACAGTTACAACTTAAAATGTGTAAGTGCAGACTGAAATTTTAGCCAAATGGTCAGTGGCTGGTAAGTCAACAAAAGTTAGTGCAAAAAAAAAAAAAAAAAAAAAAACTGGCTGGTAAGTTAACAAATCTTAGTGTCCAAAAAGAAGTATCCAGCATATAGGAGGGGGAGGGGGGGGTTAATAGGAATTTTAATGTAACTGCTGTTATGTACATGGATGGCTTTATCAGAACATAAAAGAAGCGACTCACTGCAGAAAACCAGAAACAATTTTGTAAATCTTTTTTATCTCTGGGGAAGCACATGATAGGCAAACACATGCCATTGTCAGCAGAAGCTGTTGTCAATAATTTTATTTTCTATCATGAAATGAGATATTATACAAATATGGAACTAATTGTAGGAGCATAAATACCATTTAGACAAAAAAAAAACATGGTTGTTGGTTGGCACTGACATAGCATCCATAGTTTTGAAGTATCAATGCCAGCTTTTTTGTCATTTTATATATTTTTTTCTAGTCACTTACAACTAGGGAGGGGCACAACGATGAGAAACATTGATGGTTATTCATTCTGGAAACATTGATAGTATTGGTGGAAATTTTCAATGTATCGTTGAAAACCTTAATGTTTCAATGCTTTTGCTAATAAGCCAAAGAATTCGTACTTTTCCATCTGCAGCAGTAAATGGGCATATTGGTAGATAAAATCTCTACTCAATATAATGGTAATTATTTACCAATTCAAAACGAGTAATCAGTATTTGTTAAAATGCTAAATGTATCGGTGGAAGCCTTGATGTGTTTTCGATGTATCAGTCCCTGTAGCATCATGGAAAAGAGCTCAATGTTACCGCCGAAACAGCCAGTTCACAACATAGAAAGGTGATATTCCCTTTCTCTTTACAGGAATGCAACAAAAAGAAAATTTACTTTACATAGAAAATATTCTTTACCAGTTTCAAACATCGGTCATGGAACCTCAATGTTTTTTTGGTGTATCAGCTTCTGCAACATGGAGGTTTAAACATTGATTATCGGTAGCAAAACTTCAATGTTCAAAAACATGGAGGTTTTTTGCCCGTCCAAACCTGCCAACTTTTACGGATCATCCGTAAAATCCACGGATTTCGATACTGTTTTATGGATGTACGGAAGACTCGAATGATTTTACGGATTTTTTGGCGATTTTAATGTCCTGAGATTTTTATTTACTTCTGCGTAATTTTGCCTTCGCCTCCTCGCTCAATGCACCGAGGAGTGAGCCAGATTTGATCTCTCTCTACCGTACTCCCGCTTTAGGTCACGTGATAACCGGTGCTTCTCGTAACGCCGTCAAGACTGCGTGCGCACATCGTAGCGGATCGAGCGCTTCAGCTTTGGTACTTTCTGCGCAGCAGAATAGAATTCATGGAAAGTTACGCACGTGCTGGCTTGCTTGCTGTTTTTCGTATTATCATTACTTGTCTCTTAACTGTGCAATGGCCTTGAGTAAGGCAAATAAATATTTTTAAGCGTTTAAGGACAGTTATACTAAAGAATTTTGCTGCATAAAGTGATCGCAAAAAGGCACAAAGTTTGTGTTTTGTGTAGTGTGCCGATCTGACTTCAACATTTCCCATGCTGGGAAAAACTATATTTCTCGGCACGTGAAAGAGCCCAAGCACATTAGCAATGCACAATGTGTCGAAAAAAGTGTGAAAGTGGACTCTTATTTCAAGGCGAGTGACAGTCAGTCAGATGTGCTGAATTGCTATTTACTTCATTTTTAATTTTACTGATGTGATGGGCAATTTTACTGATGTGCACATATAATTTTACTGATGCACATTTTCCCAGGTTGGCAGGTATGCCCATCCTACAGAGGGCGAGTTGAAAGTTTTGCACTATTTAGATCACTTTGTCTTCATATGTACCTCTACGACGAAAGCTGACTAGTATTCAGAGTATAGGCCATCATGTCGCACCATCTTTAGCCATCTGTCTGCCAGTTCTCTGATTCCGCGGCGGTACCAGTTCTTATCCTTCGAGGCGAAGAACTTCTTCACACCAGCTGTCACCTCCTTCTGGTTGTTGAAGTGCCGCCCGCGAAGCAAGTGGGCCATGGACCAGAACAAGTAATAATCCGACGAGGCAAGGTCTGGACTATATGCTGGGTGTGACATCAGTTTGATGCCCTCAAGTTCCTGGTGTTTTGCCCGGGTCGTTCGTGCGGTATGAGGCCAAGTGTCCTGCTGTAGGAAAGCGCGCTTTTGGTTCACCAGCGCCGGGTACTTCTCCTCCAAAACAGCATACATCTGCTCCAGCTGCGCAGAGTAGAGGTTGGCATTGATGGTCCGACTGTCTGGAAAAAAATCGTAATGGATTATCCCCTCAAAATTCCACCTGATGCAGAGCATCACTTTGTGCTTGAAGTGTCCACTTTTAGCCGCAGGTTCATGAAGCTGGGCAGGGCTCAATCACTACTGTTGTGTGTTAGGATTATGGAAATATATCCACCTTTCATCGCACGTAACTATTCTCTTGATGAAACGTATACATCGCGCGGGTTTTCTAGGAGTTTCGTACACTTCACTTCTACTCGGCGGCTTGCTTCAGGTGGCGTCAGTTCATGAGGGACAATGCGGCAGCTCCTGTAGACCTTGCCGAGGTCCTGAAGGTGAACCACGGTGGTCTGTGATATGCCCAGCTCGCCTGATAATCTCCGAGTGCTGGTTGTCGGATTTGCCTCTGCAGCCTGGCGCACGGTCTCCGAATTCACAGTTCGCGGCCTACCTGACTTTGGCTGATTGTCGAGTTTTCTGCCACCTGAGCGAATTTCTTGAACCATCTGGTTGTGGTTCTGTTGTCCACGGAACCTTCCCCTTTCACGCGACAAATGTTTTGTGTTGCTTGAGCAGCGTTATGGCCGAGTTCAAACTCGTAAAGCAGAAGTTTCCTAATTAGTCGGTTGTGGCTGTTCATCTTTTAGGCATCCCAACCACAGACAGAACGACAACATGCAATGCTGTTCACAGGAATGACTACCACTTTATATCCCTTTCGACTGACTGCAGTTCGCGACTTGAACTAGTTTAAACATCACCGCAGCACACGCGCTTATGGAAATATAGCAAAACTTTGGACTCACCCTCTGTAATTAGGACTGGTTTCACATCCTTTTACTTCTGAATTATTATACTTTTGTAGATTGGCACTAAAAATGACCAATGGCCAAACTGGCAACTATTAAAATAAAATTTAATCTCCAAAGTTGCCAGTTAATCACCATCTGGTGAGTGCTAATCTGCACCTATATTAAAATGGTTTTACTATAACTGCTAGCAACCAACTTGTTGCCATTTCTCTTGAGTGTAAGTGTCTGTCTTGAAATAAGAAATTGATGAATATAGTGGAAATATTGTGGGTATTTCTATTAAATTGCTGAAGCATGATGTATTATAATAACATTCTAATTTTTTTTTCGTGTTTTTGGAAAATTATTATTTTTTTACTTATTTTCTCTTTTTGCTTTTGTTAGCTACCTTCAAGATGACAAGACTTATGGAATGGCTTGCTGGATTAGTGATTTTTCTTAGTATTTGGTTAGCCCTTATCAGAAACGAAGAAGCTTTTCCACCTCCATATAATTTTCATGTGTGGTTGGTAAGTCACTTTTGTTTATAGTATTTTATATAACTATGGTAATAAATGGCAGTTATGTCAGTCTTCTCACACCATAATTCATCATGCACTTTTACTCATTTCAGGAAAATACTAAAGTTTTTCAGTTCTGATTCTCTGGATATTAGGTAGGAAACACTGAGTGACTGTAAAGAGGCAGTGAGTTCTTACTAATTATGATTATACATACTATGCTCTCACACCTCTGTTTAGGTTCTTTGCCTACAAAAAACAGAATTCTCCTACCTCACTTTTTTTTTTTTATATACAGTATATACACTGTAAGGTCAGGTGATGCGTAACATCACAGCCTCTCCTTGACAAATGTCAACCCCGCCTTCTCGTGGTACATCCTGTTCCCACTAGAGGGGCTCTGACGACCGCCAATAGCGGTATAACTATACCATCGGGATTAGAGGAAATGCTATCCCACACTCACCAACCCGCTTGGCCAGCGTGGTGAGTTATGGCCAAACCCCTCCAAAATGACTCCACAACTTAAATCTTGGCCCTCAGTCTCCGGCAGCTGGAATGTACCTGGCCAAGGCAGCGGCCAGTGCGACATGAAGGCAGAGGGTGCTAAGAATCCCCGGAGGACCGGACTAGGCTGCCATCTGATGCTGACCTTGGCTACGTATAACGGACGCTCCCTATCTTCTGATTCAAGACTTCTTGAATTGGAAGAGAAACTACAAAGGATCAAGTGGGACATCGTCAGGCTAAGTGAGGTAAGGAGAAAAGGAGAAGATCTCATTGAACTGAAAAGTGGACATCTCTTCTACTATCGTGGGACAGATACTGGCAGAACTAGTGGTGTTGGATTTATAATAAACAAGAAACTGAAGGATAAAGTTGTAAAAGTTGAAAGTTCCTCTGACAGAGCTGCACGGCTCGTTATCCAACTCTCGAGAAGATACCAGGCTCAGATTATTCAAACTTATGCACCCACCACAAGTCATGCTGAAGAAGAAATTGAAGAATTTTATGAGGAAATTCGTGATCTAAATAATAAAGGTAAGCAGCACTTGAAGATAATTATGGGAGATTTCAATGCAAAAATAGGGCAACGGCAACAGAATGAAACTTCAGTAGGTAAATTCGGTCACGGCAACAGAATGAAACTTCAGTAGGTAAATTCGGTCACGGCAACAGAAACCAGCGTGGAAATACTCTCATAGAGTTTGCAGAGGCAGAAGGGTTTTTCATCTTGAACTCCTTTTTCAAGAAAAAGCCACACAGGAAATGGACATGGAGACAACCAAATGGGACGACAAGTAAAATTGATTTTATTATGTGTAACAAAAAATTCGTCATAGAAGACTGCAGTGTGCTAAACAAGTTCAACACAGGCAGTGACCATAGATTGGTGAGATGTAAGATGCACCTCAACACTAAACTCGAACGTAGCAAGCTCATAAGACAAACAAAATGTATTGACATAACCAACCTTAAAAAACACCATAATACCTTCAAGTTGGAACTGAAGAACAGATTCTCTGCTTTAGAAGGCCTAACATCGGAAGAAGTGGATATTTCTGAAGTTAACAGAAAAGTAACCAAAGCTCTTATGGAAACAGCAACAAAATTAGCTGGGTCTAAGAACAAATTGCATGTGAACAAATTATCAGGAAAAACCAAAATGTTGATGCAAAAAGAAGAGTGATGAGGACAACTAAAGAAGATGTGACTTCCAAAGTGGAATATATAGAGCTATGCAGGACAGTACGAAAAAGTATCACTGAAGACGTAAGGAAATTCAACTGTGAACTAGTAAGGAAAGCAATTGAAAACAACCAAAGCCTAAAGATAGAAAAGGGACATCTCAGTAAGGGGAAAAAAACAGATTATGGCACTGAGAAAAGAAGATGGTTCTGTAACAAGAAATAGAGGCGAAATTTTGACAAGAGTGAAAGATTTCTACTCCAAATTATATGAAAGGGATGATACATATACTCCAGACATCATGAAAGGTACCAGTACCAGAGTTCTTCCAGTCCTTCCAGCAGAAGTTGCACATGCAATCAAGAAGATGAAGCGGGGAAAAGCTCCAGTAGAAGATGGAATTACTGTAGACATCATACAAGAAGCAAGTGGAGAAATCGAAACAGTACTCGCCCAAATTTTCACTCGATGTCTTAATGAAGGGAAAATTCCTGAGGATTGGAACAACGCTACAATGATCTTGCTACATAAAAAAGGTGACATTGAGGATCTCAGGAACTACAGACCTATCAGCCTCCTATCAGTGGTTTATAAAATCTTCACTAAAGTTATTTCACACCGCTTAAAGGTAACACTGGACATGGCTCAACCGAGAGAACAAGCTGGATTTAGGAGTGGCTACAGCACAATAGATCATATCCACGTACTGAGAGAACTAATTGAAAGAGCGAGGGAATATGAACTTCCATTGTGCATGGCTTTTATCGATTATGAAAAAGCCTTTGATTCGGTGAAACCATCAGCAGTTGCAATGGCTCTGAAATCCTGCGGTATTGAAGATGCATACATTAATATTATTAATAACATCTATGAAAATGCAAGTGCAAAGATTCGGCTGTTTGAAAATACAACACACATAAAAATTGGAAAAGGAGTGAGACAAGGTGACGCCATATCTCCGAAGCTCTTTAATGTCACATTGGAAAATGTCTTTCAATCACTGAACTGGGAAAACAAAGGGATAAAGATTAATGGAGATTATCTAACCCACCTTCGTTTTGCTGATGACATAGTCATTTTTGCAACTACCCCATCAGAGCTACAGAGTATGATCCAGGAACTTGCCAACAAGAGTAAAGAAGTGAGATTAAAAATGAACTTTCAGAAGACAAAAGTGATGTTCAATGCTTTTACAAGAAATGAAGATTTATCGATTGATGGAGAAAAGCTGGAGATAACAGACACGTACGTTTATCTTGGACAGCAGATATCAAGTAAGGGTCACATTTGTGAAGAAATTAATCGGCGTACAAAACTTGCCTGGAGAGCTTTTGGAAGAAACAGCATAATTTTCAAGAACAATATACCATTATGTAGGAAAAGACCCAGAAGAAGACCACATGGGAGATGGGTGGATGAAATTCGAAAGTATGCGGGAGTGACATGGAGGAGTCTGGCACAAGACAGACCGTTGTGGAGGAAACTTGGGGAGACCTTCGTCCGGCAGTGGATTGATAATGGTTGACGATGATGATGATGATGATATACACTATCTACCAACAAGTAATTGGACACCTGTGATAGCAAAGGAAAACAAAGTTTATTCACCTTCAATAGTTGGTGGAGCCTCCACGAGCGGGGATTACAGCTGCGACCCTCCGGGGTATACTCTCAACCAGGCGTTGTACAATGGCTAGCGGTGTTTTCTTCCACTCGGCTTGGAGAAGACAGGCCAGTTCCTTCACCGATTTCGGACGGTGGGGGCACCCCTTAAGTCGACGCTCCAACTCGTCCCAGAGGTGCTCGACAGGGTTAAGGTCCGGGCTCTGCGCAGGCCAGTCCATTCGATTAACCCCATTGTCACCATACCAAGACATGGTGGACCTCGCAACATGACAGGTGGCATTGCCATCCTGAAAGTAACATGGGTCCAACTCATAAAACTGCCACAACGTAGGAAGCGCATGGTCATCCAAAATGGCGCAGTAGGTCTCGGCGTTGAGTCTACCAGGAATTGCGACCAAGGGTCCCGTGCCATACCAGGAGAAACACCCCCATAGCATAATTCCACCGCCGCCACCGAACTTCACAGTTGGCACAATACATTCCGGCAGGAGGCGTTCTCTAGGCAGACGCCAAATCCAGACCCTGCCATCCGAACGGTAGAGAGTGAACCTTGATTCGTCGCTCCAGAGAACCTGTTTCCACTGTTCAACGGTCCACTGTCGACGTTCTTTGCACCACGTTA
Organism: Macrothele yani; assembly: GCA_039090855.1. NCBI lineage: Eukaryota > Metazoa > Arthropoda > Arachnida > Araneae > Macrothelidae > Macrothele > Macrothele yani. The sequence goes on from CM077019.1 coordinate 13,349,514, forward strand.
GCCGAGCAGCGCTATTGGACTTGGTGATCAAAGGCTTGTGGGCGGCAGCACGTCCATGATAACCGAGCAGATGGGCTTCCTTACGGATGGTATTCATCGAAAGAACACTCCCGGATGCCTGTTGAAAGTCCTCGCGGATGTGGCCCATCGATTTGGTGCGGTTCTTCTGAATTTCTCTGGCCAGCAGCCGTCGGTCTCTAACTCCCAATTTTGTGGGTCTGCCGGGTCGGGGCACATTCCGATAGTCACCTCTTATCTTCCACTTGCCAATCACTTAGGCCAATGTGGATGTTGAGTACTTCAACTCGCTGGATATGTCACATATGGATCGGCCATTTCTGTGATACCCGACGATTACACCTTTCTCGAAATCAGAGAGCTCCGAACTGCGTGGCACCTTGCATGCGACTGGTTGCGTTGTGGTTTCCCACACAATATTTAACGGCGACGGCCGTGACGTGTGTCAGGACCGAAGATATCATCGATTGCAGGGCTGTCCAATTACTTGTTGGTAGATAGTGTATATCTCGTATGGCATCGAGGTAGTAAGTAAGATTTGTGCTATCTGCAGATGGATCAAACAAGCATTCCTTAAGTGTTTATTTCATCCAGAATCCTTGGATTCCTGGTGATCATCTTCTACCTTGGCTATGCAGCTGCTCTCTCTTCATTCTAAATCTCATCCTCCACAAACTGGGAATCCTTCCGTGAAACTTCTTTTTCACGAGTCTTAACCCCCGGACCGGGCTCTCCATTTCCGCACCAAAAAATATGCCTTTCGGGCACATTGCTTGCTCTCGACAATAAGGAAGTCGTCTCCTTTCATCTGACCAGAGCGTTTCCTGATAAAAGGTTCTGGTGGCTTGTCCTAAAGTATGCCACTTTTCAGGTAAACCACAACGTACTGTTGGGGACAAATTAATTATCAACAATAAAAAGTTCACAACTATTCAATGTTTAGGGCAGCTTATTTTGCAGTTGACAAAGAAACACTGCCCTTAAGTTATAACAGCAGAGAATCAAGTTCTACTGGACACTTTGTGCTAAAGGATGTCCAACGGACATTTTCAGCTTAACGCTGGTCGGAGCCATTAGGATGAATATCCAGAATGTCCTAATTGCTTTTTTTTTTTAATGCAGGTGTATCTCTGAAATTCCACTTCTAAACTGATTCTTGCATCTGTATGCAGGACAAAGAAATTTGATTGTTATAAAATAATTTAAAATATCAGTGTGTACCTGGGAGATTGATTTATCTATTTCTATAATGATAATTTTTAGTTGACCCATTTTTTATGGAAAAGATTTGAAAAAAATATCTTTCTGGAAAATTATAAATGTTCCACATAATGGATAGATACTTAAAAACAGTATTATACTCTTTAATATAAAATTGAAGTGTATCAATACAAGCATGTTGAAGCAAATGGTAAAATTCCTTCCTTGAGGTTCCAGCTCTTTAGAAGTCTTGTGCAGTAATACCACACAGGAGACAACATGAAAAGTTTGCAGTTTTTGATAGAAAAAGCTGCATGTGATGTTATATCATTTATGATATCAGAATGGTTTGATAGAAACCAAATTTTGAAAAGTATCTGGCTGTTGGTAAGAAAGTTTTTGTTGCCTTCATAGATTTAGAGAAAGCTTGCGACCAAGTAAATAGGACACTTTTGTGGAAGGTATTGAATGAATATGGTGTTACTGGGAATCTACTTAATAGTGTAAAAGCCATGTATGCTGACAGTAGAGCCTGTGTTCGAGTGAATGGTGTTTTATCAAAATGGTTTTCTATTGGTGCAGGAGTCAGGCAAGGTTTTGTAATGTCACCCTGGCTGTTTAATATATTTATGGATGCGTGATGCCAAAATAGATAATACTGGTTTATGTTTTGGTGATATCCGTGTGTGCAGGTTGCTGTATGCTGATGACACAGTCCTGTTGGCAGAGAGCAAAAGTGAGTTGCAGAGTATGTACAAAGTTTTCATGAAATTCAAACTGAGTATAAATAAGGGAAAATCCAAAGTTATGGTTTTTGTGAGAAGAACTGGTAGTTCTGAATGTAATGTAAGTCTAAACGACACAGTGATTGACCAGGTGAGTGAGTGAGTTTGTGTATTTAAGAAGCATGTTCGACAGAGAGATCAAATGAGCCACGGATGGCTTAGTGGTTAGCAAGTCAGACTGTCATTGCAAGGTCCTCAGGTTCGATCCTGGGCTGATCTTTCAGAGATGGTGTGATTTACTGACAATCGCTGAATATCCGCTGTGCATCAGACGAGCACGTTAAGTGACGGCCCCCAGGCAGGACCCACTGGTTAAATGGGTGTCCTTTCCTATGCCCCCCCCCTGAAATTCTTTCACTCCTCTATGTGCAATATCATACTTGTACGGTGGCGCCATCTACTGTACTCTAATCTCACTACAAACTGTTCTGTCAAAGTCACTAGACATGCTCTCATTCCTTCCGTTTCTGTGTCCTGCCCAAAAGGCGAACTCGCTGTAGGAGGCTGGGACCTAAACTCTACTCACTGTGGACGGAAGTCCTACAAGAAAATGACAAATACTGTAGAGAGAACAAATTGGATGGTGAAATTAGTAGGTGAGTGAATTCTTCATTGAAAGTCATGGCTGCTCTGGGAGGTTTTCACAGGAATGATGGGTTCTCAAGAGACTCCCGCATGGCTGTGTATGAAAGTATAATTGTTCCTACTCTGATGTATGGCAGTAAACCCTGGGTACTACAGAGGAAAATAGAAGTCGTTTGTGTGCTGGAGAAATGTGTTACTTACGGGAGGTTTGTGGCAAGACTCATTCTGATTGTGGGGGAAATGAAGATGTGTTGCAGTTGTGTGATGTGAAGCAAAATATTGCTAGCAAGGTGGAGACTAATATGCTTCGGTGGTTTGGCCATGTTGAAAGAATGAGTGATGAGATGCTTAGTAAGAAAATCTTTTTATCTCAAGTAGCAGGAAGGAAAGGCAGAGGAAGGCCAAGGAAGTCATGGGGGATGAGATTCAAGATAGTGCTTGAGAAAAAGATTATGAGTATGAAGTATAGAAGATCTTGTGTATGGCGTATAATGGATGTCAGTGAAGTCCGAGTTGTATGTCAAGATCGCTGTAAATGGAGAAGTTTGATACAGCAACAGTAAGTAAAAATTATCTGGTAGTTTGTATTTCTTTGGGGAGCTAACCTCTAAATATCAGAGAACAGCTTAGTGATATGTATATATGTATGTTGATAGATAAATAAATATCTCTGTTCAGTTGGATAGTCTGTTAAAACAAAACCCAATAGTTCTTTCATTGCTGAACCGATTGTTAATTAGTGCATGTACTGGCAGTCAGTCTCCTGACTGACTGCCAGTACATGTTTCAAGATTCAAAAATGCTTCTTATGAGTGAGTATTCTGCTCTTTTAAGAAATGTGCCTCCTTCCTTTCATCTTTGACTATCTGCATAACAAACAAAGGTATATAATCTTTTAGGGAAGGGCTGGAAAAATATGTCATAGATCTAGGAGCCAGCTCCAAAATTTAGGACCCAGGTGAAACTATTTCAAATTTCAAAGAATAACATGTAAACGTATTGTAAGGTGAATCAGTGCTGGAACACAAAGTAATATAAAGTATTTGTTGCCATTTTTTAAAACCCAAACCAATTATTGCAAAATAAAATTCCAATTTGGGTCATAATTTTCTTTTCTCGCTCTTCCAGTTGCTGGTTTCAAAAAATTGTAACTTTTTTATTTTGATTTCATTAAAATACAATTTGTTGAAGTTAAATTTTGCCAATCTAAGCTCAGAATACTGTATTTTCCTTGGTATGATCCATAAACCTTGAAATTCGGATATTTTTTATCCATTTGTATAATCCACAGGCTGTGAAATTCAGAAAAAATTAAATTGTCTTGGGTGATCCACAGCGGTGTATAATCCGTGGATCGGGAAATTCGTGTAATTAGTGGTGACATACATGGGACTGTAAAATTTAAAAAAAAAAAAAAAAAAAAATCCTGAACCTTAACTTGCTGTTCACAGGATGGCCAAAAAGTCCAACGAAATAGGAAAGAAACCATCTTCTTATTAAAAAAAGTAACTGTCATGTTTTAAATACTTTTGTGTTCTTTCCAAGTGAATGAACAAAAATCCTTAGTTTTTTCAGCATTACCATTGCTCATTAGTTAGATTTGGCCAGTCTATAGTATTTGGCATTTCTGAAAAACTAATGGCCCAACAAAAGCCTTAATTAACACAATTAGTGCATCCAAACTAACGAATCCGATTTGCAAAGTGATTAGGCTACCAAGAATGCAACGGTTATGTGCTGTAGAATATCTCAGCAGGCTTCTCAAAACACATAGCCTTTTTCAAACGCAAATAATAGTCTTCGTTGCATTATATTTTCTGTAAAAATGCTCCTAGTGGAAAAAAAAAAAAAAAACCCAACATATTTCAGTCTCTTTTTGGTTTTCTACCTGCACATTATGCTACATTACATTTTCCCTGTTGTTAACATAATTTTGATCCCAATGCCATCAGCTAGCTATCTTGACCTCAAGCAAATTTTTTTTTAAAGTTCCATGGAACCTTTTTTTAAAGTGAGAAGAATCACTTTAAGCAAGGTATTTTGGAATTAATTCTTCCAAGAAAGGACCAAAAATGTTTCTTTTGCCCTCTTCCAAAAACATTAGTCTCCCAGAAATGTAATCATGCATTCAGTTCAAAAGGCTTGTATTTCACCGATTATTTGTGTTGCCATGTCTAATATGGCTGCTAATGGAAGATGAGTATTGGGGATAGTATGCTGCATTTAGTTTAGCACTGCCTTCACACTTATGACAGAAATCATTCTGTTAAAATGGAATGAATCTTTTACACAGAATGTATTACATCACTATATTGATTTTCTTTTTTCTGCACTGTAAATATAACTAACTATATATGTATAATATTAATTTGTTTAATTTTTTTCTTTATTACAGATTCCGTTTTATTTAATTCTTTGTTTTGGGGTAAGTATGCAAATGTTTTTTTTGAAATGCATATGATTAGTAAGTGATGTTCAAAATGCAGTTTTACGAGTTTGAGTGCAATGCTTTTTGGCGTGGAATTTATAAATTGTCCTGTGAAGCAAAGTAATTGTCACCCAGCGGTGACTTCTACTTCGATCCACCAAGGTCTTAGTGTGGATCCACTGTAATATGGGTCTTGTTTGTTCCTCAGTTCTGATTCTAGCCTTTGTCTTAGAAACAGAAATGATAATTAACACAGCAATCAGACATCTCTGAATTGACCATATTTATTGTTCTTCACATATCATCAATCACATCAGAAAACTTGACAATTGCATGGCCCTGGAACTGGAATCGAACCCGCATCTCCCAATTATCGTTCAGAAAATTTATTGGAATCTGATAAAAATATCTCCATTTTTTAAAGGCTGACAAAACAACAAATTGTCATCTTAAACAAGGCAGACTATGTTAATAAGATGAATGATGCTATTGCTAGTATACCGCACAAGATCCTGTCTTCAGATCCAACCTCATTCATCTACAGTAGCAACAGTGGCAAAGCTCAAAAAACATGGAGGCTTACCTGCAAATGTTGCTATGGATATATATCCTACTATAGGCTCTCAAATACCTGAACTCTTTGGCCAAGTAAAGACTCATAAGGAAGGTTTTCCTGTACGCCCTCTTCTATCAGGATATGCAAGCCCAACCCGCCAGCTTGAAAGTGCACTAGCAAAATCCCTCAAACCACTAACTTCAGGTTCTTCTTACTCAGTTAATAGCTCTGTTAAGGCTATTGACAACATTAAACTATTCTTACGAAAGGGAAAGCCTTTTGGTTATGGCATCACTCGATGTCTCTTTATACCCCAGTGTGCCGATTGGAGACGTACATTCCATTATTGAGAACCGCCTATTAGCTATGAATTCTTATATTATAAATGAAATCAAAGCAATTATCAATGCTCTATGTTTCGTACAGAGATGTACATTCTTCTGATTTGAAGGAACAATTTATCATCAAACCAGAGGTGCGCTGATTGCTTCCCCACTTTCAGGGGTACTCGCTAAATTACTAATGCAAGATCTAGAAAATAAGGTTTTACAATATTTCCAACTCAAGCCTGATCTGTACATTTAAGTATGTAGACGACATATTTATTTTCTGGCTGCATCATAAAGGCAAAATTGAAGAGTTAGCTAAAGAACTATCAAGACATTATAATTCCATAAATTTTACCATTGAGCATGAAACCGATTATATGCTTCCACTCTTGGACGTATTACTAAAAAGACACCCCAATACCAATTATTTATTCTATACAGTGTACCAAAAGCCTACAACAGTACAATTCATTGCACCCAAGAAAGCAAAAACTAGCAGTTATATAGAGTACATGGTCCGAAGAGCATTCACCCACTCTTCCAGTATTCAAGCTAGAAGAAAGGCATTAAATCAGATCCGGAAGATTACGATGGCACATGGATACCATAAAGTGATCATTGAAAAGATTGCTTGACCATTGCAATATCCAATCAAAAGTACCTTACAAAGGGAAGCCAGAGTTACAATATATGTGGGTGCTGTGGACTATACATATGCCTGAAGTCACTACAATACTAAAGAACATACGTAAAAAAAACACCATATTGCCTTTGGAGAAAGTACGAAATGTATTTGAGCCATTGTGCAAAACGACCGTGACCAAATTTCCACACTTAACAGACATGGGGTTTTACAAAATACCCTTAAATCCTATTGATCTGGAAGATCCAGTATTAGCATATATAGGATCAACTGCACGCCCATTGCGCACAAGACTATATGAGCACAAGTACTCCATTACTAACAACTCTGATGCTACCTCTCTTGCATGGTTGGTTAACAGAGGTACCTACCAAGCAGACTGGACCAATGCCAGTGTGCTGAGTTCAAATCTAACAAGGCGATCCCTACAGTTTGCTGAAAGTTTATATATATTATCGCATAACACTGACTGCTGTAACGAAGAAACTCCACGTTTGGTTCCAGTGCCTTGGGCCATGTTAATACAGCCAAGAAAGAATGTTCCTCTCCAACAGCACTGCACTCCTAATAATTCACTTACAGTTTGATGTTTAATGTTAACCTATTCATTATCCTGTGTGTATATATTTTTCCACATATGTAATAGTGATACCTAGTATTATTTTGTTGAATCCTGTTAGCACATGACCAAGCTTCCACTACATTTATTGTAAACCTCATCATTGTTATCACGTGCTTGCATAATTTGAAAGTGCTTCTTGTTTTATCCGTTGTTTTGTTTATATTTATTGAAATACCTGACGATGGAGCACTCCGTGCTTTGAAAGATCTTGTAAGTTGCTGTACCTTAAAAATGCTATTTTAAGTACAGGCAGTATTAATAAATATATTTATTCTGCTGTGAAAGCTTTTCTAATTAAAATGAAGAAACACGACAACACAAATTTAAACTTAGAATCTGGAAACCAATCTTAGATCTCTATTTGGCCTGATGAAGTCCTAAGACAAGGTCTTAGGTCTTCATTTGGCCTGATGAAGTCCTAAGACAAGGTCTTAGGTCTTCATCAGGACACTAGTAACAGGGCTTTTCCAGCAACCAATGGCGTTTTATGATAAGGCAATTACTTTTCTTTTCAGATGCTGGGTTTAAATGTAGTGAGGTGATCAAATTTCAAATGCAAATATTTTTTACATAAACTACACGGTCGATTCACATTATTGTGACCACCAGCTAATATCCATAGTAACCTCTGTGTGTAGTGTGGACAGCAGCTAGACGGGCTGGGAGTGACTCAGTAAGGTACTAGAAGGTGTTCACAGGTATGTGGAGCCCTGAGTGCAGTGCATCTGACAGCTGCTGGAAGATGCGTGGTGAAGGATTCATAGAGTGAACAACACGATCAAGTCCCACACATGCTCAATTGGGTTTAAATCTGGGGAATTAGTGGGCCCAGGGAAGTACTTTGAAGTCTTCATCGTGCTCTTCCAACAACTCTCGGATATTTCTAGCTGTGTAACATGTCGCATTGTCGTGCTGGAAGATCCCATCCGCCCCAGGGAAGACAATCAGCACGTATGGGTGTACATGGTCTGCAAGGATGGATTCATAACGAATTCGGTCCATAGTGCCTTCCACAGGTATGAGTGGACCCAGAGAATGCCACAAAAACATTCCCCGGACCATAACACTGCCCCCACCAACTTGTGTTCTGCCAGTAATGGTTGAACAGTGTTTGTTCTCCGATGTTTCTCGCCTTATATGCCAATGTCCATCCGTTTGATAAAGCAGAAAACGTGACTCATTGAAGAAGGCAGTCCTTTGCCAATCAGTGGAAGTCCAATTCCGATACTGCCGTGCAAATGTAAGCCTTTTCTGCTGATGCACCTTCGTTAGCATAGGTGCAGTGACCATCCATTTGCATCAGAGCCTCGTACGCAGCAGGGTTCGCTGAACTGTTGTTTTAGACACACTTCCGGTAGCCCCCTGGTTCATTAGGCCAGTGAGTTGCTCCACTGTAGCGTGTCAATTGGCTCTCACGCAGCTGACGTTCACCTCTCACATCAATGACATGTGGTGTTCCGCAATTTCCGCATCAGTTATTAGCAATGGTGTTATTTCTCCAATCACAATACACTTTAACCACAGGAGCACATGAACAGTTCACAAACTGCACTGTTTCAGTAATACTGCCACCCTTTGCCAGAAAGCCGATAATCATCTCTTTTTGCAAATTTGATAAATCACTCCTTTTATCCATGACAGCAGCAAGTGATATGTTTTCAGATTGCCTACTGCACACTTTATATACACCCTCTAAGCCAACTCACGACATGTGCCACCTTTCAGCTATGCACTGTTGACGTCAAAAGTAGGAGGTGGTCACAATAATGCGACTCGACTGTGTATAACAAAAATCAGGTTTCATTTGTTACTTATCTGGGCAGTAACTAGCAGGTAGAGGGGGCTCAGCCTCCCCCTAATATAGACGTGGTTGTAAATTCTCTGAACTGTTATTATTATTTTTATGAAAATGATGTTTGTATTTCATTATAAGAATAATCATTTCACCTTATTCATGTATCACACGTTTTTAAAAAAGGTAAAATTGAAATGATACAATGGATAATTGAAAAGAAATGATTTCTTGGGGTGAATCGCACAGTAGGAACAACTGCGCCAATGATTTTGTCTTATGGTCACGGTAAGAAGAGGCTACCTCCAAGCACCAGCAAAGGAGAGTGTGCGATTAAAGGGTGAGAAGAATGACTCGAAATACAGCATTAATAACTACTTGATGCCAATACATAAATCCATAGAAAAGAACCAGAATAGTAAACTAAAAAAAAAATAAACAGTTCTTTGAATAAAGCTCATGTTGAGAATTGGCTTCCTAGTTTCTTAATTCAATTACTAATCAAAAACTTCTATTAAGGGAATTCTTACTAGGAAATTTTTAATTTTAATTACAAATTTTCCAAGAAAACTCATCTCCTTCTTCAGGCTGTCTTTTGTTGTCACTTAAACTAAGTTTTCCGACAACAAAATACAGGGTGTCCGAGAGTTATTGGACACATTACAAAATTATATAATATAACACAAAACATTAAACAGATAGAAAGAAACTGACTGTACTAACTTACAATGTAACTACACAAGTTAATAAATTTCGATGTGAGATCCCTTGGTTGCTCTTAGTACGTCCAAGCGAGCCGCCCCGGTGGCGCAGTGGTCTAAGCGATGGCCTCTGATCATTCGTCCGAAAGGGGTCCGGGTTCGAATCCCGGTGAGGCATGGATGTTGTGTTTGTCTTACGGCACTGGTTCTCTCCCTTCTCTGGAACCAGTGACCCTAAATTAGGGACGGGCGACTGCTTATAGCCCATTGAGTTGCTCATGGTGGTCGTTAAACCTCCAATCAAAAAACAAAACAAAACGTCCAAGCGATACTCAATTTCATGCCATGTATTGGCAAGCATTTGAGGAGTTGTGGAATAAATAGGAGCTGTGATACGCTGCTTCAGTTCCTGCAAATCAGTACAAGGCGTCTGATGGACACGATCCTTCACATAACTCCACATGAAATAAACCAATGGAATTAGATCTGGAGAGCAAGGAGGGCACGGAATGGGATCACCACGCCCAATCCACCTGTTGAGGAAATGCTCATTTAGGCACTTACGACACACGTTGACCAATGCGGAGGCGCACTGTCTTGTTGGAAAACGATGTCATATCTTTTGATCTGGGGTATAGCGAAATTTTCTAGCATATCCAAGTAAATGTCACCATTTATGGTTTTTTCGCAGAAGAAGAAAGGGCCACTCACTTCTCTCTTTGATAGGGCGCACCACACATTAACTTTTGGAGAATCGCGTTCCAGTTCAATAGCAGCATGAGGTGGTTCACTGCCCCATATCCTACAGTTGAGACGATTCACAATACCTGATACATGAAATGTAGATTCATCACTAAAAATTACAGCACTGAGAAAGTTTTCGTCGTTTTCCACTCGATTCAGCATATCCACAGCGAAATCGTATTGCAGAGTGTGATAATTTACATGCATCTTTTGCACTATTTGAATTTTATAAGTATGAAACTTTAATTTCTTGTGCAAGATATCGTGAACTGTTGATTTCGGAATGCACAGTTCTCTGCTTGCTTTACAAACAGATTTCCTGGGGCTTCATCTTAAACTTTCATTAACTTGGTCAACCGTCTCACCGCTGACACTAGGCCCACCGGTTACTCCACAATGTTCCATATTGCCAGTTTCTTTAAACTGTTTCATCCACCGCTTAATTGAATTCGTTGAATGAGGATTACAACCATACTCTAAACGGTACAGTCTTTTAACTTTAATGACAGACTTTAATTCCACAAGCCATAATACACATATCGCCTTCTGCTGTACGGATGACATGATTACTGATTGCGCATTTCTCATACTTTCCTCATAAGGCCACACCTAGCGCCATCTATCAGATTCTGGGAATAACAATTCTGGAAAACAAAAATATAGAAACAGTGTTAGTAATACGTGATATAGGAAAACAGATAATGCTCATAGTTTTTTTTTTTTTTGTACATAATTTTGTAATGTGTCCAATAATTCTTGGACACCCTGTACAGCCTGAAGAAGTAGTTTTCTCCAAAAATTTGCAATTAAAATAAATTTCCTAGTAAGAATTCTCATAATAGAAATTTTTGATTAGCAATTGAAAATAAACATTTTTTTCATGCTAATTGGGAGTTATCTTTACTCCAGCGATAATGTGCCACTCAACCACCGTCAAACAAATACTGATAATGCGGATTTATTTTTTACAAGCGTATAGCCCGTCCTAGGACGGTTGTTTTTAAAGCTTTAAATAAATATTGATATACAGGGAATGTTGCCTGTCTTGTGACAGAGTAAAATTTTTAATTGAAGCAGATTGAAAACAAATCAAATAGATGCTGGATTTCTGTAAGAAATATAGTAAAAACTTATATAGTAAGAACTCATTCATGTTAGAGCTAAAAATTATATACTATTTATTTAATTTTTTCTAAAGACTTGAAGATGAACAACATTCTGTGTAAAATATTTGTTGTTTAACAATTGTAAATTAGATCAATATTTTGCAAAATGTGTAATACGTGTACAATCGGCACTAAACTCAGAAAGTTGTTTTCATGTAAACTTACTTTAATAATTATATATAATTCAAGACTACACACTTGTGATGTTGATTTAGAATAAATTATCAACGTTTATTCACAATCAAATGTTTTATTAACATCGACTATAGTTTCGCAGAGCATTTGGCTCGGTATCATCAGGACGATTGGAGCGTAAACATTCAAATCATTGTGACATCATCAAAGTTCTGATGGTACAGTTTTTAGTGAGTTGTTTCCACGCGCTTGAAAGAAATGGCATAGATGTCATGTCATTGGCAAGTCATGAAGAATTCCGGTATATGTGGAAAGCTTCTATACTGATAATGTTATTCGAATCAGGCTTATCAATAAGAATAGCGTTTCCAAACAAAAATTTATGGTTATTTTCGTGACAATGTTGGGCTATTGATGACTTCTTCAGTTCATAGTTCCATACGTAAGTCTTCTAATCATGAAATAAATAGCATACCCGGGCGCTATCTGGGAGACGCGGGTTCGAGTCCCGCTCCTGGACGATGAAATTTTAAAATTTTCGGATATTATCTGACTTATCATCCTTGTCACATTTACACCAAAAACCAGATTGTCATTTTTAAAATTTGCATTATATGGTGTAATCCCATATTTATTTCATGCTTTATCTGCTCCGGGCAATCACGGGATAGGATTCTTAACCTCCAGATTCGCTAAACATGAACGCTGGTTGCTTCAACTAGCGAATCCTGTGTTAGTTATTTTCAAATTAATTGGAAACTTGAGACTTGGTCGTTCTGGGTGGTGTAGTGGTTAGCATGCCCGGGCGCTATCTGGGAGATGCTGGTTCGAGTCCCGCTCCAGGATGATGAAATTTTCAAGTTTTCGGATATTATCTAACTCACCATCCTTGTCGCATTTACACCAAAAATTGGATTGTCATCTTCAAAATTTAGCAGATGTTTTCACTCTGTTCTCACAGAAATGGAGCTCCATGGTTACCCTCGTAGGAGACTCCACCAAACCATGACAAGCAGGATGATGACCCCTCATGATCCTTGGAGCTTTCTCGTGAGGTTGACGCTAACACCCTGTCATTTTGGTGGTTGTGAAAGTCTATCCAATAGTGAAATTTTTTTCATCAGGTAAAAGGGTCTGTCTGTGACGATTGTCTATGTAATGCCACAGCAAACGTTTCGCTTTTAGCACCCTCTGCTGCTTCAGTTGTGGGATGAGGAAGTGCCCTGTACGCCGCCGATAAGATCTCACTCTTGGGTCACTCCGCAGCATGCATGACATTGACATTCTTAAAATGTTCAGCTCACGAGCCACCACTGACTTTTTTCCGAGAGGATTTTGTCGAATACTGGCTGCCACTGCTTTCACCAGACAAACAGTTCTCAAGGTACGTGGCAGACCCATTCTGTGACAGTCCCAGTCTTAAGGAACCTTTTTATGGTCCTATAGACAAAAATTCAGCTGATTTTCAGCTTCTTCAACATGTTGAAAATCTCGGACGCTGATTTTCCAACTTTGTGCAGCACTATTACAACCATACGATTCTCATAATCGCCCCACTCCATAGCAAGTACTTCACGAAACACGTTATCTCCTCTGTGACTGAACGCACAATCATTCACTAGCTGCTTCATGCCTCCTGGCTGGTCGGTGACGTTGCACACCGGTTGTGCGCCATCTGTTGAATGTTCGTAATAGTATTTGTGCTAAGACTGGGCACTGTAGCAAAATCGTGGTGACGGGTGACGCACGTCGCATATTTGTTTGGGTCCTGCAGTCAAAAAGGATATACCCAAAGCCCTGTTAAATCCACTTGCAGACTCCCGATCATGAATGCAAGTTTTCCAAATTTCCAAGAACGGAAGTTAGACGAAATGAAGATTTCTTCAGTAATTGTATTTTTTTTTCTCGCAATATTCCTTCAGTGTTCCAACAGAAGATTGTCCGATATTGTTGTTAAACAGCATTTTATTGTATAAACGTTTGTGTTTCAGTTTGAAAATGGAGATAGCAATTTCCTAAAATGAAAGTTAGATGGAGGCCTGTAATTTTAAATACTTTTTCGCCTGATGTTCCCCCTGCCCTGTTTGGTCATTAAAAATCATTTCCTTAGATCATCAATCATCATCATCATTGTCAACCATTATCAATCCACTGCTGGACGAAGGTCTAAATGTGTGTATTTAAGATTGGAAATGGATGAAAATTTTCCAAACACGAAAGTTGGACGGTGCGAAGATTTCTCCTGTAATCGTAAAATGAAGGCAGATACTTTCGACAACGGAAGTTAAAGGAAGCGAAGATTTCTCCCGTAACCCCTTTCCGTCTGCTAGTTCTCCCTGCATTGTATTGTTGTGTAATTATCATTTAATTACGTGAGTGTTTGTATTAGAGAATGAAAATGGAGAAAAAATTTCTGAAAACGGAAGTAAGACGAAGCGAAGATTTCTTCTGTAATCGTAATTCCTTTTCTAGGGATGCCTCTGTCCTTTATTGTCGTTAAATACAATTTTATTTCATAAATCTTTGTGTTTCAGCTTGTAAATGGTGGTAAAATTGTAGGCGTTGCAGAAGGCCTCAGTGTTATTGATACTAGTTGTCATTGCAATTGCTGTAGTACCTAGGTTAGGTATCTTTTAGGTTCATTCAAGAAATATAAGTTGATCAGTTCTTTTCTTACATTTCTACCTGTGCAAATGTTTATTGTTTTTTGTATCTAGTAATTTTGCCTAGTGACCACCCAGCAGAATATTTTGTGGCATCATGTTATCTGTCGTAGACTGAACAGGAACTTTCTGCTATGGAGAGACTGGGTAAAAAATAATAATTGCTGTTTATCTTCTAACAGGAGTTATTACCAAACTTTTGGGAATCAACTTAATAATGTGTGCACATGCATCACATATGAAACCAAATAAAGTTGCTGTATCTGAAAAAGTTCTGTCTGATCTGTTAAGTGTACTTATTTATTATATTTTTCATTTGTGTTTTGCACTGCTGAAGGCAAGATGATTAGTTATGTATGCATATCTAAGCTTGTCACAGAATATTCATGCTTGAGTATTTTAATCTTGTAGCGTATTTGTTCCTGAAAAAGAAGTGAAAATCGTGATGATAATGAGAATATTCTGCGTACATCATTTTTTAATTTTTGTTTTCTCTTTTAGTTTTATTCTGCCTTTGTCGTACTATATAGAGTATACAATTTCAATGACTGTTCAGATGCTGAAAAAGAACTAAAAAAGGTATTTTGATTTATTCATATTTTATTATTTTCAGTTGTGTTTTGCCTTATTTGTTGCAGACTTTAAAAACAAATTACCTTGTAGCTTGAAAAGTGTATCGTAAATTGTTGCTTGTGAGACAAAACCTAAACATGAAAAAAAAAAAAAGTTCTTTGTTGCAGAATGATGTATTTTCTTAGTTTTTCTGAGGAGTTTGCCATGTGGATGACAACTGATATCATTTTTGGGCCAAACATAATTAACTTGTTGGATTTCCACATGCTTTTGGAATTTAAAGGAATTTAAATTTTGCCTCATTTGTTGCAGACTTTAAAAACAAATTACTTTGTAGCTTGAAAAGTGTATTGCAAATTGTAGCTTGTGAGACAAAACCTAAACATGAAAAAAAAAAAGTTCTTTGTTGCACAATGATGTATTTTCTTAGTTTTTCTGAAGAGTTTGCCATGTGGATGATAACTGATGTCATTTTTATGCCAAACATAATTAACTTGTTGGATTTCTAAATACATCGCTCTTTCCATGTTCCAGAAACACATAGCAACCGAAAAATTGTTTTTGTTTTTCAGCCGCCGCCGTGGAAATGAACCACAGAACTCTCGATAACTAGCCGAGCGCATTAACCTTACACAACAGTATCCAACAATCCACTGTGCTATGTGTATTTTTAAGTCAGCTTCTGACATCATAAATCCGTAAGATGGGCTCAGCTACTGAGATGTCTCCATCTGGTGGGCATTAACAGCACTGGCTATATATATGTATTATAGCAGTTAAATCCAAAGGGCGAGATCCAAGGTGAAAATCCTCCAAATACGTGGCGTCAGTAAATAAAAAAATTCATCGCTCTTTCCACGTTCCAGAAACACATAGAAAACAATGTTGGGTTTTTTCAGCCGCCGCCGTGGAAATGGACCACGGAACTCTCGATCGCGCTCGGCTAGTTATCGAGAGTTCAGCGGTTCATTCCACGGCGGTGGCTGAAAAAAAAAAAATCGGTTGCTATGTGTTTCTGGAACGTGGAAAGAACAATGCATTTATTTATTTACTGACGCCACGTATTTGGAGGATTTTCTCCTAGTTGGATTTCCACATGTGATGTGAAATTCATACAAACTTCATAAATCTGGGTCAGCATACTCTGCAATCACTTTCGCTCTGCCAACAGGACTGTGTCATAACCATATAGACATTACCAAGGACATTACAAAGAAGACATAAACCAGTGTTGTCCATTTTGGCATCACGCATCCATAAATATATTAAACAGCCATGGTGACATTACACAACCCTCTCAGACTCCTGCTCCAATAGAAAACCATTTTGACAAAAAAAACATTTACTCGTACACATGCTCTACTGCCAGCACACATGGCTTTCAAGCTATTCAGTAGATTCCCAGTGTTACCATATTTATTTAATCAGTATCCTTCCACAGAAGAGTCCTATTTGCTTGATTATAAGCTTTCTCTAAATTATGAAGGCAGCAAAAACTTTCTATCAACAGAGAGGTACTTTTCAATCATCAAACATAAAGCAAAATTTGGTTAGTGCAGCCCTTACCAGGCATAAAACCACTCTGTACACCCCACGCTTTCGCTGATGTAAGACCTCATACGTTATCAATAACAAATGCTGACGTAAGACCTCATACCTTATCAATAACAAACACTGATGTAAGACCTCATACCTTATCAATAACAAAAGCTGATTTAAGACCTCATACCTTATCAATAACAACCTTTCCAAATACTTTCCCTGGCACACTCAGCAGACTATATTGGTGTTATGTTACATTATATTGGTGTTATATTACATTGGTGCCTAAAATTAATCGTTTTTTACTAAAGCTATGAATATTCTTTTTCCCCATGTAGGAGATCAAATTAGCAAGAACAGACTTAGAAAAGAAAGGATTTGTATTTGACTAGACAACTATATATTTTACTTTGTAAATGAAACAAATAATGCATTCACAACTTTCACATTCAGCAGTTGGGAAAATTGTTTTATAATTTATTTTTTTGTACCATGCAATTTCTTGCAGAGAGACCAACATTTGTTTAGGTACTAATTTTGCACCAGAACATTTTGTATAACTTTGATACATCATTAAACTTTTGGTATGAAGATTTTGTCATATTATTGTCTTATATTCATTAATCCTGCTACATAAAGGAGACCTGGAGGATTTACAAACTCATCAACCTTCTATCAGTTGTTTACAAAATCTTCACTAAGGTTCTTTCACATTGCTTGAAAGAAACACTGGATATGGCTCAATGAAGAGAACAAACTGGATTCAGGAGTGGCTGCAGATCATATCCATCTATTGGGTTGATGCAGAAGTTCATGCCGGTTTTTTTTTCTCGCCACACTACAGGAATGTATTACATCAAAAGGGAAAATGGAATCAATTGACTTTGTATTCCCTCTATTGTTCATGATGGTGTCCCAACGTCTGGATAGGTCTGCTATGCCATTCTTGAAAAAATGTGCAGGTTTTGCGGCGAAGAAATCGTCAATGAAATTCTGGAGATCAACATCATTGTTGAACGTTCTGCGTTCTGCCACGGAGTGCATTTGACAAAGATCAGAACAGGTGATAGTCTGAAGGGGTGACATTTGGGGAATAGGCCAGATGTGGAAGGCTCTCCTATTTCATGTCCTGCATGGCTATTTTGGTCATGTTTGCACTGTGAAAGCGTGCATTATCATGTTGGAGGACACCATGGTGCTGATGTGGCCGTTTCTGCTGAATTGCTCCCTCCACACGGCGGAGTTGCCCACAATAGAGTGCAGCGTTGATGGTCCAATTGATCGGCAGCATTTCCCAGTGAATAATGCCTTCCATGTCCCACCAGACACACAACATGATCTTTGCAGGATGAAGGTCATGCTGTGAGTGTCGTGTTTGGGCTTAACCATTCCCTTCGATGCCTGAAATTCATGTTGAGGCACCACTTTTCATCTCCAGTAACAATATGCAACAGAAAGGGGTTGTGTTTCTGAGGACATTCACGATAATGGCCGAGCAAGAAACCACATATGACAACACGCTCATTCTTGTTGTCCTTGGTGAGAGTGTGAGGCACCCAAGAACTGAATTTCTGGATCTTTCCCATACGTTCCTGGTGTCACACCACTGTTGCCTGTCAGTCCATCTCAGTGCGAATTCGCTTGTGGTCTGACAGGGATCCAGGTGGATGAGATGGTTCAAACGATTATCATCAAAGTGAGCTGGACGACCTGAGCGTGGAGAATCGAGGTCAAAATTGCTGCCTCGGAAACGCTCAAACCATTTGCGGGCTGTTCTCAGGGCAATAGCATCACATTTTTAGAACTAAGTTCAAAGAACTTAAATTGTCAATAGCATGTTAGATGAACATGAAAGAAATTGCTGCAATTAAATATTGCCTGCTAAGAAAATGGTGTAGGTAAACAAGCTGTGGATAGAAGGTTATGTTTTTACTCTTTACGAAGAGAAATATTCGTATTCTGTAATTAAAAACGCTGTGAAAATCATCAAATTTGCATTTCTAAATGTAAAATAAGCAATATTATTAATAATAAAGGGAGAAATTGTCAAGCATTGCCTTTCACAGGAAAAGGAAGGTACATACTTTTATGACTATTTCAAAAGATCTCTGGTCTTGAAAGAAAATCCACCAACCCAAAGAGCAATTGTTAAGTTGTTAAAAATCTCAGTATCAACTGTAAACAAGTACAGTGTTTGCTCTAAACAACAATTTTTTTCAATTCCAAGGCTGCTTCTGTAAGCAAAGATGTGGGTTAACCATGGGTTCTTCATTAGCACCTCTCCTAGCAAATTATTACGTAAAAAATAGAAGTAAATTCCTATTCAAACCTTCAATTTTCTGCATGTATACTAGATGCATGGATGATATCCTTTTCATCACAGATCAAGATTCGAGTGGATACTCATAAAAAAATTCTAGAAGGTTTTAACTCCCAAGATGAATCCGTAAGATTCACTTTAGAAGAGCAAAATGAAAATAAGCTAAATTACCTAGACATTACTTTGAAGTGGGAAGGAAAATATATTACCACAGAATTGTACAAGATGCCTACAAATACAGGAACATTTTAAAATTATAAATCAGATCACCCTAATTATATAAAGAAAAATGTAGCTTTACAATTTAAAGAAAAAGTTGAGAAGCTGAATTCATCTTCAGAAGCTAAGGAAAAACATAAAAATAAGTTAAAATCAAAAGAAATTCGTGAACTACTGGAAGAAAATCCTACTAGGAACAGAACTGACACTACAGACAAAAATAAAGAGAAAATTGAATATTTATTTACAAGAAAAGTCACTTACCACAAGGGACTGTTTGAAAAACTAAAGAAAATCAGCACTAAGTATAAAATTAGGTTAGCTCCAGGTTTAAATAACAAAATTAAAAAATACTTAACCATGCCTAATACAAAAAGAAGAAAATACTTTACTCTAGGAAGGAGTCATTTATAAAATCGAGTGTTCATGTGGATTACCATATATAGGAGAAACAGGACGAAGGTTAACTACCAGAATTAAAGAACACAAAGCAGCAATAATGAACATCTCAAATAAAACAGGATTAGACAGGCACGTACAAACAAACTGGCCACAAAATGGACTGGGACTCCTTAGAAGTGATCAAACATCAATCCCACGCAGTTATCCGGAAATTAAAGGAATTCCTGGAAATTTACAAGACACAAGGTGGCAACATCAACGACCATGATGGATGGAAAATCCGCCAGGCTTGGTCGCCAGACCTGTGGAAGTAGTAAGACGCAAAAACTCCTGAAGAGGATCTAGTGTATAGATCGAAAATTTGAGAGGTAATGTACCTTAATAAATGTATCCTCGATAATTCCCGTTAAATATTTATAATACTGAAATATTTGAATCTGAAACAATGTTCGTCTTTTGCCTAGGCATGTGGCTGAGCGCAGAACACGGTGTAGACTTCTTTATGAAAATCACTTGGCCAGAGACAGATGGAAATTTATTGTGACTATTGATGAAGCATGGATCTACCTAAATGACTAACAATAAAAGATCAATTTACTATCAAAAAGAGTAGAAAAAGACTTACAAACTTGGTTCCAAGAATCCAAAGAAAGTTTCAGAAAAGGATTCAGGAATATTGCTGATTTTTCGTACAATGGAAAATTAAAGTTAATGTTAAAAGCAATTCTACATATTACCAAAATAATGTTTTAACTCCTATATTTAAAGAGGAAACACTATTCCTTTATTTACAGGGCCTTGAAAGAGTAGAAGCTGCCCTGGTGGTGCAGTGGTCTAAGGGATGGCTTCTGATCATTTGTCCGAGATGGGTACGGGTTTGAATCCCAGTGAGACATGGATGTTGCTTTTGTCTTATGGCCCTGGTTTTCTCCCTTTCCCTGGAGTCAATGCCCTAAATTAGGGATGGGCAACTGCTTTTAGCCCATTAAGTTGCTCACAGTGGTCGCTAAACCTTTAATCAAAACAAAAAAAGAGTAGAACTCCATCAGAATAAGGCTACCAGTCATACACTGAAGTGTCAGAAAAACTGGTACACCAGTCTAATACTTGGTAGGTCCCACACAGGAGCGCAGGACTGCAGAAATATGATGGGGCATGGACACTTCACTAGTTTCTGGAAATATGCTGTAGGCAATGCACAGCATACTTCCTGCAGAGCATTCCACTATTCGGGTGTATTCTGAGGTCTCGGATTCCTGTGTTCGATAGCGCGTTGCATGGCATTCCAAAAGTTTTCTATCACGTTCAGATTTGGGGACTTTGGTGGGCATGGCAACACTCCAAACTCAGATGAATGCTCCTCTAACCATAATGTGGTGTCCCGATACTTATGTGGAGGTGCATTGTCCTGTTGGAACAGGCCCAACCCATCAGCATGAATGCAGGACATGAACGGGTGTACCTCATCAGAAAGGATGCACACGTAGCGTTGACCGGTCACAGACATTTGTAGACATACCAGGGGTCCCAGTGAAGTCTAGCTAAACACACCCCATACCCACCAGCCGGTACAGTTCCCTGTTGGCAGGTGGGATCCATGGCTTCATGGGGTTTGTGCCACACACAAATCCTTCCATCTGCCGATACAGTTGGAAACACGACTCGTCAGACCAGGCTACTTGTTTCCAGTCATCAAGTGTCCAGTGGCGGTGTTGCCGTCCCAAGCAAGGCGCATAGCTCTGTGTAGTGCACCCATCAAGGGGACTCGAGTTGGGTGTCGGCTCCCAAAGCCCATATCGTGCAGGTTACATTGCACAGTCCGGACGCCGATGTTTATTGAGGCTCCAGTATTGAATTCCGATGATACCTGCGAGAGTGTTACACGCCTATCGCGTGAAACGTTTCTTGACATCCGACGATGGTCACGTTCACCCAGTGTCTTTTTATGGCCACACTGGTATCATAGGTTGGAGGTTTCACCAAATTCTTATAGTCACAGTACACCCTTGCAATGGTCGTCCGTGAAAATCCGAACTTCGTTTCTACCTCTGAAATACTATGGCCCATCTCACGAACACCAACTATGACACCGCGTTGAAAATCGCTTAAATCGTTATTACTTGTCATTCTCATAACGAAAACAGCTCTGACAGCTGGCAAGGATGCAACCGAGTATGCGCATAGGTGACGTTGCTATGTATTTTGCATAAGCTTGTCTGTACCAGTTTTTCTGGCAGTGTACATCCAAATCTACTACTCTCTTTAAAAAATGAAAAAAAGAGACGGGTGTAATTTTTGCTCGTATTCCTTCAAAGTCCCCTTATGTGTCACCAATGGACTATTGTGCCTTCGAACTGCTAAAAAAGAGCCCTTTTTAAATGCAGACCTAAAACAATGACTGGACTATGGAAAGCACTGGAAGAGGAGTGCAATAAAATACTACCACCAATTTTCGGAAATGCTGCGTTACCTTGGAAATCTAGATGTAAGTTCATACCCAGAGAAAGGATTATCAGAACATTTAAGAAATAATTTTATTTTAAATAATTATATTGCTGGAAAATCATTCTGAAAATGTGTGTGAATATCCTCTGTACAGGTCTTTTATTGTTTCTATTGGTGATAACTACTGTTTAGTGTAGCATAAAAATGGAATGTTCATATTTCCACACTTGCCTTCGATATACTTCAGGGACAGGTTTAAGCATTACAGCGCCCTTGGCCAAGAAAAATCAGACGCCCCAAAGTAAACTTATTGTAAGAAATTTGAGGCCGATTAGAATTTCATATTTAAATTACATACAGATTTTTTATCACACAAAAAATCAGCATATTCTCAAGAACAACCCAACCCTGTAAAATTTTTAGCACACGTATTATTTAAAACTGGGCATTGAAATAAAATTTATAAATGTCGTTTTCTCACAAGTTTAATTCGCATAATTTTAAAACATCATTTCACAGTAAATTTTTATATTTACAAATGAAATTGTTTTTTTTAACACACTTTTGAAGCATTTGCCTGCAAAATTTTGGATTCAAATTTACAACGCATGCAATATTAATTTTAGAATTTTTTAAAGATATAATGATAGTGCTGCTAACAATGTTTATTGTATATCGATTAAGTGACTGAGAGATAGAAGAAATGAATGAACATAACTTATATATAGTAAAATTACTCACCGCTAAAAGATTTTTTTTTCTGGATTTCTTTGTGGCAAAACCCTCTACTATATCACCAAATGTTAATGTTTCTACAATGTTCGAATTCTGTGACAAAGTTGCCAATGCACTCGTTTTTTCTTGAGAACTAGATGTCCTGAAGTAATTGTGGATGATTTTCAAAAGAGAAAAACTTCTTTCTCCAGAGGCATTAATGATGGGTATGCTTAGGTAAATCCTTAGGATAACATAACATCAATGTTCAGAAAAGTTGAATCAATTCTTTTTTCCCTAATCACTTTCAACATATCCTCAACAGGAACACTAACACTTGAATCTGTCACTGCTTGTCTATCTAAATTATTCCAAAATTTCTGGAAATGAAGACATTCTTGTTCAAATTCTGGGCTTAAATGTTGAGAATGAACTGTCAGTAGATTTTTTGCCTTTTGAGATATTGTTTTCTCATCAACATCTGATAATTGCGTTAGAAACCCAAGCATGCTCTCCACATCGGAATACGCATCTCGTCGACGTTTCAACTGCTGCACTAAGTTATCAATGATCATATGTAAAATGCATATTCGCACATGTTCCTTTTCAATGAAAACAGTTTCTTTATTGCCATTCATCTCTTGAAATTGTAGTTTTCTCCAAAGGGTTCTAGAAACATTTTTCTTATATTCGTCGCACTGAGACAAAAAGTTTTCCATCTTCCTCATACTTATCAAATTTATTCCGGAGATCACTCAAGGAATCGTACAGTTCCAGAGCAACTGAAAGGTCAATATTCACTTTCTGCAGTGTTTTATTGCAACTATCAATCCTTTGTAAAATATCACTCCAAAGCTCTAAGAGAATGCCCATTTCTAACAAATTCATCTTACTTAATAATCCCTCTGCTTCTACTCTTGCTTCTAATTTTTCACAGGTGTTTTCTGCAAAGTCTTGAAGTGCATCTCTAATGCAGGAATAACTAGAGCATAAAGCCTTGCATGCATCAACCCTTGCTGACCATCGGGTTTCACATAACGTTTTGGATACAAGAAGTTGCGATTGCGATCCAGATTCGCTGTGGAGCTTATAACTATCTTGAAGAGACTTGTCTTCAAGATTTGCCATCTATGTGATGAAGATGACCAAAAGTTGCATATTTCCTGTACGAACACAAAAAAAAAAGATGTAGCTTCAAGGCAGCATCCTGCTGCGGATTTCCCAACCAAATTAAGAGAGTGCTGTGCATGGAATTTAGTAGGCTACACTGTTATGACTTTTTAATCGAGCTTGGAGACCTGAATATTCACCAGACATATTTCTCGCATTGTCATAACTTTGGCCTCTGTAGGCTTTAACATCTATTTTTAAATCTTGTAACAGCTTCAATAAAGCCTTCTCCATGTCTTCTGCTTTATGACCAGTGTTGGGCAAGAAACAAATAAATCGTTCCACTGGTTGTTCATTTTTCAGAACATAACAAAAAATAACAGTCAACTGGTCAACTTTTGACAAATCTGGAGTGGAGTCTATAATAATAGAATAAATATTGTTCGCTGCATTTCTACACAATGCTAATCCACGCCTTCAACTCTTTGACTATTGCGTCAGTGACTGATAAGGACATTAATGAAATGAATTCTTCACATACATCCTTCAAAAGGTATGAAACATATCTACTTTCCTTATTTCCAAAATTTTCCAAATGTTGCTCCAGAAAAGGGTCAAATTTTACTATCAGTTCAAGGATACCTAGATAATATTATTCCCTAACTTGTCGTTCGCTCCATTTCCATGAAATGATAATCCACAGGAAGACAAATTTGATGACTTCGATAATCCGTAAAAGTACTGCTTTCCAATAATTTTTCTCATTCATCAGTTGCTTAATTACAGCAGAATCAATTTTCCACTATTCTCTGCATGTGTTTTGAAACACTTTACAGACTCTACATGCTCAAATGAAGCACTATGTGCTTCTATATAAGGTTTTCGTGTTTCCAATCATTGAAACCTATACTTGAGAAAGAACTCTCTCACTTTGCAAACAGTTTACATGGTAAACAAAAAACTCATTCAGTTGACTCAGAATGCAATAGCCATTCTCTTCTTTTATTTTTACAATTTTTTTTTAAGACGGTTATAAAATAAACCTTTTGAGGGAAATCTAAATCGATCACTATAAGATCTTTTTGAAACTGTAAAATCTATTCCTTTTAAATTTTGATTCGGATGATTTTTTGTAATATAAACAACAAATGAATCGTCTACTTTCCATTTAGCAGGATCTAATATCATATGATGTAACAAAAGTTCATTTCCTTCAACATCTTGAAAATTTCCTCCTAGATTTGTGTTAGACTTACTTTCCTCATCTTCACCATCGGAAGACTCACAAATTTGATCTTCGCCCTGAGCCCTTAGTTCTTGTTCAGTTGGCTCCTTTACTTCTTCATCGGTAGATCTTGCAACCAAACACTGCATTTTATTTTCACTTACTGTGTCCTTTTCTGCCGGTTTAAAAGAGTTTTTCAGTTCTGGTATTTTTTTTAACAGTTGCCCTTCTTTTTCAATCTTTTAAAGCTTTTTGTTTTCTATTTTCGCATCCAGAAAACTTCGTAGTCGACATTTTTGCTGACGGTGATGATTAATAGTAATGATTTCCCCCAAAAGAACACAGCGAGAATGAAAACACATGTGAACTGACGGGAGGGCGGAGGGGGAATGAATCCCAAAGCAGGCAGCTGGTGTCATAAGCTGAATTGGAATGAATTCTAACCAGTACTCTGTCATCTCTTGTCACCCACAATACCCTGGGGCATTGATCTTGAATTCATGTAGTCCGATTTCGGTCTTTCAAACCATATCCCAGGGCTGTCCTCGCGCTCAGATTTTTCAATGTCTTGGCTGCCCCGGTGGCGCCGTGGTCTGAGCGATGGCTTATGAAAGGGGTCCGGGTTCGAATCCTGTTGAGGCATGGATGTTGTGTTTGTATTACGGCACTGTCTCTCTCCCTTCCCTGGAACCAGTGGCCCTGAATTAGGGACGGGCAACTGCTTATAGCCCATTGAGTTGCTCACGGTGGTCAAACCTCCAATCAAAAAAAAAAAAAAAAACTATGCGCCAGTGCAGTGCGTTGCCCCTCTCTCAGCCTCCCACTCTTGTTCCCCGTTGTCTGCGAGCTCTGTAAAAGTAATGCTCCCCCACTCCGACCTCTTCTGAGTTTTGACCTTGCCCCAGGAAGCAGGAAGAAATAACTTCTCGGGGGCTTCTGAGTCTTACTGAATTCACTTTCAAAATTAATTAATATTTTTAATAATTAAACACATCGAATGTACTAATACCACTTAATTTTTTTTAAGTATTAAAGGTATTACACTACTCAGTATATAATTTGTAGAAATGAAAAATCCCATTTAATTCTCCTTTTTTTTGGGGGGGGTGAGATAAAATGTCTTGTGCCACATGTATTCTCAAAATTTTGGCGCCCCCTATGTGCAGCACCCTGGGCCATGGCCCAGGTTGGCCCAATGGTAAACCTGCCCCTGGTATACTTAGAGTACTAGGTTTCAATGGACTGCTTTGACAATTTGGAAATTATTGTATAAAAATAAAATGACTCACCTTTAAATAAGGTAATCCAATACATGAAGATGATGACATTTGCACTTAAGAACATATCTTTACTTGGTGTAGGAGCATGCACATGGAATAGAAATAAAGTTCCTAAAGTAAAACACTTAAAAATAAACATGGAGTATCAGAGAACCAATACACACCCACTGCTTGCAAAAAAACGTAACGGAAGGCAACCGCACAAGGCGTGTGGATATTGGCAAGCTGCTTTTCTCATGGGAGGTATTTTCCTGGGGCTAATCACTTGATACCTTGCCACAGGATATATGATATATCTAGAATATTGGGGGGGGGGGGCAGGAAGTATGAGTGTTTGAAAATTCTTCTTCTAGCCTGTTGACACCCACTGCAGGGTATAGGCCAGGGGTCGGCAACCTTTTAGTAGTGTTGTGCTGAAGTAATGCTGCAAAGTCACTCAGTGTGCCAATCTAAGTCTACAACCACCACTGAAACAAATTAATTTGATCTTATATTAATATGTTTCTGATACATTAAATAACTACCCTATTCTTTGTATATTATTCAATACTTTCATATAAATAGGAACAAATATGTTTTGCAAAATTTAAGTTCTGAACACATTGTTTTGAAATTTTATTATAAAATTTCCATATGTATATTTTGTTCAGGCAAAGTGCAATAGTTTGAAGAACAAAACAATTAAATAATTCAAACATAAAACATGTTATTCAAATTTTAATATAAGTAATTATTATTGATCTAAGTCATTAATCAATTAATGGGACCCTTATCCTTGCTTCTCGTTGGTTAATTGCTCAATATCAGGTGTGTATTTGGTCACTTTCAGCTTCACAATGCATAGGTGACTTCTCTGTGGACATAAAACAGCTTTCATGTGTGAGAAAATTTGTTCACATATGTACATAAGTTGACCCAAATGCTGAAAGCAAAGCAAACGCAACTTTCTTCAAACAGGTGAACGCTTCAGGCAGGAATGTTCAGCAGTTGACTTTTCCAAACAGTTTCTTCAAGAGTTTTTCACAATTCTTCAAATTTTATCATCCATAACTCTGATGCCTTGAATTCGACGTGTTGCATTTCAAAATTGTCAACATCCATCCACTCGAAAAGAGATGGGTCAAATGGGATCATAGTTAGATCAATTAAGTCAGGCTTGATGAGGTAAGAAAATATGGGCCTGTGAATTTGGAAGTCTTGACCTCATTTAGCAAACTCTCCTTTCAGAGCTTCAATGTACTTCTGAAACTCATCTCTGTTGACAGTAAATCGATTTGAATGAGCCTTTACGTTTGGAAAGTACTTGTATGTGTCAGTGGTAACATCACAGCAAAATATGTTTAATTTTTACATAAATCATTTCTAGTGCTCAAAAAGACCAAGTGCTGTTTAGACCCCGCCCTTGTAAATGCAAGTTTAATTCATTCAGATGCAGTGGCGTAGCCAGAAATTTCTTAAGGAGGGGGGGGATCCATGGGTTTGGTTCATTGGTGAAAGCCCCATGTATACATATCATCATCATTGTCAACCATTATCAATCCACTGCTGGACGAAGGTCTCTCCAAGCCTCTTCCACAACGGTCTGTCTTGTGCCAGTCTCCTCCACGTTACTCCCACATACTTTCGAATTTCATCCACCCATCTCCCATGTGGTCTTCTGGGTCTTTTCCTGTCCCTTGGAATCCAATCTAAATTTTTGGCTGTCCATTGATGGTCTGTTCTTCTGGCAGTATGTCCAGCCCATTGCCATTTCAGGGATTTTACTCTGATCATGATGTCTTGTCACTTTTCTGATCCACAAGTTCCTCTTCTTATCTCTCCTGGTTACACCAAGCATGCACCTCTCCATGCTTCTTTGAGTTTGTCTGCAGCCTTTTAGTTAAGGTCCACGTCTCTGCACCATACGTAAGCACTGGAAGGATGCACTGATCAAACACTTTTCTTTTAAGACATAATGGCATATTGCTCTTCAAAATTATGCCGTATCTTCCAAAAGCTCTCCAGGCAAATTTTATACGCAGAATAATTTCTTCATCAATGTAACCCTCACTTGATATCTGCTGTCCAAGATAAGCGTATGTGTCTGTTATCTCCAGCTTTTCTCCATCAATCGATAAATCTTAGTTTCTTGTAAAAGCATCGTACATCACTTTTGTCTTCTGAAAGTTCATTTTTAATCCCACTTCTTTACTCTTGTCAGCAAGTTCCTGGATCATACTCTGCAGCTCTGATGGGGTAGTTGCAAAAATGACTATGTCATCAGCAAAACGAAGGTGAGTTAGATAATCCATTAATCTTTATCCCTTTGTTTTCCCAGTTCAGTGATTGAAAGACATTTTCCAATCTGGCATTAAAGAGCTTAAGGGAGATATGGTGTCACCTTGTCTCACTCCCTTACTTGACTACAAGGAGTGTTCAAATGAAAAGGTACGAAACGACACTGTGGGTATAAATGAAGACTTTATTCAAAGTATACACCATAGGCCGTAGCACAACGATCCCATTGATTAACGAGCCGAAGGATTCCTTGTTCCCAGAATTCCTGTGGCCGTGACGAGACCCAGTCCTGCACAGCGTCCTTGAGTTTGTCGTCCGAGTGGAAGCGCTTCCCTTTCAGATGTTTTTTCAGGGGACCAAACACATGGAAATCGCAGGGCGGATGGTCAAGCTGCTCCCACTGGAACTTGGCCAGTTCCGCGTGTGTGACCCTGGAGACATGTGGACGCGCGTTATCATGGAGCAGAACCACACCATCCGTGAGCAGCCCCGGTCTTTTGTTCTTGATGGACCTGCGTAGGGTTCGGAGTGTCTCACAGTACACATCGGAGTTAATGGTTCGCCATCCTGTCCTCATACGCACTACCGCGTCAATTGTACGGCGCTCTTTATAAGAGCCTCTGCTCTTTCCTGCGCATGCGGGTGCCCGCGCATGCTCCGATCCAAGCCGGCGACTCCAATCGCATCCCTAGATGTGTCGCTACGTTCTCCCATAGCGGCATAGGCAAATATGTTAACGGTTACGTTCTTATGACGTTTCGTACCTTTTCATTTGAACACCCCTAGTAAAAATACTACTTAACTTTGTTTTTAGTAACCAGAAACAGCTCTTTTTTATGGCTTCACTTTTCAGAGTTTTTAAACATGGGCTGATGTTTGGTTTGATAGTGTCTTTGTACACTTGATGTACAGCACTTTCACAACATAAAGCACAATTTTTGTTGTTGTATGAATCCATATTTGTTTGTCCAAAAGTCTTGAAACGAGCATATATCAAGTTTTTGCCTTTTTTGTCATTTTAACTGCACCATATTACTTAATAACACAACCAAATTTTGTGCAACGGAATGTACTGGCACGAGTATGTGACAGCCGAGAGAACTATAGAGGTGGGAGTGGTCAGGAGAGAAGGGAAGGATAGGACGGAAATAGAACTTCATCAACGTCAGTCATTGTTGTTCTACACTCACTCAATTTGTTTGCATCAGATTGCACATTCTTACCTCCAATGTCCAACAACTTTCGTTTTAAAAGGATGTAAAAATGAATAATATTAAAAGAATTATATGCTTCTATGTAATTAAAAATTGATTTTTTTTATGAGATAATATACTGTATTTCAATTCACTCAGCGTGTCACACTTGCCGACGCCTGGTATAGGCCTTCCCCAGTCTTCTCCAACTTCTTCAATCCACCATCTAGCACCTAAGTTTCTGAAGATCACCTCTCCACCTTATTTTCCGGTGCCCTCTTAGTCTCCTTTCATCTCTCAGTTGCCATTCTGTTATTAATCTTGTCCATCTTTCAGTCTTCCAACATGTCCAGCCCATCTCCACTGTGATTGTTTTATTATTTTTTATAATATCTATTATTCCTGTTCTTTCTCTTATAATTTCATTTCTATGTGTTATTATTATTCCTAATAATCTTCTCTCTTTCTTACCAATACTCTTATTTTTCTACATTGTTGTTCTGTGATGCTCATGTACACTTCCATAATTAAACACTGGGATAATATGGGCATTGTGCATTTTTCTTTTTAAACACAATTGAAGACCACCGGATAAATAGTCTTTAAGGCTGTTTTTGAATGAGTGTTAGAGTTCATTTACCCTATATCCGCAATGCAATTTTTTTTTTTTTTGTACACATTTTCTCGAGGACTATCACTTTGTTGTGTTTGAAATTTTGAGCACAAATAAAATCAACCCATAGCTAATATATGCCACAGTTATTCAAAACAAATTGTTAGATTTTTTTTTAAATGCAGTTTATCCGACTCAAAAGCATTCCAATTTGGCGCTAGATGGCCCGATAAGTTAGCATAGCAGTTTCTGTCTGAAAGCAATGAAATCTCTTTATTTCTGCCTGATTTTTCTAATTATCTGAGCCAAATAGAAATCAATTAATAGGGGCAAAAGTGAGATTGGAATCTTATCTTCTATAGATGACCTTAAATCCTACTGCACGTTCATTTTTTGGAGAGAAAATGTGTACATTAGCAGAGAATCACTGAATTTGAGCTATAGAAACTATATCTACTTACTAAGCTTCACCTACATACTGAGCTCCACCCACAAATAACGTCATTGGTTAAAACGTAACAGTGCATATTTTCTTTTCATTGTGGAGCCAGTGAGAGACCACTTTTGTTCTGAATATGGTGAGGTCTCCAGTCACTCAAGATGTGCCATGTAATTATTTTGCACCATCTATTGCAAAAGATGAACCCTAATACTTTTTTTTTTTTTTAAATAAGACGATAAGGCCCTATAGACTGAGCTTTATGCCTCACAGCAACTAGTTGGCCATGCACTAATAGCGAAAGTGACTCCTGATCACTAAGAATCTCGAAGATACAAGACCAGCCAAGGAGGTGAACCTCCTTACGACCAGCACTTGAAGCCACGGTAGCATCACACACAAAAAAAAAAAAAACCCTAATACTCATTCAAAGACAGCCTTAAGTATCCGAAAAGATCTATTACCTTGGATTTTTTTTTTAATTGGAGGTTTAACGACCACCGTGAGCAACTCAGTGGGCTATAAGCAGTCACAATGATAATTCTGTTTTCTTTCTTTCTTTAAAATTGATTACTTGACCTAAAACGATGTATTTGTCTACTTTTTCAATTTCTTTTCTGTATTGTTCATATATTTAGCTTTTGCTGTGTTTATTGTCAGACCTTCTTTAAGACTTTCCATTCATAAATCCTTTATCATATTCTGCATTTTCTTATTTGAAATTCATTAGAAGAAAAAATTAAAGCATTATTTTCTAATGTAAGTTGCACATTTTTATTAAATTAAAGCATTTTCCTAATGTAGCTTGCATTTTAACAAAAAGTGAAACACTTTGGGGAGGGCCCAAGATAAAGTGGGTTCTCTAAATATACCCCTGCCTCACCAGTACAAAATGCATAGAAGTGAAATCATAACAAACATTTTCTCAGTACATGGAAACAATGTTGTGACTGATGTGAGATGTACTTACAACTTAGTTTTTGAACAAGAACATGCATGCAAAACAAGCTAATGACTAATTAAGAAGAAGGTATTGTAGAACACGCTAAGTTACGTATAAAAGTTTAATGCAAATATATTTCACCCATTACTATGGCCTTCATCATTGCGAATGAAGGCCATAATAATGGCTGAAATATATTTGCATTAAACTTTTATACGTAACTTAGCGTGTTCTACAATACCTTCTTCTTAATTAGTTTGTTAGTTACGTGCATTGCCTACCACTCCTTTACAAGCTAATGACTTTGGCAGGTGACTGCAGAATGGAAATGAATGCAAAACACAGATTTCACTATATATATTGATTATAAAAAAAGTGCACAAATTTGTATCTATTTTGGAATAAATTGTACAAAAAGACATTTCTGTTTATTGTCTCTTATGAACCTAAAAATTGTACAGCATCCTGGAATTCGTTTAAAAAGTACCAAATTGCAAAAAAGCACCTTCATAAATGATAAATTTTTAGTGGAATGTAGAAAAAATCATTCCTGTGCTTTTGTCAGGCAGATATTAAAACAAAGAAGACTCATTAAACAGTAATAAGCACACAAAGAAACTTTATTTAACAATTTTACAAGAAAATCAAATTCGGTGGATTTGCATTTCTTCGGTATCAACACATTTAGGGCAATAAACCACAGTTTATCATCTTATAGGCATAAAAATGGGTTAAATAGTTTCTTATTGCACAAAAATACTATTGCTTTGTACAAGGTTTCTAGCCAGATTTTCAAAACATTATGCCTTATGAAAAATGGAAGGAACTGTGTGGAATGGATTGTAACATGGACACCACCAGCATGTGGTTAACAGCACTGAAAAAATATATGCAAAAAAGTTTTCAGTCAATAACAAGGAGATTGTAAGTAGGCAAAATTACATGATGTGAATAACAAGGTGTTTGTTTCTCTTAAAACTTTGATAAACAGACAACAATTTCCTTTTTTTTTTCTTATGGCTTCAACTCTTTTGATATTCTAAAACAGTCTGATCTTTTTGCTAGCTAATTCATCTTACTACAGGCAGGAAAGTTGCCTAAAGCTGGCATCTAACTTTTTCTAAAATCTACATACCCTCAGCAAGATGATTATTCTTGTGTACAAAGTTGGGTTGTAGTATACAGCATTACATTAAGTGAAGGCTAATATATACAAAATATATAGGGCAGACAGAACTGTAAACAAACCTTTGATTTTTTTCCTTTCTTTCATTATTATAGACTGCATTTTGGTTTACATTTCATGCAAGTCCACATTGTATAAGCAATCACCCATCCCTAATTTAGGGCCACTGGTTCCAGGGAAGGCAGAGAGTCAGTGCCACATGACAAACACATCATTCATGCCTCACCCAGAATTTGAACTCGGACCAGTTTCTGATGAATGGCTAGAAGCCACCGAGATGGCAACACTTTTCCTATGGGGGAAAAAAAAAAAACAATAGGCAACCACGACAGGGATAGCTTTGTGGAAGTGGAGCTAGGGTGGACATAAAATCCTACCATTAAGAAAATGTTTACTTAAAAAACTATGATAGTTAGAAACAAGTGGCATGATGCATGTAAGCTAATAAGGGGTTTGTTTGTTATTGTAGGTGCATGCTGTGTGAGTAATGATTAGGTGGGACTGCCAAGTCAAAATGGCATCTTTGCAGGTAAAAGGCACAATGCATTCTGTGGTACCATGAGACCAAACTGATAAGTGTTCAGCGTAATTTCAGCAGAAGAGCACGGATTTTTTTTTTTAATTATTGAAGGTTTAATGACCACCGTGGGTAACTCGATGGGCTATAAGCAGTTGCCTGTCCCTAATTTAGGGTCACTGGTTCCAGGGAATTTTGTCAGACAGAATATTAAAACAAAGAAGACTCACCAAACAGTAATAAGCACACAAAGAAACTTCTCGGATGAATGGTCATAAGCCAACGCTTAGACCATCTGCGTCACCACGGTGGCAGAGCATGGATGTCCACCACCAGATCATAAAAGCATAGCAGCTTGGTATGCAAAGTTTAAAGAGACAGAAAATGTTTATGATGTAAAACAAACAGGTCGACCGGGCATTAGCGAACAAACTGTTGATGCAGTGTGTACAGCATTTGTACCCAGTCCCTTGAAATTCACCCGCCGAGCTTCGTCTCAACTCGGAATCCCTGAACTACACTGAAGAAAATTTTACACAAAGGCTTCATTTGTAAGTGTGCAGATTTTTTTTTTTTTTTTTTTTTGATTGGAGGTTTAACGACCGCCGTGAGCAACTCAATGGGCTATAAGCAGTCGCCCGTCCCTAATTTAGGGTCACTGGCTCCAGGGAAGGGAGAAAGCCCGTGCCGTAAGACAAACACAACATCCATGCCTGACCGGGATTCGAACCCGGACCCTTTACGGACGAATGATCAGAGGCCAACGCCTTAGACCACTGCGCCACCGGGGCGGCGCAGATTGTTCAAGCCTTGCTGGTGGAAGATTACTCACATCATGTTTCTTTTGCAACTCATAAATTACAGCGTATCAATGACAACAACTACCTGCAGCATGTGTTTTTTGGGTTAGGCTACTTTTCACACCTCTAGTGAAGTAAACAAACACAATGTGCATATATGGGGATCAGAAAGTCCCCACGTTGTCTTTGAAAAACAGCAGGACTGTTCAAAAGTGAATGTTTGGTGTCATCTCATGCACAACAGTTATCGAACCTTTTGTTTTGTGAATGCACAATAACAGTAAATGTATACTGGACATAATGGAGCTTTCTTGTTGCACTTTCTTTGAATGAATATCTTAACCATGGGTAATTTTTCAGCAGGATGGTGCCCCACCACATTAAGGATTAATTGTTCAAAAATTCCTTCACACCACTTTTCCCAACCGGATTGGGAGGGATGGGCCCAATATCATGGCTGCCACAGTCATCCAACATGACATCCCTAGACTTTTTTGTGTGGGATTATGTCAAGGATAAAGTCTATTCAACAGCAGTGTCTGATATTAAAACTCTGCAAAGGAGGATAGCAGATGCTATTGCCACAGTCTCTAAAGATATAGCAAGAAATTGAACACTGACTACATGTACTAACAATGGAGAAAAAAATTATTAGTTTACACGCATCATGCTACAAACGATTTATTTCTATCTATCATAGTTTTTTTATATAAAAAATTTCTTAATGAGGGAAAGACTTTATTGTAAACCCTGTACAGGGCTTGAAAAATATCTGAAAGTTGCATGCCCAGCTGGGCATGAGCAGAAATTATTTACCTGCTCAGGTAGTAAAAGCTGGATGCCCAGGAAAATTTATCTTTTAAAATAACAAATCAGAACCCTCAGATTTTTTAAATTAAAAAATATGAACTTTTTTTTACCGGTTTTGCCTTTCCATTTTCAAGGGTAAATTTAGTGATTAAATTAGTGATTCTGCCATGTTCTTTCATCGAAGATTTTGCCCTTGTTCACTAAATACCAGAGGTTAGTTTTGTTAGAGGCATGCATCCCATTTGCAGGCTACATGCAACATTTAGGGCAAAACTGCATATGGTTCCAATCTCTGGATCTACAGCATAAATATAATTAAAGAGGTGATATTCTTCTGTCCTTGATACTCCGTAACAATACAACTTCCGATGGTTAGCAGTGAAATGAAACACGACGTGCGACGACTGTTGTAGTACGAAATTCTATTCCAAACTTTAGTTTTAAATTTAGTTGCCTGGACCAGGTAACTACCAGTTGTTTTTTTAATGTCAAGGCCAATAGTTTGCATGGTCCAGGAATAGTATTTTTCAAGGCCTGCTGTGTGTGTGTATAAGCACCAATGATTATGATTTAGGGGTCAACGTTCGTGACTCCCACTGAGAAAACCTCAGGTTCGATCCCAGCAGGTACGAAAGTTTGAACCACTATATATCCACTGTGCGTCGGAAGGGCACGTTAAGCTGTCGGACCCAGGGTACTGCCGGCCCTCTGGTAGTAAGTAAGGGTGCCTTCCTCTCCCTTGCTTCAGTGTCACTTTCCTATCGGGGCACTCTAGCCCAAATCTTCTAGCTTATTATTTCTAAGAATTGTTTAAGACCTGGGGTCAGACACTCCCTGCCTAAAATCCTCTACATATGATCTGATCTGATTTAAATTTTTTACTATTTGGGGCACTCATTTATTTTCTTTCACTTTCATTCTGTTCTCTTATAGGGAATTTTTCATTAAACTCATTGAACAAAATAACTGAAATGCCCAACAAGCAAATATAAACATAATTTGGGCTATTCTCTTTTTTTTCTGGAGGAGAGGGGACTGCAAAATGTAATATATATCAAATTAATAAAAATATGGGGTGTCCATAAAGTCTTTTCCACACTACAAAAATATAAAAAGTTAAAATAAAATGGTTGGCTACATAATTTAGCAGGACTTTTTTCTGTTCTTTAGGTGAACGCTACTGCTGAATAAGAGGAGCATTTCATCGATAATGGCTTCCATGCAAGAAAAAGTGGTGTGCGTGTTGTGGTTCCACGAGACCAAATTGGCGGTTACTGTTCAGCGTCATTTCAGAAAAGAGAACAGATGATCACCACCGGACCAAAAAAGCATAAGAGCTTGGCATGAAAAGTTTATAGTGACAGGTAGTGTTGGCGATCTCCCCAGAGTGGGCCGACCACCGGTTGCACAAGAGACAGCTGCGGCTGTTCAGGAGACATTTCTGCGAAGCCCCAGGAAATCCATTCGTCATGCTTCACTTGAAACTGGGATAACCAGTGCCATGGTTCACAAAATTTTATTCAAACATCTTTTATCTGTATGCTTATAAGGCACAGATCGTTCAAGTTCTTCAGCCTGATGACTGGCCTTACTGTGCTGCATTTGTGACAGAGATGTTGCAGAACATAGCTCATGATAGTGATTATCTGCACTGTGTCTGTTTCCCAGATGAATCCACATTCTATGTCTCTGGTACAGTAAATAGGCACAATGTGCAAATCTGGGGATCAGAAAATCCCCATTATGTTATTGAACAACAGAGGGCTAGCCCGAAAGTGAACATATGGTGCGGCCTGATGCATGACAGAATCATCGGATCCTTCTTTTTTACAGAGCTCACAGTAACGTGTATCTGGACATGCTGGAACTTTTTGTAGCACCTCAGTTGCATGGACTCCAACATTTGAATAATTTCCAACAAGACGGTGTCCCACCACATTGGTCAATAATGGTTCACAAATCCCTGAATGCCACATTTCCAGACAGATTGGCCGCAACGGTTCCATGACATAGCCACCTCGATCGCCCGACATAACCCCTCTAGACTTTTTCCTGTGGGGTTATCTAAAAGACCAAGTTTACTTTAACAGTGGTCCAGATGTTGAAGAGCAAAATAATGGACGGCATTGGTTCTGTCTCTGCTGAGATGTTAAACAAAGCATGGCATGAAATCAAATATCACTTAGATGTCCTCCGAGCTGCAAATGGCGCCATGTGGAGGTGTGCTGACACTGGAAAAAAAGCGTTACTTGTGCACCATCATTGCCATGCAATCCCTTTCTTATACCTGTAATACATCTTTTTACATATAAATTTTTGTAATGTGGGAAAGACTTTATGGACACCCTGTATAATTATCTGTGGAAGCCAAAAATAGTGTAGGGGAATCCCCTCTCCAAATTATGTCAAATGAGCAAGAATAACTTGGAGCTCATGGGGTGGATTTTGTCAGTACATCGCACAGAATTTACCAAATGTAGTATTTGCTTTAATCTATATGTCCTCCTGTTTTATTTATTTTTTATCAATGAACAAATTTTTTTGGTCCCAAATTCAGCACTTATTCTTATAAGCATCAGTTCACTTAATAAAACATAATAATTACACAATTAAATATTGCACATCCCACAGATATGTTACACACAGCTAACAATTTACACTTCATCTTGAACATGTCCACAAAATTTATTTACTACTTTTAACAATCAGAAATGATTGTCAAATTGTGACTCAATGTGCATTCAATGCATACACTGCCTGGCCAAATTAAAAGTTGTGCACGTTAATACTTCGTGGGACCACCTTTAGCACAAATTGTAGCACGTATTCGGCGTGGCATGGTGTCTATGCACTGTCTCCCCACTGATTTGTGGCCAGCTTTGCAGTAACATTTTGCCAAGATCCTTGGTTGATGACGGAAGAATGGAATTACTCCTTAGATTCCTCTCCAGTATATCCCACAGACCCTCAATGGAGTTGAGGTCAGGACTTTGTGGTGGCCAATTCAAATGTGTGAATGATGCCTCGTACTCTTTGAACCAAACTTTCACAATTTTAGCACGATGAATCATAGCATTGTCATCCTGGAATAGGCCATTGCTTTCAGGAAAGAAGA
Source organism: Macrothele yani (assembly GCA_039090855.1). Classification (NCBI taxonomy): domain Eukaryota; kingdom Metazoa; phylum Arthropoda; class Arachnida; order Araneae; family Macrothelidae; genus Macrothele; species Macrothele yani. The sequence goes on from CM077019.1 coordinate 13,387,604, forward strand.
ATTCCATAGATGGAATAAGGTGGTCATTCAGTATGCTGAGATACTCAGGTGACTTCATTTTAATGTTGCATAGTGTTGCTGTGCCTAGAACAGAAGCAACCTCAGATTATAACACTTTCTCCTGAGGCCTGTACAGTAGGTACAGTACAGGAAGGGTCCAATACTTCATGCGGTTCCCTTCAAACCCTGATGCGTCCATCATGTTGGAACAAAGTATACCTCGACTCATCAGACCACATGACTCTCCCCCAGTCCACTCTTTATGTTCCATGGCGAATTGGAGTCTTTTTTCCGATTGCTCTCACTAACCAGTAGTTTCCTTTTTGCAACACAGCTGTTTAATCAGTCCTTTAAGTCTCCATCTCATCGTGCGAATGGAAATGGTCTTGCTTCCACTATTGTACATGGTTGCAAGTTCTAGTGTTGTTTTTTGCAATGCGATTTCACCAAGTGTTTTAATGATCTTTGGTCACGATTATTCAGGACCATCTTCCGACCACACATATTCCGTGAAGTTGACGCTTCAGCGCCATCATTCCACGATTTAATAATGCGTTGGATAGTTCGCAATCCAGTGACAGCGATTTCAGCAGTCTCTTTGCAGGTCTTCTGCCCTTGCTACAGGCCAATAATTTGGCTCTTTGTGAACTCTGTCACATCTCTTTTTGCGACAGCGTATAACGTCTTCTGCCATGATTGCTTATAACTGATGAGCTGCATGCTCATCCTGTTCCATTTAAAGGTTGTATTGTCTGCAGCATTATGCAAATATTCGAAATGCTTCACCAGTCATGCTCTCCTCGGTATTTGCATGTCTTCATTCACACCGCAACTTTTTTGTGGCTAGGCAGTGTATTTAGCAATGCGAGAATAATCACAGATTGTAATCTCAACAAAATAAATAAACGGTGCCATAGAAATATGGGCACCCATAGCTAGAGGCAAGAGGGAGCATTTGCCCTCCCCTGAAAATCTGACTTTCATTTCAGTTCTTCAGAGGCACTACAAAGATTTTCTTCATAACATTAATTCTGATTGCTAATTTTTATGTTGAACTTCTCTCATTAATTCTGATTGCTAATTTTTATGTTGAACTTCTCTCATTAATTCTGATTGCTAATTTTTATGTTGAACTTCTCTCCCTTCTCTCATTAATTCTGATTGCTAATTTTTGTGTTGAACTTCTGTCATTAATTCCGATTGCTAATTTTTATGTTGAACTTCTCTCCCTTCTCTCATTAATTCTGATTGCTAATTTTTGTGTTGAACTTCTCTCATTAATTCTGATTGCTAATTTTTATGTTGAACTTCTCTCCCTTCTCTCATTAATTCTGATTGCTAATTTTTGTGCTGAACTTCTGTCATTAATTCTGATTGCTAATTTTTATGTTGATCTTCTCTGGCCCTTCTTTCATTAATTCTGGTTGCTAATTTTTATGTTGAACTTCTCTTAATAAGAACATTTTTCCAGCCCAAGTGGCTAGAAGGAAAGGCAGAGGAAGGCCAAGGAAGTCAAGGGAGGATCAGATTCAAGAGTGCCTGCATGAGAAAAAGATCATGAGTATGAAGTATAGAAAATCTTCTGTGCGTCATGTGATGGATGTCAGTGAAGCCCGAGTTGTATGTCAAGATCGCTGTAAATGGAGAAGTTTGATACAACAGTAAGTAAATAATCAGTTAAAAATTATCTGTTTTTCTTTGTGGAGCTAACATCTGAATCCCAGAGAACAGCTTAGTGATATGGATATGTATGTATGCATGTACTTCTCCCCCCTCTCTGAAGGTGTGTGCGCATTTAGTAAAAACATCAGGAATTTGTAGTAGAAAGTAATAACACCAAGATTCGACAATCTGTGATGGAGCGCAGCATACATGAGAACAGTGTAGGAGAGTGTGAAAGAGAGAAATGAGAAACCTATTATCCTCTGCAATGGCCATTTGCTGATGGACAAAGAGTTCTGCAAGTTTTTTCAGAACTTTGTCTTGGGGGTGTTTTTTGCTTCTTCATGATTAATTAAATGATCATCGGAGTTTTGTGGTATATGGGACGCAAATGGATAAAAGGCGCAAGGCTCAGAAGAACAACAAAGTAATTTTTTCCTATTGTCCCAACATGCTGTCTAACTTCATCTACGAGGGGAAGCTGAAAAGTTCTCAGTCTAACCCACTTCCTGTAATTGTAGTATTATTTTGTCAGTGCAGCTTGAAAGAGTGTTCTTTTGTATTGTAAAGTGTCAATTTTTCAGACTAATAAGCTATTTTTGTTTTGTTTTTTTGCAAATGTTTGACGTCCTTAACTGAATCATGCCAATGCAAAGAGTTGAGTTCGTCATGGAATTTCTGTTCCTGCTGAAGAAAACTGCAAAGGAAATCTATGAGTGTATGACGCAAACAATAAGTGACAAGTTCCCTTCATATTCCACTGTGAAGAAATGGTGTGCCAACTTTCAGGCTGGAGACTGAGACCGAAGATGCAGCAAGATCTGGGAGGATTTCAACAGTGACAACACCCGAAATTGCTGATCGTGTTTGTCACTTGATTTTGTCAGATTGGTGAATCTTGGCTAAAACTCACTGAAGATATCTAGGGAACATGCTCAGCTTATAATTCATGAGCACTTGGATATGCAGAAGATGTCAGCGAAGTAGGTGACCAAATGTTTGAATGCCGATGAGAAACAAAAACAAGCGGACATTTCAAATCGGTTTTGCAGAATTTTGAGTGATCTGGTGATAATGTTTTGCAGTGACTGATCACTGTTGATGAAATGTGGTAACATCACTACGATCCAGAGACAAAACAACAGTCCCTGCAGTGGCGGCCCTCAGGTTCTCCACGACCAAAGAAATTCAAGACTCAAAGGTCTGCAGGAAAGGTTATGGCAACGTTTTTTGGGATTCGAAAGGAGTTTTACTGACCGATTATCTCCCAAAGGGCCAAACAATAAATGCTGAATACTATTCCAATTTGCTGTGCCAATTAAATGAGGTGCTGAAGGAAAAAGGTGGGGAAAACTGTGGAAAGGTGTTCTCTTTTTTGCAGTACAATGCGCCGGTTCACAAGACAATGGATGTTTTGAGGGATCTGGAGTTTAAGTGCATAGACCATCCACCCTACTCACTAGACCTTGCTCCATCAGATTATTTCCTGTTCCTAAACCTTGAAACTCCAGAAACACTGTGCCAAGTGTGTTGAACTTCGAGGTGAATATGTGGAATAGTCTGTACATTTCATGGCTCTAGCCCATTTTCTTCTGGTGAGGCTGAGAACTTATCAGCATCCCCTTGTATCAGTCTTCTTTGGATCGTCTGATTATCAATTAAATTTATCTACGTGTGTGTGGTAAAAACAACTAGAGGATATGGTCGGTGCAGTGAAAGATTACATAAGATGTTTGTTTATGCTATTTGTGTGTATAATTTTTATTTTTGCCCCCTCCTGAAAACTAAGCTATGGGTGCCCATGCATAGGAATACGAAATGCTGATTACAAACTGCAACAGATCAAACCACAGATACTGGCACATATTCCCTAGAAAGACCAATACATATATAAAGCCCCAGCCTAAACATGCAAACTCCAAACTAACTTTCCCCCATAAAAAATAGCATGAACTGCCATAATTGAAAATGTGTAGAAATAATCCAATCATTCAAGAGCAGTAAAGCAAAGTTCAGACAACTTTACAAAATATAAAATGTTAAACTTGTAACATCAGTAACAAAATAAAAAAAGGCGTCACTTAAAATGTAAAGCAAAATACTTTTACTTAAAATTCCACGAGCTATCAAAAATTTAGCTCTTTTCTATCACACCTAGAAAATTTCCAGAATGCACCTTTCATTAAAAGTCAGATTTTCTGTATTTGTAAAATAATACAGTTTCGTGATAGATTACATAAATATATATAAATAATATCCTGAAGTTGATTCTGAAAAATATCAGTGATTGACTTTCTTCACCTAACTGGGTGTATTGTGAAGCAATTGGTCAATTACACATAACATACATTATGAGCAAAAAATGTTCAGCAGTGAAGAAGGCACTGCAAAAAGGAAATATGAGTCCACAACAATTGGAATCAAAATTGGGGATAAAGTATGCATTACATTACCATAAAATAAAAAAAGATATTTTCTGGTCTGACACATAAGAAACACTTACATGTAACATAAGTAATAAAACATATCATGTACAGATCTTCAGTATAACTTGTTAATTTTATGATATACGCAATGAATAAAAGTGAAATATAATCACAGAAATACAGCACACAATCAGCATTTTTAAAATATATATATACAAAACCAACACTATAAAAAGCAATACATAAAGAAATTATTACAACCTTATTATTTTACACACAACAATCATTACCTATGACAGCACCACATCTGTTTTATGAATTCTCTGTTGTTAAACAAAATGATAGCACAGCACCAAGTGTGCAGCTATCAATAGCGAATAGTACAGTGGACCCCTGTTTATATGTTTTTCAAGGGGCCAAGTAAAATTAGCATATAGTTGAAAAAAACAACAACGCATGAATGAAACAAGCAAAATTTAACATTAAGGGCAATTCAGAATTTTTGGATTGGCGACATTTTGGGCATAAATGAGAAAAACATATAAGTGAGAAATGTATAAACACAGAATCCTACTATAATTATTGGAATTGTACCAAGTGCACTATTGTCAATGACAAATAGACTTTCAAACAATGCTTTGCATTAGACTAGAGAAAAAAATATGATGGCATAGCCCATGTCCACAGCTGTCAATGGCCACAACAGTACATTAAACAATTTTACATACTCACTTTGCACAAAATGACAGCAAAGTTACCATGGTGAACAGTATTTTAAACTGTTTTTCTTACTACTAGTTTACACATTTATTTTTTGTACTAAGATTGTACAAAATGATAGCACAGAACAAAGTGCATCAATGTCAAACAGTTTTTACATTCCATATTAGGGTTGTACAGAGTAATGACAAAGCACTAAGTGCACAGTTGCCAACATTTAACAGTATTTTATAAACAGGGTATAAACGCTTACTCAGACTTTCCTCAGATTAAAATAATTAAATTCTATGAATGAAATACAGGATTACACCATTGTACAATACAAAATTGGGAGGTTGGGAATCCATTTATTGGTTTAAATATGACATGGATGTTAAGTCAGATAATATCTGAAAACTTGAAAAATTCGTCGTCCTGAAGCAGGGAATCGAACCCGCTTCTCCTGGATAGCGCCTGAGTATGAAACTTGGTCATTCTGGGTGGTGTAGTGGTTAGCATACTCGGACGCTATCCAGGAGATGTGGGTTCGCGGGCTTCAGGACGATGAAATTTCAAAGTTTTCGGATATTATCTGACTTGACATCCATGTCATATTTACACACAGATTCACATCTTCTGAATTTGTAATTAAATTCTATTTTAACTTGTAGAGCTTTCAAATGCTTTTTATATCTTCTCAATTCTTTTGTATTTTCAGACATTCTGTTTCTAATTAAATATTTAAAAATTTAAATATGTCTGTGTAAACAAAGCCTCTGATATAATTTCTAATAATTGAGAACACGCCTTGATAAAGATCTGGAGGCCAGAAACATCTGAAAATACAAACTAACTCAGAAAATATGAACATTTGATGTCAAATTAAAATAGAATTTAAGTGTTTTAAACAAAAAAGCAGTTGTCAATCCCCAAGCATATTTTAAGTAATTTTTCTTATTATGCTTTCATCTTTTAGAAAGATGAGTAAAGGTTTACCACAGTTGTGCGGAAAACTCATGATCACACCATTAGAAACTGATAAAGGATGACCATATCGTTATTTTTGATAAAACTTAAATTTGACACAGACAAATACAGGGTGTCCATAAAGTCTTTCCCACATTACAAAAATTAACATAAAAAACCCTATAGAAGTTAAAATAAAATGGTTGGCAGCATAATATATATATATATACATATTTTTTTTTTGTTCTTTACGTGAGCCTTACTGCTGAATAAAAGGAGTATTTCATCGATAATGGTTTCCATGCAAGAAAAATTGGTGTGCGTGTTGTGGTTCCACGAGACCAAATTGGCGGTTACTGTCCAGCGTCATTTCAGAAAAGAGAACAGATGATCACCACTGGGCCAAAAAATATAAGAGCTTGGTATGAAAAGTTTAAAGCAATGGGTAGTGCTGGCGATCTCACGCGAGCAGGTGAACCACCGGTTATACAAGAGACAGCTGCAGCTGTTCAGGAGGCATTTCGGCAAAGCCCCAGGAAATCCATTCATCGTGCTTCACTGGAAACTGGGATAACCAGTGCCATGGTTCACAAAATTTTACACAAATGTCTTTATCTGTATGCTTATAAGGTACAGATCGTTCAAGCTCTTCAGCCTGGTGACCAGCCTTGCCGTGTTGCATTTGTGACGGAGATGTTGCAGAACATAGCTCACGATAGTGATTATCTGCACCAAGTCTGTTTCTCAGATGAAGCCACATTCCACTTCTCTAGTACAGTAAATAGGCACACTGTGTGAATCTGGGTATCAGAAAATCCTCATTATGTCATCGGACAACAGAGGACCAGCCCGAAAGTGAACGTGGGATGCGACCTCATGCAGGACAGAATCGTCGAACTTCTTTTTTACAGAGCCCCACGGCAACATTTAACGTGTACCTGGACATGCTGGAACTTTCTATAGCACCTCAGTTGCATGCACTCTAACCTTTGGTTATTTTCCAACAAGACAATGCTCCACCACATTGGTCAATAATGTTTCGCAAGTTCCTGAATGCCACATTTCTGGACAGATGGACTGGCTGCGGCGGTCCCATGACATGGCCATCTCGATCGTGCGACATAACCCCTCTAGACTTTTTCCTGTGGGGTTATGTTAAATACCAAGTTTACTCTAGCAGCGTTCTGGATGTCGAGACATTGAAGAGCAGAATAACGAACATCATTGGTTGTGTCTTTACTGATATGTTAAACAAAACATGGTGTGAAATTGAATATTGCTTAGATGTCCTCCAGGCCACAAATGGCACCCATGTGGAGGTACAACACTGGGGGGGGGGGGGGGACTTGTTCACCATCATTGTATTGCAGTCCTTTTCTTGTACCTGTAATACATTTTTTACATTAATTTTTGTAATGTGGGAAAGACTCTATGGACACCCTTCCTGTACATACAGCACATCAAATGTCTGGTGGTGAAAAAATACATTTTATAGACATAAAGAGATTGTCCGAAACATCATTTCAGTCGTCTTAATGAACACTGAGTGCACAACTTATGACAGTTCATGAGGTGTCTAATTTATCGTTACCAGGAGAAAATCTATAATAACCAATGAAAATTAATCAATGATGTGTGCACGGGTGCCCATACGGGAGGCATGAAGACTGACTTGCCCTACCTGGAAATCTGACACTGTCATTTCAGTTCTCTTGGAAGAATGTACAGACAATGTTCACACATGCTTTAATTGACTCATCAATGTTCAACACGTTATTCTGCATTAGTGTAGAGATTTGAGACGTTATCAGGACCAGTAACAATTCAATTATGTTTATTACAAAATAACATCAATTAACAATATTATTACGTATCTGTACTTTACTCGGCCTATGCCCGCGTCCTTTCTTCTGGTATATGATTCATCACTGAATTCTTCGGAATTATATCTCATTCAGGTACAACTCTGATGGGCAGGTTGTATTGCGCTGCATCTGAGCCAAAATGTGAACACAACAAGTGTTTATAGTATAGAGGTTAAAAATAATTCAAGTATCTAGACTTCACATCAGAACGTGATATATGAAACAATGAAGGTTAAAATATCTGAAGTACAGGGGGATCATAAAGTCGTGCAACCCAGAAAAAATATATATATGAGGTTAATTACAATTGTTAAAAAAATAAACATCATCAAATATAGGTTATAATCTTACCTTTATAACAACAAAAGAAAAGGAACCTCATATTCAAAGTGGGCTCTGTGTTTGCGAATGCAAACGCGCACTCTTTTTACCAAGTTTGATGAAACCTTGTGAAGCACCTCCACACTGATGTTTTCAATCGCTGTTGCGATGTTCATTTTAAGTTCATCCAGGGTGTGATGATTATTGTGATACACAACACCTTTGAGATACCCCCAAAGAAAGAAGTCGAGCGGCGATAAATCTGGGGATCTGGGAGGCCACAAGTCTTTGGAGAAGAGACATTCACTGAAAAAATCTCGCAAAAAAATTGACGGTACTAACCAACATGTGGCATTGTCTTGCTGGAGCCAACAATGTCGTTCGCTGACATCAAGGAGTGCCACAAATTGTGTGATAATGTGACGATTATGGGCAAAACACGTAACAATATTAACAAAGAAAGGTGACTTGATCACGCTAGTTACGTTAACTAAAACTTTTACAAAAAGTTCGTAAGTTGGAAGCTTTCGACCTTATCTTAGGTCTTCATCACGCCAATGGAGGACTAAGATTGTTGCCAGATTCTACATTTGAATTTTTCCTATTTTTGTTGCCAAAACTTAGAATTGATCTCCAGATTAACGGAATGTAGAGAGGAGATTCGGAGTTGCAAGTCATTGAGTTGAAAATAATTTCTATGCTTTCACGGTAACGGAGGGCAAAACGATTGTCAAACGAAGCAATTCGTTTTGCTTCGTTCCAGTGGGGAACTGCAGATGTGTCTTCCATTGTCAAAATAGACAAGGCAGTGTTGGGATTGCCTTTCGAAACATCTTTTCTATGTTCTAAAATTCTATGGCTTATGCTCCTGTATGTGCTTCCAATGTATAAGTTATTCCCAGTAGAAGAAGAGATAGGAATGCAGTAAACTCCTGGGAGGTTCAGGCTTTCAACTTTGTCCCTATCCCTTTGTAGAAGTTTCAAGATGTTTGGGGTAGATTTAATGGCAAGATGGTAACCAAAACTTCTAAAAAGAATCTGTAACTTATAAGCATAGGAAGGATGGTAAGGAACAGAACCACAGAATTTCAGGTCTTCTTTCTTGTGAGGAAGGAGGCATTCGATTTTCGAATGGTTTTCATATTTCTTTACGAGGGAGTTGACTGTAACAGCAGGGAAACCATGAGAGAGGGCTATTGTAGAAATTTTGGAGAGTTCTTCTTGAAGAGAGAGTTGGCTGTTGCAAATGATATGAGCCCTGTGGATGTAGGACTTCAATGCTGCAAGCTTGTAGAGATGCAGGGTGCAAGATTTGTAGGGAATGATGTTAGTGGCTGCAGAAGGTTTTCGATAGACGGAACGAGTAATGGAGAGATCAGCGTTTCTGCAGATAGATACATCCAGGAAATCAATTTTGTGATTTACTTCCTTAGATATAGTGAGCTTAATGGAAGGAAATTTTTCTGTAATGGAGTTGATCAGTATCTGTAGCTCAGACTCGGAATGTGGCCAGCTAATGAAAACGTCGTCTACATATCTTAACCATAGGGAAGGTTGAAAAGGGTGTAGAGGAATTATGGAAACTTCAATATGTTGCATGTAGATTTCAGCAAGCAGAGGGGAAAGAGGTGAGCCCATGGGGAGACCAGATTGTTGCCTATACACAATTTTGTTGAAAACAAAACAACTATGTTGATGAATAGTGTGGAAACAATCATAAAGATCTTTGATAAGAGGACCGGGGGGTTCAAAATGAAGAATCAATTTCTTCATGAGGAGCATGTAGGAAGACACATCTGCAGTTCCCCACTGGAACGAAGCAAAACGAATTGCTTCGTTTGACAATCGTTTTGCCCTCCGTTACCGTGAAAGCATAGAAATTATTTTCAACTCAATGACTTGCAACTCCGAATCTCCTCTCTACATTCCGTTAATCTGGAGATCAATTCTAAGTTTTGGCAACAAAAATAGGAAAAATTCAAATGTAGAATCTGGCAACAATCTTAGTCCTCCATTGGCGTGATGAAGACCTAAGATAAGGTCGAAAGCTTCCAACTTACGAACTTTTTGTAAAAGTTTTAGTTAACGTAACTAGCGTGATCAAGTCACCTTTCTTTGTGTGATAATGTCTTGGTACATGAAACTATCCACAGTCGTTTAGAAAAAATCGGTTCCACTATGTGACGGCGCACGCCAAACTCCCAAGTTTCTTTTAATGCAAGCCTTTTTCAAGAAAAACATGTGGATTTTCACATGACCAAATCCTATTGTTCTGACTACTGTCATAACCTCAGAGGTGAAACCAGGCCTTGTCACTGAAGAAAACTGTATCCAGACTCTGTATTTCACATTGTTCAAGGAATGAGCGGAACCATCCGCAGAAATGTATTCGTTTGCCTGCATCTGGGGCCTTGAGTTCATGCACGGCGCGAATACGATATGGATGAAGATGTAATGATCTCGCAGCTTTATGAGCACTACCGTACGAGATTGACGATTGTATTGCGAGTTTCCGGAGGGTTTTTCGTGGTGACCACTGCAGTGCTCACTTTATTTCTTCCACTTTACGGTCAGTCAAAATGGAGGGTCTCCCGGAGCATTTTTTATCCGCAACAGATCCAATGTCCCGAAAACGCTGCACTAATCGCGATATTGTGGACTTATTGGGGACTGCTTTACCTGGAAATTTCTTGTGAAAGTCCTTGGCAACACATCTGTGTGAATGCGTTGTGAAATAACTTTCCAGAATGAAAATTCGCTGTGTCTGGGAAAAAGACATTTCATCTCTACAACGAACAACCTGAACACACCACAGTGACCTCGGCTTCATTGATACTTCTTAACAGTATGGTAGTGACATCTAGTGGCAGAAAGAATGATTAACAATTTATGAAAACTCAAACTTTGGGTTGCGCAAGTTTACGATCACCCTGTATCTAGACACACATTAGAGCTCGAATATGAGACAATAGGAAGGTTAAAATATCCGAAGCATCAAGACTTCACGTCAGAACTTGATAGAAATAAAATTTAAGAATAAGCCACATTAGCCACGTAACATAACTACTTCTACTATAGCACTTAGTGCATGTATTTGAATATTGTGTTTTATAAATGTTCACACATTTTTTTAGCATTTTTGATAAGAAATTACAGAAAATAAAAGAAGTTCAAAGAATTGAAACTGGGAACAATGTGTTAGATGAACACAAAAGAAACATCTGCTGCAGTTAAATATATTGTCTGCTAAGAAAATGACAGACATAAACAAACTGTGGATAGAAGGTTATGTTTTTGATAAGAAATTACAGAAAATAAGGGCATTGAAAGTGGCAACAGCGTGTTAGATGAACATGAAAGAAACATCTGCTGCAGTTAAATATTGTCTGCTAAGAAAATGACAGACATAAATAAGCTGTGGATAGAAGGTTATGTTTTTGATAAGAAATTGCAGAAAATAAGAGAATTGAAAGTGGCAACAGTGTGTTAGATGAACACAAAAGAAACATCTGCTGCAGTTAAATATTGTCTGCTAAGAAAATGACAGACATAAACAAGCTGTGGATAGAAGGTTATGCTTTTGATAAGAAATTACAGAAAATAAGAGAATTGAAAGTGGCAACAGCATGTTAGATGAACACAAAAGAAACATCTGCTGCAGTTAAATATTGTCTGCTAAGAAAATGACAGACATAAACAAGCTGTGGATAGAAGGTTATGTTTTTGATCTTTATGAAGAGAAATATTCATATTCTGCAAATACTCATCTTTGTTTCGTGGCTCCCTAGGCTACTGTTTTCAAACTTAGTTAACTTTTTATGGGATTTTTCAAGGTAAAGTTACAAATTTTCTGCAAATTTTCGGAGAAAATTCTTCTCCTTCATTAGGAAGTCTTCCAATCTAACCCCGTCACTGTCTTCAGGTAAACCTTGACAGTTACGGTGATTCTGTAAAATATCTTGCCAGAAAATGAATATTAGCTAACCTTTTGTAGGTTAGCTTCCGTTAAACATTTTTCTTGCACGTTAGGATTCTGAGTTTTCTGTAGGTTCCCAGCCGGGTGTGGTCTTCTCATTTCTGCATTGTTGTTCTTCATACGTACAAATAAGCAGATTAAGCGACTCGACTCGAAGCAATTTTGTAATAGCCCGAAACTCACCATGACTTTAAAAATATTTTACATTCCTTTGAAAATCTTTTACTAACACATACATCCAAACCAAGGCAACTCAGGAAACCTATTAAACATACGTGCATTTCACAAAACTACAACCGTATACCACCAAATTCACACACACACACACACACATCAAACCAGGAACTAAAAGACAGACAATTGATTTGAGTTCAGATCGGTGTGTGTGTGAATTTGGTGGTATATGGTTGTAGTTTTGTGAAGTGCACGTACGTTTAATAGGTTTCCTGGGTTGCCTTGGTTTGGATGTATGTGTTAGTAAAAGATTTTCAAAGGAATGTAAAATATTTTTAAAGTCATGGTGAATTTCGGGCTATTACAAAATTTCTTCAAGTCGCTTAATCTGCTTATTTGCATATGTGAAGAACAAGAATGCTGAAATGAGAAGACCACACCCAGCTGGGAACCTACAGAATCCTAACGTGCAAGAAAAATGTTTAACGGAAGCTAACCTAAAAAAGGTAAGCTAATATTCATTATTATTGTACTTATGCATCTAAATTTAGTGATAGTTTGGGCAGTAAATAGCCCAAGATACGATCATAGAGTACATATTGGAATCTTGCCAGATGTTAGGCAGCTTTAATCCCCTGCAATCATTTATGATGGAGTTCTGGTATATTTCAATTTCAAGTCCCTCTTTCAATTTATGTTTCAGGAAGTTGGTTTGAAGTCCAATGACCGTTAGAGAGTCCCAGTCCACGTGGTGCCCTGTTGCTGTAACGTGCCTGTCCAATCCTGTCTTGTTCGAAACCGCAGACCATCAGGTGATCATTATCTCAAATAGGTTATGAGATCTGCCAACCCACGAGAGTTCCATTGCTAAAGCCACATCACCGGACTGTATGCCTTAATTGGGTGAAAGAACCTCGGCACTGCCCTTGGATGATTGGAGACGGATCTCCTGGTCCGATGAGTCCAGTTTCCAGTTATTTCACGCAGACAGCAGGCTGTAGATCTCGCAGAAATCAGACAAAGCAATGGACCAGGCATGTTAACAGGGAACTGTTCAGGCTGATGGAAGCTAGGTTATGGTCTTGGGTGTGTTCCAACTGGCACACAGTGGGACCTGTGGAACACCAAGACGCATCTCTGAATGTTCCACGCCATATGTTCATCCTTGCAGACCATCTGCATTTGTTCATGGTTATCATGCACCCACAGGGAAATGGACTCTTCCAGCAGAATAATGCACCTTGACACAGAGCCATGGTTCTCAGAACATGGTTACAAGAGCATTGTGCTGAAGTTCCCACCCTGGAATGCCCTCCCTGTTCACTGGAGATGATCCCTGTGGAAAATCTTTAGGATTCAATGGAAAGACCCTTTACAGCTTCAGATCCTCCGCCCAGGAACGCAACAGAATTATGAACAGCAATGCAGCAAGCATTGGTGAAGATACCTATGGAACGCTTTTATGACCTATTGGATTCAATGCCTCACTGTGCAACTGCCCTTATCTGGGCGAAAATTGGGCCTACTCGTTACCTGGTAGGTATCCCATAATTTCTATCCATTCAGGGTATAATACATGGTTGTATCAGAATAATGTGACCATCCCTGGAATCTCAGTGTACCCACACAGGTAGGTTACAAAGTGCACGTGACAAGATACACCACACGGAGATATAAGCGACAGATGAGCCATGGTGCGTAATGTGAGCATACTGAACGAAGGTAGCGATTTGATGGACGTTCTAAAATGTATGATCATCGGCTACCGTACAAAGAGTTGAAGGGTCTCAGAAATAGCAGACTTCGTGGGCTGTTCACGAGGTGCTGTAGTACAGGTGTACCAAGAACGGACCACTGGCACACTGAGTACCTCCTGACGTCATAACTGTGGAGTCCCAAAGGCCATCAATCCCAGAGGGGAACGCTGCCTCAGATAAAGGGCAATCGACATGCAACAGTACAGCAATTGACCATGCAAATGAATGCTGGGGCACTATGGTACATGTCCCTGACGACAGTAGAGGGAGCTCTGTTACGCATGGGTCTCCAGAGTCTATGCTGAGTCAAGGCACCCATGTTAACCTGAGTCCATCAGCAACGATGCCTGTAGTTCACATGCGACTGAACCATCATTGAACAGTGGAAGAGTGGGAAAAGTTTGCCTCCTCTGACGAATCGAGATTTCTACTCCACAGAAGCGACGGATGGTGGTGGATACTGCATCAGACACACGAGAACCAACACCCGGACATACTTGTTTTTCAAGTACAGGCCGATGGTGGTAGTGTGCATGTGTGTGTGGATGTTTTCCTGGTATAACCTGGAACTGCTGGTACCACTGGATGGGTCCCCGAATGCCAATGGCTACCTGACCATCCTCACTAACCACGTGCATCCTTTCACGTGGGACGTTTACCCTGGTAGTGATGGTGTCTACCAGTGTCGTATATTCGAGGCTAGCTGTGAAGACCAGAGAATGCATAAATAAAAGTCAATTATCAACGGTATTAAGATATGTCGATGCTTTCGGTGAGAGAGAAACACGAGCGGATTCGTTTCTTTCGATTATGAGAATCAGTCTGGCGAGCGATGATTAACGGCATAACGCAAGTAGGTCTTCGAAAGCCTTTGCTGTTATGATGCAAAGAGCTTCAATACTATCTCCTGCTAGCGTTACCATGACAACACGAAAGAGCTACGGACGTGAATGGGCCATTGCTTTGAGCAAGGGTTCGCTCCAAAAAAAAGAAGACTTCGGACTACCTGTCCCTCCATGCTTCCAGCATGTGTTTCGCGAGAGTTGTTTCAGTTTGTGTGAAATGTCAATGAATTAAAATCAGTGATATTATATCTTAAATTCGTGGCTTTGTTGGATTCAAACTGTTTTGATAAATTTTGTGAAAGCTTCCCTGAACATCTACATCAGAGCTTAAAGAACTCTATGCTTCAAATTTTGATACAGCTCGATTAAAAAATGAACTGAAGGTGTTTAATTCCCTTGATGAATACAAAACAAATCATTAAGACACATTACTTGTTACATAAAGTTGAATAATTGGACACAGTGTTTATTGAAGTGTACAAATTAGTAGATCTAATAATATATTAAACTGTTCATCAACAACTGCAACTGCCGAAAGTAGTTTTTCCGTATTAAAAAGAATCAAGATATATCTTAGAGCCATACAAGGAGATGCACATTCGAGCAACTTGGCTGTTTGTTAATAGAGTAGAGAAAAACATTATTTTTAAATATGAAAAAGTATTCGGAAGAAACATTTTTGTGAAAACATAACACTCAAGTTCACACAAAAGGAAAGAAGAATAGAATTCATGTACAAATAAGTCTTCAAATCCTAATCCTCATAATTATTTGGTATAATGTTAGCAATAGCATGTACCTAAAATTTAGAAAAAAAAAAAAAAAAAAAAGAGGGCTGCTTTGAGTTAATAAAGCCATCAATACTTGTGTGGACCTCCTCGACAGAAGTGAAGTGCGTATCATTCAGGTGATGTTGCAGGGAGCGAAAGAGGTGATAATCCGACGGGACGAAGTCTGGAGAATATGCCGGGTGGGACAAAATCTTCCATCCCGGGTCGGTGATCGTGTTTAAAGTCGTTTTCGCGGTGTGAGGACACACGTTATCCTGAAGCAACAGGACCGACCTTCTGCTCTTGCCGGTGTATCGCCTTTTCGCCTGCATTGCGTCACTCACACGAATGAGTTGTTGACAATAACGCTCAGCATTGACCATTTCACCAGGTTTGAGCAACTCATAGTGTAAGACACCACACTGATCCCACCATATGCAAAGCAACAACTTCCTGGCATGGATATTCAGTTTGGCGGTACTGGTGGTAGGCTGACCTGGATAAACCCACGATTTGTGCCGCTTAGGATTATCGTAGAGAATCCACTTCTAATCACAGGTCAAAATCTTGTGGTGGAAATCCTTCTTCTTGAATCTGGAGAGCAAGGACACGGCAACATCGTAGCGCCTAGACTTGTTCACAGCTGTGAGTTGGTGGGGGCACCCAACGGCCCTCCTTGTGAATCCGTCCAAGCTTGTGCAGGTACTTTGCAATGGCTTGCTGTGTTACTCTGAGTTCCTGGGCAAGCTGTGACTGTGTGTGACAGGGATTCGCGTCCAACAATTGTTCCAGTTCCTCATCGTCAACTTTCAGTGGCTGTCCCGGATGTTCTGCATCACAAAGATCGAAACTTCCCTGCTTAAACCGCTAGAACCACTTCTTACACATACTGTAAGACACAGCAGCCTCACCCAAAGCAGCACAGATCATTTGACAGGCTTCTGCGGCACTTTTTTAGCTGAAACACGAACAGGAGGCAGTGCCTCAAATGTTGCTTCTCGAACGACATTGCTTTCCCCGTCAACTTTCGTCCCTTCTGTCACTACAGCTGTGAGCGGTTACGGTTGCCTGGAAAGCTGTTGGATGGCACTGCAATCAGCCATTATTGCACACAGCTATTTGCATTTGCCGACATTCTATGATCGTTTGTGGTTAAGGGCCAAGAATTAAGTTGCACGCTTAATAATTTACGTAGAGCTGAAAAATGCAATCAAATTTTATTGCATTTCATTGCTACCGAACATTACATGTTTCAATATTTATTGTTGTTTGAATGAGTCAGAATGCCTTGTCTATTGGTGGTGAGCCAAGCCCTTAACGCACTGTCCCATACAAAGGAAACCGGTTCTTCATCTGCAGTCCTTCATGAGGAAGCTACAGAAGTGGGCGTGAGTGCTTGAAGGGTTAACATTCTTAAACATTCACATAAAAAAAAACAAGAAACCAACTACATTCATATAAAAAAAAACCAACTGCATTCATATAAAAAAAATAACAAGAAACCAACTTTCATTGTAAATAAGTATGCCACAGAAATATTTAAAGTCTGCTAACTTTAGGCAAAATTGTACTGGCAACACTCAGGAAAATTGATAAACTTCTCTCCTGTGTTTTATTATCTATGAATTTGATGAGCACTTAGAAATAAATTGACCAACAATTTTAAATGACTAGATACTATGATTGTTCACGTACAGCTCACATTCTCTAATCAGCCTGAGCAACTTTTCTGCAACTAAAACGTTTGGAATGAATTTGATCACTAATAATAAAAATAATATGATACAAGAAAAGAACTACTGCTATTAAAGAATATGCCACAACACTACATACTAAACCATCACATTACATGGCTTAAGGAATGCATTTAACATGATGAATATAAAAATGATACACATAAATGTATACCATCTGTGACAAAAGAAAAATAATAATAATCAGAGCACCCCAAAACAAGTGTCTAATCATGTTGAAACTTTGCACAATTAATGAGAGTATAAACATAAAGAAGTAATTACAATTTCAGAACAACAGGTCTCTTTATTGCAGAATAATGGCTCTACAAGTGCAACAGGTTACTACTATGTAGTACAGCCACCTCTGGTGGGGATGCATGCCAATATTCTACAAGGAACTGGGTCAGACAGCAGTCTCATGTTGTCCTGTGGAATGTTCTGCCAAGTAACCTCTAACTGCTGAGCTAGTTTGTCAACATTACAGGACGGCTGCAGGGCACATCATCCCAGCATGTCCCATACATACTGGATTGGCGAGAGGTCTGGAGACCTAGTTGGCAATGTGAGGGTTTCAAAATCATGGGGATGTTCCCGGAAGAGGTCAGCCACGTAGGACCATGCATTATCATGCTAGTAAATGGCCAAAGGAATAAGTGATATCAAAAGCACCATGACTGGTTGCAGGATGTTGTCAGTGTACCACTGTGTTATTAAGGTACCACATAGCCCTACTGGGGAGGGACCAGCAGTCAAGGGTGATGGCATCTCAGTTTGTTAACACCAGGAGTGATAGTTCTCTTTTTCTTTTTTCCTCATATGTAAAGTATTTTAGGAAGGGAGTGTCTGACCCCATGTCTTAAACAACCCTTAGAAATAGGAAGCTAGAAAATTTGGGCTAGAAAGCCCGATAAGAAAGTGACACAGAAGCGAGGTAGAAAGGGGAAGGAAGACACCCTTATTTATTACCGGGAGGCCAGTACCCGGCAGGAGTGATAGTCATGCGCCACCTCACAAATGTAGGCCAGTTCATAGAACTGGCCCAATCTTCTCCAGACAGGTATGCTTTGGTCATTCACTCCCAATCAAAAGCGGGATTCATCACTGAATACTATACACTGCCATTCAGATGCAGTCTACGCTTCCTCGGCATGACACCACTCCAGATGATGCTACTGGTGGTTGGTGGTAGCCTTGCGAGAATCTTAACACTTTTACTTGCTTGTGCAGTTTGACAATATAATAACATGTATTTTATAACATGTAATTATGACAGTTGAACAAATCACTTCAAAGAGATGATTTTACCAGTGTGGAAATCTGTTTAGTTTTACTTGTTTGTGCAATCTGAGCTGTTATGACATTTGGAATTACATAATCTATTGGCTCATTTACACTTACATTGATTTGTTAAACATTTTCTACTACAGAAGCACCTAGGAAATCTTTGGCCTCCAATTAAAGATTGACTCGATGGTGCTGCTTTTAATGCTATTTCATTATCCGGAATTGATTGCAAAGTAACGAATTTCTCTTTAAGAACGGTGAACTCACTTCTGGCATACAATTGCTTTAAAACTTCAAACTAAACTCTGTCCTTAGTTTATAGAGGTCATTCACTACAGTTCTAACTTTGGCCAGTTTCTTATGGCCAAATCTAGAACTGGCTGGTCAAAGCATGAAGTACTGGTAAATTATTGTATATTTCGGGCTTTGGCCACATGAGCTGGCCAAAGCTAGAAGTGGCCGGTCATTTCGCAAATTGACTAGACTTCGGAACATATACATTTCTTCATTATAACGATACTCATTAATTACATAATACCATAAACTATTAATAAAAATATTCTTGCAAACAATTATTGAACAGAAAGAACCTATACTACCTGGTGAGATTATTTTAATGGCCTGCATAACACTTTACCATCTGCACCAGCTTCAACAGAAAAAAATGGAACTTGTTTTTCATTGATGAGCGATTGTGCACTTCAGCGTAACATGACCAAAAAATTCAGGGCAATGAATAGTTTAAACTGATGTGCTCGGCTAGATATCGAGAGATCCGGGATTCAATTCTCCGGCAGCGGCTGAATAATAATTTTTTGGTTGCTGTGCATTGCTAAACGTGGAAAGAGCAATGTATTTGTTTTTACGAAATACGTGATTTTCGGCAAACTCTGATTCCCTGTAAATGACCACTTTGAATGACAAACCTAAGGGAAAAGCAATGCTTTCCGACGTGCAGGTTCGCTCATTCTTCTTAGACAGCAAATATAGGTATTTGTTTGAACTGAATTCAAACCATTTTGCTAACCTTGAGTTAATTCGTTCCAGCCGATTAAAGGGTTAATAACCAGATTTAGGGTTTCAAGCACTTTGAGCTGATGAAATGTAATGTTTTTAATTTTAGATGTGATGCAACACGTGAAATGCAGTGTTTCCTGTATTTTTTTTAGTTCATCTGTAATCTGCTCTGCAAGAACCGTGAAACCAATCATCAGCATTGCTTGTCAGCATAAGCACGGTAATTTATAAGTTCATTTAGAACATTAACTTTCTAACCAAACATTTTATATCACTGACTGCATGACATAAAACATAAATCTATGATGGTTTAAAATTTGAAAATGTAATAAAAGCTCTAAATGCGAAGCACTGACATATTTTTTTTTTCAGAACAATTGGTCATTAATCCTGAAGTCATTGCCACTTACGTGGCGTATAATATCTCATTCAAACTCTAAATGTATGATAGTTCTCAACATTTTAGAGAACTAAAAGGGTACTAAGGTGATTAGATACAAATTTATTCTGATTTTGGAAATATTCATTGTTGTCAATGAGAGGAAAGTATAGACAGGTCAAATGTGCTCTGAGAACAAAGGATATGTACGTTTCCTCCTGTGATTCAGAGCTCACGGGTATTTTAATAGAAAAAGGTGGCATCAATATATTCCACAAAGATTTTCCTTTTCAGCATGTGCCCATTTCTCTGTATTACAAAAAAAAAAAAAAAAAAAAAAAAAAAGCAATTAACGTGACATGAAGGATCACACTGTTGACTACAAAGCTTATTCAATTTTCAGTCAACTAAGTTTCACATAATGAACATAGCAAGTTGTAAAAATTTACATCATAAATTTAAGATTTATTCTCAAAACTATAATGTTATGAAAGTCTCCCGCAACAAGCAGGCTTTGATCTGGAATTGAACCATATGCCTCTCGACTGTTGTCCAATTGATTTTGAATCTAATCGCATTCCTTTTGCATCCTGTTTACTTGTGTCTTCAAAAGTGTCATACATGTTCTTAAGTTCTCTAGCCAGGGTCACAAAGGCATGCTCAATGTTCGTGTCTTCTTTGGCACTTGTTTCAATGACAGTGAAAATATTTGGTAGATGTTCCGTCATCATAAGGGCCTCTTCAAATGGGACTTCTCGGCTGTCCTTTAAGTCACATTTGTTACCTATCACCATATAAGTTTCAATTAAGACAAGAAACAAAATTAAATAGTATCTTTTCTTAACATGTTCATACAGGATTTGTGCAATGAAAATTTAACTCAATAAATTTCAACCACCAATTTCAATGCCAGTAACCTACTACAATAGCAATAATAATAACTCTTACGAACTGCCAATAAAAGACATGGGAAAGGAAGGAAGAAATGAAACAAAAATACACTATATCTCATGTGATTCTATCATAAAGTTCACATACTATTATGTGGCCACAAGGTTCTTCAGGAAGACGCTTTGACGTCTGTAAGTTCTGTTTTACACGTTCTGTAAAGTCTTTACAGAATGTGTAAAACAGAACTTACAGACGTCAAAGCATCTTCCTGAAAAAGCAAAAATACACTGCTCGACTTAGAAAATGCCGCATCATGAAGGAATGCACACAGTCTAACACCTACCCGACCTGTAAACAAATATGCGGGAGAAAAGGGATTTACCATATACACCGATGAGCAATTCCGTTATGACCACCCCCAGCCTACAGAAATGAGCATGCTTGGAGAATGAACGGCAGCACAGGTGAAGTTCACAGAGCAGTATACAGGGTGATTGTAAACTCCTTCCAACAAAACAAGAGGGGGATAGTACACATCAAGATGAACAATATTCGCAATGGAACCTATGGCTGCATTTTACTACTAGTGCCAGAAAAGAGCATGCTTAAAAAACGTCCAGCATGCACACGGAGTTCTTTTCTCTGTACACGGTTTCTCTCTCGGTGCACAAGAAACGCAAGATGCAAATCAGGTGCGCTGAACACGTGCATGGACGATGAGGAGCAAACATTTAAAAACGCAGCAGAACCTGTTCAGCAATATTACCGTGCGAACATCACATGAGAATTGACGTTTAAAGTCTGACCGCAGCAGCGTACCGCGTGTTCCTGTAGCAAGTGCTTCCCGGTCTGTTGCAGGATGTTCCGCTCACCACACGGAGGGACATGTGGTTTATGCATGATGGGGCCCCAGCACACTTTGCCACTGAGGTCCGATACGTCCTAAATGCGGCATATCCGGGGCGGTTGATTGGACACTTTGGACCTGTGGCTTGGCCTCCATGCTCTCCAGAACTTAATCCACTGGACTTCTTCTTCTGGGGGAACATGAAAGCATTGGTTTACAAGACACCTGTGGACTCCCTGGAAGATCTTGTCGCGTGAATCGCTGTTGCTGCGGACAAGATCAACACCACACCAGGACTCTACGAGAGGGTGAGACAGTCCTTCATTCGCCGGCGTGGGCTCTGCAACGACACCCTTGGACGCCAGTTTGAGCAGCTCCGTTGACTCTTTCTCTGATGCGATTGGAATTGTGAAACTCATAAATTAGGTATATTTCTTTGTTTTCACTGACGAAGGCTCAACTTAGATATGTAACTTTACTCTTTTCTGGCACTAGGAGTGGAATGCTGCCCCAGATTTCATTGCAAATATTGTTCATCTTGATGTGTACTATCACCCTTCTTGTTTTGTTGAAGGAATTTACAATCACCCTGTATATACAACCTGAGGACCGTCTTCCAGTTAAACGTAGAGTGTTCAGAGTCAGAATGGGTAAATCTGCCGATTTATCAGAGTTTGATAAAAGACAAATTGTGATGGCATGGCACTTCGGAACTACGATCTTGGAAACGGCGTGGATTGTGGGTTGTTCACGTGCCGCTGTAGTGAGTACGTATCAAAAGTGGTGCACAGATGGCCAAACCACAAACCGCCGGCCATCCATGTGTCGTCCGCAGCTCATTGATGCCAGAGGGGAGTAGAGACTGTCGCATATCGTTCACAGCGACCGCAGAGCCACAGTGCGACAAATCACCCACAGCTACAACAGTGGTGATCAGGGCAATGTGTCACAGCACACAGTTCATCACATGGGCCTGCACAGCTGAACACCCAGCCGGATCCCCATGCTCACTGCACGTCATCGCCAGCAACGTATGAAATGGGCCCAAGATTATCGAGATTGGACCGTGGATGATTCGAAGAAAGTGGGTTGGTCTGACAAATCAAGATTCCTGGTGCATCACGTAGGCAGCCGAGCATGGATACGCAGATTAACAACAGAGGCTATGGCACCTGGATGCACTGTTAGGCAGAAACAGGCCAGCAGCAGCGGTGGTGGTGTTATGCTGGAGGCGATGTTTTCTGGGGACACTTTAGGCCCCATTATCCCGATAGAACAATCCCTGATAGCTGTGAGGTACCTGAACATTGCTGCGGACAAGTTTACACATTCGTGGCAACTGTGTTCCCTGCTCGTGATGGCCATTACCAACAGGATAATGCCCCATGCCATACTGCCAGAATCGTCAAGGAGTGGTTTGAGGAACAGCTGGTGATTTTCTGTTAATGCCCTGGCTTCCAAATTCACCTGACACTAACCCAATCGAACATTTGTGGTTCGACTTGGAAAAGCGGGTTCCCACTAAATGACAACCACCCTGAAATGTAACGGAACTGGAGGACCTTCTTTTGAGATTATGGTATCGGATACCTATCGCCACCTCATCAAATTGTGCTTGCTTCGCCGAGTGGCCACTGTTTTGCAGGCTGAAAGGGGTCCTACAGCTTATTAGGTAGGTAATCATAATGTAATGGTCCATCGATGTATACTCGCATATAAACCAGAAGTTTTTTGGATGAAATCCTACTTTCAAAGTTGGGGGATTGGCTTATTCGCAGGTCAATAAAAAATAGGGCTGGGCTTCCATGAATTCTAACACAGAATTTACAGACGGATTTTTTTCACGTTTTCTCTTGTGTGCGACTGAGGCTTTCCACATGTTCTTCAAAAGTACTTCCAAAAAATAAAAACTATGAAATATTTTTACACCCACAATAGAATTCCTACGGGAGTAGGAGCCGCTAATACGATAAGTGAAAAACCTAATCCCGTTTCGAATTGTGACTGAAAACTTTGTTACCTCCAAACATGGAATACCTCATTACTTCCAATGTGCAACCTCCGGGCACAATCTTTCAAACGAGATACGCAGTGAGTCAGACAGCGCGTAAATCGCTTAACTGTTCGGGTGGGCCACACCCAATCAGGAATCTTTCTCCTCTTTCAAGTTTTCACAGCAAGCATGGCATACGCATCTTCTGCTCTTTGCTGGCGAAAGCCAGTCGTGCTATCAAAGAGCAGAGACACAGTGCTTTACGAAAGGCGGTAACTTGAAAAAAAAAAAAAAAAAAAAAAGGCTGACATGGCCATTACATTTTGGATGAAAGAATGGAATGCAATTTCACCAGAAATGGTTATATATTCTCAAAAAATGCTGCATAAGTAATGCAGTGGACGTTACTGGAGTTATTTGGAAACTCTGATAGTTAATCATACTTCAAACATTTTTACAAAAAATAATCTCAGAAATTTGCGTAATTCATTTCGACAAATATATTTCCAAACTCTTGAAATTCAATGTCGGCTTATACGTGGGTTAAGGTTTTTCACAGATTTTTAGCTCTTGAAGCAGGGGGGTTGGCTTATATGGGAGTACATATGGTAATTTCTGAAAGTTACATGCATGGGAAGGGTGAGCAGACAGTATAATGTCACCTGAGTCAGTAGGTCATATACACTGCCATGTGGACTAAGCACAGTCATGTCAGAATAATATGACCACCTACCTAATAATGTGAATAACCACCCTTGGCCTGATTGACAGCAGCGAGGGGGCATATCATGGACATAATAAGGCTCAGGAAGGTTGCCCGAGGAACACCTGCCCATTCGGACTGCAGCAGAGCATGGAGGTCCTGAAGGTGACAAAGTTACGGGTCGGCACATCAACCCTTTTGATCCAAATAGTCCCACACATGCTCTATGGGAATGAGGTTGGGCAGTTTTACCGACCAAGGGAGAACAGAGACATCGTCATCATGTTTGTTTCCATTTTAAGGGTCTGTATTCACAATGTTCAATGCACAAAAGTGTGTATCTCAAGTTTTAAGATTATGGTGAAATTGGTATGAAATGGTACATACATACACTGAAGAGCAATTGAATTAGAGATACCTGTCTAGTAACATGTAGCACCACCTTTCGCCCTGATGATGGCGGCGATACATCTCGGCATGGACTCGACAAGACACCGGAAGCGTTGGGAAGCCATATGGATCCACGACCCCTGAACAAGCTCCCACAGTTCACAAAGATTTGATGCAGGGGCTCAGAGACTCGAACATATCTCTTGATGGCATCCCAGATGTGTTCGATGGGATTCAGGTCAGGTGACCTAGCTGGCCAAGGAAGCGAGGTCACGTCGATGGAGTGTTCATCCAACCATTCGGATACAATTCGGGAGCTGCATTGTCTTGTTGCAGGATGAGGTCCCCAGTGGGATGTTGAAGACGCACAAATGGGAGCAAATGGTCGTCCAGGATATCCCGGTAATGTTGACCTGTGAGGGATGATGTCACACATACCAGGGGTCCCATTTCAGTCCACGTAAACAGTCCCCAGATGAGAATGTCACCCTCACCAGTTTGACGAGTATCCTGCTGGCAAGAAGGATCCATCCCTTCATGTGGTTCGCGCCGTACTCGTATCCTGCCATCCGCATGTACCAACGTGAATCTTGACTCATCAGTCGAGGCAACGTTTTTCCACATGTCTAAGGTCCAGTGGCGATGTTCCCGCGCCAATGCTAATCTCTGCACCCTGTGATGTGCGGTCAGCAGCGGTACCCTCGTGGGACGATGGCTTCTATACCCCACAGCGAGGAGCTGGTTCTGGATGGTGTGGCTGCTTACATGTTTTGGTGCACCAGCGTTAAATTGCCGAGTGATTTCTTACACTCTGGCCTGTCTATCCACTGTTACAACGCGAGCTAGCCGACGATGACCACGCTCATCCACACGCTGTTGCCCCTTGCAGGGATGGTTTTACCGGATTTGATGTACTCATGGTGCACCCATGACACAGTGGCTCGTGAAAATCCCAGTGACTGCACGACTTCCGAGACAGGGTGACCCATTCGTCAGGCCCCAACAATTTGTCCACGATCAAATGCACTTAGATCCTTTATCTTACCCATACTGCGTCCGACTCTTATTGATTCCCGTCGCATCACTCCTTATATTGTCGGATCGCTGCATACGTCATGCCATTTCCGTTTACAGGACCGCCCACAATGCCACATTTGCATAACGCCAGCTGTATCTAATTCAATTGCTCTTCAGTGTATATATCCCTAAGCTGTTCTCTGAGATTCGGAGGTTAGCTCCAAAAAGAAATACAAACTCCTAGAGAATTTTTACTTACTGTTGCTGTATCAAACTTTTCCATTTACAGTGATCTTGACATACAACTCGTGCTTCACTGACATCCATCACACACCGTACACAAGATCTTCTACCTTCATACTTAATCTTTTTCTCATGCAGACACTCCTGAATCTGATCATCCCATGATTTCCTTGGCTTTCCTCTGCCTTTCCTTCCTGCCACTTGGGCTCAAAGGATTTTCTTAGTAAGCATCTCATCACTCATTTTTTCAACATGGCCAAACCACCAAAGCATATTAATCTCCACTTTGCTAACAACATTTTGCTTCACATCACACAACTGCAATACATCTTCACTCCTCACACAATCAGAATGTGTCTTGCCACAAGCCCACAGTAAGTAATGCATTTCTTCAGCACACAAACGACTTCTATGTTTCTTTTGTGGTACCCAGGTTTCACTGCCACACATCAGAATAGGAAGAATTACACTCTCATACACAGCCATGCCAGACTCTTTTGAGAACTGATCATTCCTATAAAAACCTCCCAGAGCAGCCATGACTTTCAATGAAGAATTCAGTTGCCTACTAATTTAACCATCCAATTTGTTCTCTCTGTCAAACATGCTACCTAAACACACAAACTCGCTCACCTGGTCAGTCACTGTGCCATTTAGACTTACATTACATTCCGTGCTACCAGTTCCTCTCTAAGAAACAATAAATTTGGTTTTTCCCTTATTTATACTCAGTTTCAATTTCATGTAAACTTCGTGCATCCGGGACAACATACACTGCAACTCACTTTTGCTATCTGCCAACAGGAGAGTGTCATCAGCATACAGCAATCTGCACACACGTATATCACCAAGACATAAACCAGTATATATTTTGGCATCACACATGCACGCATCCATACATCATCATCATCATCATCATTGTCAACCATTATCAATCCACTGCTGGACGAAGGTCTCCCCAAGTTTCCTCCACAACGGTCTGTCTTGTGCCAGTCTCCTCCATGTCACTCCCGCATACTTTCGAATTTCATCCACCCATCTTCCATGTGGTCTTCTTCTGGGTCTTTTCCTGTCCCTTGGAATCCAATCTAAAATTTCGGCTGTCCATCGATGGTCTGTTCTTCTGGCAGTATGTCCAGCCCATTGCCATTTCAGGGATTTAACTCTGATCATGATGTCTTCCACTCTTGTCATTTTTCGGATCCACGTGTTCCTCTTCTTATCTCTCCTGGTTACACCAAGCATGCACCTCTCCATGCTTCTTTGAGTTGTCTGCAGCCTTTGTATGTCTCTTTTAGCTAAGGTCCACGTCTCTGCACCATACGTAAGCACTGGAAGGATGCATTGATCAAACACTTTTCTTTTAAGACATAATGGCATATTGCTCTTGAAAATTATGCTGTTTCTTCCAAAAGCTCTCCAGGCAAGTTTTGTACGCCGATTAATTTCTTCACCAATGTGACCCTCACTTGATATCTGCTGTCCAAGATAAACGTATGTGTCTGTTATCTCCAGCTTTTCTCCATCAATCGATAAATCTTCATTTCTTGTAAATGCATTGAACATCACTTTTGTCTTCTGAAAGTTCATTTTTAATCCCACTTCTTTACTCTTGTCAGCAAGTTCCTGGATCATACTCTGTAGCTCTGATGGGGTAGTTGCAAAAATGACTATGTCATCAGCAAAACGAAGGTGGGTTAGATAATCTCCATTAATCTTTATCCCTTTGTTTTCCCAGTTCAGTGATTGAAAGACATTTTCCAATGTGGCATTAAAGAGCTTCGGAGATATGGTGTCACCTTGTCTCACTCCCTTTCCAATTTTTATGTGTGTTGTATTTTCAAACAGCCGAATCTTTGCACTTGCATTTTCATAGATATTATTAATAATATTAATGTATGCATCTTCAATACCGTAGGATTTCAGAGCCATTGCAACTGCTGATGGTTTATATTTGCATCACACATGAAATGGTACAATGATGAAATTGGTATTTGAGAAATTTAGCAATTCTGCCACGTTCTTTACGTTGAAATTTTCGCCCCTTGCCACTAAACACTGGAGGCTAGCTCCATCAGGGGCATGCATCCCATTGCTGATTATAAACCACATGTACAGCAAAATTGCATGTGGTTCCAATATCTGGACCTAGAGCATAATATAATTAAAGGGATATCTTCTGTCCTTGTGTGACGTATTCAGAGGTAAAGCACCTGTCAAGATGACAAATCTGCAGCGATGCGTTACGTAGGTATAGCTTAGTCAGAGCAATTTGCTCCGGAGCAGAGAGACGCGATTTCAACCTCAGTCACTGGCAAATCTGTGTTTGCACACTTGGCACTCTGTAACAATAATTCAACTTCCGGTGATTAGAAGTGAAATGAAACACGCCATGTGACGACTGTCTTTTACCTTGTAGCAGGAAATTCTATTCCAAAGTTTTTCATTTTTAAATTCAGTTGCCCGGTCCGGGCAACTTGATTGTTTTTTAACCTGCCCAGAACAATAATTTACACGCCCTGGGCATCTTGGACATGGTATCTTTCAAGCCCTGTTATATACACTCATCATCAAAAAAATAGTTGCACCCAGAAGGAAGCAACCGGCAGGAATGAAACTTGGTGGGTAGGTTTGACATCATGAGACATGCAAAGGATTCAAGTATCATGCTCAGCCGTGCATGTGAGACCAGCAAGGAGGGGTCGCAGCGCTGTGCTTAACCGGCTATATAAAGTCGTCCTGTTGTGTTGGTTGCATCCTTTGCAAGTGAAGTATGCCTCCGTGAAAAGTTCGGAAGCAATTCCAGCAGTTGGAGGAGTTAGAGAGGAACAGCGTTGTCAGGCTCCAGGAAGCGGATGGTCTTATTGCTGTATTGCACAACACACCAGTCATGCAGGTATCACCCTAGCACGCTGTTAGCGGCAGTGGATTAAACAAAGCATGCGGCAGCGACAGGAAGGGTCTACAACACCTAGACCAATCATGAAGAGAGAGAGAAAAAAATATATAGAGAGAGAGAATATATAGAGAAAGAAAGAGACAGAGAGGGGAGAGGGAGAGAAAAAAATATATATATATGACAGAGAAAATAGAGAGAAAGAGGGGAGGGAGAGAGCAAGAAAAATATATATAGAGAGAAAGAGAGAAAAATATATATATGTGACAGAGAGAGAGAAAATATATAGAGAGAGAAAAATAGAGAGAGAGAGAAAGAGAGTGGGGGAGGGAGAGAGAAAAATATAGAGAAAGTGGGTGAGAAAGAAAGAGAGAGGGAGGGAGGGAGAGAGAGAGACAGAGAAAAATATATAGAGAGAGAAAGATAGAGGGAAAGAGAAAAATGTATATAGAGAGGGAGGGAGAGAGAGAAAACAAATTGAGAGAGAGAGAGGAAGGGAGAGAAAAAATAGAGAGAAAGAGAGGCAGAGAGAAAAAATATATAGAGAGAGAGGGAGGAAGAGAGAAAAATATAGAGAGAGAGAGAGGGAGAGAGAGAAAGAGGAAGAGAGAGGAGGTAGGGAGAGAGAGAAAAATATAGAGAAAGAGAGAGAGGAAGGGAGAGAGAAAAATATAGAGAGAAGGGGGAGAGAAATGTATAGAGAGAGAAAAAAAGATATAGAGAGGGAGGGAGGGAGGGAGAGAGAAAATATATATATATATACAGAGAGAGAGAGAGAGAGAGAGAGAGAGAGAGAGAGAGGAGAGCAAGAGAAATATATATAGAGAAAAATAGAGAGAAAAAAATATATATGTGTGTCAGGGAGAAAATATATAGAGAGAAAAAATATAGAGAGAGAGAAAGAGAGAGGGGGAGGGAGAGAGAAAAAATATTGAGAGAGAGAGAGAGAGAGAAATTTATGTAGAGAGGGAGGGAGAGAAAAAAATTGAGAGAGAGAGAGGGAGGGAGAGAAAAAAGTAGAGAGAAAGAGAGAGGGAGGGAGAGAGAAAAAATATATAGAGAGAGACAGAGAGAGAGAGGGAGGGAGGGAGAGAAAATATATATAGAGAGAGAAAATATATTGAGAAAAAGAGAGAGGGAGGGAGAGAAAAAATATAGAGAAGAGGGAGAGAAAAAAATAGAGAGAGAGAGGGAGGGAGGGAGGGAGGGAGGGAGGGAGGGAGGGAGGGAGGGAGGGAGGGAGGGAGAGAATATATAGAGAGGGAGAGAGAGAGAAGAAGAGAGAGAGAGGGAGGGATGGAGGGAGAGAGAGAATATAGAAAGAGGGGAAGGGAGAGAGAGAAAAAATATAGAGAAAGAAAGAGAAATATATATATATAGAGAGAGAGAGAGAAAGAGGGAGAAAGAGAGAGAGGACCAACGGGTTGTCCGACATGCAAGGAGTGACCCATCAGCCACGATTGCAGATATTCAGCAAGCAGTGGTGCCCTGCATGCATTGTCTGATGTATGCAGGGCACCACTGCTTTTGTCTGATGCTAGCACCATTGGCAGATGGTTGCATGACGTAGGGCTACACGCACGCAGACCATTACGACGACTGCCCTTAATACCACTGCATCGTCGCCAAAGACTGCAATGGTATCATATCATGTCAGACCATCATGAAGCCACTCAGAATGGCAACAGGTGATGTTCACTCAAGAGTCCTGCTTTTGTCTTGGAGGATACGACCACCGAATACATGTGTGGAGGCACCGTGGTCAGCACCAATATGAATGGTTTGTTGCAACTGCTTATCACCTTTGGTGTTCATTACAGGCACTCTGACAGTCCAACGTTACATTAATGAGGTCCTGCGACCAGAAGCCCTACCTTTTCTGAAAGCTCACTCCGGCACGATTTTCCAACAGGACAACGCTCGTCTGCATACTGCTGCTGTTTCGAGAGCATGTCTTCAAGGCATCGCAAGACCTATCACCAACTGAAAATGTGTGGGATGCTACTGGATGCGCTATCCACACTCCATCCCTACCATGCAATCTGATAGAACTGTGTGAGAAGATTCAAGCTGCATGGGATGGCTTATCACAGGACAGCATTAGGAACGTGTATCTGGCATGCTGTGTGAGCAAACATGGCGGCCCGATGCCATACTGAGAGACATTACTTATTGGCATGTAGCTCAATAAATATTGCCCATATCAGTCTCAATGTTTAATCATTCATTGTTCCTGGTAACCATTTCCTTCTTTCTGAATAGCATTGTTTGTCTTACGAGCTTGCCACGTTCGAGTTTAGTGTTGAGGTGCATCTTACATCTCACCAATCTATGGTCACTACCTGTGTTGAACTTGTTTAGCACACTGCAATCTTCTATGACGAATTTTTTATTACGCATAATAAAATCAATTTCACTTGTCGTCCCATTTGGACGTCTCCATGTCCATTTCCTGTGTGGCTTTTTCTTGAAAAAGGAGTTCATGATGAAAAACCCTTCTGCCTCTGCAAACTCTACGAGAGTATTTCCACGCTGGTTTCTGTTGCCGTGACCGAATTTACCTACTGAAGTTTCATTCTGTTGCTGTTGCCCTATTTTTGCATTGAAATCTCCTATAATTATCTTCAAGTGCTGCTTGCCTTTATTATTTAGATGACGAATTTCCTCATAAAATTCTTCAATTTTTTCTTCAGGATGACTTGTGTGTATATATATATATATAATTTTTTTTTTTTTTTTACATCGGTCAAAGGTTAACACTAAAAAAAATGACAAGAATAACCATCAGAACTTTTTCTTCACTTACCAACTAAAAGAAGCGGTATATCTGGTGCAGTGTACTTGAACACCTCTTCGGCCCACTGCTGTACATTCAGGAAAGTCACACGTTTTGAAATATCATACACAATGACTATGCCATTAGCACTACGATAATAACTCTGTGTAATGGTACGAAATCTTTCCTGTCCAGCTGTATCCCAGATCTGCAACTAATGCAGAAATACTATTAAACACTGAAGATATCAGATTTCAAAATTAAAAATTACATAAAATCATGTACAACAGAAGCACTAAAATAGAACAACTTGATAATTGAAACAGACATTAAACAGCTTTATCACTACTAGTACGTTCAAAAAGTTCTGGAACTTTTTATAATAAAAAAGAATTAGTACAGATAATACCTGTTTATGCAGTGTTCCCTTCGAAGTAATTACCTTGTGCAACTATGCATTTTTGCCGGCGCTCATACAAAGACTTAAATGCAGATTGCAAGCCTTCCTTTGCCACATCCTCCAGTGCCTCCGTCGCAGCTTGTTGCACTTCTTCGGAACTTGAGAAGAATCACCCCTTAAGCAAATTCTTCATCTAGGGAAAAAGGAAAAAGTCACATGGGGTGAGATCAGGGGAATAATCTGGTTGTGGAAGAATGGGAATTTGATGTTTGGAGAGGTAATCGGACACCAGGAGGGATCTGTGAGCTGCCGCATTATCGTGATGGAGCACCCACGAGTTGATCTTCCAAAGATCGGGTCGCTTGCGCCTCACAGATTCTCTGAGACGTTGCAGGACGTTGACGTTCTCTTCTTTAGTGACTGTACGACCATGTT
This sequence comes from Macrothele yani, assembly GCA_039090855.1. Classification (NCBI taxonomy): domain Eukaryota; kingdom Metazoa; phylum Arthropoda; class Arachnida; order Araneae; family Macrothelidae; genus Macrothele; species Macrothele yani. The sequence goes on from CM077019.1 coordinate 13,420,072, forward strand.
GAAGGAATTCCTTCGATACGACCCCATTGCAATCGAAGAAAACTGTTAACAAGACCGTTCCTTTGGAGCGGTCAGCCTTGAACTTATTTTGGTCGCTGTGACGACGGTGATTTCCACACTTTTGACTGTCGGTTGGATTGGGGGTCGTAGAGAAAGCACCAAGTCTCATTGCCAGTGATCAATCGATTTAAGAGATCGGGATCTGAATCCACTGCATCGAAGTTATCCCAGCAAACTTGCACGCGCTCATCCATGTTTTATTGTGTCAGGTTTTTGGGAACAATTTGTTGGCACACGGGATGCATGCCCAGTTTCTCTGTTGGAATGGCATGGCAACTTCCAACTGAGATGCCAGTAACTTCTGCAATTGCTGCAACAGTATTTCGATGGTCATTTTTCACAATTTCTTTGCCAATGGCGATTTGTTCATCCGTTGTGGATGTTGAAGGTCGTCCTGACCTCTCATCATCCTCGACACTTTGTCGCCTGTTTTCTAATCGCCGATGCTGCTCATAAACTCTAGTTCGACTCACTCCACTTTCACCGTACGCTGACATAATCATTTGAAAAGTCTCAGCGAAAGATTTTCCGAGCGGAACACAAAATTTTACACTTGAACGCTGTTCAAAATTCGATATCGTTGTCCTCGCGATGGAGAGCCTCGAATGTCTGTAATCACGAACTATGCACATATGCTGCACCTGTTGGATCTGGATCAAACCGGTTCTGGCTGGTCGGTCACATGATGCTCTTCACTTGCTCAGCAGGGAAAGACGTAATTCACAGACATTTGACAAATATTCAAAGAGTTCCGGAACTTTTTGAATGTAGTAATATAGGAAATGCAATAAATAAGCTTTATCACGAGTCCCACAGGTGACTACCATATTTTTCGGCGTATAAGTCGAGATTATTTTTTTTCAGAAGACCAAGCCTCTACTTACAGGGTGATTGTGAACTCCTTCAACAAAACAAGAGGGGTGATAGTACACATCAAGACGAGCAATATTTGCAATGGAACCCAGGGCCGCATTCCACTTCTAGTGCCAGAAAAGAGTAAAGTTACATATCCACATTGAGCCTTTAACAGTGAAAACAAAAAAAAAAACAAAAAAGGTAACTTGATCACGCTAGTTACGTTACATGAAAAAACTTTTACAAAAAAGTTCATAAGTTGGGAGCTTTCAACCTTATCTTAGGTCTTCACCACACTAATGGAGGACTAAGATTGTTGCCAGATTCTACATTTGAATTTTTTATTTTTTCTATTTTTGTTGCCAAAACTTAGAATTGATCTCCAGATCAACGGGATGTAGAGAGGAGATTCGGAATTGCAAGTCATTGAGTTGAAAATAATTTCCAGGCTTTCACGGTAATGGTGGGCAAAACGATTGTCAAAAGAAGCAATTTGTTTTGCTTCGTTCCAGCGGGTAACTGCAGATGTGTCTTCCATTGTCAAGATAGACAAGGCTGTATTAGGATTGCATCTCTACAAGCTTGCAGCATTGAAGTCTTACATCCACAGGGCTCACATCATTTGCAACAACCAACTTTCTCTTCAAGAAGAATTCTCCAAAATTTCTACAATAGCCCTCTCTCATGGCTTCCCTGCTCTTACAGTCAACTCTCTCTTAAAGAAATATGAAAACAACTCGAAAATTGAATGCCTCTTTCCTCAAAAGAAAGAAACCCTGAAATTCTCTGGTTCTGTTCCTTACCATCCTTCCTATGCTTATAAATTACAGATTCATTTTAGAAGTTTTGGTTACCATCTTGCCATTAAATCCACCCCAAACATCTTGAAACTTCTACAAAGGGATAGGGACAAAGTTGAAAATCTGGACTTCCCAGGAGTTTACTGCATTCCTATCTCTTCTTCAACAGGTGATAACTTATACATTGGAAGCACATGCAGGAGCATTAACCACAGAATTTTAGAACATAAAAAAGATGTTTTGAAAGCCAATCCTAATACAGCCTTATCTATTTTGACAATGGAAGACACATCTGCAGTTCCCCGCTGGAACGAAGCAAAACGAATTACTTCTTTTGACAATCGTTTTGCCCTCTGTTACCGTGAAAGCCTGGAAATTATTTTCAACTCAACGTCTTGCAATTCCGAATCTCCTCTCTACATCCCAATGATCTGGAGATCAATTCTAAGTTTTGGCAACAGAAATAGAAAAACTAAAAAATTCAAATGTAGAATCTGGCAACAATCTTAGTCCTCCATTGGTGTGATGAAGACCTAAGGTAAGGTCGAAAGATCCCAACTTACGAACTTTTTTGTAAAAGTTTCTTCATGTAACGTAACTAGCATGATCAAGTTACCTTTTTTGTTATTATTGTTACGTGTTTTGCCCATCATCGTCATGTTTCAAAGTGAAAACAAACAGACATACCTAATTTATAAGTTGCACAATTCCAATCGCATCAGAGAAAGACTCAAAGGAGCTGCACAAACTGACGTCCAAGGGTTTCGCTGCACAGCCCACAACGGCGAATGAAGGACTGTCGCACCCTCTCGTAGACTCACGGTGTGGTGTTGATCTTGTCTGCAGCAACAGCGATTCATGTGACAAGATCTTTCAAGGAGTCCACAGGTGTCTCGTACACCAATGTTTTCATGTGACCCCAGAAGAAGAAGTCCAGTGGATTATCTCTGGGGAGCATAGAGGACAAGCTACTAGGTCCACTGCACCCAATCCACCGCCTGGGATATGTCGCATTTAGGAAGTATCAGACCTCGGTGGCAAAGTGTGCTGGGGACCAATCATGTATAAACCCCATGTCCGTCCGTGTGGTGAGCAGAACATCCTGCAACAGACCGGGAAGCATTTGCTCCGGGAACACACGGTACGCTGCGCCAGTCAGACGTTCCTCCATGCCCTTCACGAATACGTCAATTCTCATGTGATGTTCGCACGGTAATATCGCTGAATGGGTTCGACTGCGTTTTTAAATGTTTGCTCCTCATCGTCTACGCACATGTTCAATGCACCTGATTTGCATTTTGTGCTTCTCATGCACTGGTTGGAACTGCATGTGCCTGCTGGACATTTTTTGAACGTGCTGTTTTCTGGCACTAGGAGTGGAACGCGACCCTAGATTCCATTGCAAATATTGTTGGTCTTGATGTGTACTATCATCCATCTTGTTTTGTTGAAGGAGTTTACAATCACCCTGTATATGCCACATCGACTTATCTACTGAAATTTCTCAATGAGAAAGAAAAAACATAGTGCCTTACATTCAGTCATGATCCAAGCACCCCAAAAAGCAATATTACGTTCTTACGAAACCATTCCAAAAGTGCAAGAAACACAGGGTGTCCCATAAAGGTGTAACCAATTTCAAGTAATCATAACAGTTTTAATATATATGATCTCAATATACAACTTGTGTTAATTGACAGAGCAGATCATGAAGTTTTATAGACATTCGACATGGAAACCATGTCACTCAAACAATGTCTAAACGGTATTCCAGTTCCAAACATGTTCGTTCGAGAATAGCGTGTGTGTAATCCTCCTCTTTAGGTCAGCAATGTCTACTACAGGCACAGGGGTGCTGTAAACCTCACCCTTTATGAATCTCCATAAAAAAAAATCACAGGGTTTTAAGTCCGGCGAACATGGGTGCCATGCAATGGGTCCACCATGCTCAATCCATCGTTTGGGAAATTTTGTGTCCAGAGACCTCCTCACAATCAAAGCCCAATGAGGTGGCAGGCACCCCATCTTGTTGGGAAATCACCGGAGTTGCATATTCATCCAACTGGGGATACACAAACTGCTCGATCATGTCTAGGTAATTAGCAGCTCTCACGGTCACTTCCTGAAAGAAAAAGTCGACCATTATGCCACACCAAACATTCACTTTTGGGCTAGCATGTTCATGTTCCATTGTGCAATCTGCAGACCATAAAATTAAGGAAGAAGTTCTTCCTAACCAATGTATAAAATCCGTAGATCGTGAAATTCTGAGAATTTTTTTTTTTTTTTTTTTTTTTCTTTTTCTTCTAACAATCTGCAGTGGCGTGTTGCAGACCATGAAATTTGGGGGGAAAATAATAAAACGATCGTCGTGTAATCTGTGCCTGTCGTGTTAATCACGGCGATTCACAGTAAATAAAGAGCTAAAATCCCTAGCTTCTGCACCATTGCCATAGTCCATTTGTTAGACCTATGTAGAAATTATGGACAATCCATTTTATTTATTTCTTTTCTGGACATTTTCCGACTGAATAGCAAAAAAAAAAAAAAAAAAAAACATAACTGATACGATTAGTGTACAGCAAAACTAATGAATGTGTTTTGCAAAATGGTTACATGCAATGAAATAGCTCTGAGGGCTTTTCATAGAACATAGGCTTCCACACCTGTCATGTTAATCGTAGCATTGAAAAGCCGTGATTCACAGGATGTTTGACTCAGAAATCCAAAGATGTAAGAAAGAAGTGATCGTCTTACTAAAGAAATGACTGTCATTCTTAAGTACTCTTTTGTGTTCCTTTTCACTAAATAAAGAGCAAAAATCCCTAGCTTTTGCATCATTACCTTAGTTTATATGTTAGATCTATGTAGAAATTACAGGCAATCTGTAGTATTTGTTTCTCTTCCAAACATGTTCCAACTGAACAGCAAAAAAAAAAAAAAAAAAACTGATGCGGTTAGCGCAGCAAAGCTAACGAATGCAGCTCGCAAAATGGTTACGTGCGGTGGAACAGTTCTGAGGCCTTCTCACACCACGTAGGCTTCAGCAAACGCAGATAGTTCCGCCGTCGTTGTCATATTTTCTGTCAGAATGCTTGTAAGAGAAAAATAAAAGGTTTTCCAATCACTTTATGGGTCATGTATCTCTGTGCTGCGTTACATTTTTCTGTAACCACATTTCTGGAATTTTTCCACCTCTAGTGACAATTAATTACCTTGTGGATTTCTTAAAAATGCCGCAATGTTTTTGTTTTTTTCATTTACCGGTATCTACAGTACTTAAAATAATAACATTTATAACCTTTTTAACAGGTAATCTACGAATTATACAACAAAAATTACACTATTTACTGCAAATTACGAAATCTGAAGTAAAAAAAATTGGGCGACAAGTCGTAGTCCTGGTTATGTGAATGAGCAATCAGCAAGGAAATAATGATAAAACTTCATAATGTAGGTGACATAGAAATGTATGGTTCACCACAAGTGGAAACAGTGGTCTCCTAAAGCTCTTCAAAAAAAAAAAATTAATGTGAATGCACTGGTCTGCCACAAGACCAATTGTGAATGGTGGACTCTCATACACGAGACCGATGAGGAAAAAAAAGCTGACTTGTTAACTCGATAAAAAATTAAAATGTGCGACAAGAATGCAGACTACTTTCAGTTTCCCTTTTGTTGACTCTGCAGCTACACAGCATCCATCACTTAATTTTTCTTTCTGTTGAAATCCTTTTCTCTCTATTTCTTTACTGTCTCTCTTCTTTTTTTTTTTTTTCGCTCCATCCACCTTCCGAGTTTGGAAATCTTTCCCTACCTCTTTTAAGTTGAAATACAAATACTCATGGAATAAAATGATATTTAACAATAATACTGGGCATAAGAAACATTGCAAGAAAAACTAGAAGTATGATTACGGAAAAAATCTTCACTTTGTCGATTTTCCGCTTTTAAAATTTTCGTAAAGATGGAATTCTGTCCTTCGGTGAAAATTTTCTCTTTCCCCATCGCCACCAACCCCAAAAAATTTCTGTTCAGTTGTGCATCGATCTCAAGAATTACTTAAATGATAACGGAAATAGAGGAAGTCCTCAAATTCACGGAAGAACTCCTGCCTGAAGATTACGGGGAATTTTTCGCGCAATCAAACTTCCGATCTCGTAAATTGTTGCCTACTGTTTTAAGCCAAAACACAAACATTTATGCAATAAAATGATATTTAGCAACAATATTAAACAGAGGCAACATCGCGAGAGAAAAAAATTTGATTATGGAAAAATTTTTCAGTTTATTTTACTTCTGTTTTTCAAAAGCTTTGAGACACGAAATACTGTCCCCAGGTGGGAAAATAAAATAATCCCCTTAAAAAATTATCTTTGGTTTTGCATCAATCTCAAGAATAATCCAAATGATGATGAAAAAACAAAACAAAACAAAAAACGGCAATCCACGGAAGAATCTCATGTATGTGCTTTTTGGGGCAGCTTTCCAATCTCCCCCTGGGCCTCACATTCACTTTGGAGAAAAGAATGATTGGCTCAGTGATATACACTGAGTGGCCACTTTATTATGACTACCTGACAGTTTTAAGCAAATGAGCGATGGCTGCACGCTGTTGCCGCCAGAGGGCGAGACTAGTATAAAATGGGAAAGCTTAGCGCTTGCGACAGTAGTAGAAGTGATTTTTGGGTGACGAGATGGGTAAAAAATGTGATTTGACGGACTTCCAACATGGGATGATTGTAGGAGCTGGGAGCCATGGAGCGAGTATCACCGAAACCGCCGCATTCGTGAAATGCTCCAGAGCAGCTGTTGTTAAAGTGTTTAAAGACTGGACTGTCAGCCAAAAAACTGGGTCTCTACGTGCAACGTGTGGTCATCATCGACTAGTGACTGCTCGGGCGAAACGGAGAGTGTCTAGACTGGTAACAGACAACAGAAGGGTAACAGTGCAGCAAATTACAGACCATCTTAATCAACGATCCCCTCAAATGATCTCTGCACACACTGTTCGCCGTACACTGCATCGGATGGGATATGGCAGCCGAAGGCCTGTTCGAACACCTTTGCTGTCTGCAGTTAACAAGAGAAAATGTCTCCAGTTCGCGCAGGAGCACAAGGATTGGACAGTCGATAACTGGAAACAAATTATGTGGTCCGATGAATCACGTTTTCAGTTGCACCATGCCGATGGCCGAGTGAGAATTTGGCGAAAACAGCACGAAAGCACGGACCCCAAATGCATTGCTACAACCCTTCAAGCTGGTGGAGGCAACGTTATGGTTTGGGGAATGTTTTCCTGGCATGCTTTGGGCCCCTTAATTTGGGTTGATCAACGTCTGACTGGCACATCATATCTAAGTATCATTGCGGATCAAGTGCATCCTGTCATGTTGATGGTTTATCTCAATGGCAATGGCTACTTTCAACAAGATAATGCGTCCTGCCCTAGTGCTCGCATTGTACAGGATTGGTTTCAGGAACATGCCGTTGAGTTTACTTTGCTTAGGTGGCCCCCACAATCTCCAGATCTCAGCCCCATTGAGAATTTGTGGGATGAAGTTGAACGAGCCATCAGACAGCTGGATCCACAACCCTGCAACCTCACACTCATGGAAAGTGCTATTTCATCAATCATGGTCTCAGATTTCACAAACCACCTATCAACATCTCGTGGAGTCCATGCCACGAAGAATCGACACAGTATTAAAGGCAAAAGGTGGCCCAACAAAGTACTGAGGGGGTGGTCATAATAAAGTGGCCACTCAGTGTATAATTAAGACAACCAGCCTGGAGTCGGTGCAAAATGAATAAACATTTGTTTAAATGACTTTTGTATGAATGAACTCTCAAGAATGAATTATTAGGTGTAGAAATTAATTTGCAGTCTTTTTTCTGCAAAGTCAGGGTTTATTTTGTAATAATTAACTTTCATTTTAACATGCAAAATAATCTCCATTGGCATCTATACACTTCTGCCAATGATTGGGCAGCTGGTGAACCCCATTCGGGTAAAAGGGCAGGAGTTTGGAGTTGATGACTGTATAAGGTTAAAAAGATGTGGAAGTAGTTTAACAGCAATCCTGTAGCCATAAGACTTGAAAATGGAGCAAACTTTGTGAGTGAAGGCCAGGCTTAAGGGCAAAGTGCCAACAAACTGATGAGTGGTGGAAAGTTCAGGCAGTAAACTAGTAGATCTATTCTGTGATTCAAATTTCTTAATTAGCCTATGTACTAAGAGGGAAGGAAGGCCACTGCTAATGTTTATGATGTTTTGATATTCATTTTGAAGAGCAGAAGGGCTGTTGCAAATAAGGTTAGCTTTGTGGATGTATGCCTTTATAGCAGCCAATTTGTATTTACCAAAGGTGCAGGAATGGTAAGGGATGATATTATAGGTGGCAGAAGGTTTCCTCTAAACAGAGAGACCAAGTGAGAAGTCTGGGTTGATGCTGATGTTAACATCCAGAAAACTAATATTGTTGTCAAACTGTTCTTGACACAAGAATCTTATGCGAGGGAATTTGGAAGTTATAGAACAGTGCTTTTCAACTGGTGGTACACGACATCGTCCTAGACAAGATAATACCATTACACTTTTCTCAGCTTTTTGAATGTGCAATGCAGTCAAATGCATGGGTCATCATGTACTATTCATTGGATTGGAAATACTTGCCGTGAACTTGTTTCCACATTTTCCATGGAGGAGCTGAAAGGCTTTCAACCCATGACTCATCATTCCCTGTTGCGCTCAAAATAGCCGGAGAACATATAAGAAAAGGAAGCAAACTTCAAGGTCAAAGTGTCTATTCTGGGCTGATACGTCGGCTCTACCCTTACCCTTCACCGATCACGACATGTCACCAAGTTCCTCCTCGCCGTCTGGCTTCTCAATGTATCACTTTATTGAACTAAATTCTGTTGTTGACACTGAAGATATTAAAACTGCCATCAAAAATCACTTAGAAAAATTGCATGCCGAGTTTGCTGTGTATTTTCCATTCGTGTCAAGAGGATGTGATATTGGAATTCGTTGGGTTGCATCGTCCTTCATTATGGACAATGACGTGAACTCTGACCTTTCCTCTCAAGACCAAGAAGCACTTCTGGAATTGACATCAGACTGCAATTTGAAGGAACTTTTTAATGAAAACACACTGACCGAGTTCTGGAGCCAAGTTGCAAAACTGTACCCGTAAGGGGGGGATAGCAATCATAGCGTTACTGACATCTGGTTCCATATATTTGTGCGAGAAGATGTTTTCTTCATTGACGTGAATAAAAACTAAGGAAAGGAATTGTCTTCAGCTGGAATCTGACTTAATTCTATCAGGAAGCACTCTCCAGCCACGAGTGCAAAGACTAATGTCAGGGAAACAGGCACAAGTTTCTCATTAAAAGTGTGGTAAGTAGGCGTACTTTATAACTTTTTTCCTTTTTGGTCATCAAGTTTTTGACACCTTGCTAAGCCACTGCCCACTGGTGGTACTCGAATATTTTCATGTCCTAAAACTGGTACAATCTGTGAAAAGCACTGTTATAGAGGACATAAGTTCAAACAGAGTGTTTCTGGTGTGGCCAAATGATGAAGATATCATCAACGTACCGTAACCAAATGGAGGATTTTAAGGGGAATGGGGCAACGATTAATTTTTCAATATTCTGCAAATAAATTTCAGCAAGTACGTGGGAAAGAGGAGAGCCCATAGGTACACCTTGTTTTTGTTAGCATGCCTGCGAACCTGAGAAAATTCAAATGTGTAAAATTGTGCATGAATGACATTACTAACGATTTTTTTTAACTATGCGCAAACAACATTTTTAATGAATTTGGCTATGAACAAGTAAAAATAAATGTAAATATTTGTACATTTCATAATTTTAAGATGTTTATAATAGGGCTGGAGAAATAAGCTCCAGATCTAGGAGCCAGCTCTAAAATTTAGGAGCCAGGTGAAACGAAAGCAAATTTCAAAGTATCGTGCACAAACGAAATGCATGGTATAAGTGTTTTAAGCACTGACTAATTACCCAAACTACTTACTGCTAAATGAAATTCAAATTTGGTCCATAAATCTCAGGGTTCCTATAGTTTTGATGAAAATCTAAACATAAAAAAAGAATGTAAAAAAAAACAACTTTTAACCTCATCAATCTGAGATGAAACTATTTGGAAGAAAATAATAGCTAAAAAAATTGCGACCGTCAGCTTCCGGAGTACCACGTACTACGGCTTTCGAAACGAAGCAGGGGGCGTTAAAAATAGTGGTTTTAGAAAAAAAAATCCGAGATAAAGCCATCTGGAAGTAAAAAAGGTAAAATAAAATAAAATGCGACCGCCAACTTCCGAAATGCCGCATGGCCGCAGAAACAGAAGGAATGTTGTAAACGCTTAACAAATATGGATTTTGTAAAAAAAAATTTTTAAAGAAACCAGCAACAATGTAACTGAAATGAAGCTACCTGAAAGGCAAAAATCGAAAAAACTGCGATTAACTTCCGGAATGTCTCGTAATGCGACCGTGAAAAACGGAAGATAAAAATGTGTAAAAATATGGTATAAAAAAAATAAAGAGGAATAACAACAACAAAAAAGACACCTTATCAATCTAACTGAATATTGAAGAGAAGCTATCTGGAAGCAAAAGGGAAAAAAAAGTTGTGACGTCAACTTACGGAAAGCCGACGGCCACGGAAACAGATAACGCTCTAAAAATATGGCGTGGTTCTCGTAAAAAAAAAAAAAAAAAAAAGAAGAAATCGCCTTAATGTAACTTTCAGTTAGATTAAAATTTAGACCTCCATGCAAAAAAAAAAAAAAAAAAAAAAGAGGAATTGCGACTATTAGCTTCCGAATCGACTATTAGCTTCCGAAATGTTTTTATGCCCTTTTAACCACCACGCACATCAAACATGCATGGTGTGTTAAAAGTACATAAAAATATCGCTTCCGAGATTCAAAACCCAATAAAAGCAATTATATCTCATCAAGCTGAAGTTACCTGTTTGAAAAATATGGAAGAGTGAAAGCTAAAATAAAATGAGGAGCAGGGGACATCTATCGATTATAGTTGTCTGCGTGATCTATCGATTACAGCTTTACATCATGGAGCCAATGTTAAAAAAGTGTGAAAATTTCCCTTCCTTTGTCTTAAAATTTAAAGAAATCTTAAAAACTATTAATGTTAAGAAAATAGAAAAACAGTCTGCACCTTTCCGAGAATCTGAAATGCCGTTACCGCGCCACGCTGTTTCCGCTCCCGGGCGATGGCTCCGTCTTGGGCCGGCAGCTAAACTAAAGCGTGCACGGTCTTCGACGCTTCCGCGATCTAACAGATGGGTCACGAGACTTGGAGTGTTTTATCACATATCTCTGCTTGAAACACACGGTTCAGGATAAAAAAGCTGACGGAATTTATAAATGCGATCAAAACAGAAAATTTCAGAGTTTGATTTTATTAAATTACAATTTGTTTCCATGAACTCAAAGTACTGCAAATTACGAAATTTGAAGTAAAAAAAAGTTGGGCTCCAGAACCAAATTTCTAGGCGCCCTGTAATTTTCCAGCCCTGGTTTATAATATAAGCAAATTATATCACATTTTGATACTATACTCAACGTTTTTCGTCATCCGTAGCGGACCGACAATTTCCATAGCATACTCGACGTTTGTTTTCCGTCGTCCGCAGTGGACCAACGATTTCCATAGCATACTCAATGCTTTCCGTCGTTGTTTCCATGAACTCAAAGTACTGCAAATTACAAAATTTGAAGTAAAAAAAGTTGGGCACCAGAACCAAATTTCTAGGCACCCTGTAATTTTCCAGCCCTGGTTTATAATACACTGCTGGACAATTGCTAAGGACGGATCATAAACGGCTATATAGCGCATTAAAATGTAAGTGTGGTTGGATGCCAAGTGAAATAAAATTATGTCAGAATGCCAGGACATTACAAGAAAGACAATTTATTGTGCTCTGAAATCCAGAAGGCTTTGGAACGTGTTCATGGGACAAACAGGCCATTTTGTGCAGAATACGTAAACGTGAAAAAAATGCAATTACCTTCCGCAGGCGTTCCGGCGTAAGATGTCAATACGGGATATGGCCACCATGGAGGGCGATGCAAGATTCCACACGTAGTGTCATGCTTTGCACAACATTATCAAGCAGCTGTTGGGGTAATTTATCCCATTCCTCTGTCAGTGCACGGATGAGGGTGTCCTTGTTTATTGGAGGGCATTGGCGACCAGCAAGACTCCTCCCCAAAGCATCCCACACATTTTCAATGGGATTCAGATCTGGAGAATTTGCTGGCCATACGAGGCGTTGAATATCCTCGCTCTCAAGACACTCCTGGACAGCGACTGTTCGATGACATGTTGCGTTGTCGTCCATGAAAATGAATCTATCATGAAAGCACCACGGAACATGCGAACATGAGGTAGCAGAACATCATTAATGTATCGTTGGCCAGTCATAGTCCCAGTTGGAAGCACATAGAGGGACGTACGGCCATTGATCATGATGCCAGCCCATACCATGACACTACATGTTGGATATCGGTCCCTTTCCTGTATGTTTGCTGGACAATATGCAGTACTTCTATCACGCCAGATCAGTTGTCGTCGACAATCAGACGATAGACTGTATCTACTCTCATCTGAGAAGAGGACAGCAGACCAGTCGTAATCAGTCCAATTGCGAAGTTGATGGCACCATTGCAAACGGGCGGTACGGTGACGTCTGGACAATGGGACGCACACAACAGGACGGCGGGCGTATAGTCCTCCTTCATGCAAACGTCTGGCGACAGTTTTTCGGGAGATCCGCTTGCCAGTAGCAGCCATAAACTGATTTGCTACCTCACTAGCTGTGCTGCGCCGGTGTCTTTTTGTTGATAGCACTATGTACCGATCTTGTGCAGGTGTCGTACTACAAACACGACCTCCCCTGTGACGTTTGCTACACTCTCCATTTGTTTGAAATGATTTCCAAAGCCTTGAAACAACACTGTGGCTGACGTCGAACTCCCTGGCAACATCTGTTATTTTTCGCCCTTCTTCAATCTTGCCAATAATACGGCCACGCGTAAAATCATCTAGGTGATGTCGGGAAGACATACTGAAAATTGCAAGTTCGTCAATTGATTCTTTCCCTTTCAACTTTGCGTTTGAACAACAACGGTCAATACGCGTCAAATCCTTTATATCTCTTATCAGCGCTGTGTCGTCACGAACAAGATCGGCAATCCAAAATTTGCATACGCACAACGCGTCTTACTGTATCCCGCACTTATGCTAATTTTCACATTTTCCTGCCTTCCATTTTATGGTTGCTATCGTTGCTATTGTCATCCGTCCTTAGCAATTGTCCGGCAGTGTATAAGCAAATTATATCACATTTTGATACTATACTCAACGTTTTTCGTCATCCGTAGCGGACCGACAATTTCCATAGCATACTCGACGTTTGTTTTCTGTCGTCCACAGTGGACCAACGATTTCCATAGCATACTCAATGCTTTCCGTCGTCCGTAGCGGACCTACGATTATCATATCATTCTGGATATTTTCCATCCTCCGTAGCGGACCTACTATTTCCATAGCATACTCAACGTTTCTCATCGTCCATAACGGACCAACGATTATCATAGCATACTCGACGCTTTCCGTCACCCGTAGCGGACCGACGATTTCCATAGCATACTTGATGTTTTCCGTCGTCAGTAGAGGACCGACTATTTCCATAGTAACTACGTAAAATCCACAGTAGCTGGAGTCTCCGAATCTTTCTTCCCACCGCATGATCTTTATTCAGCATCAAGCATAACAGTGTGCCCGGAGAATTTACTGTGCTGAAGTCCCGACGATGACGACTGGGCACGGGTGTTCTGGGGCACAAGGGGGCAAAATTCCCATCTCTGTTACATATTTTATTTATAGGGATATTTTTAACAAAAAATACAGAAAATTTTTAAAATTCGGAAGAAAATTTCTTCCGGCCGGAAAACCGGAAGACTATAAAAAAAGACAGAAAACTTTCGTAAATTCCAGAAGAATTGACAGGTATGATTTAACTGAAACATTAACAAATATTTCGCAAGGAAGATTTCAAGAACATTTTTTTTTAAATATACGGAAATGCGTAAAGAAAAGCGATCTATGCGTAAAATCGTAAAGAACAGTTAAAATGCGTAAACTTTACATGTGATGCGTAAAAGTTGGCAGGTATGTGTTAGTAATAGATAACACTTGTACAAAACAGGAATACTTATCCAATAAATCAAAGCAGTCATAAAGATCTTTGACGAGTCTCCCAGGAAGTTTTTGGTGCTCCATTAGTATTTTGACCATGAGCTCTTGTAATTTTTACGTAACTTATGCGTGATATGTCGACATCGAGAATTATTCTATTATTTTTCCTAGCACTGGCTCTCTGCCTTCCCTGGAACCAATTAGGTAAATGTGTAGTTTTGCGTCCTAAATTATTTTGTCCGCAAATGTTGAAGGATTTCGAAAAAGTGAGATGTACAGATTTTAAAGTATGTAATTTCATGGCAAATGGTGAAAAAAATTCATATGTAAAATGCATTTTAAACATTTTTACTGTAAAACTTACCTCCAAGTACGACGACTTGAACACCACTGCTGCAGGCCTAACACAACGCGAAGGCGACCATGTCAAGCTTGGTTCCGCTGAAACGAAGGTCTCGTTCTGGCGGCCACTTCACTGGTGGAAGAGTACAAGAGGAACTGGGAACGTTCTTGCCAAGAAAGTGTTCCAATTTGTAGTGCTACCTGACAAAAAATAGTTCTTCATTTCTGTCGCAATTTTTCAAAACATGTGGTGACAATTGCTTTGTTCTTATGCATATGATTCCCTGACATGAATAGAAAGTACGCAGATGCCTTTCTTTCTTCTACAAAAGCGTTAACGTAGATGTCACATTCTCTCCAACGGAAGTTTATGTGGCATCGGAAAATGAAAGTTTTGCTCCTGCTACTGATGGCGCGGCTCGTAGTTCATTCAAATTGGATTACATAAAAAAATACCTCGAAGAAGTGATTTCATACATTGGGCGTCAAAGAATCACACACGGAAAAAACAAGAAATTGTCAGATTGTGATATGAAAAACGGACAGAAATGGTGAGCTATTTTCTGTAGCATAGCACTACAAAATTGAACACTCTGCTGCCAAGAATGTTCCTCCTGTCTCTTGTGCTCTTCCGCCAGCAAAATGGCCACCGGAATGAGACCAACGTTTCAGCGGAGCAAAGCTTGATGTCATCGCTGCAGCTTCTGTTCACAGTGTGGTACTTACATGTAAATATTACGGTAAAAAATCGTTAAAATGCATTATAAAGATGACATGTTTTTACCATGAAATTCCATACTTTAAAATCTGTACATCATACTTTTTGAAATCCTTCAACATTTGCAGCAAAATTATTTAAGATGCTAAACTACACATTTATCCTTATCCCTAAATATTTGGGACATGTGACTGCTTATAGCTCATCGAGTTGGTAACAGTGGTCATTAATCCACCCCCTCTCCTCCCAAAAAACTGAAATTTTCTGTGAACACACAGGAAGTCACAGCACTGATTGGCGATATTGTCTTTTCCAAAAGCATTTGCTATTTATCCTGGGCAAAAAACTTTCCAGTTCTACACATACATTCATACACTAAAGTTACCAAACACCTAGAAGAGAAACAAAACATAGCATTTATTGACGTACATTAGTACGGTGTTTCTCCACCTTTGGCTTTAATGCGTGCACTGACCCTTCGCGACACGCTTGCAACAAGTTTTTGGAACACAGCGATAGGTATGCACTTTCATTCAGTATGTAACGCTGCCGCTGTTGCTTAGTAGTAGGCCTTGGCTCCAAACTTCTTGTGCGGGGCTCTAATTCATCCCATAGGTACTCTATGAGATTAAGATCAGGGCTCTGTGCTGGCCAGTCCACACAAGACACGGAATTATCGTCAAACCACACCATAACAGTCCTTGCTTTATGGCTCACTGCATTATCCTGCCGGTACCTACAAGGCTTGGTTCCATAATATTGCCATAGAGTTGGTAGGGCATAATTGTCTAGAATATGGAGGTAGACATGCTGGTTAACAGGTTTGTCCACGATAACCAACGGGCTGAGACCATACCACGAAAAACAACCCTACACGAGTACACTGCAAACTCCAAACTTGCCAGTAGGAATAGTACACTGTGGTAAATAGCGTTCCTCCGGCTGCCGCCATATTCACACACCGCCATCAGACTGATGGATCGTGTATCTGGGTTCAACAGTCCATAGGACCCGTTTCCATTGACCTACGGTCCACGATAAATGTTCTTTACACTATGCTAAATGACGAGTAGCATTCCGAGTGGAGATGAAAGGCTTATGAGCAGTCGCACGGCTTCAGTAACCCATGGAATGAAGTTCTCTGCGAATGGTACATGCACATACCGAGGTTCCAGCATTTTTACTTACCTGTACACTGAGATCTTGTGCAGTACTACGTCGACTAGCTGTAACGACTCTCCTGAGGCTTTGACGTCTTCTATCACTGATTTCCTTTGGTCTGTTGATATGTTTTGCTGCTTCAGGCACACCATGTGTTTTCCACTTATTCAGTACATCCAAAACAGTTGACTTGGGTATGTTTAAATGGCTCTCGGTTTCTCTTATGGACAACCCACTAATATAACACCCAACAATCTTTCCTTTTTCAAAGTCAGTTCTCTCCCATGGCAACATTTTCACTCAACCTCACAGTGCAATATGATCGCGGTCAGCTGCAGGCTTGTTTTTAAATTGTTTGTAGCTGTATTGTGCATCTTAACAACGCAGCGGATCCGTTCATTTGCTTTTGAAGGGGTGTCCGGTGACTTTTGTCAATATAGTGTACTTTGGTGTGTTCTTTGATGAATTAACAATTATTTTATATTCTTAAAAGATATGAAATACATATGATTGCAGTTCAGTACTTATAAAACTTATATTCATATAATGTAATGTAAGCATGCAAAGTTTATTTTGATAGATGCAGTGGCATTTCCATAGAAATAGTTGTTTTATTTAGAGTTTCATGTGGCTTTAACGAAGCACTTTGACATATCCAGACCTAGTCCTTAAAAAAAAAAAAAAAAGATGAAAATCTTTCATTTGAATCATCACAATTTCAGTTCAAGCCTCTGGTATGTGCTCAACATGTAAACGTTCCACAATACAACTGCTGCAAAACCAGTCTTGAAGTCTACAATTTCAAGAATGTCTCAAAATTCTTCAGATTCCCCACATCTTTAGAAATCTTATCAGAATCGAACTTCGAACTGTACTGACGTATCTCGAAGAGGTCCATAAGGCTGGGCCAATGCTGCTAGAATTACCGAAATCAACCTAGAAAACTCTGAATTTCTCAGGTTACCTTCTAAATCGAAAGTGAAAGAAAATTTGCAGTGCGTGGAAACTGTTTCATACCACTATCACCCATGTATGTCGCCGAACGAAATTACTAATTTATCTGATCCCAGCGATATAAAACGTTAGTATATGTACGCCACAGTCAAAATGACTAACAGCGCCTATCAAAATATAATAATTGGACATCAATCATTAATAATGCATGAAATACCTTCACTTTCTTTCCATCCACAGTCAATGTTTTCATAGCAAAATCAACACCAATGGTATTACTGTATCGCTCCACATATACACCGGAACGAAATCTATGAACGACACAAGTTTTTCCAACACCACAATCACCTATCAACACTATTTTAAACAGAAAATCATACGTATCATCATCACTATTCATTTTAAATCTGAAAGGAAGTTAGAGTAAACGCGCCTAGCATGCTAAACAAACAATTCGCAGCTTCTGCTAAACGCTGTCAAAACCACGGCACCGGCTGCTTATCAGCATGCATGTAATAACTGATGTAGAGATGAGATACTCCCATTGGTGGTTAGCTGTAAGAGAAATTAGCAGCACCACCAAGTGCACAACAATCGAACTAACTACCGAAGGAAGTTATATTACTGGAAACACCACTGGCTCTGCCGCCATAGGTCACAGATAATCTGGGGTGTAACGTCCCAAGCAGGCAAAACGAACTAAATTATACCGTTGATAAAAGCTTGTGTACAACTGATAAAGCTTATTGAATCACTCATTTTATCTGTTTATAAGCATAGAAGCTTTTGTTCCATTAGTTTTCAAGCAGCTTTTTCTGCGTCTGCGTCGTCCTGTAAGGTCAGGTGATGCGTAACATCACATCCTCTCCTTGACAAATATCAACCCCGCCTTCTCGTGGTGCATCCTGTTCCCACTAAAGGGGCTCTGACGATCGCCAATTGTGGCATAACTATACCATCGGGATTAGAGGAAATGCTATCCCACACTCACCAACCCGCTTGGCCAGCGTGGTGAATTATGGCCAAACCCTCCAAAATGACTCCACAACTTAAATCTTGGCCCTCAGTCTCTGGCAGCTGGAATGTACCTGGCTATAGCGTCTAGAAGGTAAAGTGTGCCGAGCGCCTAGCATGCGTAATGATTGGCGTGGATACCGAAATTTGTCTCCTTCGTAGATGGCGCTGCGATCGCCTTCCCTTCCCTCTTTCTTAATGTGAGCGAAGCGGGAAACTAAATTCGTGTTGCTTACAGTGAAAAGAGCGGCGATTTAGACGAAGACGTGTTATGTTTTAGAAGGAATGTGGATTACCTAAATATTGTATATAAGTTATACTTAGTTCATTATGCGGAAGAGAAATAACCATTGTTTTGTGCCAGGTTGCAATACTCAGTACAAAAACAGTAAGCTGTCGCTTTTTGGAATACCCAAAAATGATAAACTTTTACAGCAATGGCAAAAATTGATTCCCCGTGCAGATAAAAACTTAGACAAATGTAGTGCTGTATGTGAACTGCACTTTGATGAGAGATTTGTGGTTCGAAATTTTGTGCATAAAATAAACGAGGAGACTGTGTTAATACCCAGAGATCGGCCCATCTTGACACCAGATGCAATTCCAACAATATTTCCAAACCTTCCCCATTATTTATCAAAACCTCTGGCAAAAAAGAGGAAAGTTAGGGAAACCGATGATAAGCCTGATGGTAATTTAAATAGCTTGGAATTTACTTCCCATAGAGTTACACTGAACTGCCTTCTGAATATCAACCTTCCTTCAGAATTTTGGGGTAAGCAAATACCTGCTAATAATTCAAAGTGCATAATTTTCCATTTTCATTCATTCAAATGTGAATTGTCAAATTCATTGACAACTGAAAAACTGGTTGTTGTAACCGAAAGTGAACCAGAGTTTACCTGTGAAGTGTATTTACGTGGATTAAAAATGAACACAGTTTCTAATATTACTTCTAAAGATGAATTAGAATCCATTATTCGAGACACTGATAGGCTAGCAATATGTCATGGTGCAGGCTCCATTTCAGAATTTGAAAATAACAGGAAGTACCTTGAAAGTGGAGTTATTTTTGAGAATAATTTGTACAGCAAAAAATGTGTAAGGAAAGGAACAACAGCGACTTGCCTCAAATGTAAGTATCTGCGGCGCTTACTTTTGCACAAAATAGCTTATCATAGAAAAAAGGCTACATTTAAAAATAAGTATCAGAATAAAGTTCGGAAAATCAACAGGTTGAAGAAACGAGTTATTTCGCTCTCTGATTACATAAAAAAATATTTCTCGCTGGCTCTTTCTTCTAGAAATATGTCCATCCCATTGCAATTTCAGGGATTCTGATCATTGCTGTCTTCCATCCTTGTAATTTTCCCGATCCACGAGTTCCTCTTTGTATCTTTCCTGTTCCTGGTTACATCAAACATGCATCTCTCAATCCTTTTTTTCTGTTGTCTGCAACCTCGGTATATCTGTTTTAGTTGAGGTCCATGTCTCTGCTCTATGCGTAACAACTGAAAGGATGCACTGATTAATGAGCGTCATGTTAGGATCGTTAGCATCATGTTAAGATCGTTAGGATAAGGGTCCTGCATGGAATGCATGTGGAACTAATTTCTTTGACGTGCAATGGTGTATGCGTGGGTGATGATCAAATGATCATATGTAGAGGATTTTAGGGAGTGTCTGACCCCAGTCTTAAACAACCCTTAGAAATAGGAAACTAGGAGATTTAGGCTAGAGCGCCCAATACGAAGTGACACAGAAGCGAAGTAGGAAGGGAGAGGAAGACGCCCTTATTTATTACCAGCAGTACCGGTGTATGCTGTATGCATGGGTACCTCTCCACAAGGTAAACAATGAGGAAATATACACGAAAATACTGGATAGCACTATGATTCCGAAGTTCACATTAAAATGATTTGTGACTACAAAATATGCCAAACACTTTTCTTTTAAGAAATAATGCATCAAACCAAGTTTTATACGCCGATTATTTTCTTCATAAATATGGCCACTCCTTGATATCTGTTCCCTAATTCAGGTATCGGTTATCTCTAGAATTTCCCTATCAGTTGCTAAATATTAAAACTAAATATTAATTTCTACGAGTACATATATAAATTATTATTAAAGGGACAGCATCAGCAGGTTCAGTAACTTAGCTTTCGAAGTGATATCTACAAAATTTGAATGCAGGCCCTAAATCTCAGCTTACCACTAGCCGCTACTGAGTGATATATTTAAATTTTCCAAACAGCACGACTTTACTTGGCACATCCACGCCATTTGTTATAGTTTTAGTAGGCATTCTTCGAGGAGGTTGCATATCAATTTAAATCATGTAGAATTCTATTGTAAATTAAATTGACGACGACGCTGCACTCTATGGCAGACTTAAGACATTTCACTGAACCGTAAAAGGTGTTTCCATAATCGCACACTTAAGAAAATCGTACACTTACATCCTAATTCAACCTCCGTTGTTTGGGTTACATGCACATCGCTACACACATTCTCTGACACAGACACCGTCTGCAGCGCCGCGATGCGGCGTGGGACATATTTCGAACGCAGTTTTTGAGTTCGCACGGCACACTTCCCCTTTTAGACGCTATAACCTGGCCAAGGCAGCGGCCAGTGCGACATGAAGGCAGAGGGTGCTAAGAATCCCCGACTAGGCTGCCATCTGATGCTGACTTTGGCTACGTATAATGAACGCTCCCTATCTTCTGATTCAAGGCTTCTTAAATTGGAAGAGGAACTACAAAGGATGAACTGGGATATCGTCAGGCTAAGTGAGGTAAGGAGAAAAGAAGAAGATCTCATTGATCTGAAAAGTGGACATCTCTAAAACTATCGTGGGACAGATACTGGCAGAACTAGTGGTGTTGGATTTATAATAAACAAGAAACTGAAGGATAAAGTTGTAGAAGTTGAAAGTTCCTCTGACAGAGCTGCACGACTCGTTATCCAACTCTCGGGAAGATACCAGGCTCAGATTATTCAAACTTATGCACCCATCACAAGTCATTCTGAAGAACAAATTGAAGAATTTTATGAGGAAATTCGTCATCTAAATAATAAAGGTAAGCAGCACTTGAAGATAATTATGGGATATTTCAATGCAAAAATAGGGCAACGGCAACGGAATGAAACTTCAGTAGGTAAATTCGGTCACGGCAACAGAAACCAGCATGGAAATACTCTCGTAGAGTTTGCAGAAGCAGAAGGGTTTTTCATCATGAACTCCTTTTTCAAGAAAAAGCCGCACAGGAAATGGACATGAAGACATCCAAATGGCACGACAAGTGAAATTGATTTTATTATGTGTAACAAAAAATTCGTCACAGAAAACTGCAGTGTGCTAAAAAAGTTCAACACAGGTAGTGACCATAGATTGGTGAGATGCAAGATGCACCTCAACACTAAACTTGAACGTGGCAAGCTCGTAAGACAAACAAAATGTATTGACATAACCAACCTTAAAAATCACCATAATACCTTCAAGTAGGAACTGAAGAACAGATTCTCTGCTTTAGAAGGCCTAACATCGGAAGAAGTGGATATTTCTGAAGTTAACAGAAAAGTAACCAAAGCTCTTATGGAAACAGCAACAAAATTAGCTGGGTCTAAGAACAAATTTCATGTGAACAAATTATCAGGAAAAACAAAAAATTTTGATGCAAAAAAGAAGAGAGATGAGGACAACTAAAGAAGATGGGACTTCCAAAGTGGAATACATAGAGCTATGCAAGACAGTACTTGAAAGTATCACTGAAGACGTAAGGAAATTCAACTGTGAACTAGTAAGGAAAGCAACTGAAAACAACCAAAGCCTAAAGATAGCAAAGGGCCATACATCTCAGTAAGAGAAGAAAACAGATTATGGCACTGAGAAAAGAAGATGGTTCTGTAACAAGAAATAGAGGCGAAATTTTGACAAGAGTGAAAGATTTCTATTCCAAGTTATATGAAAGGGATGATGCATGTACTCCAGACATCATGGAAGGTACCAGTACCAGGGTTCTTCCAGTCCTCCCAGCAGACATGCAATCAAGAACATGAAGCTGGGAAAAGCTCCAGGAGAAGATGGAATTACTGTAGACATCATACAAGAATCAAGTGGAGAAATCGAAACAGTACTCGCCCAAATTTTAACTCGATGCCTTAATGAAGGGAAGATTCCTGAGGATTGGAACAACACTGTAATGATACTGCTACATTAAAAAAGGTGACATTGAGGATCTCAGGAACTACAGACCTATAAAATCTTCACTAAAGTTCTTTAAGGTTTATAAAATCTTCACTAAAGTTCTTTCATACCGTTTGAAGGTAACACTGGACATGTCTTAACCGAGAGAACAAGCTGGATTCAGGAGTGGCTACAAGCACAATAGATCATATCCACGTACTGAGAGAACTAATTGAAAGAGCGAGGGAATATGAACTTCCATTGTGCATGGCTTTTATCGATTATGAAAAAGCCTTTGATTCGGTGAAACCATCAGCAGTTACAATGGCTCTGAAATCCTGCGGTATTGAAGATGCATACATTAATATTATTAATAACATCTATGAAAAATGCAAGTGCAAAGATTCGGCTGTTTGAAAATACAACACACATAAAAATTGGAAAGGGAGTGAGGCAAGGTGACACCATATCTCCGAAGCTCTTTAACGCCACATTGGAAAATGTCTTTCAATCACTGAACTGGGAAAACAAATCGATAAAGATTAATGGAGATTATCTAACCCACCTTCGTTTTGCTGATGACGTAGTCATTTTTGCAACTACCCCATCAGAGCTGCAGAGTATGATCCAGGAACTTGCGGACAAGAGTAAAGAAGTGGGATTAAAAATGAACTTTCAGAAGACAAAAGTGATGTTCAATGCTTTTACAAGAAATGAAGATTTATGGATTGATGGAGAAAAGCTGGAGATAACAGACACTTACGTTTATCTTGGACAGCAGATATCAAGTGAAGGTCACATTGATGAAGAAATTAATCGGCGTACAAAACTTGCCTGGAGAGCTTTTGGAAGAAACAGCATAATTTTCAAGAGCAATATGCCATTATGTCTTGAAAGAAAAGTGTTTGATCAATGCATCCTTCCAGTGCTTACGTATGGTGCAGACACGTGGACCTTAACTAAAAGAGACATACAAAGGCTGGAAACAACTCAAAGCAGTATGGAGAGGTGCATGCTTGGTGTAACCAGTGGAGATAAGAAGAGGAACTCGTGGATCCGAAAAATGACAAGAATGGAAGACATCATGATCAGAGCTAAATCCCTGAAATGGCAATCTGCTGAACATACTGCCAGAAGGACAGACCATCGATGGACAGCCGAATTTTTAGATTGGATTCCAAGGGACAAGAAAAGACCCAGAAGAAGACCACATGGGAGATGGGTGGATGAAATTCGTAAGTATGCGGGAGTGACATGGAGGAGACTGGCACAAGACAAACCGTTGTGGAGTAAACTTGGGGAGACCTTCCTCCAGCAGTAGATTGATAATGGTTGACAATGATGATGATGATGATACACCGGAACGAAATCTATGAACGACACAAGTTTTTCCAACACCACAATCACCTATCAACACTATTTTAAACAGAAAATCATACGTATTATCATCATTATTCATTTTGAATCTGAAAGGAAGTTAGAGTAAACGCGCCTAGCATGCTAAACAAACAATTCGCAGCTTCTGCTAAACGCTGTCAAAACCACGGCACCGGCTGCTTATCAGCATGCATGTAATAACTGATGTAGAGATGAGATACTCCCATTGGTGGTTATCTGTAAGAGAAATTAGCAGCACCACCAAGTGCACAACAATCGTCGAACTAACTACCTAAGGAAGTTATATTACTGGAAACACTACTGGCTCTGCCGCCATAGGTCACAGATAATCTGGGGTGTAACGTCCCAAGCAGGCAAAAACGAACTAAATTGTACCGTTGATAAAAGAATAAGCTTGTGTATAATTGATAAAGGTTATTGAATTACTCATTTTATCTGTTTATAAGCATAGAAGCTTTTGTTCCATTGGTTTCAAAGCAGTTTCTTTTCTGTGGCTGCGTCGTCCTGCTCATGCATCATTTGCACCACGGACGGTGCCTTATGGCGGTCAATGCTGCGTGGATAGGAGTGGCGTCTCCAGTAATATAACCTCTTTGGTCCTGCCATGGCTTTCTGCGATTAATAGTATAATCCGATTAATCGCAGAAAGCCTTGGTCCTACTAAGCACGCATTATACGGTCTTTTGCTGCATTCCTTTGGACTTTATGCTTTACTGAAGTCTGCAGCCCACCATCCGAAGTTATCTGATGAACATGTAGGACAAAATCATTGTAATCGCGGCTGTCAGGTAACTTTGAAGAATTGCCTTCTTTATTTTTCGGGTTTAACGACATCAATGAGCAACTCTTAAAGGTACAAAAAATCGCCCGCACCCACTGTGTCCGTCACTAATTTAAGGCCACTGGTTCCAGAGAAGGGAAAGCACCAGTGTCCTAAGATAAACAACTTACCCATATCTCACTCAGAATTCGAACCTGGACATATCTAGGACAAATCCAAAAACCTCGGAGAGAGATAGACTGGCAAACACAACGCTGGCACTTCGGAGGCGACTGGTATCAAATGAGATAGCAGCACTATCTATGATGGGGGTATTTGGAGGAAAATACATAGCTATTGGAAAGGTAGTGTACGACTCAATGCATAACATACCGTATTAATGGCGTAGAATTTGTTCTTTCGCGTGCGAAACACCAAATTTCTAGATCAAAATTTAATTAGCAAGTTCCCAATTTCGATGCAAATCAGCTATGAAATAAAAAATACGCTTATACAAATGAAAAACACACGAACACCTGACCACAGAGAAAAGATGTGCACATGATACGTGAAATTTGAGCAATGCGAATTTGAATATATCACATTATTGTTCCTTCATATTACACTTAAAATGGTTCCACCTAAATATGTTTCCAAAGGTAAAATTGCAACCCCGGTGGCGCAGTGGTCTAAGCAATGGCCTCCGATCATTCGTCCAAAAAGGGTTCGGGTTCGAATCCCGGTGAGGCATGGATGTTGTGTTTGTCTTTCGGCACTGGCTCTCTCCCTTCCCTGGAACCAGTGACCCTAAATTAGGGACGGGCGACTGCTTATAGCCCGTTGAGTTGCTCACGGTGGTCGTTAACCCTCCGACCAAAAAAAATGGTAAAATTTCTCTATATATTTTCTTCGCAATTAATGTATTCGAAAGAATAATAAATTGGCACATCGATAAAACTAACTTCAAGTTATAGCATGGGATATTTAATTCTTGCTAAAACATAACCATAATTAAGCAATCCAACATTAGTTTGTCAACTGACGTCATCAATTGACAGGTCGCGCCATCTATTAACAGGTCTGAACATTACTCAAAGAAAAATGATTGATTTTTAATATAATTATTGTTATGTTTTAGCAAATATTAGGTATCCCATGCTATAACTTGAGGTTAGTTTTATCGATGTGCAAATATTCATCCTTGGAAATACATGAATTGCCAAGAAAATATGTAAAAAAATTTTATCATTTGGAACATAAGGCAGAGATTTTAGGTGGAACCACCACATAGAGGGAACAACCTTAGCCACCCGATTCTGTTCTTCAAATTGTTTTATGGAAAAACATCTTTTTCCAATGAGTTAATGCAAAATAAATATCGCACAAAATAAATAAAAAGGGGGGGGGTGTGATACATACACTGGCGTGCAAAAATTAAGGACGAGACGATTTTTCGAATGTAACGTCGTGCTGAAGTGCTCCACATCGAATCAAATCATACCATGTGATCCCCAAGATATAAGAATATAGGACAAGTGAGCAAAACCGTCCAAACAAGGAATCCAAAGGATACAAAGGCACTTTATTGAAAAGGTAGCTTCGAGCACAACTGGACAGAAGATAGAAACGTCTATGTGACAGGCTACTGCCAAGAAAAAATCCGGTCTTTAGTAGGAGATATGATCACCCATGACTGCGTTGCAGAATTTACAACGTCTGTCCATGCTGAAAACGAGGTTGTCAAATAGCTGTTGAGGCATCGCTGCCCATTCCCCTTGTAGCGCCAATCGCAGCTGCGGAATCGTTGCTGGCTGCTGGTGACGTGCTGCCAAGCGTCTCCCGAGAAGGTCCCACACGTGTTCGATTGGATTTAGGTCCGGGGATCTTGCGGACCATTCCATGCGTTAAATATCTTCACTGTCCAACAGCTCTGCGACAGCCACTGTACGATGAGGTGTAGCGTTGTCGTCCATGAAGAGGAACTCAGGATCCACAGCAGCTCTAAACAGACGCACGCGAGGCAAGAGAACCTCGGTACAATAGCGGACACCAGTGACTGAACCTCCTTGGAAGATGTGGAGGTCAGTACGGCTACCAAGCATGATATCGCCCCAAACGAGAACTTCTCCACCTCCAAACTGGTCCGTTTCGATGATTTTGGAGGTGTGGAATCGCTCGTCAGACCATGGTTTTCTGCGATTAATCGCAGAATGCCATGGTCAGACTAAATGAGCTCTCCGTAAAGAGAACTCGATCCCATTGCTGATCTGTCGAGTTCTTGTGTTCCTGGCACCGCAGTCTCCGATGAGTAGGTGTTAAAAGCAAACACCGTACTGGTCGTCGTGCAAATAGACCTCCTTTGTGCAGCCTCCTGGCCACTGTAAAACGCGATAACGGACGTCTAGTTCTCTGTTCCATGTGCCTTGCAATTTCTCCCGCTGTGTGCCGCCTGTCTCTTCTAGAGTGTAGGACAATATAGCGGTCGTCCGCCGCTGTGGTTGCTCGTGGTCAACTACTGCTAAACTCTCGGATAGCTGTTCCTGTCGTTTGAAATGCTATCCGAGCTCGTAAAACGATGCGGTGAGCGATCCCGAACTCCTCGGCCGCACTAGTCAAACTTCGACCTTCTTCCAATTTCCCAATGACACGACCTCTGGTAAAGTCATCCAGATGTCGTCTACTGGATTGCCTGTTGGCCATATCACACGATTGCAGCAACTCGACGTCGTTCAAACCGATGTACACCGTGCAATAACTTTCACCTAGTTGCTGAGCGTACACTGCCCGTGTGTTTTATACCCCTTAGACATGCCGCCCCGGTGGCGCAGTGGTCTAAGCGATGGCCTCTGATCATTTGTCCGAACGGGGTCCGGGTTCGAATCCCGGTGAGGCATGGATGTTGTGTTTGTCTTTCGGCACTGGCTCTCTCCCTTCCCTGGAACCAGTGACCCTAAATTAGGGACGGGCGACTGCTTATAGCCCATTGAGTTGCTCGCGGTGGTCGTTAAACCTCCAATCAAAAAAAAAATACCCCTTAGACACTCCCCCACCCACCCCTACGTCATACTGCATATATGCGCATGCCCTACCGTACCGGACCCTAGTCTATCTCCTGAGTGGTCTTTATGTCCGTTCTGCTTGCTCGTTCCAATGTTATGCTAATTTCTCCTTTCTTCCTTAATTTTTGCACACCAGTGTATAATGTTTATAAAACTACCACTGCTTTTACGCAGGCATGCAAAGCTATTTATGTCTATTATTAATTGCGGTGCTGTATTCATACTCAATAAACTAATTTCAAAAGCTACCCCTACATATAACTTGAAAGAACAAAACAACACTTCATCATATCTGATTTTATAGCCAAGCACTTCTATGTCTCACTAAATACTATAAGTTCTTATGAAGAAAATGAACAATTATTGCATCACTCCCTCTAACTGATACATGCAAACAGAAATCCTTTTCTTACTTTAATTTTTCTCTGACTACAAATCGACGCGTGTGAATTTTTTTTTTTTGCTAAGAAAAATTGATTAAACAAAATTTTTTTTCAAATTATCTTGTTTAAGATCAAAAGAAGAACACAGCACAAGATATGCACTGAAGTTGTTATTTTTTGTTCCTTCAATCATGACCAACTGCTAGTTTAATATGAACTGAAAGTCAACAAATTCATTTAAGTGCAGTAGGAGGTAGGATCAAAATACTGGAAAGAAAGCATTTTTTTCTTCTTGTAACTGTAGTTTAATAATAAGATAAAAAATTTGATTACAGCTACATGATTGACAATATTATAAACATATTGTCAATATATTATTATAAACAGCAGCTTCACTGGCGCGGAAATACTTCACCTTGATTTCCCTTTTATGATATTTTCTGTTTTATTTTTTAAAGGCGAAATGCCCTTATTTTAAAATATGTAAACATTGTCACTCTTAATAAATTTCTGTGATACTGAAATTTAGAAACAAATTTTAATGTTAAAGCACAGGCATAGCTGGGAAGCATTTAGGCATTCTGGGTATCATCAGAACGATCGAGTGATTTCAGCTCCTCACGACAACGATAGCCTACTGTCGTCGTTATTGGCTGAAATCGCTCGATCGTTCTGGTCGGTACTCGGTAGGGAATTCCTGACGATTTTCGGAGGATGAAGCTTTACCTGATGCTACGGCTGGGAAAATAACCCAAGGGGTGTGCGACGTGCGTTTGGTGTCAACTGTTCCTAAGATTTTCCTCGTGTTTCAAGAATGGAGTAAACGAAAACTTTCCTGAATGATTTCACTAAGTCTATGCAATTGAGTACATCAATGAAAAGCTAGTCGGAAGAGTGGATTTCAAATCAATGGATGATATGACGTGCGATGAATAAAAACATTAACAACATGTTTATCGAAGAGGCAGAAAGTATTTACAAGGGGATATTTATTTATACCACGATCTCACATTAAAATAACGTACGAGATCTTACTTCGAACAACACTCGCCGAGGATTGTTCACAGAATTTTGATAATTCTTCACATCAGTGCCAGCGTTGAGGCGTCCTCTGTCGACAATTAGAGAAGACGCAGTCAGGTATACCACAATATAAATAGTTGGGTAATAAAATCTGTCAAGGCTTATTTGGGTAAATGGGCAAAGACCTTTAAGAGCAACGTTAATTTAGCTCTTTTACATGCACGAAAGAAGACATTTTACGTTGTTTTAATACCGCGTTTTATTTTTTTATTAATGGGATATAAATTAGACATTGCTCCTTTTAACTTAAGATCAGAGAAAATATCATTATCGTAATTTTGAGAGGGATATTAAATAACTGAAGGGAAACGTCGCTTGTCCTACGTGTAAAATGTATTTCAGTGTTAGTTGCTTGCAAAATGCGTGATTTAGTTGCTTGAAATTCGTATTTTACACTATAAGTAACGTCAAAAATCATTTTTTATTGGAGGTTTAACGACCACCGTGAGCAACTCAATGGGCTATAAGCAGTCGCCCGTCCCTAATTTAGGGTCACTGGTTCCAGGGAAGGGAGAAAACCAGTGCCGTAAGACAAACACAACATCCATGCCTCACCGGGATTCGAACCCGGACCCCGTTTGGACGAATGATCAGAGGCCATCGCTTAGACCACTGCGCCACCGGGGCGGCCAAAAATCATTTTAATGTGACCATTTGTCCATTCTTAAGAGAAATTGCCGAGAACAAAACTCAATTTCGGAAGTTTACCCTGCATTATTATGAGTTCGTAATAGCTACTCAACGGGAGAAATGATAAGTAAAATTAAATATGATAGAAAGTAATACCCTCTTCATATAATTTAGAGTTTAGACAATTAGAAATTTCGAGGATGAAAAGTCTGGGAAAAGAAACACGAGTTAGTAAACCATGCATAGGTTTGATCAGAAACCTTCATTTCAGAGCGTACACAGTCTGGTGAATGACAAAGGGTCTAGTAAAAACAAAGTCCATCAATTTAATATTTAGAGATCAAATTAGGGAAAAAATTACTAGCTTACTATCTTGCACTTAAAATACTAAAAAAAACCTCTATTGCTTCAAGGAAATGATTAGAAAAGAAGGTGAGAAGCCTAGATTGAAACTGCAAGTCACGGTAAATGCACACGGATCTAGTAAAAACTGAGTCTCTCAACTTAATATTTAGATTAAAGGTAGGTGCAAAAGGTTACTAGTTAACTATTGTGCATTTAAATTACTAAAACACCCCTATTAATTCTAGAGAAAGAATAGAAAAAGAGATGAGCAGCGTAGATTGAAACTGCAAGTCACGGCAATTTTACTGTGAATAGCGCTTACATCCGGATGAAAATATGAATGTTTCCTTTTTTTCTTGCGGACAACTTGGTCGTCGCACTTTCTCTTATCTTTTCCAGACAGGAGATACAGATATAGTGAGACCGCAAAGGTGTGTGATACACCTTGCTAAATGGCAATTGTCAGATTTTGGCTTGGCTTAGCTTCGTTTCCAGTTAGCACGTCTTAGAGCATTTATCCACTTTCCCTAAGTATCACAATTATTATATGGAAACCTATGAAATGAAAGTGTCTGCTGGCCAATGGTTTGTTTATTGGTACATCCGTACGCTACGCAAGATATAACCATTTTAAAAATCTGTTTAGCTCATTAAATTTGGCTATATTATTTTCCAAAATACTTTACAATAAGTACATTTTATTTATAAAAAAAAGTTAATAAATCTTACTGGTTTACATAGAAAAAATGAATGTAACTGATATAACTTAACCGCGCGAACGCCTTTAGTAAACAACGAGATGTGACAGATTTTTGCCGTACAACGCTCAACTTCAAATGTCGCCCGTTTTCCAGTTTATGTATCTTAAAGGTCTCTGTAAATGGGTCTCCAACGCCAATTTCAGTTAGGTATGTTAAATTATTCAGAATCCAAATGATTATATATATTCATTACCAAAACTCGAAATAAAACCTTTGCGAATTATCTCGATTGTCGCGTCCTCGGCCATATAACGTGTTTTAATATTTTGCTGACGTGAGAAATGCTAACATTATACGCAACGTCGGGCAATTGTCAGATTTTGGCAATTGTCAGAGGCCCCAACATTTAAAGAAAATAAGTCGGGCAATTGTCAGATTTTGCCAACTGTCAAAAGGGCCCCAACATTTAAAGAAAATAAGTCAAGCAATTGTCAGATTTTGCCAACTGTCAAAAGGGCCCCAACATTTAAAGAAAAATAAGTTATGTTGTAAAAGTGCAATTGGATTGAAAAGTTTAGTATGGGGATTTTACAGGTTCTACTATCAAAGATATCAATTACAACGGAAATTAAATAAAAGTTTTGCTAGAATAAATTCAACTATTTGTGATACTTAAAATTGAATGGTTTACATTGAAACAGTAAACACACACACGCATAATATAATATTTATCAATAAAAAAATATAACATGAAATGTTACAGAAATACTTCTTTACTTATATTTTACGCGCCTGCCAACACAATATACCGTTTCAATAAAAATGGCACTAGTTTTTTGATGCGCAGTTCACACAGTCGGCGTTTTAATTTTGTTTTTTAAAACAATTTTCACCAACTCGTGTTATAAAATTTAAGCGGGTAAGCTTTTTCATTCAGAAAAACTTTCATATTGTATACTACATGCGCATTGTTTGAAAAAATACGCTATAGCAACGTGGGGTCATTTTGACACTAAATGCTATAATATAGATAATATAGATGTACGATAGGGAGTTTTTCTATTTATTTCATACGAGATTAAAAGTAAATGTCATTTAAGTCAGTACAATGTATTAAATTTAGATGAGGTTGAGCATATTTTACAACGTTACTTACACGCACACAAACCTTTCTCCCGATGGGTTTGACTTTCTCATTTTTCTCGAATTTATTAATACTTTCTCGTTATTTTTTTTATTGGAGGTTTAACGACCGCCGTGAGCAACTCAATGGGCCCGACCGCCGTGAGCAACTCAGCAGTCGCCCGTCCCTAATTTAGGGTCACTGGTTCCAGGGAAGGGAAAGAGCCAGTGCCGTAAGACAAACACAACATCCATGCCTGACCGGGATTTGAACCCGGACCCCTTACACGTGTATGATCAGAGGCTAATGCCTTAGACCACTGCGCCACCGGGGCGGCCTTTCTCGTTATGCACGAAGTCTTTGAATTCGTGGATAACGAGAAAGTAAATTCTGCTACTCAGCAATTTTATTGCGGCATATCTGACTGTGTTTTCTCTCGTTGTCGAGAGAGGGCGCCACAATGCAGGCACTGATGTGAAGAACTGGAAGTAAGATCTCGTATGTTTTGTGGTGTGTATGTTTTTTTTTTTTTTGTGTGTGTGTGGTGTGTTAGTGTGGTTTAAATAAATGTCCCCTTTTAAATATTTCCTGCCTCTTCGATAATCATGTTGCTAATGTTTTTATTCATCGCCACCCTAAATCATCCATTGTTTTCAAATCCACTCTTCCTACTAACTCTTCATTGATGCACTCAATTCCATAGTGAAATCTCACTGGAAAGTTTTCCTTACTTCATACTTGAAACACGAGAAAAATGCTGCGGTGTGTGTGAGTGTGGTATAACTAAATGTCCCGTTTTAACAGCAAGATAGATATCCCCTATGTTATTATCTCAGCCGAAGCAGCAGATGAAGCCCCATCCTTTGAAAATCGTCATCAATTCGCTATCTCGTCATGATTGGTTGAAATCGCTCGGCAACTTCGGTGGGGCAGTGGTCTAAGCGATAGCCTCTGATCATTCGTCCGTAAGTTGTCCAGGTTCGAATCCCGGTGAGGAATGGATGTTGTGTTTGTCTTACGGCACTGGCTCTCTCCCTTCGCTGGAACCAGTGACCCTAAATGATCACGATCATATGTAGAGGATTTTAGGAAGGGAGTGTCTGACCCCAGGTCTTAAGCAACCCTTAGAAACAGGAAGCTAGGAGATTTGGGCTAAAGTGCCCGATAGGAAAGTGACACGGAAGCAGAAAGGGGGAGAAAGACGCCCTTATTTATTACCGGGGGCCAGTGCCTGGAGTCCGACAGGTTAACGTGCCCATCCAGATATTTAGTGGATCGGCGGATATTTAGTGGATCGAGCGTTCGTTCCTGCCTGGGATCGAACCTGAGGTCCTTTTTGCGGTAGTGACGAACGTTGCCCACTAGGCCACCCGCGGCCCAGTGACCTTAAATTAGAGACGGGCGACTACTTATAACCCATGAAGATGTAGCAGACACGTGACCCTGAGCATTGCAACGAGCCTTAGTACCGTAAGTGAAAAACAACCAGCCCCGTTGAAATGATTGCGTCTTAGTTTGAAACTTTAACTTCCGAGTGCAAAATGCGGTATTTGGAAAAAATTAAAGCGATATAAGGAAATCCTTTTGTGCTGAATGCAAGTATCTTCGAAGGTGGTGCATAATGTTTTCCGAAAGTGCAAAAAGTAAACATTTTCGATTACTTCATCTTTGGTCAAAGTGCCTTTACCGCAGAACAGTTCGAGGCATAAATTTTTTTCGAAGCATATAAAAATTTCTCGTCGTCGGTATTCTTTTACAGGGTAATTTAGTACAATCACAAATTCGTGAGTAATCAGTAATTTATGCAGAAAATAGGTACTCTACCTTAATAAGTAAGGCTCTCTTCCCTCCCAGATGCGAAGACCTGAGCAAAAAAAAAAAAGATAGGTTTTCTTTCTTTCCATGAAGCGCTGATTTTGGATAAAACTCCCCTTTGAAAGGTTTTATGCCTTTTTGAGGGTTTAGCTCTTCAACAAAAAATGCCTTTGTAAGCTCTGGGAAGCGATTTCCAAATATGAGCAAAATCTTTTTTTTTTTCCGTAAAATTGTGGTGGAAAAACAAAATAAATTTGCTGGGATTTGTGTCCTTTAATCTATTTATTCGTAAATAAATTTAGCACCATAACACCGGCTTATAAACAGACCTAAACACCAAAAAGTGTTTTATTTGGACAATAATAGTTTACCAAATATTTGCATTTTTTCGTAAAAGTGTGCTTCAGCTCCAGGTAAATATCCAGGTGAACTGAAAATAAAGTAAACGGTAGTTTGGGGAGAAAATATCATATGAACAAAGTAGTAAACTAAAAAACCCAACACTGACAGCCAAATAACCTTAAAAGTGAAAAGTCAAAAATCTGCAAAAAAAAAAAAGTGAGTCAGTAGAACGGTGTATTAGCGCTGTAAAGAATAAGGATGAGTTAGAGATTTGATTCTGACTATAAGTCAGGTTTGATAACAAATTAACTTTTAGCCCTATATGAAGTTTCAACACCCCAACATAAACCTTCTGAAAAGAAGTCACTGGAAAAGAAAAAACACGTGCACAGAAGTGCTGATTGGGGACCGAAGCGTTTATTTAAGAAATATTTTGACTAAAAGACATACTCTAAAAGGTGTTATATAAGAAAATTGTCAGTAGTAATAAAACCTACACACAAAAAAAAAAAAAAAAAAAAACCTTTGAAATTCAATTTAAGAACTTTGAATCAACGAATGAAACGTCTGGCATCAATAGCGTTTTAACAAGTAAAAGATAGATTCTCTGCTTTACCAGAAATAACTGATTTCTGGATAAAACTAACATTTAAAAGGTTATCTGCCTTTGAAAAGTCTAACTCTGCAATAAAAAGTGTTTTCTAAGCTCTGATAAGCGATCTCCTTTAGTTTGGCATCTAAGCGAATTTTTTCGGTACCTGCCTGTAGAGACAGCAGCTAGTAGCTTGAAAAAAAAAAAAAAAAAGCTTACGGACTCGATCTCCTCTATTACCACAATTCATAATGCCACAAAACCTAGGCACCATTTTGGCTTCAAATTTTTATAAACACCAAACGCTAATGACTGCACTTTACACACTAAGTGCAGGACAGCCAGCTATGCTTGTCCTTCAGGAACTTGCAGGGACTGTTGCCATGCTCACGGTAATCGGTGAACCTTTAATCTTAAAAAAAAATAAGAAAAAACCGCTCTATCTCTCTAGCAATACACCAGAATGCGTATGTGCAGCATGGCCGTTTCGTGGGAGGGCAGTTAACTATGACTGCAGCATAGCTGATCCTGGGCGATATGTGACCCCGATAATGTTCAAAGGAAACTTCAGTGTTGGGCTCCGCTGACTTTGTGAGTGATTGACCAAGAAAAGCAAAAGATAGTTTTCAGCAATATGTACATATTAACTTAAATATATGATAATCTAAATAACAAAGGGAAGGTAAATTATCAGATCTGTAAATGTGTAGCACACAGAAAAGTCCGAAACTTAAAGCATTTATTACAAAATTACATCAAAGCACAAGGCAGCCTCGGGCGACTATTTATAGCCCATTGAGTTGCTTACAGTGGACGTTAAACCTCCAATCTCAAAAAAAAAATCGCTCGATCGCTCTAGCAATACACAGAATACCTATGTGCAGCAGGGATTTCTCATTAGAATAGTCAATGCATACGGTCTATAGACTATAGACCGTATGCATTGACGTCACGAAACCGCGGTTCGCATCACTTTTTTGTCTGCTGTTTTAGTGCAGAACAATTTGTGTACAAGTGAGATCAAAGATGCATTGCACAGGCTACATAAGTGGGTTATCTGGTGACCAAAAACAGCTTTATTCTGATAAATTAAAGTTATTGGGCTATTGTGGTGACCCATATGAAATTTCATACTCACTTTTCCTGAACAATATTGTAGGAAGGGGAATGTTTTTGCTTGAAAGAACTCAAAATTCTGCATTCGAGCACAGCCACTAGCTTCTGTGCTAACAGCATATTCACACAGTTAATTAAGAGAAAAACGTCGTGTCATCTTTGGCTAATTATTTAATTTAAAAGTTTACCTTTCAATAATTAGGTATTCCCCATTCTGAAACTTAAGCTAAGGTGAAAACCCTCAGCTTTATACAGGTAAGGCTATTGTAATAATAACAATAATAATAATTATGGCGAGCAGCACTAAGTCTTTCTACCTTATATATAATAATGGCATTAATAATAAGCTGCTGAATGTTATCATGAGATCATTTTTCCAAAATCGACCTGGGCACCTAACATATAAAGGTTCCATAAGATATTCATTCCCCTATAGTAGTGGATGCATTCATGATGAAGAACAGCATAATCTTACTCATAAGAAAGGATAATTCTTGTCTAAAGGTCTTCATACAGTTTTTGTAGATGATGCATTAGTAAATTTATGAACATACCTGTTACAAAATGTAAACTACATACTCTAATGTTCCTTCGTTTCCTGTCATCAATATCAACTTCGCTGATACGTGATGACCACAAATTTTGGCACTTCTGAATTAAATTTCTATAATTCTGATCCCACTTCGTTTGTTCAGATGGTAATTTGTAATAGGACACATCATTATATCTCCCATTTCGGTTACTGCACCGAAAATAGCACATAACACCATTTTCCTTAACGCTCTGCAATGGAAATCTAAGCGTGGCGCAGTGGTCTAAGCGATGGCCTCTGATCATTCGTCCGAACGGGGTCCGGGTTCGAATCCCGGTGAGGCATGGATGTTGTGTTTGTCTTACGGCACTGGCTCTCTCCCTTCCCTGGAACCAGTGATCCTAAATTAGGGACGGGCGACTGCTTATAGCCCATTGAGTTGCTCACGGTGGTCGTTAAACCTCCAATCAAAAAAAAAAAAAATCTAAGCAGTGCTTGTTCACCAGTTGATCACCAGGACGTCTGCTAGAATGGTTTATCTTGCTGTGACGTCATAAGCATACGGTCTATCCACGGAGCCATCACGGAGCACTGGTGCTGCAGATGACGTCACATCCAGGCAGATCGCTGCTTTGAAATTATTGAAACCAATGAAACAAAAGAGTCGAGGAACATTAGCAGATAAAATGATCAATTTAATAATTTTTATCTATTATGTAAGCTTACTGTTTCATCAACTGTATAAAGTAATTTGTTATGCCTGCATGTGACGTCACTACAAGGATTAATTGTGACCTATGACATCACAGCCAGCGGTGTCCCCACCTAATATAGCTCGATGGCCAATCGGATTAAATGATTTTAATATATGTTACGAACGAGGAACAGGCAACCACTCTATCTGATGATTTAGCTCAAAGAGGTGATAAAAGTTCGTCCTACCTCGGATTGGCGATTTCCTTGTTGCTGATCCGGCGGAGCAGACTTCGGCGTTTGGTGAACTCTTTTCCACAGCCTCTGGCTGTTCAGTGCACTCCTTTTCTATTGACCATGATGACTCTTCTCTTGAAATGGATGTGTTACTTACTGCCAGTGAAGTCGCCAGGGCTATTATTGGATCGCCCCGACGCTCTGCACCCGGCTCTGATGGATGTACTTACGAACTGGTGAGACGTATATGGAGGTGGAATTCGTCTTGGCTGGTTGACCTCCTTAACCTCTTTTGGTCAACCGGCGTTCATCCTTCTTGCTGGAAAGAGTCCTGGGTGATTCCGATAAAGAAGCCTAACAAACCTGCTCTCGACTTATCATCGTACCGAATGATCACTCTCACTTCAGTTTTTTCTAAGATCTTGGAGAAAGTCCTGGTCTCTCGCCTAACAGACTTCATTATCTCTCATCAACGGATCAGCAAGTTGCAATTCGCATTTTTGCCAGGACGTTCCACATCGGCGTGCCTTCTGTCGATCCAACGTCATCTTCTGGTGGCTCGAGCTAGACATAATTATGTTTTTTCTGGTGTCTTTGGACCTTCAGGCGGCATATGATTCGGTCTGTCATCCTGCTCTCCTTGGGAAATTGGCGTCTCTGGGTGTTCGTGGTCGTCTTCTCAGTTGGCTGGCTGACTACCTTGCTCGGCGCAGATTTCGCGTTCGTTGGCGGGGAACGGTGTCTTCCTCCTTTCCGCAGTGTCGTGGTGCTCCTCAGGGTAGCTCCATTTCACCTATCCTTTTTAACTTATACATTGATGATGTGGTTGATTGCTGTCATCCGAATGCGCATATGTTCTTATTTGCAGACGATATTTTCATTGTTTCTTATAGTCCCAACCGGGCGGCGGATCTTAGCTATATGCAATCCTCTTTGGATTCCATTGTTCAGTGGGTATCATCCTGGGATTTACGTCTCTCTCCTTCTAAAAGCTTCGCGGTTGACTTTTCTCGTAAGCGCCGGTCGCCTGTCCCTCCTTTCCTGCTGGCATCTGACTCAGTGACTTGGCAGTCCTCCATCAAGATTTTAGGGGTCTGGTTTAACTCCTCCCTGACCTGGTCTTCACACCTCACGCACGTCAAGAAGTCAGTCTTTCGAGCCTTGTCTGCTGTTAAAGTTGTTTGTCATCGCCGGTGGGGTCTTGGCTTCCCCAACGCTCTCGTCTTTGTCGTTGCCGTGATTTGGCCTATTCTGGAATATGCGGCGCCGGTCCTGTTCGCCTCCCCACCTATCTCTAAGACGCTCTCGAAGTTCTGCTCAACCATGCACTCCGTGCAGCCATTCACCTCCCTCGTTCGACGCCTGTTGCGGTCTTGCGTGCTGAATGTGGAATCGCTAGCGTGCGTTCTCGAATCATCCTCCTGACAGTCCGATTTTTGCACCGCCACTTGTCGATGGGTCAGCGTTCGCCTATCGCTCATCTTCTTCTGGAAGAGGACGCCTTGTCATTCTACGCTTGGAAATCCCATGGCTTTCCCCTTGGAATCGTGCTCAGTTGCTTCTGACAGGAGCCGTTTTTCGTCAACAGTGATCTTCTTCAGGCTCTGCTGGCCGCTTCTGTTTCGTCTGCACCCTGCTACTCGATTATTTGCTCGGATCTCTCTTTTCAGCAACGATATCTGCATCCGATGCTTATCAGACATTGCTTTGGGGTGTTCTTGACCCAGTTCTCAGCGTCGCACCACATCATTGCTACCGACGCTTCGAAGATTAACTCCTCGGTGGCGATCGGGCATTTTTTTCCACGGAACAAATCCAGCCGTTCGTTCTTCTTCTCGACTATTTCCTCAGTGTTCTCGGCTGAAGCATGGGCCCTAATATCAGCGCTTGAATTTGCTCCCGGCCCGTGCGGTGGCCTCTTAATGCTTACGGATAGTCGTTCTGCTCTACAGGCCTTGTTGGCATTAAATCGCAAATCTCAAGACATTATCGTTCTTCTGCATGATTCTCTTCAACGCCTCCGTTATTTCTACGAGGACATTGTGCTCGTTTGGTGCCCGGCTCATGTTGGTCTTCCAGCGAATGAGGCCGCTGAAGCTGCCGCCCGACGGGGCCATGCTGAGGGCCTGGCCTTGTTCCCCC
The DNA here is from genome assembly GCA_039090855.1 of Macrothele yani. Lineage (NCBI taxonomy): Eukaryota > Metazoa > Arthropoda > Arachnida > Araneae > Macrothelidae > Macrothele > Macrothele yani. The sequence goes on from CM077019.1 coordinate 13,459,376, forward strand.
CAGTTACAACCTCTGACGCTGCTCGGCACAGTGGTAACATGCTCATCTCCGCTTCTGATTCAGCCAGGCTTTCGTCCGGGTGGGCAGAACTGTATCCGTTCATCAGCTTCCGTCACAGATGGCCTAGCGAACACTGTTATCGAAGTTCCTCAGCAATCATAATTCAAAAATTACGCACGGACACGGCACCTTTAAACAGCTACCTCTTTCTGATTCGAAAACGTTCTTCCCCGATGTGCTTCTGTGGCTCCGGGCCTGAGACTGTTCCTCACTTCCTCCTCTCCTGCCCTGCGTACAGTGCATATCTGAGGGTCTGTTTTGGAGTGACAACCCCTCATTCCTCAACCTCCGTCTCTGCTGAAATGTATTCTTTGTTGGACTTTCGGAACGCTTCCGTGGCAAAACGCAAAGTTCGGGCCTTGGAGAAATTTACTACTCTCTCAAGACGTTTCTCTGTGAGGACGCCCCATTTCTAACCTTCCTTCTCATGAGCGTGCCCCTTTGATGGACTTTTGTGCTTCTACTGTGACTTCCCGTGCTGGTCGCAAGGAGGTTCTCCTCCGTGGCTGGTCGTGCATCTTCAACAAGGTTAATAGACAGTAAGGTTTGCTCATCCTGCCTCCCTCGCAGCGGAAGTGCCGATCCCTTACGTAGTGACGTCAGTGTACCACACGACGCAGCCAGCAGGACGGATAGATTGTTAATACAATTGAAGCACTCGCGGGAGAAATGTCAACAACTTTTTACTCAAATACGCTCTGAATCTGAAAGCTTGCAACCAAGATGTAATACAAAAGCACATCTGTAATATAATCAGGAAAAACGGACATCCATATGAATATTTTATTTAGAGTAAACCGAGAATGTGAAGAAACTTATTATGCATTTCTTTCATTTTTTTTAAATCTGTTTAATCTAAATATCTAAATAGGATATTGACATGACACTAAGGAAAACTGCAGGGAAAGTGATTATACCTTCTAATTTATTTATATGCAACTGTAATACTGTCTTTAAATAAATTCAAAAGAAGAAAAAAACTTATAAGATTATGCTGTCAGAACCTCATAAAGAAATCCTTTTATGCGGAACAAATAAAAACTTGAGTAGCATTCCACTAACTTGCTTAATTAAAAAGTTGGAAATTAATTTCACTAAATGCTCTGTTGTTATTTGTGACTAATCGCTGAACAGAGAAGTTAAAATCATGGATCTTTGCAATTTTTGTATGTTTGTTTCTTTAGTCATATTTTTTTCGCTAAATTTTGAGAACTTTAAGAATCGGGACATTATTTAACGTAAAAAAATTGTAGGGCGTTTTTCTTCCAACAATGGTAGGGCCTTTTTTCTTCCAACAACGAGCATCTGCGAAAAAGTGTTGTAAGCCTCATTCAGAAGTTGAAATTGCTGTTGATTGTTACCTAAAGCACATCGTAATGGTTTGTCTGAGAATGGTTGCCTCGAATTCATTGTATCAAAAAATCTGTCAACAAGAAGAATAAAATTTGCTGCTTCATCATCTTCGGGAAATAAATATTTGATGGCATTTCCAACACGCTCCGAAAGCAACTGTACAGCATAACGTACAATCTGCCTATTTGCTCCTTTAACACGTATGTGTGTGTCACTCATATTATACGCTATTTTTAATTCCTTTCTGTCCTTCTCTAATAGCTTTTCAAATAGGGAGCAATTTATTACTATATTTCTTATTTTTATGCCACTGTCCAAAATATGGTTTCGCAATAACTTTACCATATGCGGAATGTCAGCAAATACATTTATATGTCTGTTTTTGTCGAAAGGATTTTCAAAGAACGGACTCTCAGGCGATACAGCCAATTCTTTCCATAATTTCTGGTTTAAAGCTCCCAGATCTGAAGTAAGAGCAAATACAGGAAACATGATATTTTCTCCGGCACAAATTACTTTCATTAATATTTCTCTGAGACTGGAATCACTAACGTCAAAATCGTAAAATACTGGTTGTTTCCAGGGATTAACAAGTCCTCTTGCCATGAATACCAGTACGTACCTACACGGTCCTATAACTTCATCTGTTTCAATATTATAGCACATTTTGCTGGAAACTTTCATTTCATCTATAGAAATTACACATGTTCTTTCGGCTTCAGTCATTTGAATTCCTTGGCTCTGCATCAGTTTTAAAGTTGTGGCTTGAATTCCAGGTGAACATTTAATTGTAGCTACCCATCGGCGCAGCGTTGACAAAGCAGGAAGCGGAATATTAACTTTATTTCTCAAGTAGTGATATGCTCTCCTGGAAACAGTTCTTAATGTTATTGCAGCTGCAATATCAGTAGAATTCCAAACAATCCGTTTTTGGCCTAACAAAACCCTTATCTGTCCTGGAGTAAACACTGTAGAAAGCAAATTTTTTATGCACATTTCTCTGTCTTTTTTCTCATCTTTCTGTAACCTTCACAATTCTAATAATTCTTTCTGCATTTGATTCTGTTTTACTTTGAAGACTTTTACACGTAAAGTTAGACTATGGTTTGAAGAGCTCAAATATAATATTTGTTTTTTCAGCTTTTCATTTTCCTTCATCAAACTATAATTTTCCTTCAATAGAATTTCATTTTCTGTTTTCAGGTCTTTCATACATTCAATTTCAGTATTTTCATCATTGGCACTCCACATGTCTTCCAAAATTTTCTCTGCATTATCAGAGTTTATCAAATCGCCAACAAGATCAGTTTTTTTTTTTTCTGAGGTTTAACGACCACCGTGAGCAACTCAATGGGCTATAAGCAGTCGCCCGTCCCTAATTTAGGGTCACTGGTTCCAGGGAAGGGAGAGAGCCAGTGCCGTAAGACAAACACAACATCCATGCCTCACCGGGATTCGAACCCGGACCCCGTTCGGACGAATGATCAGAGGCCATCGCTTAGACCACTGCGCCACCGGGGCGGCCAAGATCAGTTCGTTTTCTTTTCTCCTGTCTGTTCTTTCTCTCTGAATTAGAATTTACATTAAAGTTTCCCGGGAGGTTTAAACTTGGTACAGCTGTGTCCTTTAGCATTTTGCGGATAGGAAAACCTAGAAGTTCATTCCTTAAATCGCGTTCGTAGTCTTCCTCAGGAAAATGTTCCGAACAAATAGCTGAATTCATTTCGTTACAACTGTCAGCTCGTTTGCATCTCAATTTCCATGTTTTACGCAAAACTTCATTTATCGGAAACTTATGGTAATGAATACCATTCCTTCTGGTTTTCGAATAATAATTTTGACACGTTGCTATTGCGCACGAACCAGGCATGTTCAGTATGACAAAGGAAAAGATAATTTGTTTGCTACAAATACCTAGCTTCAAATGAAACAATGTAGCTTTCAGACCCTGAACCAAAAAAACGAGAGCAAGCAGCTTTAGGCGGATGGGGTGTGCAGATCTCTGGGACTGTGACGTCACGAAGGCGACCCTTGAGACAGTGCTCAGCGGAAGTGTCGGATAAGCATAACCTTGGAGTCTACTAACCTTGCATCTTCAAGAGTCTTAGTGATCAGAAGTTATTTTAGCTATTTCCGCATAGCCAACTAGTTGCTGTGAGGCACAAAGTTTAGTCTATAAGCCTCATCGTCTTATTAAAAAAAAAAAAAAAAGTTCGTCTTTGGGTGCAGCACTGTATACAGAACCATTCTGAATAGTAAGTTAAGCGCCATGAAATATATCTAAAGACCTTGGTTAAGCGTGTTGTGTTGTGGTGTCTCGTGTCGTCTCGTCTTTTTTTGTTTCTGCAGTTTGTGGAAGTTTTGCTTTTGTTGTAAATTGATTGTTTCAAGAATCGGTAAGTGTCACATTTATTCTATGTATAATTTCATGTGTGAAGGTGTTTTTGTTCAAGATTGTTCTCTGTGTCTAGTAACGTGCTGAAAACCGATATTCAATTTTTTTTTTTAATGGAACGGTTCTTGTGGAAAGTCCAAAGCCAAAATTTGGAGTCTATTATTTTGTACTGAATGATTCAGCACAAAAATAGCAGAATGCGATCAGCAATTACAACTTACGAATTTTCAAAGCAATATTGTAGTTCTAGCTAATTACTACATTAGCCGTGCACTGTATTACGTGGATGAAGTACAATGTATTTAGATTATATATGGGTAAAGGTATACTTTAGGGTTCTAAATTATTTGGCGAAAATTTTTGAAAATAAAGTGTATAGATATTTTAATGTATATAATTTAATGTGAGGTGCTGAAAAAAATTTCAGATTTGAAAGGCATTTCAAAGATTTTTTCCGTAAAATTTCCTTGCAAGTGTTAAGTTATCATGGGGTTGTTAACACACGCTTCAGAGAGTTAACCCCCAGCCAAAGAATATAAACGCTTCGCGTGCCCCAGCGCCGCCGAGTCGTTGAAAAAAGAACCTTGGTTGAAACGAACATCGGCTCCTGTTGACTGTTGCAGCGGCAATTTTGTCGGTGAAATACGAGGCAGAGCAGGGTTTGTATCTTGTAACGATTTGCTGTGCTTTGGTCTGGGGTAAGAGTAATAAATTTACAGTTATTAACTGTAGAAAGGGTGTTCCAACTTATTTTTAAGTGGATTACAAAAAAGCAGAGAAAATTGTGATCGTTGTTTCGGCAGATGCACAATATGGATGCCGCAGCACGACTTCGAAGTTCATCGCTGGATCCTCAGAACACGTTGCGGCGGAGCTGGATGTAAGCTAGCGGGACTTGCGGTAATATGTCCGTACCTGCAAGTAAATTTTACGATAAAAATCTTTAAAATGCGTTGTAAAGCTGAATTTTTTTTCCATTTCATATCAAATTATTACATACTTTATAATATGTATATAACTTTTCTCGGCGTTAAGTTATATATATGTCAATAACTAACTTTCAGCACCTTTACTGATCAAATTATGTACTTTATAATACGCATACAACTTTTTCTGTGTTAAGAGTTATATATGTGAATAACTTTTAACATCTTTACCGATATGCATGGGGCTGCGTACTGAATCATTAAGGGGGTGAGGGGGGTCCAACTTTTTTTTTTTTTTATTGGAAGTTTAAGGACCACTTAGCAACTCGGTGGGCTATAAGCAGTCTCCCGTCCCTAATTTAGGGCCACTGGTTCCAGGGAATGGAGAGAGCCAGCCCCATAAGACAAACACAACCACTTGAGAATTACAGTGGGAACACAATGAGATAAATTTTCAACTTGTGTGCAGAATCAGTTTTCAAAATTTTACTTGAATTGCTTTCTCAGAAAGCTGCAAAACATGGTGATGGTCTCCACGAAATCCTCGTAATAAAAAAAAAAAAAAATTTGAATCATATATAACCTACAGTCTCTGGATAGACATATATTCGTCATACTGTACTTTTATTTGACGTGTGTATCAGTATAATTTGCTTTCCGTGGGTTACTCACCTTTACCAGACGGGTTCAGGAGTTCTACTTCCTTGCAGACATCATCATCATCATTGTCAACCATTATCAATCCACTGCTGGACGAAGGTCTCCCCAAGTTTCCTCCACAACGGTCTGTCTTGTGCCAGTCTCCTCCATGTCACCCCTGCATACTTTCGAATTTCATCCACCCATCTCCTATGTGGTCTTCTTCTGGGTCTTTTCCTGTCCCTTGGAATCCAATCTAAAATTTCGGCTGTCCATCGATGATCTGTCCTTCTGGCAGTATGTCCAGCCCATTGCCATTTCAGGGATTTAACTCTGATCATGATGTCTTCCACTCTTGTCATTTTTCGGATCCACGAGTTCCTCTTCTTATCTCTCCTGGTTACACGAAGCATGCACCTCTCCATGCTACTTTGAGTTGTCTGCAGCCTTTGTATGTCTCTTTTAGTTAAGGTCCACGTCTCTGCACCATACGTAAGCACTGGAAGGATGCATTGGTCAAACACTTTTCTTTTAAGACATAATGGCATATTGCTCTTGAAAATTATGCTGTTTCTTCCAAAAGCTCTCCAGGCAAGTTTTGTACGCCGATTAATTTCTTCATCAATGTGACCCTCACTTGATATCTGCTGTCCAAGATAAACGTACGTGTCTGTTATCTCCAGCTTTTCTCCATCAATCGATAAATCTTCATTTCTTGTAAAAGCATTGAACATCACTTTTGTCTTCTGAAAGTTCATTTTTAATCCCACTTCTTTACTCTTGTCAGCAAGTTCCTGGATCATACTCTGCAGCTCTGATGGGGTAGTTGCAAAAATGACTACGTCATCAGCAAAACAAAGGTGGGTTAGATAATCTCCATTAATCTTTATCCCCTTGTTTTCCCAGCTCAGCGACTGAAAAACACCCTCCAATGTGGCATTAAAGAGCTTCGGAGATATGGTGTCACCTTGTCTCACTCCCTTTCCAATTTTTACGTGTGTTGTATTTTCAAACAGCCTAATCTTTGCACTTGCATTTTCATAGATGTTATTAATAATATTAATGTATGCATCTTCAATACCGCAGGTTTTCAGAGCCATTGTAACTGCTGATGGTTTCACCGAATCAAAGGCTTTTTCATAATCGATAAAAGTCATGCACAATGGAAGTTCATATTCCCTCGCTCTTTCAATTAGTTCTCTCAGCACGTGGATATGATCTATTGTGCTGTAGCCACTCCTGAATTCAGCTTGTTCTCTCGGTTGAGCCATGTCTGGTGCTACCTTCAAGCGGTGTGAAAGAACTTTAGTGAAGATTTTATAAACTACTGATAGGAGGCTGATAGGTCTGTAGTTTCCGAGATCCTCAATGTCACCTTTCTTATGCAGCAGGATCATTGTAGCGGTGTTCCAATCCTCAGGAATCTTTCCTTCATTAAGGCATCGAGTGAAAATTTGGGCGAGTACTGTTTCGATTTCTCCACTTGCTTCTTGTATGATGTCTACAGTAATTCCATCTTCTCCTGGAGCTTTTCCTCGCTTCATGTTCTTGATTGCATGTGCAACTTCTGCTGGAAGGACTGGAGGAACTCTGGTACTGGTATCTTTCATGATGTCTGGAATGCATATATCATCCCTTTCATATAATTTGGAGTAGAAATCTTTCACTCTTGTCAAAATTTCGCCTCTATTTCTTGTTACAGAACCATCTTCTTTTCTCAGTGCCATAATCTGTTTTCTTCCCTTACTGAGATGTCCCTTTGCTATCTTTAGGCTTTGGTTGTTTTCAATTGCTTTCCTCACTAGTTCACAGTTGAATTTCCTTACGTCTTCAGTGATACTTTTTCTTACTGTCTTGCATAGCTCTATATATTCCACTTTGGAAGTCACATCTTCTTTAGTTGTCCTCATCTCTCTTCTTTTTTGCATCAACATTTTGGTTTTTCCTGATAATTTGTTCACATGCAACTTGTTCTTAGACCCAGCTAATTTTGTTGCTGTTTCCATAAGAGCTTTGGTTACTTTTCTGTTAACTTCAGAGATGTCCACTTCTTCCGATGTTAGGCCTTCTAAAGCAGAGAACCTGTTCTTCAGTTCTAACTTGAAGGTATTATGGTGTTTTTTAAGGTTGGTTATGTCAATAGATTTTGTTTGTCTTATGAGCTTGCCACGTTCAAGTTTAGTGTTGAGGTGCATCTTACATCTCACCAATCTATGGTCACTACCTGTGTTGAACTTGTTTAGCACACTGCAGTCTTCTATGACGAATTTTTTGTTACACATAATAAAATCAATTTCACTTGTCGTCCCATTTGGATGTCTCCATGTCCATTTCCTGTGTGGCTTTTTCTTGAAGAAGGAGTTCAAGATGAAAAACCCTTCTGCCTCTGCAAACTCAACGAGAGTATTTCCACGCTGGTTTCTGTTGCCGTGACCGAATTTACCTACTGAAGTTTCATTCTGTTGCCGTTGCCCTATTTTTGCATTGAAATCTCCCATAATTATTTTCAAGTGCTGCTTACCTTTATTATTTAGATGACAAATTTCCTCATAAAATTCTTCAATTTCTTCTTCAGGATGACTTGTGGTGGGTGCATAAGTTTGAATAATCTGAGCCTGGTATCTTCTCGAGAGTTGGATAACGAGTCGTGCAGCTCTGTCAGAGGAACTTTCAACTTCTACAACTTTATCCTTCAGTTTCTTGTTTATTATAAATCCAACACCACTAGTTCTGCCAGTATCTGTCCCACGATAGTAGAAGAGATGTCCACTTTTCAGTTCGATGAGATCTTCTCCTTTTCTCCTTACCTCACTTAGCCCCACGATGTCCCACTTGATCCTTTGTAGTTCCTCTTCCAATTCAAGAAGCCTTGAATCAGAAGATAGGGAGCGTCCATTGTACGTAGCCAAGGTCAGCATCAGATGGCAGCCTAGTCCGGTCCTCCGGGGATTCTTAGCACCCTCTGCCTTCATGTCGCACTGGCCGCTGCCTTGGCCAGGTACATTCCAGCTGCCGGAGACTGAGGGCCAAGATTTAAGTTGTGGAATCATTTTGGAGGGGTTTGGCCATAACTCACCACGCTGGCCAAGCGGGTTGGTGAGTGTGGGATAGAATTTCCTCTGATCCCGATGGTATAGTTATACCGCTATGGGCGGTCGTCAGAGCCCCTTTAGTGGGAACAGGATGCACCACGAGAAGGCGGGGTTGACATTTGTCAAGGAGAGGCTGTGATGTTACGCATCACATATACATGTGTATATCATAGTTCATATAAACATCTTTGTCTAGAACTTACACTCGTACATGAGATTCTTTCGCGGAATTCCGCCTTTTTTGTCATCATTTGGGTCATACTCGAGATCAATGCAAAACTGAAGAGAAATTTGGGGGGGGGGGTATCAGTTGGGGATGCCGTTTTTTCGGCAAAGTATGGTTTTTGATCTTTCAAAACTTACAAATATGGAAGCTAAACAGAGTAAATATTTCCCCCATAATCGTGATTTCTTTTATTCGTGATGCTCCCCTGTCCAGTATTGTTGTTAAATATAGTTTTATTCCATAAATATTTTATTTCAGCTTGAAAATTTGGAGAAAATTTTTCTGAAAACAGAAGTTAGACGGCGCAAAAATTTCCCTGTAATCTCCAGGCACGAGATTCTTCCAAGAATTCGAGGAATTCCGCCATTTCCGTTAAAATATTTGTGGTTCTCGAGGTAGATGCATAACTGGAATTTTTTTTTTTTTGAGGGATTGGTGGGGGTCGTTTTCCATCTGAAGACAGAATTCCAGCTTTCAAAGATTTTGCAAATGGAAGTTGGACAGAGTGAAGATTTCTCCTGTAATCGTAATTTTTTCTTGTGCGATGTTCCTTCTATCCAGTATTGTTGTTGTTAAATATAATTTTAGTCCATAAATATTGGTATTTCAGCTTGAAAATGGAGTAAAAATTTCGGAAAACAATAGTCGGAAGGGGCGCATACTTCGCCCGTAATCGTAACCCCCCCCCCCCCCGCGATGTTTCTCTGTCCCATGTTCTTTTTGTTAAATGTCAGTAATGTTCCATTTGATGTGTTTTGTTTTAATATTTACGTAAATAAACTCCAGCGAACAATTCTGTCTTGCTCGTGCTGCGTTATATTCATACTTTCTCGTGGCGTGCTCCGATAAAAAGTTCAGCTTTTTTCTTTCATCGTCAGTCTCGTGTATGCTTACACTACATGGCTATGCAACATTAGTTTTATCGACAGTATTTCGAATTTTATTACTGTTCATATGTTGAATTGCCATATTTGGGAGACTTTTATATATAATTCTATATATGTATTAGGTGTACAGATAAGTTTTAAGACAACACAGCATGTAATTTGAGAGAAAACAATAGCCGTCTAGGTGGTGTGACCATTTGTCCGGAAGGGGTCCGGGTTTGAGTCCTGGTAAGGTGTGGATGTTGTGTTTGTCTTATGGCACTGGGTCTCTCCCTTCCCTAGAACCAGTGACCCTAAATTAGGGACGGGCGACTGAGTTGCTCACGGTGGTCGTTAAACCTCCAATAAAAAAAAAAAAAATATATTTATGAATCAAAATATGCACCATCATTATCTATCACGTTCTGCCATCGGTCAGCAGTTGACTAATTTTAGCCATGAAGAATACTTTGTCGTGTGACGCAACGAAGTCGTCAACCCATTTTTGGTTTACACCAGACAATGAGACAAACCACGTTGCATCAATCGGAACAAATGAAAGTCTGAAGTGGCTATGCCCGGTGTTCCGAAACTTCCCAGCCAAGTGTCAGTGGCATTTCCTTGGCCGATTTCGCGACATGTGACCTAGTGTTGTCATGCGGTAATCTCATGGGATGTAATCCTTTGTCTGTGAATGGACGTTTCTGATGGATTTCCTGGTTCAATTGCAGCAATTGTTGCTTGTAGCGATCAGCAGTAACAGTTTGACCCTGTTCCAATAGTTCATAATAGAGACCCTTCATATCCCACTTAATAGATTCAAACACTTCATGACTCGCTCATCCTTATCCCTCTGGTTCAGGTCATGTGGCACCCATTTTCCTTCCTTCTGAATTTTTCCCATTGTGTGTAAATGATTGGAAATGGTTTGTTGAGTTACCCCCAGTCAGTGGCCAAATGGCGACCAGATATTTTGTAATGGCTAGTAAATGTTTTTTTTTTTTTTTTTTTAGTGTAGTAGCCAATAATGGCCAGTCCATTTTCCCCCAAGTGAGCAGCTATTTTGCCCAACTTTTCTCCCTACTTGTGAATGAATATCAAGTTCAGTTTTCTCAGCCCATGTTCCTGCAGCTGCTTCGAAAACGAATGGAAGTGAAGGTGGGATTCGAGAAAAACTTATTAATCTGCTGACTGATCAGCCTGGAGCAACCAAAGGGTCGAGGTTACTAAAGCAACCTTTGCCATGGTATACCTTGCACAAAGTATGTCATCTACAGGTAAAAGAATTATCTTTGAATATCTGTTTAGCCGCATATATGCTGAAAAAAAGAAACAAACTGTTACGCAATGTTTTTAAGATGATGCAGCTGCTAAATCTAATGCCATATAGTACTGCTCCTTGTGAGTGAGGCTTTTCAGAAAGGAACCTCGTAAAAACTATACTCGGGGCAAACTTAACCTGTCATTGGAAGGAAGGCTACAGAGTGTATACTTCCACTGCATAAAATAGTTCCGGTCTAAAAGCTCGTACTCCAGCTTCAACTGGCACTTAGAAATGACACAGATGTTCAATACGTTGTGTGTGTGTGCATTTAAAAAATTCAGATCTCAGTTTCAGCGGCATTTCTAAAAATACAGATATTCGTGCTTTGGTGACGTCACTGATGGTTCTCTGTCACAGCATTCTTGTTTGGGTCAGAGTTAAGCTGTCAACCCAGGGGATATTTATTGCTGTGGGGGGTGGGGGTCATTAGTGGAAGGATGAGGGCGAAAACAGTGTTTCCGAGGGCATTTCGCGTTCCTCCCCCTGGTTTCTCCTTCTTGATTGTTGTTTTAAAACACTCTTCTGTCTTTTCGGTTTTTTCGAATGGCATCTGCCGGTCACTCGAGTGTATTTCAGCCGCATAAACCTGGGAAACCACTACGAAGCTCTGCTAAGGTGATCATTATGAATGTTTTCACTAAATTGATGGGAAAACATTCGCCGAATAAATCAAATGAATTAACAGTTCTTACGGCAGAACTCACTGGCGTTTCAAGTCGCACCATTACGAGAATGAAGGTTGAATTTAGTACTGAAGTACCTCAGATCCATCGGCAATTTATTTCTTAAAATTAAAATGCAATTCTAGCTTGGCTTACATAGAACGTTTTCTCGAAATTAGTTTGGAGTTCCCAATTCAGTTCTCAATATAGGCCAAGAAACGGCCATCTTTTCCTTTTGAACTTTTGTTCGCAGTTGCCTTAAACGCGCATGAACCGGCATGAAAATTCAGACAAATGAAAGAGTTCCTTCCCCAGCCACACATAATTCGGAAACTTGGAAAACTGCCACACATTGAAAGTGTTCCTCGGAGGAACAGCAATTTGTGCCCGGCCCATCAATGAAAAACATGTGGCAATTTTCCAATGTGTGGCAATTTTCCAAGTTGCTGAAAGATGTGTGGCAGTTTACAGTGAACCTTAAAATATCATTTACCACAGAAACGGGCTCTTGTCCAGTACTTATGGCAACACGGGGTAATTAAAAATGCATACACATTTAACGGATGTCTGTTATAAAAAAAAATCTAATCAAGGCAAAATTTTTGAAAGAACGAAATTTTACGCATAACTGATGACATGGTAAAATTACTTTTAATTAAATCCCGCAGTTGGTAATCTTCAAGCAATAAGTATAAATATATGAAATATATAAAAAAAATGGAAAAATATGTGAAAACAAAATTAGGCCACTTAAGACTGCTTCCCGTGTTTAGCAAAGATAATTTCATTTTAAAAGTAAGAAAGAAAGAAACGTTACACGTTCTGTAACATCTCAAAAAAAAAAAAAAGATAAGAGAGGGAGAAATAAACTGCTTGTCTACTGGTCTGCAAAGCGCGCGGCGGTGGGGAGGGGGTTAAAATAGAGGGGTTTGGTAAGGGATCACGGTGACAGCCAGCCCTGAGGGCTTGTGGGAGAAGTTTTCCGAGTGAAGGTTAATTACACACCATTAGTGCGGAGTAATACTGGGAGTGAAAAGGTCACCGTAGCTTTGGCCTCATTGCCAGGATAGCTTTGCCCCGAGTATAGTAATTGGGCATGTCTGAATAGTGACACTGATGTGACTTGATGATTAGATGCAACGGCCCTTCAATTGAAGATTTTGATCCTCAAAATGCTATTCAATTATGATGGGCAGGTACCTCTGATGGGAACTGAAGATCAAACAGTGCATATAAATGTTAAACTGTATCAACATTATTAGTGCCACTTGATGCATATATATCCTAGCTTCTTGCCACATTGGCTAAGAGTAACTAAAATTCTGGACGACGATTTCGCCCAGCATAAACATCTCGGTAGGTACCACAGCCACATTTGTCTTTTGTTAACTGCAGCTAAGCAGCATCCAGTGCTTAAATTTTCATTTCTTTGATATCTTTGTTACCCTTCCCATTTCTTTATTGTCACTTTCTTTTTTATTTCTTTTATGCCCTTGGATGACAATTTTATCCATCGTGCTGAAAAACTTTCAGTCTGCGAGGATAGCTTTCACTATTTTTGATAAGATAAAGTGTAACTTTAAGGATATTAATACTTTTAAACACCATGCAGCATCAATTTTTACAAACTTTTCAGCTTCATCACTTTCGTTTTCGGACTCCCCCTCCCCCCTCATGTCAAGATGAAATGCAAACCTCATTTAGGGGAATATTCAAGAACACAGGGCACATCGTTGGGGAAAAAAATTACAGTTAAGGGAGAAATCTTTGCTACGCCTAATTTCCGTTTTCGAAAATTTCCCCCTATGTTTTCAAGGTAAAACAGATATTTATGGGAAAAAAAAATATTTAACGACAATTCTAGGCAGAGGAAACATCGTGTTAAAAATAAATTATGATTACGGCAAAAATCTTCAATGCGTCTAACTTCCAATTTCAAAAGTTTTGAAAGACAAAATTTTCCTTTTCGAAAGTTTGAAGTGGAAAGCATCCTTCACCCGAATCCATTGCTTCAAAATTTCTGTTCAGAAATTTTCAATTAAGACGGAAAAGGAGAAATTCTAGGAGCCGTGGCACTCTCAAACCTGAAGATCACAGGTGAATTTTTATGCTGTCGAATTTAAAAATCTTTATTTTTTTGTTTACTTCCGTTTTTGAAAGACAGATTTTTTTTTTTTTTGATTGGAGGTTTAACGACCACCGTGAGCAACTCAATGGGCTATCGGCAGTCGTCTGTCCCTAATTTAGGGTCACTGGTTCCAGGGAAGGGAGAGAGCCTGTGCCGTAAGACAAGCACAACATCCATGCCGCACCAATATTCGAACCCGGACCCCTTCTGGACGAATGATCAGAAGCCATTGCTTAGACTACTGCGACACCTGGGCGGCTGAAAGACTAAATACTGTCCCTATGTGTATCTTTACACATTGGTAAAACTCTTCGTAGTGTATTTTACGCGTTTCTCGATGCATATTTTTACGTGTCAAGAAAAATTTCCGATGCATATTTTTAGGCGTTGGTAAAATTTCGATGCGTAAACACACTTTTCGATGCGTACTAGACGTGTAATTACACCTTTTGGCGAACTCTGTTTAATGCAATATGCTAAAGAATGATGTGGCATAAGCCAAGAAGTTTTATTGACGCTAGATTTACAATGAAAATCGATTCAAAGGACAATCAATGCGTAAAGCGACTAACAAATAATACAATTCTTCACTTGCAATTACGGAATTTCAGGCAAGCCGTGGCTCCGTCCTGCTTCAGGTTAAGAGGGGCTTAGGGGTGTTTGCAAAGGTCCAGTGATCACTGTGGAAAGATCCTGCTTATTGTTCAAGGTCGCTTTAAGTTGCTTGTGGTGACGATAGTGCGGGCGAGAAGGGGAAGTGAGCAACACAAGCGAGCGCGATTGATACACAGTTTTACGGTTAAGTGCATCTTGAAGATGAATTAAGAAACAGAGGTGGGGGAGGGGTGGGAACAATTCGTGCAAACCACTAAAAATCACGAAAAAATATAATAATTCAGATTAAAAAGAATCAAAATAAAATGCAGGAGGAAATAAGTGTAGTCACAATTTGGCCCCTGATGTCAAATCGCTGGTCGCCAAATGCAAAAATGCAGTCTCATTTTGCTCCTGAGGCCCCCGTTAATTTCTAACCCTGTTCACCGGTACTAATTACCTCAGAATTTCTGTTCAGTTATGCGTCGATCTCAAGAATAACGCGAATGAAGACTGAAAAGGAGAAATTCTAGAAGCCATGTCACTCTCATGCCTGAAGATTGCAGGAAAATTTTTGCGTCATCGAATTTCCGTTTTCAAAAATTTTTCCTCCAGTTTCAAACCGAAATTCAAATATTTATGGAATAAAATGATATAACCACAATACTGGGCAGAGGCAACATTGCGAGAAAACAAAATTACGATTACGGGGGGGGGGGATCTTTATTTCGTTTACTTCCGTTTTTGAAAGATGAAATACCGTCCGATGCGTATCTTTACACGTTAGTAAAACTCTGCGGAGTGTATTTTACGCGTTTCTCGATGCATATTTTTTGGTGTTTGTAAAATTTCAATGCGTGAACATACTTTTCGATGTGTACTAGACGCGTAATTACACATTTTGACTAACTCTGGTTAGTGCAACATAATGATGCGCCATACGCCAAGAAGTTATATATTGATGCTAGATTTTTACAATAAATCGATTCAAAGGACAACCGATTTGTAAAGCGATGAACAAATAATCGATACAATTCTGCAGTTGCAATTACTGAATTTCAGGCGAGCAGTGGCTCCGCACTGCTTCAGGTTGAGAGGAGTGCTCGCAAAGGTCTTAGTGTATCAATAGCCCTGCAAAGGTCCAATGATCACTGTGGGAGGATCCTGCTCATTGTTCAAGGTTGCTTCTTTAACTTGCTTGTGTGACGATAGTGTGGGCGAGAAGGAAAAGTCAGCAACGCGAGCGAGTGCGATTGCTACAGTTTTATGTGGAATCGCAGACAAAAATACTCATTCAGATTAAACAGAATCGTAATAAAACGCAGTAGAAAATACATGTAGTCGCAATTTGGACCCTGATGTTAAATTGCTGGTCGCCAAATGCAAAAATGCAGTCGCATTTCGCTCGTGGTCCTCTATTCATATAAACCTGCTCAACTTTGACTGTAATCTCCCCAATCATAATTTGGGTTATGATATCTTCCTGCCTTAAGCAAAATCTCCCATTTTCCTCTATTTTAATTTTAGTATGAATTATAGCCTACCCCCACTCAACCTACTCGTCCCCGTACAACTTTCTATTCTTTTCAGACACATTAGGGCCTCTCGTTAATTTTGAACCCTGTTCACCAGTACCAATTGCCCCAAAGTTTCTGTTCAGTTATGCATCGATCTCGAGAATAACGCAAATTATGACTGAAAAGGAGAAATTCTTGAAGCTGTGGCACTCTCCTGCCTGAAAATTGCAGGGGAATTTTTTCGCCGTCGAATTTCTGCTTTCGGAAATTTTCCTTCCAGTTTCAAACTTAAATTCAAATATTCATGGAATAGAATGATATACAACAACAATACTGGGCAGAGGCAACATCGCGGGAAAACAAAATTACGATTACGGGGGAAATCTTTATTTCGTTTACTTCCATTTTTGAAAGACGAAATACCGTCCGATGCATATCTCTACACCTTGGTAAAACTCTTCGGAGTGTATTTCGCGCGTTTCCCGATGCATATTTTTACGTTTCGAAAAAAATTTCAATGCGTGAACATACTTTTCGATGCGTACTAGAAGCGTAATTACACATTTTGGCAAACTCTGGTTAGTGCAACATGCTAAAAAATGATACGCCAAGAAGTTATATTGATGCTAGATTTTTACAATGAATTGATTCTAAGGACAACCGATTTGTAAAGCGATGAACAAATAATCGATACAATTCTGCAGTTGCAATTACTGAATTTCAGGCAAGCTGTGGCTGCGCACTGCTTCAGGTTGAGAGGAGTGGAGGGGTGCTCGTAAAGGTCCCAGTGTATCAATAGCCCTGCAAAGGTCCAGTGATCACTGTGGGAGGATCCTGCTCATTGTTCAAGGTTGCTTCTTTAACTTGCTTGTGTGACGATAGTGCGGGAGAGAAGGGGAAGTCAGCAAAGCGAGCGCACGCGATTGCTACAGTTTTATGTGTTAAAGTGCATCTTGAAGATGAATTAGGAAACTAAGTGCCGGGGTGGGGGGATTAGGGAACAATTCGTGCAAACCACTAAGAATCGCGAACAAAAATAGTCATTCAGATTAAAAAGAATCATTATAAAATGCTGTAGAAAATACACGTAGTTGCAATTGGGCCCCTGATGTCAAATTGCTGGTCGCCAAATGCAAAAATGCAGTCGCATTTCGCTCATGTCCCCCATTAATTTCGAACCCGGATTGTAAAATATAATTTTGTTTGATAACTGATTGTGTTTCAGCTTAAAACTGAAGTCGGACGGAGCAAAGATTTTTTCGTTATCATAATTTTTTTCATGACGTTTCCATTGTCCTGAATTATTGTTAAATGTTATTTTCCCTCTATAAATAGTTGCAAAGCAGGGCTTCCAGTGGCAACTATTGCTATTATTTTTTATGACAGGCAACTGTGGCTGCTATTTCTTACAAAAAACAACCAAACGCAACTATTTTTAGAAAAACCTTGAACTATTTTAATTGTAAGGCTAATTTAAAAAAAATCGTAATTTGTGTTGCATATATCGATGTGCTTGTATAACATCAGTTTTAATATGAATACACATGAATATCAACTTTGATATTGATATGTCTTGTTCAGTTTATTGCTTTCTGCTTTATTGCAAATATCATGGAGGAAAGTCAACGGCAAGTATAGACTAGACCCACATGTGATTAAAGGAATGACCTACTCAAATTAAGATATTCCACCGAAAAAGTGTCCCGTTTTTCTCTTTGGAATACGGCAGTGCCAGGAGCGAGCCCGTATCTTGCCTTCGCGATATTAACGACTGTTGTTTACTGAAGTTTATTTGCAGTAAAATCTATCAATTTTAAGTCGAAAATTTTGTACCTCGAATTTCGTGAATATGTTCATTGAAATAAATTTGCACGATTCTTTTTACAGCTTTATTTTCTGAATGACGCAGAAAATGCATGTTTTCACCAACAGACATTTAAACTCACTTTACATTATCTACAAACTTTCTGATATAAATTAGGAATTGTTCATAACGGAAAAAAATTGAGTGGTGATTGAAAAAACACCTGGTGAGACATTTGTGTGTATCTGCTAAAAATAACGAGACGGTTATTTCGTCGTTCCTCTAATCACGTGTGAGTCTAAGTATAGATGTATTTGTATGTGGAAGAATTTATTCCAAACAGTGAAATTAGGATTGATCATTTTTGGAGAGACTTGTTGTATCAATAGACATTTAATCTTGAACCTTTGCAAAGTCGCTATAGTAACCTTGAACCTTCGGTCACTCCAGGCTGATCTGTCAGCAGATTAAGTTTCTCTCGAAGCTCACCTTCACTTCCATTAATTTTTGAAGCTGCTGCAGGAACACAGGCGAGAAAACTGAACTCGATATTCATTTACAAGTGGAGGAGAAGTTGGACAAAATAGTTGCTACGGGCCATTGTTGGCTATGTATATTAAAAAAATTACTAGCCACTACAAAATATCTGGTAGCCATTTGGCTACTGGCATTCACAAATGTTGGAAGATACATGTATACTTTTTGTCAGTTGTGAGTTTTAATT
Source organism: Macrothele yani (assembly GCA_039090855.1). Classification (NCBI taxonomy): domain Eukaryota; kingdom Metazoa; phylum Arthropoda; class Arachnida; order Araneae; family Macrothelidae; genus Macrothele; species Macrothele yani. The sequence continues at coordinate 13,477,686 of CM077019.1, forward strand.
TCATAGAAATGTTTGCAAATCTGAAGTGATATCAAATTATATTTTCATTATAAAAGGTTTCTTTAAAATATGCAATATGATATCAATAAAAAGAAAATTTTCTTTAATGAGAAATTATCCTGATAATATATTTGAAAGTTGTTAAACAATTGGTACAGTAAGTGTTAGTGATAAGATTTCCAATTGATTTTCTTCAGAGAACCAACATGTCAGATGGACAGGATCAAAAATTGGATGAGAAAATTTATGGTGGCTGTGTAGGTCCTGACGCCGTGTATATAAAGCTCATCTCGTCAGATGGCCATGAATTTATTATCAAGCGAGAGCATGCACTCATAGCTAAAACAATAGAAGGAATGATTTCTGGCCCAGGTAATTATAATTTTGACTTTTTTTAAAACTTTGTTACACCTTATTCATGTAGGAACTAGGATTCTGTGTTTTGTGGTGTCCTAATTCACTGAAGTTCTTTATTGCCCTCTTTCTTCTTAGCTTTCGAAACATTTATTAATGATCTTCATTGATGAGCCATTACGTTATGACCACCCCCCAGCCTAGAGAAATGAGCGTGCCCGGAGACCGAATGATAGCGCAGGTGAAGTTCACAGAGCAGTATACAGGGTGATTGTAAACTCCTTCAACAAGCTGTGTGAGCGTTGCGTAACTGTCAAAATGTAGAAGAGTGTCGAACAGCAATACGCTGCAAAGTTTTGTGTCAAACTTGAAATATCTGCGACCGAGACGCTTGCTATGATGCAGAAAGCCTAGGGGAAGGATGATTTATTGAAAGCAAAAGTGTTTCAGTGGCACAAAACGTTCACAGAGGGAAGAGAGAGCGTCGAGGATGAGCCACGCCCAGGGCACCCTTCAGCGTCTCACACTTCGGACAATGTGGAAAAGGTGAAAGCGGTTTTGGACTCTGACCGATGTCTGAGTGTTATATTGGTAGCAGATCACGTGGGACTCACGAAATCCATTGTGCATGAAATCATCACGCAAGAATTGCAGATGCGGAAAGTTTGTGCCAAATTGGTTCCTAAGGTTTTGACCGTTGAACAGAGGAACAACCATGTGCTGATTTCTCGTGAGCTTGTGGACCGTGTGAGGAGTGAACCTGTTTTTTTTTGAGGAAGTTATAACAGGTGATGAAACGTGGGTCTTTGAGTACGATCCAGAGCCGAAAAGACAGATCTCAGAGTGGCACACTCCCGAGTCTCCTTGACCAAAGAAGGCTCGCATGTGCAAATGTATGCTGATTGTCTTCTTTGACTGCAAAGGTTTTGTCCATAAGGAGTTCGTACCACCCGGACAAAAGGTCAACACTGCATTTTACGTGAAAGTGCTTAAACGGCTAAAGAACAGAGTTTAGCGCGTCCGCTCGGAGATCACTAACACTTGGGTGCTTCACCACAATAATGCGGCGAGCCATGCGCTGCTGAGAATGAGAGAGTTTCTGGCGAAACGCAACGTAGCATCGCTGCCCCAACCTCCCTACAGACCGGACTTGGCCCCGGATGACTTCTTTCTGTTTCCCCGGCTCGAATCCAGTCTGAAAGGACACCATTTTGGGGCTGTTATAAACTTGTAAACTGCTGCGACGAGTGCTTTGAAAGCGATCCCTGTTCCCAACTTCCAGGCAAGCTACGCAGCGTGGAAAAACCGCTGGCAGTAGTGTATTGATGTTAAAGGATGTTATTTCGAGGAATTTTAATGTTATGGAGGCATAACTTTAATTAAACGCCTGTTATTGAATGAGTCCATTACTTTCCGGACAGATTTTGTACTTTGTGCAAGGTATACCATGGCAAAGGTTGCTTTAGTAACCTTGACCTTTCGATCACTCTAGGCTGATCTGTCAGCAGATTAAGTTTTTCTCGAATCCCACCTTCACTTCCATTCAGTTTTGAAGCAGTGCTGGAACACGGGCGAGAAAACAACCTGATATTCATTCACAAGTGGGAGGAAAAGTTGCACAAAATAGTTGCTCAGTTGGGGGAAAAAATCTACTGGCCACTATATTAAAAAAATTACTAGCCACTACAAAATATCTGGTTGCTATTTGGCCTCTGGCTACTGACATTCACAAGGGCTGCCAACAGGATAATGCGAAATGCCACACTGCCAGAATCGTCAAGGAGTGGTTTGACGAACATGCTGGTGACTTTCTGTTAATGCCCTGGCCTCCAAATTCACCCAACATGAACCCAATCGAACATTTGTGGTTCGACTTGGAAAAGTGGGTTCGTGCTAATCACCACCACTTTGAAATGTACGGGAACTGCTGTTGTCATAATGGTACCAGATACCCCAGGATACCTCATCGACTCATTGCCTCGGCGAGTCGCCACAGTTTTGCAGGCCAAAAGGGGTCCTACAGCTTTATTAGGTAGGTGGTCATAATGTGTCATCAGTATATATTGGGCATGGGCAACCTTTCTTTGTTCTGGGGCCAAATGATCATTCTCTGAGTCATGGGCCAAACTAAATTGATTTTGGCAGATGTTATACACTGCCGGACAATTGCTAAGGACGGATGACAATAGCAACGATAGCAACCATAAAATGGAAGGCAGGAAAATGTGGAAATTAGCATAAGTGCGGGATACAGTAAGACGTGTTGTGCGTATGCAAATTTTGGATTGCCGAACTTGTTCGTGACGTCATAGCGCTGATAAGAGATATAAAGGATTTGACGCGTATTGACCGTTGTTGTTCAAACGCAAAGTTGAAAGGGAAAGAATCAATTGACGAACTTACAATTTTCAGTATGTCTTCCCGACATCATCTAGATGATTTTACGCGTGGCCGTATTATTGGCAATATTGAAGAAGGGCGAAAAATAACAGATGTTGCCAGGGAGTTCGACGTCAGCCACAGTGTTGTTTCAAGGCTTTGGATATCATTTCAAACAAATGGAGAGTGTAGCAAACGTCACGGGGCAGGTCGTGTTCGCAATACGACACCTGCAGAAGATCGGTACATAGTGCTATCAACAAAAAGACACCTGCGCAGCACAGCTAGTGATTTAGCAAATCAGTTTATGGCTGCTACTGGCAAGCGGATCTCCCGAAAAACTGTCGCCAGACGTTTGCATGAAGGAGGACTATACGCCCGCCGTCCTGTTGTGTGCATCCCATTGGCCAGACGTCACCGTACCGCCCGTTTGCAATGGTGCCATCAACATCGCAATTGGACTGATAACGACTGGTCTGCTGTCCTCTTCTCAGATGAGAGTAGATACAGTCTATCGTCTGATTGTCAACGACAACTGATCTGGCGTGATAGTGGTACTGCATATTGTCCAGCAAACATACAGGAAATGGACCGATATCCGACATGTAGTGTCATGGCATGGGCTGGCTTCATGATCAATGGCCGTACGTCCCTCTATGTGCTTCCAACTGGGACTATGACTGGCCAACGATACATTAATGATGTTCTGCTACCTCATGTTCGCATGTTCCGTAGTGCTGTCCGTGATAGAATAATTTTCATGGACGACAACGCAACATGTAATCGAACAGTCGCTGTCCAGGAGTGTCTTAAGAGCGAGGATATTCAACGCCTCGTATGGCCAGCACGTTCTCCAGATCTGAATCTTATTGAAAATGTGTGGGATGCTTTGGGGAGGAGTCTTGCGGGTCGCCAATGCCCTCCAATAAACAAGGACACCCTCATCCGTGCACTGACAGAGGAATGGGATAAATTACCCCAACAGCTGCTTGATAATGTTGTGCAAAGCATGACACGACGTGTGGAATCTTGCATCGCCCTCCATGGTGGCCATATCCCGTATTGACATCTTACGCCGGAACGCCTGTGGACGGTAATTGCATTTTTTTCACGTTTACGTATTCTGCACAAAATGGCCTGTTTGTCCCTTGAACACGTTCCAAAGCTTTCTGGATTTCAGAGAACAATAAATTGTCTTTCTTGTAATGTCCTGGCATTCTGACATTATTTTATTTCACTTGGCATCCAACCACACTTACTTTTTTATGCGCTATATAGCCGTTTATGATCAGTCCTTAGCAATTGTCCAGCAGTGTATTAGTACAAGTTCCTTTGTGGAAGATCGAGTGCCTACATTTTCATGTTTTTTATGTGTAGACTTCTTAAATCTCTTACATTTGACCTCTTTTGGTAAATTCCCAATCTTCCACCACACTTTTGTCTGGCATATTAGATAAATTAAAACGACAAATAATTAAACAATATTAAATAAATTAAAACAAGTTGCTGCTTCTTATTTTATTAGCCTGTACTTTTTACTTCTATTCGATGTATATTTTGTAATCAGATAATTGCGAATAACATAATAGTAAGTAAACATGCTTTTATTAGAAATTTTAGTATGAGGATTGGCCTTGGATTAAGAGACTCAATATTGGGGTTGATATTACTTATGCATAATTGCAGAGAACTCTCGCAAGGATAACGGACAAATAGATATTTTTGGCTGTTATCCTTGTCCGAGTTTTTGATTTGTGTTTCATCCTCAAAAAAATAAAGTAAAGAAAGATGACACCGAAATTTTGGGTGTAACAAGCACTTCTTTTGAATCCGTTCTGACGCAAATTAAATTTATCAAAGCTATTCAAAGTCAATAGAACCGGTATGGAAAACAATAGCATCTGACGGAAGAAAGAAGTTTTTCAATCGGGTTTTTAATCCCACAGATATTGCTATAAACGGAATCGTGAGCTTACGCCCTCTGGTTGCAGACTTGTGCATTAAGAAAAACATGAATTTATATGAGAAACAGTTCGCACCGGAAATGCTTTCCTACACAGAAATAATTTTTCAAATCAGACTCTTAGAAACAGAGATATCGACAAAAATAAGATGTGACTTTACGTCCCCTGGTGGGAAAACCGTGCATTATTTTAGGAAAAAGGAATTCTCAAAAGATTTTTCCACATGAGCGGTATCGCTTCAAGAAAAAAAAATTAGTCTAGTTTTGAGGAGCCCAGATTTTGCTACAAATACATCAGAAGCATAAATTCACACTTATGCCCCCTGGTGGCCAAACCATTCTTTACCAAACATCAGAAATTATGTGAAAAATATTTTCCATCAGGTCTTGTATGCGATACAGGAAGAATTTTTCAAATCCAAGTTTTAGAAGTAGAAATAACTCGGTAAACGGAATTTACCTTTGTGCCCCCTAGCGGAAAGTCTATAATTTACTTGAACATTCTGAATTTATAGGAAAAACATTTCGCATCAGAAACACTATCCAACAAAGAAGGAATTTTTCAAATCGGACTCTTAAAAGTAGAGACATTGACAAAAATAAGATATACATTACGCCCCCTGGCGTAGAAACCATGCATTATTTTAAGAAGAAAATGTTTCTAAACGATTTGTCTACATGAGTACTATCGGTCAACAGATGGCTTTTTATAATCTAGATTTTAGAAGCTCATATTTTACTGCAAATACATCAGAAGCGGAAATTAAGACTTACGCCACCTGGTGGCCAAACTATTTTTTACAAAAATTTGAAATTATGTGCAAAGGATTTCCCATCAGGAGCTGTATCCGGTGCAGAAAGAATTTTTTGAATCGGAGATATAAAAGCAGAGATATAGGAGGGAAAGCAATTTACCTTTACGCCCCTAGCGGAAAGTCTATGAAATACTTGAAAATTTTCAAATTATATGAAAAACATGTCACACTGGAAACACCTAACTAAGAAGGAATTTTTTTCAAATCTGACTTCTAGAAGTAGAGATATTGACAAAAATAAGATATACATCTACGCCCCTGGCGTAGCAACCATGCATTATTTTAAGAAGAAAATGTTTCTAAACGATTTGTCTACATGAGTACTATCGGTCTACAAATGGATGTTTTTTCCAATCGAGATTTTAGAAGCTCATATTTTGCTGCAAATACATCAGAAGAGGAAATTAAGATTTATGCCCCCTGGTGGCCAAACCATTTTTTCACAGAAATTAGAAATTATGTGTAAATGATTTCCCATCAGGAGCTGTATCTGGCGCAGAAAGAATTTTTCGAATCGGAGATTTAAAAGCAGAGATATAGGGGGAAAAGCAATTTACCTCTACGCCCCTAGCGGAAAGTCTATGAATTACTTGAAAATTTTGAAATTATATGAAAAACATGTTACACCGAAAACACAATCCAACAAAGAAGAAATTAGGCATCTACGCCCCCTGGTGGAGAAACTGTGGAACATTTTAAGAAGAAAATATTCCAAAAAGGTTTATCGATGTGAGTGGCATCAGTCCACGAAAGAATTTTTTTCAATCTATATTTTAGAAGCTCAGATTTTATGGTAAATATATCTGAAGCCAAAATGAACACTTTAGCCTCCTGGTGGCCAAAGTATTCTTTACCAAAAATTTGAAATTATATGCAAAAGATTTTCCATCAGGAGGTGTATCTGCTGAAGAAAACAGTTATCGGAGTTTTAGAAGAAGAGTTATCGGGGGAAATGTAATTTACTTTTACGCCCCCAGCGGAAAATCTATGTGTAATTTGAAAAAGTAACTATCTAAAATGAGTCCATTACTTTCCGGACAGATTTTGTACTTTGTGCAAGGTATACCATGGCAAAGGTTGCTTTAGTAACCTTGACCTTTCGATCACTCTAGGCTGATCCGTCAGCAGATTAGTGAATGTGGAGTCTTTGTTTTGGAAGTTGGCAAACCTTGTATCAAATTGCTCTATTAGTGACTTCAGTTCATCTCAGTAAGAATTATATGTGATATTTTTATGAGTTACATCAGTATTAATCGGACGAGCAAATATAGCAAATGCAGTCTTTGTTTTGGAAGTTGGCAAACCTTGTACCAAATTGCTCTATTCGTGACTTCAGTTCATCTCAGTAAGAATTATATGTGATATTTTTATGAGTTACATCGGCATTCATCGAACGAGCAAATATAGCGAATGTAGAGTCTTTGTTTAGGAAGTTGGCAAACCTTGTATCAAATTGCTCTATTAGTGACTTCAGTTCATCTCAGTAAGAATTATATGTGATATTTCTATGAGTTACATCAGCATTCATCAGACGAGCGAATGTGGAGTCTTTGTTTTGGAAGTTGGCAAACCTTGTATCAAGTTGCTCTATTTAGTGACTTCAGTTAATCTCAATACGAATTATATGTGATATTTTTATGAGTTGCTGGTAACAATTTTAAGATCTTATTTGACAATCCCACAACCTTAGTTTATTACGAAAAGTTTTCACATGTCCATGCAGTTCATGCACCAACTGTCCTTGTTTTTGCAATTTAGGATTCAGGTTGTTAAGGTGTTCCATGACATCTACAAGGAACGCCAAATCACACACCCACTGATAATCTTTTATTTGGTCAATTGTGATGTCCATAAAATCTGCAATGTGTTCTCTCTAAACATAGAATCGTTTTAAAATTTTACCTTTACTCAACCACCTCACTTCACAGTAATAAGGCAGATCTTCATAATCTGAAAATACGTCTTCCAAATACTTAAACTGGCGGTGATTAAGGGGGATTCTCATTTTCTTTTTGTGTGAAAAAAATCAATTTTCTTTTTTTACGTTATTTTATTATTTTAAGTCTTAAAAATATGTGTACCAAATTTCAAGTCGAAATTCGTAAAATTGGCCAAGTTATAATCTATTATTGTCCAGTGAGGTGGGTCACAGAGTTGGTGCAACTGGCACAAAGCCGAAACTGAGAATACTCAGTCACAACCGCCACTTCATAAAGGTATCAAAAATGCTGTAAAGCCAATTTATAATGATGTGTCATCAACAGAGTTGCTAGAAAGGTGTTTGGGTGGTGACACTCAAAACAGCAATGAAAGTTTGAATTCTACTGTTTGGCGGTTCGCTCCCAAACATCTTCACTGTGGCTCAAAACCATTGAAATGGCAGTTTCTGTAGCAGCAGGCATTTTAAATGAAGACTTTTCTGTTGTCCTGAAAATGAAGACAATGATAGGAATCGTTATTTAGCAAGCAAACAAAGATATTTGCCAACACGGGGTACCAACAGCGTCTGCAGAGATCGTCAAGACACAGCCTCGAGGCTACAAAAGAAGCTCGTACAAGGCGTAAAAGCGAGCAAATTTCTCTAAACGAGTTCTACAAAACAGAGGAAAGAACACTGTATGACCCTGGTATAGCAGATTAGCAGAAAAATACTGTAAGTACTTGATATGCCTTCGTAACTCTACTTTAAACGCTTTTTCTCGAAACAGCTTTTTCGCGAATGGTTGGCACGATAGCTCAAAAACGATTGGACCGATAGACTTAATGTAAAACTGCATGTTCAGTAAACATCCTTTTATCATTTGATGAACCAGAAGCACGATACGTTATGTATATTTTTTTAATAGCAAAAAACATTGTCAATTTTGTGAGCTGAATTGATAATTTGAGTTTGACAAGTCACAATTTCCTCAAATATATATAAATAGTTTTTCTGGTTCATCAAACGATAACTACTTGTGTATTATCCAAGTACTTTTTTAACTTCTGTATCTTTTTGCATTTGTCCTTCAGTTCATAATAAATCCAGTTTGTGGTGGGTCAAAGCCTTTAATACGTTCCAAAGCATGTATGGAACTTTTTATTGATACATTAGAGTTCAAAGTGAGGGGTCTTAAAAAAGTAGCCAGCGCAGACTCAAGAGGCCTGGTAGGGCGCTCTCTGGATGTGATGTCGCTTTTCCCGAATGTACCACTAGACACGGTACATTCCATCATTGCTGACAGATTGCAAGAAGACTCTATCCCATATTTAGAAGTACATGCTATTCTCACAGCTCTGAAATTAGTAGCCAAAAGATCATATTTTAAATATGAGGACATAATCTATCAACAGAGAGAGGGTGCACCCATGGGTTCCCCACTCTCCGGTGCTGGCAGAAATACTTTTGCAGTTTCTGGAAGACAAGGTCTTGCGTGATTATCCGTTTCAACCCTCATTAATCCTTAGGTATGTTGACGATATGCTGGTCTTCTGGCCACATTCAATTCACCAACTTGATTATCTCATCTCTTGCTTATCACAGTTTCCTACAATAAAATTCACCAAAGAAGTTGAACAAAATGGGAAGTTACCCTTCCTTGATTTCTTGTTATGTAGAAACCTAAATACTCAACAGATCAAATACTCTGTTTACAGAAAACCCACTTTCACCCCCTGTATCATACCGTTCAACTCATCTCACCCCCCAAGAACATAAATCTGCAGCTTTTCGCTTCTTGATTAAACATGCTTATACACATTCTACATCAGGCAAAGCAAGACGTGAAGAACTTTCCAGAACCTTGTCTTTAGCTTGCAGATTCGGCTACCCGAAACAATTTTTTCTGAAGTTGTTGAGAAGATCTACTAGACTGAACTTCACCACTTTGTCTAGGGAAATTCGGACAACTAGATTTGTAGGTAAAGTAGATTACCTTCCTCCTATAGTCTCCACGCTCAGAAAAATCTGTCAACGACATGAAATCTCTTTTGGATTATGCACCAGAAATATCTTTCATATGGTCAGGAATGACCGGGACAGAACTCCTACGCTCAGAAAACATGGGGTATACTGTATTCCTCTTACCCATGGAGACCCGAATGTTACTGAGAATTGTTATATAGGTTCTACTCTCAGGTGCTTAAATACCCGCCTGAGAGAACACCAGTACATGCTTCGAGTTGGCACTACTCATACTGCCTTTATGTTAGCTGTCACACAGGGTGGTTACTCACCGGATTGGGAAAATGTGAAAATTCTGGAAACCAATCTCAATAGAAGTACTGTTTTCCTTTCCGAAAGCCTGTATATTCTTGCTTATGGTGACAGATGTTGTAATTTGGACTTGCCTGCATATGTACCGGGACCTTGGCGTGGATTAGTTGCCCCGACAGACTTTGTCCAATGGCTAATCTGCACTTCTTGCCTAGTGTCATTTGTAATTTTTTATACTTACTGTAATATCAACTGTTATTAACATGTACGCTTTTTTTGTGTAAATGTTAGCATCACTAAAAAAAAAATGTTGGTGACGTGGTGTACGGGGGGATTTTAATCTGTATATAATGACTGCCTGTATCGTGTCACTGGTGTGCTTTGGACCTGTAGATGGGGACAACGTGATCCCTGAAAGCACTAGTCTGTTTTTTAACCTTCTTTTAAATTGTAAATAAAGTGATTTTAATTTGCAACTTATAGTATGGTGTTTTATCGCACAGGTAGAGAGCTGAATTCTCGCATATATCACTTCTCGTGCGAAATTGTTTTTCTGGTTATATATTTCAGGGTGGTGGTGATTTAACGTGAACCCGCATTCCCAAGTCAAACCACAGATGTTAGATTGTTAATGCCCTGGCCTCCAAATTCACCTGACATGAACCCAAAGTCACCAGCATGTTCCTTGAACCACACCATGACAATTCTGGTAGTGTGGCATGGTGCATTTTCCTAAATGGCCATTACCAGTAGGGAACACAGTTGCCATGAATGGGTGAACTTGGTCCACAACAATGTTCTGATACCTGTCTGCTGTCAGGGATTGTGATATTGAAAATGGGGCCTAAAGTGTCCCAAGAAAAAATCGTCCACAGCATAACACCACTGCCACCAGCCTGTTTGCTCCCAACAGTGCATCCAGGTGCCATAACCTCCATTGGTAATCGACGTATTCGCACTCGGCCGTCTACATGATGCACCAGGAATCTTGATTCGTCAAACCAGGCCACTTTCTTTCAATCGTCCACAGTCCAATCTTGATGATCTTGAGCCCATTTCATGTGTTGTTGGCAATGACTTGCAGTGAGCATGGGGACCTGGCTGGGTTTTCGGCTACGCAGGCCCACGCGCAGAAGGCTGCGACAAACTGTGTGTTGTGCCCTGATCACCACTCTCGTAGCTTGGGGTGATTTGTTGCACTGTGACCCTGCGATTTCTGTGTGAACAATGCACGACAGTCTGCTCCCCTCTGGCATCAGTGAACTGCGGAAGACACGCGGCTGGACGACTATTCATTGTTTGGTCATCTGTGCACCACTTTTGATACGTACTCACAACAGTGGCATGTGGGCAACCCACAAGACGGGCCGCATCATCAGAATTTGTCCTTTAAATCTTCAGCTTTTCCCAATCTGACTCTGAATGCTCTACTTACCAAAAGCCTGTCCCTGGTTGTAAATATACTGCTCTATGTAACAGGGTTCCCACTCAACCTGGAATTCTCAGGAAATTTGAAAATGGTTCCAAAAATCAGGGAAAACTCAGGAAAAGTTGCTCCCCCCCCCTTTTTTTTTTTTGTAAAAATCAATGGATACTTTATTTTGCCAAAAAAAAAACTTATTTTTTCAAGATTTTAAACTTTTGCTTGCAATTACTGCCTGTCTAGAATTTGGTAGATCTTACTTTCAGTTATATAAAGTATTTCCTTTATTCTCTAAAAAGATGCAAAATTGAATTTTTAAAATTGCCAGTTATTAAGCTTTTGTTCAATTTCTGCAGGCAGTTGTTATAACATGGAACAATTAGGCACAATGGCTCCTGCTTTAAGAAATACTTGACAAGAGAACCAACCAAATGATGGATCAAAGTCCTTTGTCTGTTGGTTCTCTTGAAACATGTTTCTTTGAACAGAGCCATTCCATCATTAAGCTTAGCTGCATTGTGTTATAGTAAAACTGAAACTATTCAACTGACAGATTTTTTCTTACATTTATGACCAGTTTCTGTGGTAATCTATTTACAAATTCCGTGTGGGTAGTATTCACAAAAGTTTCACGGAACTTTGATACAGAAAATAATGTGCACAGTTAGTTGTTATGAATGAAAAGCAGGTAATTTTATAAAGTCAAATTACGTAAAGAATTTACAAGTGTGTGCTTTGGTGAGAAAAATGAATGCAATGGAATGAAATGTAACAATTCTTTGCAACATGCCACTCTTGAAAACTTTAAAAACCACCTGGAGAATCTGGAAAAGTCAGGGAATTTTTTTTATTACTTTTGAGTGGGAACCCTGAATACTGCTTTGTGAACTTCACCAGCACCATCGTTCAGTCTCCAAGCAAGCTCATTGATGTGGTGGTTATAATTTAATGGCTCATCAGTGTACAGGTAGTTTAAACATTCAGCTTATAGGCATGAAGGGGGCAAGAAAGCACAGGACATAAAAGAACTTATGGGGAGGTAGTATTTTATGATTAGCAAAAACTGTAGTTGTTTAACTGTATAACTTGCTTGGAAGATTTCATTGTAATTTCTTTTGAGTGTATTCTTTAATTTACAGTTCCCCTTTTTGCCTGTCTAAAATATTTTGTTCTTTGTTGTTATAGGCATGTACAAAGAAAATGAAACCAATGAAATACATTTTCGGAAATTCCGTAAGTTCTGGATTTTGTATTGTGTTTTATTTATGTTGATTGTCTGTTTCCGAAATGAAAGTCACTGTGTTCATAATGTATATTACATTATATGTAACTGATATAAGTACTTTAGGGTTGCAGAAGAAAATGTGAGTAAGCATGGCTATAGATTTTAGAAGTCTTAGTTTGAAAGGGCCACCCCAGTGGTCTTGAGCCCAGGCTTTTGACCTTTCATCCCAGTAGGTCATGGATGAGACATAGGTGGTGCAGAGATGCCAAGTACTATGGATCCTCCATAGATCCGTGGATATCATGTTCAAACTACAGACTTAACAAAGAAGGTTGTAAAAAAACTATGGATTTTTCCAAAAACAAAATCTTGGATCTTCTGGGAAACTTTAATTTAATAAAATAAAATAAAATAAATCTGAAAAACTATACTGTACTTACAGAGTGTATAGGTCAACCTCCCAATATTTATATGAATATCTGCCAGTTTTTGTATATCTCATGTATAAGTTGACCCCCTGTTTTTCATGTGAATATCTGATATATTTTTTTTTTTGTCCATCTTGTGTATAAATCCATCTTCCTACCACATTTTTTTCTGCAGACATGTTGAAAGCATAAAACTTTTTTTTTATTGTTTAAGAGTGAGATGTCACGTGGTTACTGTGTTTTGAGAACACCTAATTATGCTCTGGGCAAACTTAACCTGGTTACAGATTGAAGGTTATGGATAAGTTTTATCCCATTGTTAAAGGATAAGCTGTAAAAAATAAAATGCTAAATAAGTTCAAAAGTTTTTTTTTGGAACTTAGCATTTTTTTTTTTTTTTTTTCAATCATAGTCAAATGAAGTGATTTTTGCGGTAATGTCTTGAAGCTGTCGCACGGCAAGCATGGTTGGCTGGCCGAAAAGCAAGTGGAAAAGCTGTCGTGGAGATCGTTCTGTATGATCATGTGACTTTGTACCTGGCTTGCGGAGGGATGGAATTTGCAACACACATCTGTTATCATATCACTAAGCTGTTACCTGGGATTCAGAAGTTAGCTCCACAAAGAAAAAAACAGTTTGCCAGATAATTTTTAACTGATTATTTATTTACTGTTGCCGTATCAAACTCCTCCAATTACAGCGATCTTGACATGCAACTCGGGCTTCACTGACATCCATCACACGACGCACACAAGATCTTCTATACTTCATTCTCATGATCTTTTTCTCATGCAAACACTCCTGAATCTGATCCTCCCATGACTTTCTTGGCCTTCCTCTGCCGTTCCTTCCTGCCACTTGGGTTGAAAATTTTTTCTTTGTGAGCTCCGCCTTGCTAACAACATTTTACTTCACATTACATAACTCCAACACATCTTCATTCCTCACAAGATCAGAAGTGTCTTGCCACATCCCCCCCCTGTAAGTAACACATTTCTCCAGCACACAAACAACTCCTATGTTTCTTCTGTAGTACCCAGGTTTCACTACCGTACATCAGAGTAGGAGCAATTACACTTTCACACGCAGCTATGCGTGGCTCTCTCGAGATTATCATTCTTGTGAAAACCTCCCAATGCAGCTATGACTTTCAATCAAGAATTCACTCGCCTACTAATTTCACCATCCAATTTGTTCTCTCTGTCATCAAACATGCTTCCCAAATACATAAACTCATTCGCCTGGTCACTTTGGTTTTTTCCTTATTAATACTCGGTTTGAACTTTCATGCAAACTTCGTACATCCGGGACAACATACTCTGCAACTCACTTTTGCTCTCTGCCAACAGGAGTGTCGTCAGCATACAGCAATCTTCACACACGTATATCACCAACACATAAACCCGTATTATCCATTTTTGACTTCTGTTAACTTTTGGGAGAACCTTAACGGAGTCCTGAACTAACGTAAACTGTCGGAGGTAGGCTAAATTTCCCTTTTTTTTTTCTTGTTGAAAGTTGATTAGTTGTGCTGGGACGTGCTGTAGTTATGAAGCGTACTTCAATGGCTTCCAGTTTCCAGTGTTGTGAAAAAAATAAAAAATTTGCAGCAGTACAAGGAATGTTATTTGGTGGAATTTCCATGTTTACAACGGATGCTCATTTTCGTGAATCATGTTTTGCAGTGTGTGCAATTGTGATTTTTTTTTTTTTTGGTGGCTTATGGTGGATGGAAAATTGTCGGAGACGTAATTTTGAAAATATTTCAACAGTAGGGTTTATTGAAAGTAAAGAATAATTCTGTATCCAGTTACTTTGTAAAAAGTGTTGTTTGAAGGGCACAGTTGCTTTTGACTGTGCATTAATGAAAACAAAAATTAGCTTTATCTGAAGCTTAAATGAATATAACTTATACAGTTGACCTAAGCTATACACTTCTGTTACCATGTTGTAACTCTCAAAATAACAACGTTTAGTTGAACTGACTGATAAAACCAGGGTTCCCAGCCGACCGGAAAAACTGAGAAAAATCAGGGAATCCGAAAATAAGGCTAAAAATCAGGAAAAACTCAAAAAATATTTTTTGCAAAAACCTGGAGAAGACAGAGAAAAATTAAACTGATAAATTTTTGCGTAATGCGTATGCAGTTAGTTACCAGGGATGGGAATTCTGCACCAGATTGCAGAATTCCCAGCGTGCGCCAAAACAAAAGTCTTTTGCCATTTTGCTGCAAAAGGCAGATTTTGTGCCAGAACTGCTGTACCCCGTCATCATCGTTGGTACTTCAGCACACTACATTCTCCGTGCACACAGAGTTCTGCATGATGCTGAGTAAGACCAAGCGTTGGGAAGAAAGATTCAGCAATTCCAAGTAACTAAGGGTTTCGTGTAGTTATTATGGAATCATCGGTCTGCAACGGACGACTGAAAATATTGAGTATGCTATGGAAACGGAAAAGAAAACTCAAATTTCAGCCAGCAATAAAAAAAATAATAATAATTGCTGGAGTTTTTTTTTTAAGTGTACAATGGTAGCTTTTTTAGCACGTCTTGCAAAGAATGATTATGTTAATGTTATCGGTTTGCCCGTTCTTCTGTCTGTAGACACCATATCTCTGCAACTATTTGTCTGATTTGAAAAATTGTTTTTGCATTCGGAAGCTTAAAATATGCGAATGATGATCCTTTGTTTCATTTTTATTTTACGATGTACAATTTAGCAGCTAGAGGGCGTAAATGCAGATGTCGAATTCAAAATACATTTTATTCCATATATCTTGGTTCTAAACATCAGATTGAAAAATTCTTTTATCTTTCGATTCCATTTATGTCAAAGTATTTAGGTATAGTTACTTTTTCAAGCTACGCATAGATTTTCTGCTAGGGGGCGTGAAAGTAAATTATTTTTTGCCCGATATCTCTTCTTCTAAAACTCAGATTTAAACATTTTTTTCTTCAGCGGATACAGAATCTTTTTCATATAATTCTAATTTTTTGGTAAAGAATACTTTGGCCATCAGGGGAAGCAAGCGTTAATTTTTGCTTCTGATGTATTTGCCATAAGTTCTAAAATGTAGATGAAAAAAATTTGTTCATGAGCCGATGCCACTCACATCAATAAACCTTTTCGGAATATTTCCTTCTTAAAATGTTGCACTGTTTCACCACTAGGGGGTGTAGACGTATATCTTATTTTTGTCAATATCTGTGCTTCTAATGGTACGATTTGAAAAATTCTTCCTTCATTGGATAGTTTTCGGTGTGACATGTTTTTCATATAATTTCAAAATTTTCAAGAAATTTAGACTTTCCATTAGGGGGGCGTAAAGGAAAAGTGCATATTTCCCCCTCCCTCCCGATGTCTCTGTTTCTAAAACTTTGATTTGAAAAATTCTTTCTGCACCGGATACATATCCTCATGGGAAATCCTTTGCATATAATTTCTAATTTTTGGTAAAAAAAAATGGTTTGGCCACCAGGGGCATAAGTCTTAATTTCCACTTCTAATGTTTTTGCAGCAAAATCTGAGCTTCTAAAATCTAAATTGAAAAAAAAATCATTTGTGGGCCGATACTACTGAAGTTGACAAACCTTTTAGGAATATTTTCTTAAAGTAATGCATGGCTTCTATGCTAGGGGCGTAGATGTATATATTATTTTTGTCAATATCTGTACTTTTAGGAGTCCGATTTGAAAAATTCCTCCTTTGTTGGATGGTGTTTTCAATGTGAAGTGTTTTTCATATAAATTCCAAAATTTCGAGTACATCATTACCTTTCCGCTAGGGGGTGCGAAGGTAAATCATGTTTTCCCAAATATTTCTAAAACTCAGATTTAAAAAATTTGAAAAATTCTTCCTATATCGCATACAGCTTCTGATGGAAAATGTTTTTCATATAATTTCTAGTATTTGGTAAAGAATGGTTTGGCCACCAGGGGGCATAAGTGTTAGTTTCTGCTTCTGATGTATTTACAACGAAATATGAGCTTCTGAAAACTAGTTTTTTTTTTTTTTTTTTTTTATTGATACCGTTCACATTCAAAAACCTTTCGAGAATACTTTTTTCCTAAAATGCACGTTTTTCCCTCCAATGGACGTAGATGCGTATCTTATATTTGTTCATACCTCTGCTTCTAAGAGTCGTTTGAAATATTCTTTCTTTTTTGGAGAGCGCTTCTGCTGCAAAATTTCTCATAAATACAGATTTTTCTAAATGCACAAGTCTGCAACCATAGGGCATAAGTTCAGGATTCTGTTTACAGCAATATCTGTGGGATTATAAACCCGATTGAAAAACTTCTTTCTTCGGTCACATGCTATTGTTTTCCATACCGGTTCCATTGACTTTGAAATAGCTTTGATAAATTTAATTTGCATCAGAACAGATTCAAAAGACGTACTCATTACATCCAAAAATCGGATGTCATCTTTCTTGTTCTTCTTGCATTGAATATATTGCATTATAGATGTGGTATTTAGTATGTATGTTATCATGGAGTTATACATAATCTGTAAATTTTACCTGTAATTCCTTGCAAAATTATCTTCTCGAAATCTCGGGAATTTTTTAAGCCAATATGAG
The DNA here is from genome assembly GCA_039090855.1 of Macrothele yani. Lineage (NCBI taxonomy): Eukaryota > Metazoa > Arthropoda > Arachnida > Araneae > Macrothelidae > Macrothele > Macrothele yani. Next base: position 13,495,052 of record CM077019.1, read on the forward strand.
TGGCAACCCTGTAAAACATGTTATACAACACACTATTAGAAGTAGTTCAAATTCAACTTTGTTGAAAAGATACTTTAGGCTTACTGTTCTTAGAGACATTGGAAAGACAGGTACTTGTCACCCTGATCGGGAAAAATTCCACTAGACACTTGAGCTGGATCAGTCGTCATAATCCAAAAAGGGTAGTATGCACTGTATCAACACTTGAGGCATATCCATAGCAGATTATTGTAGTTGTTGCATAATTCCTTCAAACTCCGACGATATTGTAAGTTCAAAAGTTTTTCCAGGTCATACATGGCGACATACTCCTGGCTATAAACCGCCACTATCTGAAGATGGCTCATCTTCACAGCAGCTTGACGACTGTTCGTGATGTAATACGTCAACGTCACTGCTTTGCATGATGGTGAATTTTTTTTTTTTTTTTTTTAGCGGGCTGTAAAGTACTGCAAAAAGTCACTATTTCCTAAGAAAAGTTATGAGACTGCTGTCATTCAAGCTGGAAGTTATTCTGCTTGATTTTTAAGGTGGTTCCACCTAAAATCTCTTCCTTACGTTTCGAACGGTAAAACTTTACATATTTTCTTTGCAATTAATGTATTTCCAAGGATAAAAATTCGCACTTCGATAAAACTAGTCCCTGCAAAGCAGTGTGTGCAGCTTAGAGGGAACATTGGACCACAACACTGTATTTTGCTGAGCAGCATGCTTTTGTGAGGGATGTAAAAACTTGCAGAATGACCCAGTCAGGGAGGCTAAATGAAAGGTATGTTCCATTTCATGTCCATTGAGACCATCGAGCACGAACATAGCAAGCTTTTCTTATCTAGAAGGGAGAGACTTGAACTTACATCCCATCGAGTTCCACTCAAATAATGCATGGTTTTTACTTTCTCAGACACCGCCGTTATAGGGAAGTATTATGATTGTCCAGAAATTGCATTTCAGGTTTTTGACATAATTTTATTCAAAATGTAAAAACTAAGTAAATACCCAAGAACCACAGGTTGTAAATACCAAGTAGAGTGAACAACACAACACTTGACAGAAATGCGGAACTGAAAACAAACCAGCACAGAACAAATGGGTATCAGTGAACGTAACAGTAGGAAGAAGTTTTAGGGGTAGGGCTTGGAAAAATTCTATTCAAGGTTAAATGCTCAGAACTTTCTGCGACAGAGCACAAACGATTAATTAGCTCTTCATCCCAATGACATGTTTGGAAAGGTCAGAGGTTAGACATGCCAGCATATTGTTTTTTTCTATGCCTCCACAGTTGTGGAAGTTTCTTTTCATGGATATGAGATGTTCAGACCTCACAGAGTATGTTATTCTGTAGCCTAGTTAACTGGCATACTGTATGAAACTAAGTCCTTAAAAAGATAATACTGAAGGATGTAACTTTCTTCTTTAGTTACAATTTCTATTTTATACATCCTCAAGAGCACGAATTTACGCCCTTGGAATGACCATTCTGGGCTCTGCCTTCGAGTCTCTTGTCAGGAGATTGGAACAGGACTGAAATCTTGCCCTCATCTGTATTTCTCATTTTGATGAAAGAGAAGAAATTTAGAGTGTGAGCCAAGAGGTTTCCACAAGAGTTGAGTGATACACAAAATCACTCTGGAAAATGCACAGCAACTGTTGCAACAATTTGCCGCTGAAGGGGGAATATGAGTATAACCACGGCCATCACATCAGCAGAAATGCCAAGTACTACAGATTGTCCGTAGTTTCTACGGATGTCATGTTCAAACTATAGACTACGGAGAAGGTGTGAAAAACTGCGTATTTTTCCAGAAATCTCTGATATTTCCGGAAAACTTTTTTTTTTTTTTAATTATTTGAAAAAAAAAGTCAAGCATAGTCAAATGTAGTGTTTTTTGCGGTAATGTCACGAAGCCGTTATGCAGCAAACATGGCTGGCCGACAAGCAAGCGGAAATGTTGCGGCGGAGATCGTTCTGTATGATCGCGTGACTTTGTACCTGGCTTGCCGTGGAAAGGCATTCGTAATGCAAGACGTCTGTTAACTTCGGGAAAACCTTAACCGCGTCCTGAACTAACGTAAGTTGTCGGAGGATGGAGGTAGACTAGAGTCGATTCCACGTTTTCTGTTCTTGTTGTTAAGTTAATTAGTTGTGGTGTGACGTGAATTGGTGTAGTTATGAAGCGCGCTTCAGTGGCTTCCAGTTCCAGTGGTGTGAAAAAAAATAAAAATTTGCAGCAGTACAAGGAATGTTATTCGTTGGAATTTCCATGTTTGCAGCGGTCGCGTGTTTCCATGAATTTTTTTTTTTTTTTTTTTGCTAAAATGTAATTTAAATAGTTAATTGCTATTGCATATTTGTTTCACCAAAGTAAGGGGCGGGCGGGGTATCAGAAAAAATAATGCTCTGAGCAAATGGTCATCAGATCGAAGGAAACAATTGTGGATCAAAGAAATCCTGAATGTTTGTTTATTCCGGCAGAGCGCATAACTAAGCTACCTGGATGTGTGGACGCTGTTATTGCCGGTTTTTATGTTACCACCCCGGGAGTTTGTTCTTCGCGCGCAGTATGTTCTGCCCAGAGCAAGAGAAAGTCTCTCCATGTGTCTTTGGCAACCAGCCAAAGAAAACATCTAGCAGCAGTTGCGATGAGACGTTTCTTAGCTGCTGGGTGTGTGCGCACAGTCATGACCTATTTTCCCACGCTCCTTGCTGTCGGTAGAGAGCTTAATTGTTTGTTACTTTGACAGATTTGAGAAGTGCAGTTCTTTTTTTTTCTCTTGTAAAAATGTTCTGCTAAACAAAGGCATGTTTTTTTATCCTTTTTTTTCCAGAATTGATTGATTTATGCAATTTAAAATACCTTTTTGATTAGTTTTTTCGTATCATAAGCATTTAATGCTAATTTTCTATTTATCCGCATAATAAAGCTATGAAGTCTTTCAAAGTTAATTGTTCTTTCTTTGCTCCCATTGTGTTTGTCGTGGAGGAATTTACTTGCAATAGCGTCGGGTAAATGGCCACCTGTCTCTACTAATATTCTTGGATTTATAAAACGCAAAAAAGTTGCAAAAAATTCAAGGAGAGTTATTTGCAAAAATTTCTGTGTCTAAAATTGTCTCGGGTATGCGAAAACCATGGGTTTTGTTCCCCGTGTGCTGTTGATTTTTCAATCACACACTGCGGAAAAGATGATTGTGGTCGGCATTTTCACTCTAAAAACAGGAGGAATAACCATAAGTGTGTGCCATCACACACTTATGACATAACATTTATTAACATAACATTTATTAAAAGGTGGAGTTAAAATGGTATGTATTTTTTGTGTATTTACTCAAGTTTTTTTCCGCCATTTTAAGGGGGCTTAAATATGTTGCAAAATTTATTCAAGTGTTGTCCCTGATCAAGATTAATATATTGCTAAAAATGTGGCAGTATATTCTGTGAAATACGCATGCTACCCTGCAAATTTTAATGTGGGAACTTGACGTCACTACGGAAGAACTACGGCCGCCACGCATATGGACTACTGATGACTTCCTTCAGATGTTGGCATCTCTGCATCAGGAAGAAGGGTTCCTCCCGTTTGTTACAACTCTGTCGTTTTACACGGACTGATGCGTCATTTTTGTGTGTGTTGGATGTCGCACACAACAGCATTGGAAACTAATCGGAAGCCTTGATTTCCACGAGACGTCAGTAAAAGACGGAACTCTCTTTCTAATGTCATAACCTAGTGTTTTCCAGACTGCTTTGATTATAACTTGCCTTCTTGTTGATCTATTCAGTTTTCCGCATTTATAGCACGTTACTTCCTGTGGCTGTTCGTTTTTTATGTCGTCGGTAAGGGACAGGCATTCAAACATTTTACTAGTAGATGCATACTGAGCAGGGACATCCCTAGACTTCGAAATCTGAATGGGAGACAGGTGGGTGAGCAATATTTTGGTGTGACAAGCTTAAGAGCAACTTCCTTTTTTTTTTTTTACACTAAACAATGAAAGGACGAATTTTTAAGGTGGATGTCAAGTAATTTTGCTTCCTATACTTCCAATGGAAAAACTTCTGTACACATTTTCTTCACAATTACTGCGTTCCCAAGGATGAAAATTTGAACATTGATTAAAATAGCTTTATTTTATAACTTGGGATACTTAATATTTTCTAAAACATAACCATAATTATATTAAAAATCAGTAACTTTTCCTTTGGTGGTGTTGAAACCAGGAAAAAGATGGCGCAACCTGTACTTTGATGACGTCAGTAGACAAACAAACGTCGGATTGCTTAATTCTGGTTATGTTTTAGAAAATATTAAGTATTCCAAGTTATAATATGAAATTATTTTAATCGATGTTCAAATTTTCATCCTCCATCTAGGAGACGACTATATTTCGCATTTCAAAAGTTTCAAAAACGGTGATTAAAGGAGTAAAAAAATTTGCCATAATTTTTTTTTCTCCTGTTGTTGCCTTTGTGTCCAGTGTTCTTGTTAAATATAAACTTATTGCATAAATGTTCGTATTTCAGCTTTAAACTGTATGGAACAGTTTGCGAAAACGGAAGTTAGACGCAGAGTTCGCCAAAATGCGTAATTATGCGTTTAGTCTGCATTTTGGCGAACTTCTGCGTCTAACTTCCGTTTTCCTTGTTGCCTTTGTGTCCAGTATTCTTGTTAAATATAAATTTATTGCATAAATATTTGTATTTCAGCTTGAAACTGTACGGAACAGTTTGCGAAAACGGAAGTTGGGCGCAGAGTTTGCCAAAATGCGTAATTACGCGTCTAGTACGAATCGAGAAATGTTTAGGCATTGAAATTTTGCCAACGCGTAAAAATACGAATTGAGAATTTTAAGCGGAAAAATGTTTATTTTCAACTTTTTATTTGAATTTTGTGTTTAAAACATGGGATCATCGGTATACTACTTTACCTCAGGCCAGATCTCGCGTTGTATGCAATCCATACCTGGCATGACGCAACGACGGCGTGACCTTTGGTCAGGAAGACATTATTCCTTACCTTGACGTCATCTGGAGCATAATCGCATGGGCTACAGCTCGCAAATCTATTGTCATTGCTGCTACAGCTCATGCTCGATCAGCTGAGTGAAGTACGCTTTCGCAATCGCAATTCCGGAGCGCCTCGTGGTCGTGATGTGTACTTCGTCATGACGGTGGTGCGTGGTTGTGGAGTCACGATTTGTAGACTGTGAAACAGCTTTATCAGACACTACTATTGAATGATGTGTCGATACAACATACTTTACTGTCTTTTTTTCGGCAAGACTCGGTCCAGTGGTGTAGAAAAGAAACAAAAGGCAGAGGAAGGAAAAATTGAAAGCTGCAAAAAACTAGCGGTGGAAATACGAAAGCAGCCAACAAACATGGACACTTCATTAGAAAATGAAGAATGTGTTGATAAAGTTGATAAAGACAATGTTTCCTGGTTACATCGACATGAAAGCTGGAAATTCATTCTTGTTTTTTTACCAAAATATGATACAAAGAATTTCCAGGGATTACTTTCGATGTGCTTGTAATGTTTATATATAGTTTTTTTTTTTTTCACTCATTAATTTTTCTAAAATACTGATCACTTTTAAAAATTACTCCCTAAATTTTTTCAAAGGAGTAGAAATACCCCTTTAAATTACTTTTTCGGCGAACTCTGGTTAGACGACCCAAAAATTTTCCCGAAATTTCAGGCACAAGATTATTCCTCGAATTCGAGGAATTCTGCCATTTTCGTTATTTTTTAGTCAGGTAGGAGATCAATGCACAATTGAACAGAAATTGGGGGTTGTCGCGGAGGGATGTTCATCGGAGGACGGAATTCCATCTTTACGAAACTTTCTAAAATGGCAGGTCGACGGAGTTCAGATTTTCCCCGTAATTATAATTTCTTTTTCTGGCGACGTTGCATCTGTCCAGTATTATTGTCAAGTAACATTTTGCTGTATAATATAACATTCTCCTGTGTTGTTAAATATCCCTTGTCCCAAAAGTTTTTGTGTTTAAGCTTGATAAATAAGGGAGGGGAAATTCCCCAAAGCAAGAGTAACTAAGTTGGAAATTTGTAAAAACTGATAAATTTTTTACAAATTTTGGATTTCCTGTCTGTCAAGCATTGTGGAATTCTGAACGCATATGACTGTTTTTTAATAGTGGAAGTTTCGAACTTAAATGTCACGTGCCCTTGCCAGGGGAATCAACGTGTTTTGCATGTGTTAAATTTGTTTCATTAGTGTCCTTGTTTATTTAATAACAAGGAACTGTACACTTGTTACACTTAAAATAGTACTAGTAATCTGCATTTATTGGCGTAGAATATAAATCAAAGTTTCCAAGCTTTTCACACATCAACCAGATGGCTTTTTCTACCTTCCTTTAAAAAGCCACCTGGTTGATGTGCGAAAGCTTGAAACTTTGATTTATATTCTACGCCAAGAAATTCGGATTACTAGTACTATTTTAAGTGTCCTTGTTTGTTGTAATGTTTTGTTGTGGCTACTATTTTTTTCCCCAAAGAGATGGATCCTTTTGTAGGAAAGCATCTGTGTAGCATGCAATAATACTAGTTACTACTGACAAGGTTCTTGCCAATGTTGGCAAGTATGGAAATCACGTAACTGTTACTTTCTCACCATTACTGAAAAATCACTGTCACCATGACTACCAGTGACAAAAAGTAATAGTTCCAAAGTCATAAGAATGTCACTGTTAGCCGTGTCAGAGCAATGTTTGGGGTCAAGGATTGCTCTGACACGGAGGATTACATTACTTGTTTTTATGAGCTTTATTGCTGAAATGCCTTGCTCACAAGGATGCTCTACGTGGCATTAGATTTAGCAGCTGAATCATCTTAAAGACATTGCCATAAGTTTTTTTCTTTTTGTTCAGCATATGTGCGGCTAAACAGAGATTCAAAGGTAAGTCTTTTACCTGTAGATGACATACTTTGTGCAAGGTATATTATGGCAAAGATCACATATGCTGAGAGTTGTGCAAAAATGAAATGTATTTGCATACTAAACCATTAAAACAGAAAACTTGCTGCAAACTGCGAACCACAGTAACAGTGCAATAAGATAATTTATAGAAAAATTAATAAAACAAATAATTAATAGAAATTGCAGATTCCAATGAGCACAAAGTAAGTATATTCCAACTGAAAATGAAGCAATCTGTGTGAAATGGACCATTATGGCAAAATATTAAAATATTGGACTATGAACCTCATACAAACAAGAGACTAATTAAAGAAAGTTTTTATAATTAGAAAAACAGTTCCATTAATGAACATTCAAAATTTATAAATAACATTTTCAACAACTTAATTCAAAAATTGTAGACTACAAAATACATAAGGAAAAGATTTTAATTTAATAATTGGCAACTGCAAGAGGATCCTGGCAAAATTTAAAATTCTCTTTCTGTGTAAATGAAACTTTTGATACAGTTCCTATACATTGAGAACAGGCATTGATAAAATCTAGAGGTCAGAAACATCTGTGAAAACAAAAGAACTCAGAAGATGTGAAAAATAATTGAAAGTTCTTCAAGTATAAAATTGAATTAAGTATATTAGTCTGAATAAAGCCTTGAGTAAATGTTATAATTGCTGTAAATAATTTAGTTTTTGCTTTTAGATTGAAAAAAATTGCAAAATTTGCTAATAATTTGGAAATTATCCACGTACATCTACGTTCTGCTACTCTGCATATGCCATGGCAAAGATCAATTTAGTAACCTTGGTCGCTCCATGCTGATCCGTCAGCAGATTAAGTTTCTTTCAAAGCCCACCTTCACTTCCGTTCATTTTCGAAGCAGCTGGCAAAAAAAATTAGCTTGATATTCAATCACAAGTGAAGGAAAAGGTTAGGCAAAATAGTTGCTCACTTGGGGGAAAAAAATCTACTGGCCATTGTTGGCTACTACATTAAAAAAATTAGTAGCCAATACAAAATATCTGGTCGCCATTTGGCAACTGGCTACTGAGATTCCTGCTGTTTAAGAAGTATTTCACTGTGCACATGCATTCCAGGCTGTTTCACAAGTGAATGGTTGTCCAAGTTTAGACTGATCAACATATCACCGGTATTTCTATAATTTTGGTAATCCTGCATATATTTTAATTACTATTTTAGCATGATTACAGTTTCTGATTTTAATATAAAAAAATTATTGGTCCTCAGATTTATTGTGATTTAATGAGTGTTAAATGATTTCTGATTGAACATTTTTAACTTGGCTTTGGTATAATTGACTTACTCTTTGCATTTACTCTTCAATAGGTCTCATGTGCTGCAGAAAGTGTGCCAGTACTTCACATACAGAAGTAAGTACTCTGATAGTTCCACAGAAATTCCAGAATTTCCCATGGATCCTGAAATTACCTTGGAATTGCTGATGGCCGCTAACTTCTTGGACTGCTAGATTGCTGTATTTTTGAAGGATTTGTGATATGCCTATGTGATATTTTACAACTTTGTAACATATTCTCAGGAACAGTTCTTAAGAAATTTACCCCTCCAGTTTTACCTGTTTAAGTTTCTGTATCATAATAAATATTTTTGGAATGTGATAGGGTATGTTGTTTGAAAGAGCTACCATGGTTATTTTTCGAGTTTGAAGTAAATTGAATGATATTGAATTAGTAAGAAATTACATAAAAGATATACAGTAAAAATATAGTGGACATCGAAGGGGAAAGAAAAACTGTCAGTTATTCATGGTCCGTACCTCTTTGAAAAGTCCTTGAATTTTAAAAGTTCATTTTCAAGTCCTTGAAAAAGTTTAAGGTTCTGTAAATAGTACTTGAATTTTTTTTGTTCTTGTTTTTCAAGTAATGATATGAAAGAGCATGTGTTAAAAAATTGTTTGTGCAAAAAAGATGTATAGGGAGTTCTGATAAACACACCAAACTGATCAAATGGCACGGAACTTGCGTCCAACCCAGGGGAATGTGTGGGCAGCTGGTGTTTTGGCTATGATATCATTGCAGAGGTAAAGTGCCAGCCATGTGAGTAAAATAAGTGGAATGATGTATTCGTAAATTGTGATGGGCTTCTGTTTGCTGGGGTTAGGGACGCATTTATGCCGGAGGATGTAACTTTCAGGAATTGCTTCGTGCGTGGACCCTTTGTCTCCTGGCTGCATCAAAAAATGAACCAGTCGTGCATCAAGAATAAAAAGTTAAAGCAAACAATAAGTGTCATGCCAGCAGATGAATACGAAAATAATGTACCCTTTCAACATATTGCACAAAATAAAATGATTTCAAAAAATGCCAAAACAGTGGGGGCAATTGAGAGTAAATACAATAAACCAACTGGGGTCAGGGAATAACAGGTAGGTCATTGAAGGGGTGCTTGCCCAGCTGGTCTGAACTTAACTAAAATGCCTACTTGTGACCGACCGACGGTACACACGCATGATAATTCGGATTTAAAAAGAGCTTGAATTTATTTTTCTTGGAAGAGTATGAACCTTGTTATTTAGAAGCATCTGCTATTGGGGAAATCGTGCTTTATGACAGTATATGTGTACTATGTTTATAACTTAAAAGATAAGTAAATATAACTATGTAAATGCAATACATAGAGCAAACTTGTGCTAACCTTTATTAAAAAGTGTCCATCAAAACCTAAGAAGCAAAATAATAGAGTATTGTTGTTTGTCTATTACATTCTTCTGAAATTTTGTTTTCTAAATGATTTTCTATCCAGTCGCCTGAAGTTTAGCATTCTGTGAATCGTAATTCATTTGAGATTTCTTAAGCCTTTTGACAAATGAAAGGCCCTGATAAAGGAACGTTTTTGGCTCTAGTGTGGCACAAACATTCATAGGGAAGAGTGTCCACGGGTAAACCATCAGTTTTAGGTGAAGCTCTCATAATTTTCTGGTTGCCATTACAATCTTGCCAAGATTTCACTCACTTGCATTTTTCCAATGCCCAGTTTATCTTCTAAAACATGCACACTTTATCTTTCCTTTTCATTCAGCTCCACTATTTCAACTTTTTCTTTTAGACTAAGTGCTGACGTTTGTGCGACATTTTAAAATCTACGTTTGAGAAATCTTTGTTTCACAGCTCGGATGAGAAAAACCTACACCATTGTTGCAAACAAATGTGATTTCTAGTAATCTGGACTTGAGATTGATCCCTGTGCACTGACTTTGACCTTACCAAACAACAAAAGGTGAATCCTCCCACCCACATCTAAATTGTGTTTGCATGTGTTTCAATCCGATTATGGTTCCCAAATTAGCCAGCCTTGGGTGCTGGCCCCCCTTTTCTGCGGTCTCACCCTATTGGGAACACCTGAAGAGCTAGAAGGCAGTTTCTCCTGGTCAGATATATGTATGCAAAGAAGAGGGTTTTAACAGTCTGGTGAGCATGAACACTAATCCTTTTTCCAGCGATTTCGGCCACTTAACCGGGGAACATAGCACTTAGCACCTTAAAATTCACTAAGCCGTGGGAACAAAATGGTTAAGATAGAGAATGAGAAAGAGTAAAATAACAAAAAGGGTGAATCACACCCCTAGGAATTCCTGGAATCAAAAGCAAATTGTCCGTTATTTAGAATGTCCATTATTAAGAAATGAATGCTCCATAAGAAGCCATGAATTTCTGCTGGGAAATAAAAAATTGTCTGTTGTAGAGTAAGCTGACCAGAAGTCCCCAATTCTTGAGGACAGGCCTCGAATTTAGTTTACTGTCCCCAAAAACGTATGCCTTTTGGGACTCAAATTTTGATGTTTGTCCTTGAGTTTACACTTCCTCATTAGCTTGTTAGATTTCTAATGAAAATTTTTCTTGTGAAAACAAATTGACTTTTTTTTTTTTTTGCTTCTTCTTTCAGAGTTTAACGACCACCGCGAGCTACTCTAAAGAGTCGCCTTAGAGTTGCTCGCAGTCACCTGTCTGTAATTTGGAGACATTCATTCTAGTTAAGAGAGAGCAAGTGCTGTAAGACAAACACACCATCCATATCTCAGTCGGGACTCAAACCTGTACCCACTTGTACGAAAGGTCAGTGGACAGCAGTAGGACACTGAACTACTGGCATGGTCAAATTTCGACTGTACGTGATCTAAGTTTCTCCGAAAATTTTGGAAAAATGAAAAATTCGCCATGCAAGTAGTTTGGTGTGCAGCTTGATTTTAATTTGGCACATATACAAGCCAAGGTAAAGCATTTCACTTTTGCTAATATGTTCTGGCCATCATAATTCTACTTTGTCAATACGAATTACCAACATTCTACAAGTTATATCCTTTTAAGACATAAATTTCTATATGTAATATCACACTTATTGAAGCAATGCAGTTTTGTGACAAAAAGATTTGCATATTTATTTTGAGTACGTATATGTCCCCAAATGAACTGCCGATTTGGGGATGCCACGCCCTTTCGTCCTCAAATCAGTGTTCCGATATCTGGTCGCCTTATTGTAGAGAGATGTCCATTATGACAGACAATACAGTGATGTTTCACTGTATTTATCTGTAAATCCGTGCATTATTAGAGTAACGCAGGCACATATCTAGGGGGAGTGAACTTGGGGGTCTCGGGGCCCTCCAGTTTAAAAAGGCATCTTACAGATACTACTTTTTTGAAGTTCAAACATCACTCTCTTGAATGATTGCAAAACCAACGCATGAGCTTTTGCAAATTTTTAAATTGATGTAAATATTTAATATTACTGAGAAGTTGCGACCCCGGGGACGAAACAATGCATTATCTGAAAAGAAGGGGGGGGGGGAAGTAGCGAGAGATAGCCAAGCCCAAGGTTAAACATGCCCAGCTGGTTGGTGCAGTAAATTTTTCGTGCGGTGCAAGATTTAGTGTTCAAACAACGCAAAACAATAAACCTAAAATGTGGGAAAACTGCGGCAAATGTTTCCACATAAACACATGTAACTGAAAAGTTATTTGTACCTTACATCGGCACTTTACTTTGAATGGATTAAGTTAAATAAAAAAAGTTTTAATAGTGAGTGCAAAATAATTAGAAAAAGAAAAAAGTCTGAGAATCATGAAATCCCTAAAATTAACATTTTGCCTGTAAAACAGTAAAACATCTCACATTTCTGTAAATTTTAAGAGGAAATCATAAAACTTGGCAGGTATGCCCTTGGAATCCAGTTTAAAATTTCGGTTGTTCATCCGTGGTCCTTTTTGCTGGAAATATGTCCAGCCCATTGCCATTTCAGGGATTTTATTCTGATCATGGTGTCTTGACTCTTGTCGTTTTCCTTATCCACGAGCTCCTCTTTTGATCTTTATTGGTTGCACCAAGAATGCATCTGTCCATGCTGCTTTCAGTTGCCTTTGTATGTTTTTTTTAGTTAAGATCCAACTACTAAACGTTCATTCACAACACTGACATGGAGATAGCGTGGGGTAAACAAATATCGAGTACTTGCGCCAACTAAACTTGAGCATGCGCACAGGGGCGGTATGGCGGTTGCAGAAGGTCCCGGGAAAATGTTTTCAAATGGGCCCGTTCATTATAGTTCTGCAGTCCTATTGTATCACAATTGAAAATATCTTTTTTCATTTAAGAAACAAAACAAAAAGTACAGTTGCTCTGGAAACAGTGGCAAGCATAGTACTGGGGGGGGGGGTAAAAGTACACCCGTCATCTTAAATTGAAATGGGTGTTGCAAAAAAATTTTCATCGGCCCATGCCAAGATTTTACTGCAGAAAAATTATACTGCAATTTTTCAGTTGTGGTCAATCACAGCAATTTCACGATATTTAAATATCCTGGCAAACTCACTTCACTGATGTAGGAAAAGCGAATAACCAGGTTTAAATCACTAGTTTAGTTAGTTATGTATGCAATTGCACTGGAGAACACGCACCCAATATTTTCTCTTGAGAACGCTGAAGTAAGAACATTTTTTTTTTTTTTTTTTTTAAATTGTTGATATAGCCTTTTCGTGCTTGACAGATCGTAAAATAATCTTGATCTTCATACCTTTGAGCTTCCAGTTCTTAAATTTTCAACGAAGTGGGCTGAAATTCCAGCAAATATTTGAGAGAGAACTGCTGCTACCAAAATTATGTTGGAGTTGTACCAAAAATCCTTTCGCATAAGCCATGATTTTTAAATTTAAATAAATAAAAAAGATGCAGAACTTTTACAGTGTAAAAATTTCTATTTGTACTGTAATTTTTCTATGGTGGAAAATCAGTTTAAAATTTAAAGATTTTTAAATATCGTGGCGAACAGATTCTTCATTTAGTGATCATATATTCATATGTGTTTCAATTACAAAACGTGCTTTTATGCAGCGGTTATGCATTGAAAAGACACCTTACTAAATAACGTAAACGAAACATTTTGCAACTTCGTGTTGAAATGATATATCCGTAAATGCCTTCATCTACAGCATTTGTCAGTTATCACAAGGAGTGCAGGCTGCTGAGGTAGAACATTTCGGGGGAAAGGGATCGTATATGGACACCCCCCCACAAATAATCTTAGTTATTTCAAAATAAGTTCTTGATATTATTGGCTTTCACTCTGAATTTTGTGTTGTCATATTGTGGATAGTACATCCCATAATAACCCTTATCTAGCATTGTTCTGCAACTTTATCAAACATGGGTGAGTATTTTTGCTACTTTAGCCAAAGCAGAGAAACAAATTTAGCCCTGTTCAGCTCCCACTTCAATGCTGTTAACATACGTAGATTGTTGTCTCCCGATTTTTCCTGATGCCGGGCCCTTCGGAGGATGGGCTTCACCTGCTGCTGCGGCTGGGAAAATAACCCAAGGGGTGTCTGTCGTGCTGTTTGGTTGTTAATCCACCCCACCCCTCCCCTTCCAAAAATCTGAAATTTTCTGTTAACACACAGGAAGTCACAGCACTGATTGGCAATATTGTCTTTTCCAAAGCATTTGCTATTTATCCTGGGCCAAAAAACTTTCCAGTTTTACATATACATGCATATGCTAAAGTTACCGAACACCTAGAAGAGAAACAAAACATAGCATTTATTGACATACATTAGTACGGTGTTTGTCCACCTTTGGCTTTAATGCGTGCACTGACCCTTCGCGGCATGCTTTCGACAAGTTTTTGGAACACAGCGATATGTATGCACTTTCATTCAGTGCACTGCTGTTGCTTAGTAGTAGGCATTGGTTCCAAACTTCTTGTGCGGCGCTCTAATTCATCCCATAGGTACTCTATGGGATTGAGATCAGGGCTCTGTGCTGGCCAGTCCACACACGATACGAAATTATCGTCAAACTACACCATAACAGTCCTTGCTTTATGGCTCAGTGCATTATCCAGCCGGTACCAACAAGGCTCTGTTGCATAGTATTGGCACAGAGTTGGTAGGGCATAATTGTCCAGAATATGAAGGTAGACATGCTGGTTAACAGGTTTGTCCACGATAACCAACGGGCTGAGACCATACCACGAAAAACACCCCCACACGAGTACACTGCAACCTCCAAACTTGCCAGTAGGAATAGTACACTGTGGTAAATAGCGTTCCTCCGGCTGCCGCCATATTCACACACCGCCATCAGACTGATGGATCGTGTATCTGGATTCATCAGTCCATAGGACCTGTTTCCATTGATCTGCGGCCCACGATAAATGTTCTTTACACTATGCTAAACGACGAGTAGCATTCCGAGTGGAGATGAAAGGCTTATGAGCAGTCGCACGACTACGGTAACCCATGGAATGAAGTTCTCTGCGAATGGTACGTGCACATACCGAGGTTCCAGCATTTTTACTTACCTGTACACTGAGATCTTGTGCAGTACTCCGTCGATTAGCTGTAACGACTCTCCTGAGGCTTTGACGTCTTCTATCACTGATTTTCTTTGGTCTGTTGATATGTTTTGCTGCTTCAGGCACACCATGTGTCTTCCACTTATTCAGTACATCCAAAACAGTTGACTTGGGTATGTTTAAATGGCTCTCGGTTTCTCTTGTGGACAACCCACTAATATAACGCCCAATGATCTTTCCTTTTTCAAAGTCAGTTCTCTCCCATGGCAACATCTTCACTCAACCTCACAGTGCGATATGATCGCGGTCAGCTGCAGGCTTGTTTTTAAATTGTTTGTAGCTGTATCGTGCATCTTAACAACGCAGCGGATCAGTTCATTTGCTTTTAAAGGGGTGTCCGGTAACTTATGTCAATATAGTGTACTTTGGTGTGTTCTTTGATGAATTAACAATTATTTTATATTCTTAAAAAATATGACATAAGGGATCGTATATGAACATGATTGCAGTTCATATATGTATCATCCGATTAATCGCAGAAAGCCATGGTCCTACCAGTTCAGCCTTGGTCCTGCTGAGCACGCATTATACGGTCTTCTGCTGCGTTCCTTTGGGACTTTATGCTGTACTGGAGTCTGTAGCCCACCATCCGAAGTTATCTGATGAACATCTAGGACAAAAACATTGTAATCGCGGCTGTCAGGTAACTTTGAAGAATTGTCTCCTTTTTTTCGGGATTTAACGATGTCCATGAGCAACTCTTAGAGCTACAAAAATCGCCCGCACCCACTGTGTCCGTCACTAATTTAAGGCCACCGGTTCCAGAGAAGGGAAAGAACCAGTGTCATAAGATAAACAACTTACCCATATCTCACTCAGAATTCGAACCTGGACATGTCTAGGACAAACCCAAAGACCTCTGAGAGAGAGAGAGACTGGAAAACACAATGCTAGCGCTTCGGAGGCGATTGGTATCAAGTGAGATAGCAGCACTATCTGTGATTGGGGAAATTTAGTGGAAAATACATAGCTATTGGAAAGGTACCGTGTTTGACTCAATGCATAACATACCGTATTAATGACGTAGAATTTGTTGTTTCGCGTGCGAAACACCAAATTTTTAGATCAAAATTTAATTGGCAAGTTCTCAATTTCAATGCGAATCAGCTATGAAAAAAAAAAAGTACGCTTTTACATATGGAGAACACACGAACACCTGATCACAGAGAAAAGATGTGCACCTGATACGTGAAATTTGAGCAATGTGAATTTCAATATATCACATTGTTTCTTCATATTACTCTTAAGATGGTTCCACCTAAATGTTTCCAATGGTAAAACTTCCCTACATATTTTCTTCGCAATTAATGTACTCCCAAGGGTAAAAAATTTGCACATCGATAAAACTTAAAGTTATAGCATGGGATATTTAATTCTTGCTAAAACATAACCATAATTAAGCAATCCAACATCTGTTTGTCTACTGACGTCATCAATGTACAGGTCGCGCCATCTATTAACAGGTCTGAACATTACTCAAAGAAAAATGATTGATTTTTAATGTAATTATGGTTATGTTTTAGCAAATATTAGGTATCCCGTGCTATAACTTAGGGTTGGTTGTATCGATGTGCAAATATTCATCCTTGGAAATGCATGAATTGCTAAGAAAATATGTAAAGAAATTTTACCATTTGGAACATAAGGCAGAAATTTTAGGGGAACCACCTTAGCCACCCCGATTCTGTTCTTCAAATTGTTTTATGGGAAAACATCTTTTTCCAATGAGTTAATGCAAAGTAAATATCACACAAAATAAAAGAAATAAATAACGGGGGGGAGTCTATAGATATATGTTTACAAAACTACCACTGCTTTTATGAAGGCCTGCTAAGCTATTTATGTATTATTAATTGCAGTGTGCTGCATTCATACTCAGTAAACTAATTTTAAAAACATATAACTTTAAAGAACAAAACAGCACTTCATCATATCTGATCTTTTAACCAAGCACTTCTATACCTCAATAAATACTATATGTTCTTATGAAGAAAATGAACAATTAATGTATCACTCCCTCTAACTGATACATGCAAACAGAAATCCTTTTCTTACTTTAATTTTTCTCTTGACTACAAATCGATGCATGGGAATTTTATTTTTTTTTTTTTGCTAAGAAAAATTTATTACACAAACATTTTTTCAAATTATCTTGTAAAAGATCAAAAAGCAGAACACAGCACAAGATAGACACTGAAGCTTTATTATTTTTTTTTTCCCTGCAATCATGACCAACTGCTAGTTTAATACGAACTGAAAGTCAACAAATTGATTTAAGTGCAGTAGGAGGTAGGATCAAAATAGTGGAAAGGAAGCATTTTTTTCTTCTTGTAACTAGTTTAATAATAAGAAAAAATTTGATTACAGCAACGCGATTGACAATAACCATTATTATAAACAGCAGCTTCGCTGTCGCAGAAGTACTTCGCCTTGATTTCCCTTTTATGATATTTTCTGTTTTATTTTTTTAAAGACGAAATGCTCTTATTTTAAGATATGTAAGCATTGTCACTCTTAATAAATTTCTGTGATACTGAAATTTAGAAACAAATTTTCGTGTTAAAACACAGGCGTAGCTTCGAAGCATATAGGCATTCTGTGTATCATCAGAACGATCGAGCGTTTTCAGCTAATCACGACGACGATAGCCTATCTTCGTCGTGATTGGCTGAAACGCTCGATCGTTCTGGACGATTTTCGGAGGATGGAGCTTCACCTGCTGCTACGGCTGGGAAAATAACCAAAGGGGTGCGGGTTGTGCTGTTTGGTGTCAATTTTTCCTAAGGTTTTCCTCGTGTTTTAAGTAAGGAGTAAGCGAAAACTTTCCGGAGAGATTTCACTATGTCCAGTGTCTAAGCAATTGAGTGCATCAATGAAGAGCTAGTAGGACGAGTGGATTTGAAATCAATGGATGATATGAAATAAAAGCGTTAACAACATGAATAAAAAACATTAACAACATGTTTAACTAATAGGAATAAAAACATTAACAACATGATTATCGAATTAGTAGAAAGTATTTACAAGGGGACATTTATTTATACTACACTCAAAAATCATAACAACGTACTAGATCTTACTTCGCGAACAACACTCGCCGATGATTGCTCACAGACTTGGGAATTCTTCACATCAGTGCCAGCGTTGTGCCGCCCTCTGTTGACAATGAGAGAAGACGCAGTCAGGCATGCCACAATATAAATAGTTGGGTAAAAGAATCTGTCAAGGCTTATTTGTGTAAATTGGTCTCCAATGCCAATTTGAGGTAGGTATGTTAAATTATTCAAAACCCAAATTATTGCTTATATTCATCACCGAAACTCGTAATAAAAGCTTTGCAAATTATCTCGATTGTTGCGTCCTGGGCCATATCGCCAAGTACGAGTTAAATGGAATTTGCAAATTAACATGTTTTAATCTTTAGCTGACGTGAAAAATGCTAACGTTATAAGCAAGGTCGGGCCGCCCCGGTGGCGCAGTGGTCTAAGCGATGGCCTCTGATCCTTCGTCCGAACGGGGTCCGGGTTCGAATCCCGGTGAGGCATGGATGTTGTGTTTGTCTTAGGGCACTGGTTCTCTCCCTTCCCTGGAACCAGTGACCCTAAATTAGGGACGGGCGACTGCTTATAGCCCATTGAGTTGCTCACGGTGGTCGTTAAACCTCCAATAAAAAAAAAGTGTTTATGCTGATGGTTCAGAACCAAACAAAGAAACATATGAGTCTACAAGGAGGGATAGATGTGAAACTCGTGAAGTAAGAAAACGTGCACTTTTCACAAGTTCTAATATATCTCCAAAAAAGAGAAAATATGATAAAGGAACTTTGACTGAGCCTGAAGTAGTAGAAGAGAGGAATGATCGGTTGATGCATCTGGAAAGAGAAGTTAAATGGCTTAGGCACGGCAACTCACAACTGCAGAGTCAAAATTTGAATCTCAAATTAAGGAATGCACAATTAAGGCGCAAATGTGTAGTGAAGGAAAATTTTTTACAAGGAAGTAAAAATAAACTGAAGTTGCAAGTCAAAGAAGTTACACGGATTGTGAGCAAAGTTTTCACCAAACAGCAAGTACAGTGCCTTATCAGAAATAAAAGACGTACCAAATGAAATAAAGAAGACTTCAGCAAAGCACTGGCTCTTCGTGCTGTATCGCGTAGATGCTATCTTCATCTTCGGAATCATCTAAAAATCCCACTGGCAGCAATATCCACATTAAAGAAGTGGATTTCCAGTTCGTTTACTTGCCGTCCTGGTATCCTTCATGATGTATTGGAACTAATGAAAAGCCGCCCCGGTGGCGCAGTGGTCTAAGGCGCTGGCCTCTGATCATTCGTCCGTAAGGGGTCCGGGTTCAAATCCCGGTCTGGCATGGATGTTGTTTGTCTTACGGAACTGGCTCTCTCCCTTTCCTGGAACCAGTGACCCTAAATTAGGGACGGGCGACTGCTTATAGCCCATTAAGTTGCTCACGGTGGTCGTTAAACCTCCAATAAAAAAAGGTGAGCGTATCTGTGTTTTGTCGTTTGATGAAATGAATGTTGATTCACGTACCGACTATGATCAAGAAGACAGGATACGTGACCCACATAGTCAAGTACAGGTGGTTATGGTGCGAGGGCTCTTTTCTTCTTGGAAGCAGCCCATTTATTTTGAATTTGACAAACAAATGACAGGGGTTTTACTCACAGGGATCATTTCAGCTTTACAAGCTAAAACATATGAAGTAGTTGCTGTTGTTGCAGAAATGGGTGGTAAAAATGGGCGAGTTTGGAAAGACCTAGGAGTAACACACCTTAACCCATGTTTTCAAAATCCAACATACCAACAGAAACGAATTTGGGTTTTTGCCGATGTACCCGACCTGCTGAAGTTACTGCGTAATCATTTATTGGACGACGGTTTCACACTGCCCAGTGGAAAAAAGATAGGTAAAGATGTCATTGAACGTTTGCTTTCCCTAGACAATAGTGAGATCAGAATATGTCCAAAGCTGACATACCAACACATCACAGTTTCAGGGAGAGACCGTCAACGTGTATACTTGGCAGCTCAACTTTTTCTCAATACCACTTCAAAGGCAATAAGCTATATGTTGCTAGATAAAGTTGAGACTGCCAATTTTTTCTCACTGGTGAATGACACCTTTGACATTTTAAACTCCAGGATCCCACATCATGAGCAGAACCCATTAGCCAGTGGTTTTTTTTTTTTTGATTGGAGGTTTAACGACCACCGTGAGCAACTCAATGGGCTATAAGCAGTCGCCCGTCCCTAATTTAGGGTCACTGGTTCCAGGGAAGGGAGAGAGCCAGTACCGTAAGACAAACACAACATCCATGCCTGACCGGGATTCGAACCCGGACCCCTTACGAACTAATGATCAGAGGCCAGCGCCTTAGACCACTGCGCCACCGAGGCGGCCAAGTGGTTTTGGAGTACACTTCGAATTGCAGCAGAAGTAACTCCGCAATTTTTATTCCATTTGTGAAAAAATGAAAGTTGGGCGATCCAAGTTTCTTTTGCCATTTCAGAAAGGATTCATGACCACAATTAGATCTTTGCTGGGATGCTATACAGAACTAAAGTCACAGGACATAAATAACATTTTAACTGCAAAATTAAATCAAGACTGCCTTGAAAATTTGTTTTCCCAGATAAGAGGATTAGGACATTTTTATGACCACCCATTAACTGCAGAATTTAAGAACCGATTACGCCTATTAATTGTAGGTGTCAATGTGACTGACATCTCATCAAATGCTTTGCCAGTTGCACCAGAGGAAGATAGCCAGAGCTATATTACCTCACAGCTCTTCACTGGTCTGCTGCCTGATATGGATGAAGCTCTTTCCATGGTGGATGGGGAAACAGAAATTGGTGACATTGTACTAGAGGAACTCCCTATTACGTCGACGCCTCCAACACAAACTGAATGTTCAGCAGAAGGATTTCGGTACTTGGCAGGGTATCTTGCCTTCCGTGGAAGGTCACTGGACCGATCACTTGCAACACCAACCACTCAGATAATGCCTAAACCAGTGACTGCAATAAATGCAGGCTGGATAGAAATATTATCCCGAGGGGGCCTTCTCGTGCCATCAGAACAGTGGCTAGAAGAAGTGAAGCAGTGGGAGATAATTTTTTCAAGTTTCCATGGCAAAAATGTATCACAAGCACCAGACGTAATGAAATCTTTTTGTAAGTTACTGGCTGAAAAATATCCTGACGTGCATGAGAAACTTATAAAAGTGTACACCAGGACGAGAACCTTCTTAAGGATATGCCACCTTAATATTACTGCCAAAGCAAAGAAGATAGTAGAGCAACATCAAAAGAAAGTTCGAAAATGGCAAGCCTCAAAAGTAACAAAATAAATTAAGGTTCATTAAACAATATTATAATAACGTTCAGCTTTCAAAATCGTTGGCGGGCCGCTTGTCTGAGATCACTAAAGGTTTTGTCGGACCAGGTGAATAAACATTAGGGTGGTCCATGAGACCTGTAGCTAAAATGAGAAAGCGAGTGCATGTTTTTATCATGAAGACTCCCTGGAGACATCACCGTGTTGTTTCGAAAAACATTTTTTTCTCTTCTCTGTGTATTGTGGATTACACACTAATTCCTGTGGATTAGCTGTTCATGAAAGTACACCAAAGGTAAGTCTTTTCACTTGTCTCATTCGACGAAGTGTTTGTTGTGGATGTAGTGAGAATATAATAAGATAAATAATTTTGAGATCACTTAAAGTTATCTTACAATATATAATTTTGAGATCACTTAAAGTTATCTTACAATATATAATTTTGAGATCACTTAAAGTTATCTTACAATATATAATTTTGAGATCACTTAAAGTTATCTTACAATATATAATTTTGAGATCACTTGAAGTAAACTTTCCATACGAGTCATCATGAAAAACCCTCTCTAACACGAAAGTAAATCATAGATTTCTAATGCTTTTTAAATCCATCTTTCCTTAACATGGGCTTTTGTCTTACGCTGAAAGCAAAAACTTTTTCCGGATAATTAATTTTTTTATGACAGTTTTCGTGTGTAGAAAAAAAAAATGTGTTCTGATTGTCAAAGAATTTTTTTTTTTAATAATTTCAGTGAACATTTTACTTTTCCCGTAACGCCTTTAAAGTGTGAGATTTTTTCAAGGTCTCACAATAAAATTTTGCCGTTTCCTGCAAAATTACAAACCGGGCCTGTGGAAAAGTATATGCTGTGTGTGTACTTATGCAGTACTAAATCCTATAGCACTGATACACTCTGTAATGGGGCAACATATTTAATAATGAGTGGTTTTTTTTTTTTTGTTGGAGGCTTGTTAAAACTGTTCCTGTTGGTATTATTATATTAACGTATGAACTGTCTTTGTGGGATCTACATATTTTTTCTCAACGTTTGTTTACAAAGCAGTATCATGCACTTTTACCACTTAATTTTATATTAGGAACCTCAACGAACTATAGGGGGCGCTGCGCAAACGTAAACAAACTTCTCTAGTACTGGTAACGTCGCACGTGTTTCCATAAAGTCGAATGTTAGAATGGCTGGTTTGTCGCTTTCAATCCTTGAAATAATGAAATTTGTGGACGTTTCCAAAAATTCAAGATGCATTAAAGAAGGGGAAGTGATGCTAATGTAGGCCATATAATTTCTTGTGGAATTAAGAAGGAAGATGGAAGAGAAATTCTCATAGTTTCGCAATGCATTCAGTCCACGACAATAACGTCGTCGCCTCACTCTATCAACGGTGTTTTAGATACAAGTAACAGTGAAATTTCTATAAAGTCATTTGAGTGCTCTTGTAAAGCGGGCAGAAGTGGAACGTGTAAGCACTGAGAAGCAGTAATGCTTTACTGTAACAGGTAATTTTTATTTTTACATTTTCAGGCAAGTGATATAGTAATACCGACAGGGGTGTTCTAATCCGGATTACTATTAAAAGCTGACATTTCGTTTCACTTGACGTTTTCCAGGACCCATTTTCAATACTGGCAACAATAACATTTGTAATTTTTGAACATTCTGTTCCTAAAAGTGTTTGTGAATTGGTAATTGTTGATCATCAATGGGTTCTTCGTTTTTGAACCGATGACTGTTGACAGAACATTGCAAATCTTGTTCCTAATGAAGTTTAAATTTATATGGATAACAGCAATTATTTGTTTTCAAGATTATGTAGAAATGCGGATTTTTTAATTACTGCTATGCAATAAAAACATGCTGCCTTGTTTATTATTCTTTCAAAGACGTTACTAGGTTAGTAGCATTTCACTGGAAGGATTTCAAACGCAAGGCACAAACGTTTATACTAACTTGTGTAAAACATAGCCGAAACCTTGGGAACGACATTGCGGGACACAACAATATGATTTGTTCTTCTTCACGGAATTCCCCATTATACAACTCTCTTATTCCAGAATGAATGCAATAATACACCAAACTACGACAACTGAACGTAATGAGCGATCTACCAACAGCCAAGCATTGAGCCAAAAACGTTACCCGTACACAGTACTTCGTCCTTTTGCCGCTAGAGGAAGAGCGGACCGCTGAGATTGCCAATACAATTTAATTATTCCAATCTGAATTTTAAACTTTGTTTGAAATGGTATTAAAAAATATGATTTCCCTCATATTTTTAATGGGGAAATCACTCACCACAAATTGTTAACCACAAAAATCTGGTGAAGTACAATACTTTAATGCAATGCCTCCTTTGACTCAGAAAAACAGTTTGATTTGAAAATATGGTTAATAATAAATTCTTTCGTTTTTGTACCGTTGATGCTATTTACTACAAAACTTTCTAATTTTTATGTGGTCCCAATTCATGGAATCAATAGCGTGTGCAAAAAAATTTGCAATATGTAGCATGGAAAGAACCTTTGACAATAAATTTTTATTCTGGGCATATTTAAAACATTCGGTATACTTACCTGTCGTTTATTTTAATGGAATTTCAGCATTTTTTAAATCAAGTTTCGAAATCAAAAATGCTAATAATCCATGCATCTAATCCGCATTTGGACAGTTTTCTGGGCCAGGCCTTATATTAGCTAAATAACTGTCGCTGTATCTAAAATTTACGACGAATATGCTTTTTATGTGTGTGTTTGTGATGGGAAATTACTGAGTATAAGTAAAACGAAATTATAACTGCCTTAAAATATTTTGCATATTGCGAATACTTAAATTTTGGTACATGAGCATACACCGGCGGACGTGATAGCAAGTTACGAATTTTCGTCGATACGCCATCTTCGTCAGCATCGCGCTCGATCGTGACGTCATGACTAGCAGCCAATGGCAGCTATTCCTCCGTAAAAACCAAACTTAGAGAAATTAAAGAACCTTGGCACATCATTACAGAATCGTTGAGAAGTTAAACGTGATTGTGTCGTGTCTTTTCATTTCTGCAGTTTCTGGAAGTCTGTTCAAGAATCGGTAAGTGTTACATTTATTCTATGTATAATTTTATGCGTGAAGGTTTTTGTTCAAGATTGTTCTCTGTGACTAATAACATGTTGAAAACCTATATGCTATTTTTTTAATGGAACGGTTCTTGTAGAAAGTTCAAAGCCAAAATTTTGCAGTGTATTTTTTTGTACTGAATGATTCAGCACAAAAAATAGCAGAATGCGATCTGCAATTACAACTTAACGAATTTTCAAAGCATTAATATTGTAGTTCTAGCTAATTACTATATTAGCCGTGTACTCTATTCGTGGATGTATTTATATGATATATGGGTAACGGTATACTTTAGGGTCCTAAATTACTTTGCGAAAATTTTTGAAAAAAAAGTATACATATTTTAAAGTATATAATTTGATGTGAGATGGCAAAACAATTTCAGATTTGAAAGGCGTTTTAAAGATTTTTTCCGTAAAGGTTTCCTGCAAGTGTGAGAACAGGCTTCAGAGAGTTAACACCTAGCGCCGCCGAGTCGTTGAAATGAACATCGGCTCATGTTACAGCGGCTATTTCATGGATAAAATACGAAACTGAGCAGGCCTATGTATCTTATAACGATTTGCTGTACTCTGGGTATAGCGTCTAAAAGGGGAAGTGTGCCGTGCGAACTCAAAATCTGCGTTCGAAATATGTCCCACGCCGCATCGCGGCGCTGCAGACGGCGTCTGTGTCAAAGATTGTGTGTACTGTTGTGCAATGTGAACCAAACAACAGGGGTTGGATTAGGATATGTACGATTTTCTTAAGTGTGTGATTATGGAAACACATTTTATGGTTCAGTGAAATGTCTACGTCTGGCGCAGAGTGCAGCGTCGGCAAATGTAATTGAAAGTATAATTATGCGTGATTTAAATTGATATGCTACCTCCTCGAAGAATGCCTACCAAAAGGCTAACAAATGGCTTGTATGTGCCAAGTAAAGAAGTGCTGTTTGGAAAATTTAAATGTATGTCACTTAGTAGCGGCTAGTGGTAAGCTGAGTCGAATCTGACGAAAAAGACAGGCTACGGTGCGAAATAGTCACGTGCACAACTTAGTGCTGTCGCCAAGTCAATCGGTTGAACAGCCATTTGCGTTTCATTGTTGGTTCACATTTGTTTGTATTGAGTGAGTGTTCCGTTTATTGCCATTTGGATACACGTATAGTTTTGTAAGGTAGGTATTATTATATTTCTAAGGTAAGGTTAATTCTTAGTAAACGTTTTATTTAGTTTTAGTAATAATTATAGGTTTAATGAGTAGATCTTAGTTTCACACGTGTTGAAATCTGTTCATGTCTCGTGAATAGTGAAGTATAAAGAAGTGAGTTATTCTGTAGTGTTGAATTCTTATTTCAAATAGAATAATTAATATATTTTGCCAATGCCGATTCACATAGAGCTTGAATATTACCAGAAATCAGGGCAACTTTTCAGGAAATTAGCCTTCGTAATTTGTATAACATTTGCATCTCCAACAATCGTTAGCCCTTTCTTTACGAAATTAATGCTTGAACTGTTGTTGCATTGTAATGTGTCTCTGAATTAAAGAGTACATTTTTTAATTTCGTAACTTAATGCAACTGTGATATAGCATTTGTCTGATTGAATTTACTAAAGCTGTCTGAACAGTGTGGACAGATTATGTTGAAAAACTTGCATGATCAACTTTATTCTAACTGTACAAAACATAGGGAACTACTTTCGATTAAAAATTTCATATCTAGTTCTTCACTTGTATTAAAAGGTGTAATTCTTTTTACAGGAATTGCCAAAATTTGCCATGCCACAGTGTTGCAGTGTTAGTGGCTGCTAGTTAAATTATAGAAGTCAAAAGGAGACTTACAACTTTTGCCATACCAATTGTCTTATACAAAATCTGCTGCATACATTTAAACAGACAAAGTTCTGATTTTAGATTTCCTTGTTCATTTTCCGTGGAATGTTTGTGTATGAGTAGCTTGAAAACTAAATAGGAAAACATAACTCTCCTCAGCTGGAAAATACTCTTGAACAACTTAGTGAAAGCCAAACATGACAACTGAAATTATTTGAAATCACGTGAAAGGAAAATTAAGAAGTTGAAAGTCTGAACGCTTAGTTTTGTGTGCCTCTCCTTAGTGCATAGTGTGCACAGAGTAAGTCCTGAGATAGGAAAAAGAGTTCAAACTTATCAAATATTTTATATGCAAAAGTGTATAGCCAGGTTGGTTAAAGTATTGAAATGTATTTTTCTTCTGTAATAAATGAAGATAACATTTCTGAAAAGTTATCTTTGAAACTGGAAAGTAAAGATCCGTCATATTTGGTTTAATTTTATTTGAAACTTGTATACCAGGAAGCAGTACTTCAGTTAGCTTCTCGTAACATATTTCCAATCTTTTTTCTGCTTCATCACATATTCACACAGTGATGCGGAGTGGTTGGTGGCATTCTGTACTGAAGATTTGTATTTAATATTTGGTGGTGTCTTTTTTTTTTTTTTCAAATTGGAACTAATACTGTTTGTGCAGTGGTTGCCCGTTCTTCAAAATGGACCAGAGGTCCTCATTTACTAGCAGGTTTGATTTCATCTGTCAAAATTCATTTGAAAATCTATGGACTATTTTCTTTCCGTGGAAGATGATGCTGTACTCCTTCGCGTCATGGGGTCCGGCTAGTCCCTCAACGACACCATACCCGTACGAGTTCCATGTCACTTATTTTCAGATTAATAAATGTTAGCAGTAATATTGTAGCATTTTTGTTTATGTTTCAATACTGTACCAAAAAATTCCAGGAAATTTCTCTTATTTTTCATACTTACCACTATGACTTCATTGCCATAAAATTTTTGATAAAAACACCTGTGAGAAATTAACTGAAGTGTTACTGTGTGTGTGTGTGTCAGAGCTGAGTTCGGGCTGAATTTCAAGATCCTGAGCCTGAAGTATGTCAGCTCGAACGAGCCCGAAAACTATGATTAACCTGTTAAGCATTGAAAAAAGTCTTCCAGACTTCCACTCTTTCCTACCCATGCAATTAACTGATGTCTTTCTCAACTGCGGAGTGGAGAAGGGATGTCTATCTATTTCTATAGTTACCTTTAACCATTCATTTATTCCCGAAATGTTTTTTGGGGGAGGGGGGGGACATCTGGAGGCACAACAAACTATGTCGTATGTTGCTCAATAGAATTAGCAGGGAGCTGCCCCTTTGAGGTAGGGAGCAAAATTCCGTCAGCTTGCTATCTACTATCTATGCTTCTTAAAACTTATCCTTGGCAGAAATCCTGTAATTCATGGCCTATGGTATTTTGTTATCCAAGCCCGGAATGGATAGCCCTGCAGAATTCCTACTCCCCATTTGACCCAGTTGCTGAAGAATTCTCTTTCACAACTAGAAAGTGTAAAAAAAGTCTCGTGTGCTAAATTATATAAAATCACATTAAAAGAAAAAGGAAGAAAATTCTTCCCCTCTCTCCAAGCCCGAACTCCAGTAAGTATTACACAGCCAGCGCCCGGTTCGGGCTCGGCCCGTCTCAGCACTGGTGTGTGTGTGTACTAGTGCTTAGCTTGACATTTATAGTAGGTATATTGAAAGTAAAAATTTAATTTTACTATAATGAGCAAATTTGGCTTCTAGTAAAGAATGTTAGTAAAATGTATAAATTCCCTAGTGTTATGAAAAACTACTAACCAATTCTGCTTAATTCCTTTAGAAATGTGTGGGAAATATTTATTTATACTGTTAAAATGTTGTCTAATCTAAAAAGTGATATCAAATATGTTTTATAAAAAAGTAGATCACAGGTATGAACATTACAAGAGTAGATTTTAGGTAAAGAAAATAATTGACATAACTCATACATAAAATATTCAGATGGTAACACACACTGGAGGATCTAAAGCTGAGATAATTTTGATGTAACTTGTGATGATTCAAACTATTTGAAACAGATGTCTTAATTTCTGCCATTGGTTAGCAAGAATTCTTTTTTTATTTTGTTGTGTGTATCTATAACTTTGTTGCAGATGCTATCACATAAAGGAAGTTTGGGTAACAATCTGAAGCTGAATACTGTTTAGCTTGTGATGACTTCCTTCTTTCAAACTATTTGAAACAGACATTTGAGGTACATTTATGTAAAAGAATGGACCCATTTGTTTATTTTTAATAGTATTTTTTACTTTGTTCCGCTTGAAGATACAAGACAAATTCATAGTCAATAGGTAAGTTGATACTTTATCCAAATGTAGTATTTATGCTAATTTTTAAAACAAACTAAAAAATTAATTTCTGAATTGTAGCAAAGTGCTTTAATAATATGAGGGTGGATCAAAAAGTTAGTTACACTGTTGAATAAAAAAATCAAGGATATACTCAGGGGATGTATGTTGGTTTACAACATTAATTCATTTTTCGACATAGTCGCCTAAGGACTGTAAACATTTATCGGAACGTGCGATTAACTTTCCCATACCTGTACAAGAAAAGTCCAGTTTGGTGCAACTAGTTAAGGACCGCACTTTTCACAGCCTCATCCGTTGGGAATCATTGTCCACTAAGCTCCTGTTTCATTTTACCGAACAAATGGTAGCCGCATGGGGATAAGTTGGGGCTGTAAGGTGGATGCTGCCACAATTCCGACTTGAATTAATGCAGCAATTCCCTTAGTTTTCCGTGCTGTGTAATGTTCTTGGACATCAGTGTGACACCTTCGCTCAACTTACCCCGGCATCTGTCCTTAATTGAATTTCGCAAATTTAATGGTGTTTGGCAATATGAGTCACTTGATGGTTGTCTCTTTTGACAGAAATTCTGTGTAAACAACAGATTCACAGTCATCATGACCACTCCCGCAGACAGAGACAGTTGGACTTTTCACGTCTTCCTTGTTGGGGAGGTGACATGTTTCCATTCCATGGACGATCGTTTGATTTCAGTTACGTAACAGTAAATATGTGATTTCAGATTGCTTATAGAGATATATTTCCCACGTATAATAAGAAGAAATATTTCTTCCCCAGTGTTTACCTGTATAACTGGGAATTTGCTAAGCATCGACCTGACTCTAAATAGCTGAGCTACGATGAAGCAAGGCTCGCTTTGACTGGCGAAAATCTGATATGAAATGTAAACTAGAACAATCTGTAGGATGCATAATGCTGTATTTAGTTCCAGAACAGTCTGCTGATATACCAAATGTCTTCCACATATTCCTGGTCCAAGAAGCCCCATCACACGTAATGAAATTAACAAACAGACCTGCATTTTCAGTGAGAATAACAGCTTTAATAATTAATTTTGCTAGCAAAGTTCCACTTATATTGTTACTTGTGGCAAAAACACCAATTATTTGGGTCCAATCTCCATTTAATGGCTGAAACACCATTACCAGTCCGTGATTACATGGGGTATACTTAACAGTTTTTGAAGTGTATGGCCCAATATGAACAAACCCTAATATTTCACCAGATGATTTTGCATGCAGTTTTTCTGTAAGCTTCACTTCATCTATTAATATACCACCATGTCTTGCAAAAGGCTCCATTTCACTTGTTTTCTTTGAAATAGTTTCAAACGTCAGTGCATTGAATCCAAAACTGCTGTTGTAATTTGAAATATACTTTCTAATAGTTGTTCTATTAGGTAGGATCATGATTTTGTGTTTCCGTATGTGCTCGTACAATTTTGGACTTTTTATGTGCATTAGTAAGCATTCAAGTAACCATTCTTTGGTATATGACATACCTCTTGCAGATTTCTTTTTTGCTGCCTTATAACAATGAATAACCATTTGCTGCTGCTTAATGCGTAATTCTGCTATTTTTTCATTAATGGAAAGTTCTGTAAAATTCCTTTTTTTTTATTTAAGTTTAATTAGAGAGCGAAATAACTAGTTTCTTCAGCCTGTTGATTTTCCGAACTGTATTTTGATACTTATTTTTAAATGTAGCCTTTCTTCTATGATAAGCTATTTTGTGCAAAAGTAAGCCCTGCAGATACTTACATCTGAGGCAAGTCTTTGTTGTTCCTTTCGTTACACAATTTTTGCTGTACAAATTATTCTAAAAAATAACTCCACTTTCAAGGTACTTCATGTTATTTTCAAATTCTGAAATGGAGCCTGTGCCATGACATACTGTTAGCCTATCAGTGTCTCGAATAATGGATTTTGATTCATCTTTAGAAGTAATATTAGAAACTGAGTTAATTTTTATTCCACGTAAATACACTTTACAGGTAACCTCTGGTTAACTTTTGGTAACAACAACCAGTTTTTCTGTTGTCAATGAATTTGACAATTCACATTTGAATGAATGAACATGGAAAATTATGCACTTTGAATTATTTGCAGGAATTTGCTTACCCCAAAATACTGAAGGCTGTGATATTCAGAAGGCAGTTCCGTGTAACTCTTTGGGAAGTGAATTCCAAGCTATTTAAATTACCATCAGGCTTATCATCGGTTTCCCTAACTTTCCTGTATTTTGCCAGAGTTTTTGACAAATAATGGGGAAGGTTTGGAAATATTGTTGGAATTGCATCTGGTGTCAAGATGGGCCGATCTCTGGGTATTAACACAGTCTCCTCATTTATTTTATGCACAAAATTTCGAACCACAAATCTCTCAAAGTGCAGTTCACATACAGCACTAAATTTGTCGTAAGTTTTTATCTGCACATCTGCACCGGGAATCAATCTTTGCCACTGCTGTAAAAGTTTATCATTTTTGGGTATTCCAAAGAGTGACGGCTTACTGTTTTTGTACTGAGTATTGCAACCTGGCACAAAACTATGGTTATTTCTCTTCCGCATAATGAGCTAAGTATAACTTATATACAATATTTAGGTAATCCACATTCCTTCTAAAACCTAAAACATAACACGTTTTCGTCTAAATTACCGTTCTTTTCACAGTAAGCAACACGAATTTAGTTTCCCGCTCCCATCACAGTAAGAAAGAGGGAAGGGAAGGCGATCGAAGCGCCATCTACGAAGGGGACAAATTTCGGTATCCACGCCAATCATTACGTACGCTAGGCGCTCGGCACACTTTCCCTTCTAGACGCTATACTCTGGGTATTGGGGAAAGAGTTCCAAATTTACCGTTGTCTCTAGAAAGAGTGTTCCAACTTAATTTTTAAGTGGTTAACAAAAAGCAAATGAAGTTGTGATCGTCGTTTCGGTAGATGCACAATATGGATAGTGCAGCATACTTCGAAGTTCATCGCCTCGGAACACGTTGCGGCGGAGCTGGGGGTAAGCTAGCCGCAACTTATGTTAATATGCCCCTACCCCCGGGTAAATTTTACGGTAAAAATCTTTAAAATGCGTTGTAAAGCTGAACATTATTTTACCATTTCATATCAAACTGCATACTTTATAATATGTATGCAACTTTTTCTCGGTTTTAGGAGTTATATATGTAAATAACTTTTAACACCTTTACCGATATAGACATGCATGGGCGGGGGAACTCGACTTTTTTTTTTTGTATTAGAGGTTTTTTTTTTTTTTTATGAACTCTATATTAAAGTCTTATTGGGTTTGGCTCTCAGCCTTCCCTGGAACCATTGTTCCTAATTTAGGGCCACTAGTTCCAGGGAAGGGAGAGAGCCAGGCCCCACAAGACAAACACAACCACTTGAGAATTGCAGTGAGGAACACAATGTTGAGTTAAATTTTCAACTTGTGTTTGCAAAATCAGTTTTCAAAATTGTACTTTAATTAGTTTCTCAGAAAGCTGTAAAATATGGGGAGTCTCCACGAAATCTTCATTAAAAAAAGTTAAATAATATATAAGGTGCAGTCTCTGGATAGACATATTCATTGTACTGTACTTTAATTTGATGTGTTTATCAATATACTTTCTGTAGGTTGCTCACCTTTCCCAAATGGGTTCAGGAGTTCTATTTCCTTGCAGACATATATATCATAGTTCATATAAACATATCTATGTCTAGAACTTGCACTACGCGGCTATGCAACATTAGTTTTACCGACAGTATTTAGAATTTTATTACTGTTCATATGTTGAATTGCCGTATTTGGGAGGTTATATATAATTTTATATATGTATTAGGTGTACAGATAGTTTTAAGACAACACAACATGTAATTTGAGAGAAAACAATACCTTTTATGAATCAAAATATGCACCGTCATTATATATCTCCTTCTGCCATCGGTCGGGCAGTTGACTGATTCTAGCCATTAAGAATACTTTGTCGTGTGATACGATTAAGTCGTCAATCCATTTTTGGTTTACACCAGACAATGAGACAAACCATGTTGCATCGATTGGAACAAATGAAAGTCTGATGTGGCTATGCCAGGTGCTTCAACTTAGTCAAATGCCACATGTTTTGTTGATAAGGGTTCGTGAGTTATTTAGTGTAAAAATTGTTAGCAGGTACATGGGTGCATAGGGAATAAAGGAGTGCACAAGGCCAAGAGCTATCGGAGTGCAGGTGAAAAAGTACCAGTTATAGACAGGATGTTTGTGATGATGTTTTTTAAATAAAAAAATATAGTTTTTTGAATTTATTGTCAAGTGAAAATTCCTATCCTCGAACCGGAACGGAGCACAGAATGGAAAACCACGTGTGAGAAATGTCACGAGGAAGTAGAATCCCCAAACGAACCCATTTGGAAAAGTTGAGTTACCTACGGAAAGTATGTTAAATCATATGTGAACCACAAATTTTTAAGACGTTTCGTCGGAAGACTCCTACAGTGAGCCATAAAATTCCAGGGAGTTCAGACACCTGTGTCCCCTACTTTCTGTTGCCCATGTATATATGATTCTTTATACTATATCATCTAAATACAATATTTTCAAAGCATTGTTAAACAAATGTTGGTTCGGTTTCATGGCAGCAACTTTCACATACAGTTACTCCATGGCCACAACATTTTGGATGTGAAACATCTAATTTTTAGACCCATTTGGTAATTAAGTAGGGTGATATTATTGGATATTTACTCACTGTTCAAAATCTACATATTGAACTGCACTATGTGGCTATGCAAGTCATTCAAGCTTATACAATTGTGTTGTATTGCTATTTACCGTTTCACACGTTATTTGATAATTTTAGCTACTCGGGAGTACTATTTATTGCAAATTGAAAACTGTATATGTTATCGACATTCTTGTAAATTTAGCATGGTATATTGTTATTCTAGAATAATAATATTGTTATTACCATGCTAAATTTATGAGAATGTTTATAATATATACAGTTTTCAATTTATAATAAATAGTTTTAGCTACTCGGGAGTACTATCAAATAACTTGTGAAATGGTAAATAACAATACAACACAATTGTTGCATAAGCTTAAATTGATATTGAATGTGATCTCAATATTTTTCAGTGTACAGTGTTGCAATTAGGTGGAGTCTTTTGCGGAAAATCTTTTAATGGGTTTTTACTGGAGGTTTTAAATTTTCACGAGTAAATACTAACATTTGGTCTTTCAAAAGACTCGTATCAAACTTCAGGAAGACGCTTTGACGTCTGTAAGTTCTGTTTTACACATTCTGTAAAGTGAACGTGTAAAACAGAACTTGCAGACGTCAAAGCGTCTTCCTGAAGAACCTTGTGGTCATGTAAATTATATGTGAACTTTTTGATTGAATCACATGAGATATAATGCTCATAAACATATTTTACTACTGTGAACCTGTGCATTTTTATTTTGGAAAATGTGTTGTTTTTCCCACAAGGATGAATGGGTGGGTACACTTCTGTGTCCCTAATTATCTTTGTTTCTGAAAATGTGAGGTGACAGCTTCCACTAAGATGAACATTTTATTTGGCTTGTATTTCTATTTTTTTAAAGCATGGTGCTGGTACAGTACATAAGTGTCTTTGTATTTGCAACACTGTTGGTGCCTCCTGAAAATGGGTCTGCTGACAAAGTGCCCAGCATCCATTGTTGGGAGATTAGTTAATTTGGTATTAAGTCAGTTGTTACCCATGTGCCACAGTGAATCGAAGATGAGCAGTGTTGTAATACATCCTTTTAGAAGACATTTTACTTCATACAAAGAAATAAATTTCCAATGAATATTGTGGAACACAAAATCATTAAATCACTTTGAAAAATTTTTACTTCTTAATGGCTGATGTGTTTAAGTAACTTATTTTGCCTTAAAGAATTTCTCTTGATGACAATTGAGGAATATAAATAAGACAGATTAAAGGAAATGGTGAAAGTATCCCTGCAGATAGAAGCGAATCAGCAAGGGATTGTGTGAACCATCACTTTGAAGCTATGCTGTTGTACCAAGGCATACAGAACATCTGTTATTTCTATTGCTTTTTCAATTTGGTTATACATAATTCATTTACTTTTTTGCAATTTTACATTTCATTTTGAATTGCAGATTATCAAAAATACATGGCTTTTTGATTCTTTTTACATGCATAATCCAGTATTTGAAAGAGTGATTCTTATAACTGAATAACTTTCACATTCTCTTTTTTCTCTGAGTTTAAGTAATTTGAAAAAAGCAAAGATTAGTGAATATTTTACTCGGCACTAATGCTAAATCAGCTAGTGGACAAACTGCTTTGAAAGAGCGATGCTTATATCTAAATAGCTTTCAGTTTTTTCTCTGAATTCAAGAAATTTGAAAAAAGCAAAAATTAGTGAATATTTTACTCGGCTCTAATGCTAAATCAGCTAGTGGACAAACTGCTTTGAAAAGAGTAATGCTTGTAAGTAAAGTATGTGTAATAAGGGTATTGAATATTGAACAAAATAGTATTTGGATTTACTAGCTTGTATTTCAAATGGAAAGTTTTTTCGTATACCGACAGTATGAAATGTTTCAGAATATCAACCTATAAATTTTGTAGAAGAAATATCTTTATGTGGAAGTACATCACAAAACAATATAACTCAAGTTTTCTGATGTGATTAATGTTACGGGATGAACAGTAAATGCAGGCAATTTAGTGGTGTCTGATTGCTGAGTTAATATTTTTATCTTAACCAAATTGGAATAAAAAGAATTAATACCAAAGTTAAAATAGACATAGGTTTAAGGTAGCAAGCGAAGTTGTAGTGTATGTATGTTTTAAGTTATATAAATTAGCATAATCTAAAAATATGGATTTTGCTCTCCCTTATTTTCTTTTTGAAGCCATTCAAAATTTTACAGTAGTATTTATTTTAAAATTTCTTTTATACGTTTGCAGGGATGGAAAATAATCAGTAAAATCAGTAAAAGTCAGTATTTTTCAGACTGGTCAGTTTTAGTCTGTATTTTTCAATTTTGGTCTGTAAAGTCTGTTTTATACCATGGCTTTTTTAAAAAAGATTTACGTGATATGAAAAAAGTTTGTGGTCGGTAAAGTAATGTTTTATGTGGCAGATGGATTGAAAAATTAGAAAATGCCGTTGAGAAGGCTCTGAGTTATAACTTTGTTAACAACCTTGTGCACTAGTGATTTTTGATCTCTATATTGGGAATGTTATCCAAGTGCAAAAAAGTAAATTTCGGTTAACTTTCCTCGCCAGATGTATTATTTAGGTTTGGGAAAGAGTTGTGTGTGCGCATATACGCAAACAATGCTCCTACCCATCTTATATTTCCTATATTTTGAGCCTTTGTACTGTATTTCCTATAATTTTTCTTATTACTTTCTCATACATTAGTATGAGGAAGTATTGTAATCGTGCAAAAATTCGAATTCAAGATTTCAACGGAAATACATGTTTTGGGGTCCCCCGAATACGATTTCACTATTTTCAAAGTGGTTTCTGTGTGTCTGTCTGTCTGTAGTTTGTGTCCATCATAACTACATAGTTATCTGGTTAATTGTGAAGTTTTTTTTAACTAATCAGTGCTGATTTTTTTTTTTTTAATTTCTCTGAAAATAATAATACGGAGGTGAAATTTGGACATTGTAGTGTCATGGTAGTTCACCACTGTGTAGGGCGGGGTGGGGCCCTATACCTGCACAAAAATCTTAACCTGTGAATACTCAGTAAATTTTACTGTAGGAATTTAATAGACACCCTGCTTAAAAATCTCTCTCTCTGGGAATAGTTGTGTGTGCATATGTGTTTTTTCTTCACTTCATACTGTAATGAATAGTAATCCTAATTTTTTTTATTTTTTGTTTCAGGTAATGCAGCTGTCTTTATAAAATCATACATTATTTGATTAACTGGATTACTTAGACAAAAGTATGAGAAAATGTACTGTAAAATCAGAATGGTTCCAAAGGAAGGACAGCAATGGTTTCATGGTTTCTGAATGGGGACAGAAAAAAAGTGACAGTGAAGTTTTTTGTATGTTGTACGCACAAACATTTTCAGTTTCTTGGGGCTTTAGTGCTATAGAGCAGCATGCTTCTACTCGGAAGCACGGATAACAATGTAAAGTGAAACTGAGTTTTTCACAACTACATTTGTCTTCAGCCCGTCCTGGATGTAGCAGTGATGGTGTAATTTCATCTCCTGAAGCTACACCATCAATTTGGTTTTATTCTGCTAGACAAGCTGCTTCAAGAGCAGAGTTAATCTGGTGTTTGAAAATGATTGGAGGGTACTTTGCTGATCAGCCAGCTTGTGAAGATGTCAAAGAAACCTTTGAGGCAATGTTTCCTGGAAGTGTTTCTTCTGAGTTCACCCTTTCAAGAACAAAGGCAAGATATTTAGTATGTGATGCTTTAGCTCCATATTTTAAAAAGCAGTTGGTGGATGATATTGGAGGAGCACATTTCTCTCTTTGTTTTGATGAAACTGTGAATGCAGCTTCAAAGAAAGAGTTTCAAACTGTAGTTAAATACTGGTCTGATTCCAAACAAATGATTATGACATGACATCTACAGACTTTCTTCATTGGTAAAGCCACTGCTAGCGATATTTACTCCAAGTTAAATGAAGCCTTGGATAATGCCCAGCTTTCTCGTTCAAAGCTATTGATGCTAGGTTGTGATGGACCCAATGCTAACAAAACTGTGATTCGTCTTATGAATGATTCTCTGATCCTGTTAGGAAGAAAACAGTTGATTGATGTTGGCACATGTAACATACACATCATCCAATAATGCATTCCAAAAAGGATTAAAAGACTTCAGTGAAAATGCTTCGGACATGATCTTGTTTCTCTGTAATTTTTTTGATGGCCAAACATCTCGGGAAGATTTTGAAAAAATACAATCGGATATGAAACTTCTGGGTCATCGGTTTTTGAAACATGTTTCGTCTAGATGGCTGACATTAGAACCAGCTGGAGAGAAACTTTTAGAACAATGGTCAGCTGTTGAAAAATACTTTCTTCAGTTCATACCCCAGCACAAAAGCAAGTTGATGAGTTCTTTGAAATACAAGAATATTGTTAAACTATTAAAAGACAAAACTACCAAAGCAGAAATTATGTTTGCTTGTGCAAGTGCTCATACATGTTCAAGATTCACTGGTTTCCTTCAGAAGAAAGATCCTTTAATGCATCTAATCTATAATGAGCTCACAAACCTCGTCAGAACACTCGTGAATCGATTTTGTTTTAGTGCTGCTCCATTGAGTCTGGAAGCATTTTGTGATAAGTATTACTTGCCATTGAAAAACATAGTGTTCGACACTAGAGAAAGTGAATATCTCAAGAAGCTAAGCACACAAGAAAGATGCTATATTTCCATGAAAGCTAGAAAGCACTATGTGTCTGCTTGTACACATATTTTGGAAAAGTCTTTGGATAAACCTGTGTTGTGGTATCTTTGATGTTTACATCCTGCAAAGTGGGTGAAAGAAGGGTCATACAAAAACATAGTGAAATTAGCTGCAGTTCTTCCAATTGAGTACAGTGAACATGCACTAGTTGATGAATAAAAACTATTGACGTTAGAAGAAGAAAAATCAGGTAGTGACAAGAACTCAGTGGATGTTTACTGGAGTCAGTTTTTTGAGAAGACATATACATCTGGAGAAAAGAATTACTCTACTGTTACAAAAATTGTGAAGGCTGCACTTTCGCATGGCAATGCGGATGTAGAAAGGGGATTCTCATTGTCGGGGAACATCTTGAATGAAGACACCGCAAATATGTATGAAAGAACATTGGATGCTTATTTGACTGTAAGAGATGCTGTGGTGAATGTGTTTGAGGGGAAGGCTCACTTTGTAATTATCACTCAGGAACTTCTTCAGTTGGCATGCACAGCTCATGTCAGATACAAGCAGTACTGTGAAGATGAGAAGAGAGTGGCTGAGGAAACAAGAACAGGAAAAAGAAAAATTGTTGCAAGCAAGTATGAAGAGTAAGTTTGAAAAAGAAAAAGTAAATATTGAACACGATGAACAGGCACTGAAGAAAATGAAAAAGGAAGAAAAGGAGAAAAGATTGACTGTTGACAGATTACTGGATGATGCAAACAAGTGCTTAAAAGAAGCAATAAATAAAAAGGACTTGGTGGGAATTAGTGTGGCCCAAGCAATGTTGGAGAGTGCTACGAAAGTTAGGGAACAAGAAGTGAAGAAAATTAAAGACATAGAAAAGGTACAGAAAGCAGTTGATAAGTGAAAAATCAGTGTTATAACAACATTTTTTTCAAAGAAGCAAAAACAAAGTGAGACTTAAGGACCTAATTTTGTAAAGAAAGCTAGATGATTTTCCACATTACATTTAAAAATTCAAAGTTGTAAACATTTTGTTTGTATTATTCTGAAAATGGTACTGTACAGCTGCGCTTTAAAGCTTTTTCCAGTTTTAGGTATATTTGTGCTGAATAGGAGCATGTCAGTATTATAATAAAGTGCAACGATTTTCCTGATTATTTATTATTATATGCAGGGCTCGACAAATATGTTCTAGATCTAGGGGCCAGCTCCATAATTTAGGCGCCAGGTGAAACAAAGTCAATAACGCATGAACACATGTTTGGTTATGACGCTGGAATGAAAAGTGGTAAACCATATTTGTTGTCATTTTTTTCTTCTTACCAAAACCACTTATTGCAAAATAAAGTTCCAATTTGCTTCATAATTTTCTTTTTATATTCTTTCAGTAGACGATCACAAAAATTTCAGATTTCGATTTTATTAAAATACTATTTGCGGAAGACATTTTTTACATATTAATTTAAAGTGCCATTTTTTTCTTCGTATAATCTGTAAACCATAAAATTCAGAATTTTTTTAAAAATATCACGTATAATCCGCTGCGGCATATGATCTGTAGATCGTGAAATTCTGAGAAAGGCAATTTTTTCCTTCGCATAATCTGCAGCAGCATGTCACAGAACATGATATTTAAAAAAAACAAAAAAACAATCCATACCTGCCAACAGCCTTGTTACTAATAACTATGGCATATATGGACTATTTTATGAAATAAGCCATCTATTTGTAAAAAAACGAATATAAGCCTCAACAAAACATTACAACAAACTAGGACTCTAATGAAACAAACTAGGACTCTAATGAAACAAACTTAACACGTGTGAAACACAAAGTTTTTTCCTCAGCGAGATTTGAAACTTCCACCAGTAAAAATCAGTAAGATGCGTTAAGGATTCCACGATGCTTGACAGACAGGAAATCCAAGCAAGTGAACACGCAGTGCACGAACCTCCACTTACCACATGATCATACTGCCCCTAAAATAGCAGTTTAAAGAGATGAGACCAAAGAACGGGGGAAAAAAGCTGAATATTTTAACTGGTGAAAAATCAAAACAGACAGCAAGAATGCGTACTACTGTCAGTTTGTCTTTTACTGACTCTACAACTCCACAGCACCACTCCTTAATTTTTCTTTGTGCTGATATTCTCTCCCTACTTCTTCATTGTCACTTTTCTTTTCTTGTTTTTTATGCCCTTTGATAAAAACCATCAGTTTGAGGACCATGAGTGCATGATATCAAAGCTTCAACTATTTTAGATAAATGGTGTAAATTTGGGAATATTAAATATGAATACTTTTGAACAGCATGCATCATTTTTAAAAAATTTCGTCACTTCTGTTTTCGGGAATTTTTTAATAGCGCAGGAGAGTGGGAACATCGCGGGGGGGGTCTAATACGGGAAATCTGTCCGACTTCCGGGTTTGAAAATTTTTCTCCTATTTTCAAGCTTGAAATACAAAAAATTATGCAGTGAAATGATACTTAAAAATACTGAACAGAAGTAACATCGCGAGAAAAAGAAATTATGATTACAGAAAAAATCTGAACTCCGTCGGCTTTCTTTCCGTTTTCGAAAGTTTCGTAAAGACAGAATTCCATCCTCCTCCGACCCCCCCCCCCCTCCCTTCAAATTCTGTTTACTTGTGCATCGATCTCCTGAGTGGCCAACATGACGAGAAAAAAGAAATTATGATTACAGAAAAAATCTGAACTCCGTCGGCTTTCTTTCCGTTTTCGAAAGTTTCGTAAAGACAGAATTCCATCCTCCTCCGACCCCCCTCCCTTCAAATTCTGTTTACTTGTGCATCGATCTCCTGAGTGGCCAACATGACGAAAAAGACGGAATTTCTCGAATTCGCGGAAGAAGCCTGAAGATTAGGAGGCAATTTTCGCGGCGTCTAACTTCAGTTTCCACAAATTCTTGCTACAGTTTCAAGCTGAAATACGAACATATATGCCATAAAATGATATTTAACAAGAATACTAGACACCAATGCATAATCGGGAGAAAAAACTTACGATTGGGGCAAATTCTTTTTACTCCATTTAACTACTGTTTTCGAAAGCTTTGAAACAAAATACGTGGAGGAGTTCCAAAGTGTTAAATTGTTTTTAAACAAAATGAAAATTCGTAGAATCCGTAGTTTCGAGCGTGAGTTCCGTAGTCAGACAACAAAATTCGTAGAAACTAGACATTCTGTAATAATTGGCATGTACGACAGTCGTATAATCCGCACCTATCATGTTAATTGTGAATAGTAGTTTCCGACAGAAAACTGCGATTCACAGGACCGCCTCAGAAATCCAAAGATGTAAGAAAGAAATGGATCGTCTTATTGAAAAAGTAACTGTCATTTTGAAGTACTTCTGTGCTACTTTTAAAAGTAAATAAAGAACTAAAATCGCTAGCTGTTGCAGCATTACTGTAGTTCATTAGTTACACTAAAAAAATCCGTTGAAATTGCGGACAGTCCATAGCATTGTCTTATTTCTGGATACGTTTTAACTGAATAACGAAAGTAAAAAAGAATTAACTAACACAATTGGCGCACCAAAACTAGGCAATGCGATTCGCAGAAAGGTTACATGCTACGGAATAGCTTTGCGGGATTCCCGAGAATAGCGGATTCTCACACCACGTAGGCTTCCGCACGTGCGAATAGTAGTAACAACGCCTTCCTTGCGTCATATTTTCTGTCGAAATGCTTCTAAAGTACAAATAAATAAATATATATATATACTTATAATCTCCTCGCGGTCTTTTATTTCGCTGTTACGTTACATTTTTTCTGTTACCGCGTTTTCAGTACTTTCCCAATAACAGCACCTCTCCTGACACGCCTGCACGGGGATAACTGGTTTTCCAGTTATTTGGGGAGCGGCGCCCCCACGGCCCGAGCTGACCTTGTGACGGTTTTTTGCTTTCTTGTATTTGTGCTTTCACGTCACCGCAGGGACAGCTGTTCATCCAGCTGATGGGGAGTAAGCGAAATCTTTAACTGATGGTTCTGTGTCTGGCGCTCTTTGGCCAAACCTGGCCCTTGCGCCACTAAAATCAATTTACTAACTCTCCTGACAATTACCTCGCAGACTTTTTTAAACGCCGCATCGGTTTTTTTTTTCCTTTAGCGGTGTCTGCGTATTTAAATTTAAACTTTTTAATAGATAATCTATGGATTATACAACAGAAATTACAATATTTACTGCAAATTACGAAATTTCAAGTAAGACGAAAATTAGGCACCACGGCCCAAATTTTAGGCGCCTGGACGACCTGGCGCCCGGGATTTGTCGAGCCCTGATTATATGTAATTTTGTAATAGTTTTATATGTTGATTACAATTAAAACAATAAATAGGTGTGAGTTGGCTGGGGATGGTGGAGGCCAGATTAAAAAAAAAATGCTTTTGACCCTTCTTTCCTAGTGAGAAATTTGAGTCAGTATTTAGTCTGTTTTTTTTTTTTTTTTTATGTCCAAATCAGTAAAGTCAGTTTTAGTAATCAAAATTGTCAGTAAGTCAGTAATTTTAGTCTTAGGTTTGGTTTCCATTGCTGCGTTTGCTAAAACCATACCCTATAAAAATATATAACCGAAGTTCAACTGATATTTTCAGTGACAGGTTTTTTCAGGGCTTGATAAATCCTGGACACCTAGAAATCTAGCCCTGACTCCCAATTTCTTTTTACTTCAGATTTTGTAGTTTGCAATAAATAACTGTAATTTCTGTTGTATAATCTGCAGACTATCTGTTAAAAAGTTAATTTAAGTACTGCAAATAATACACTGGTAAAGGG
The DNA here is from genome assembly GCA_039090855.1 of Macrothele yani. Classification (NCBI taxonomy): domain Eukaryota; kingdom Metazoa; phylum Arthropoda; class Arachnida; order Araneae; family Macrothelidae; genus Macrothele; species Macrothele yani. The sequence goes on from CM077019.1 coordinate 13,537,771, forward strand.
AGAAAAATTATCATTGGTACAGTGCTTTGAAAAATCCACGAGGTAATTGTCAGGAGAAATGGTGGTGTTGGAAAAATACCGAAAAATGTAACTCAGCACAGAAATAGAAGATTGTGAAGAGATTGTAAGACTACATATTTTTTTATTTATGAGAATTATGGTAGAATTTTGATGCAGTGAAGGCGGAGCTTACGAAATTTTAAGAAAAAATATCTATAAAATCTTGGGGCCGTTTTTGGACTACTCTCAAAATTCACGCGTTAAAAACATCCTTTGTAAAAATACATGCTCAGAGTTACAAAAATTGCAATCAAATAAATCATTCGTGTCGGGAACATTATCAGTTTATGGACCCGACCCGTAAATCGGTTTCCATGTGTAGCCGCATGAGCAGTAAATTTTGCATATTACAGACTGTTACAAATCGGGCACAAGATTGTTCTTCGGATTTGCGGAACTCCACTTTTTTCCCCCGCCACATTTCGGTTATATTTGATATCAGTGAACAAAAAAAACAACTGAATATAATATTTTGTTTTTGGAGAAGTAGTGCGTGTGTGTGTGTGGGGGGTGGGGGGGGTGGGGGTGGGTCTTGTTTTCCGTTTGGGACAGGTATTCCATTTTTCAGAACTTCTGAAAACTGAAGTTAAACGAAGTGAAAATTTTTCCCGCAAACGTAATTTATTTTTCTCGTGAAGTTTCCTCTGTCCAGTATTGTTATTAAACATCAATTTATTGCATAAATGTTTGCATTTCAGCTTGAAAGTGTAGACAACAATTTCCGATAAAGAAAGTTCGACAGAGCAAAAAGTTCCTTGTGAACTTTACGCACGAGTTTCTCCCACGGATTTGAGGAACTCTGACTTTGTTGTCATTTGCTTTGTTCTCTAGAATGATGCAAAACTGAAGATAATTTTGTTGGGGGTGGGGTTGGTGTGTGTGTGGGCTGTGGAGGGGGGGTTTCGGCTGGGGATGGTATTTCGTCTTTCAAAACTTTCGTAAACTGAAGTTAGACAAACTGCAGATTTATTCTGTAATCATATTTTTTTCTTGCAATATTCCCTCTGCTCAGTGTTGTAAAATATAATTTTGTTTGATAACTGATTGTGTTTCAGCTTGAAAATGGAAGTTTGACGGAGCGAATATTTTTGTAATCGTATTTTTTTTCGCGTTGTTCCCTCTATAAATAGTTGCAAAGGGAAAAACTAGACATTCATCATATCAGAAGAATGGTTGAATCAACCAAGTCTCAATTATGTGAACTGTAATATCATCTCATACATGGTATTCAAGAAGATATATATTTTTTCGTAGCTGAAGGGAAACATGTTCAAAAAATAATAAATTAGTTGACCCTTTTAATACTAAACTTGCACATCACAATGCCCAGTGAAGGTCCAGGTGGTGCAGTGGTCTAAGCAATGGCCTCTGATCATTCGTCCGAAAGGGGTCCGGGTTCGAATCCCGGTAAGGCATGGATGTTGTTTGTCTTACGGCACTGGCTCTCTCCCTTCCCTGGAACCAGTAACCCTAAATTATGGACAGGCGACTGCTTATAGACCAAAGCACATTGAGTTGCTTACGGTGGTCGTTAAACATAAAAAAAAAGTTAATCTTTTTTGATTGAGATAGACTGTAGATTTCCTTCCTCCTCAATGGAACTCTTTGAGCTGCCCCGGTGGCGCAGTGGTCTAAGGCGTTGGCCTCTGATCATTCGTCCGTAAGGGGTCCGGGTTCGAATCCCGGTGAGGCATGGATGTTGTGTTTGTCTTACGGAACTGGCTCTCTCCCTTCCCTGGAACCAGTGACCCTAAATTAGGGACGGGCGACTGCTTATAGCCCATTGAGTTGCTCACGGTGGTTGTTAAACCTCCAATCAAAAAAAAAAAAAAAAAAGTTTGAGTGTGTAGAATCAGAATCTGTGAAGCCACACACACACAATCGCACACACACGTTTTGGTGCAGTCTTTCAAAAGTCAGGCAGATCAGTTTTTTTTTTTGAAAATGAATGAAGATGCAGTTATGGAATATTCACTGTTCAAACATAGCTGTAAAAAATGAAGAGTATATGTGCCAGTCTCCAAAGTTTTCCAAGAGTTTTATAAGCAGCCATCTGCATACATTTCCATTAGTATCAAAAGGTTCTTCTGCAAGTAAGTCTTGTGTTACGTTTAACAAAGGTACCATGTGAATGTAGCTTTAACCACACACAAAACAAATTCAGTCAAAATTTAGAGATTCACTGAGCAACAAAAATCTTAATGCATATTTCTGAAATTGGGCCAGATAAACCCTCAAAAATAAAACAGCTGATTAAAGCTTGCTAACCGTGGCAAGGAATGAAAGACAGACTTGTATACTTCAGGAGCAATGTTATGATATCAATGTACTGCAAAACAAACAACCCTAGTTTTATAAAATGAATCAATTCGTATTAGAGTGAATGTAGTAACTTTTTTATCTAATTCACCTGTTTGTTTTTAGACTCAAGCATAGCTTATATTGTTTAAAAATTTACTACTATTTTCCCAGTCTTTTAATATTAAGTCACATATTCAAAACTCCCCACTTGAAATTTTCAATCCCCTCTATTTACAAACACAAGTGGAGAGACTCCCATTTCAAATTTGAATTTTATCCCCTAGTGCTGTGTGAAGTCCTCGCAGCTATTCTATGGCACATAATTATCTTGTGAATTGCATTAATTAGTTTTGCTGTGCTAATTGATCACCTGTGTTTTTTTTTTTTGCTATTTGGTTAAAACATATTTTAAAGAGACAAATACTTTGAATAAAGCTCATGTTGAGAAATGGCTTCCTAGTTTCTTAATTCAATTACTAATCTAAAGCAAATATTATGGAAATTTTACTAGGAAATTTTTTCATTAATAGCAAATTTTCGGAGAAAACTCTTCTTCTTCAGGCTGTCTTGTTGTTGTCACTTTTTCCTGTCACTATCACGGTTACGGTTAACCTTGACGGTTTAGGTTATTTTTCAACAAATCCTGCCAGATGTTAGGCAGGGAAAATCCTTTGCAGTCATTGATGATGGAATTTTGATTTTTCTCAATCTCTATTGAAAAAAGTTTTCCCAAATTGAAAGTAGTTGTTCTGCAAAGAAAAAGTAAGAATTTCAAAAATTCCAACTAATATGTTTTTTTCTTTGTTGTGAAAAACTATTAGGTCTGCCAAGTCTTCCGCTATAAAGTCTATAAGTTGATCTATATTAATGTGAGTATACATAGACACTATGTCTAAACTACCCATAATAGGAGAATCTAATTTAGGAAGAAGTTCTAGTTTTTCTTTTAGCTGCATTGAGTTTTTAATCATGTTAGGTGGCTCTTTTAAAAGATTCTGAAGGTGTGACTTTAAAAAATAGTTTAGATTTGAAAGAATAGAGTTTTTTGAGTCTATTATTGGTTTAATTGGTTGGTGTTCTTTATGCAGTTTGACTATTCCATATATTTGAGGTAATCTGAACTGTAATTTTGAGAATTGTTTATAGTTTTCTGAAAGCTAGTTTTTATTTTTTTGAAGTGAAATAAGCTTAGAGACTTTTTAATCAATTCTGGTAGTGGGTTTTCTTTTACTTCTTCATACATAGGTTTTTTTAGTTCTTCTTCCATCTTTTCTAGATAATCTTTCTTATCCATAATAGTAATCAACTTACTTTTGTCTGTTTTCACAGCAACTGCACTTTCATTTTTTCTGAAATCTTTAAGAGCTTTTAATTGACTATTATCAAAATTTTTTTGAGGTTTCCTTACTTGCTTCAGTTTAGACATAGTGTCTATGTATACTCACATTAATATAGATCAACTTATAGACTTTATAGTGGAAGACTTGGCAGACCTAATAGTTTTTCACAACAAAGAAAAAAACATATTAGTTGGAATTTTTGAAATGTTTACTTTCTCTTTGCAGAACAACTACTTTCAATTTGGGAAAACTTTTTTCATTCAAAAATCGGGGCTAGCTATGGGCTCCCCACTCTCCCCACTCTTAGCTAACTATTATGTGGGAAAACTAGAAGAAAAGATACTAGTACAACCCACATACTTCTGCTTATATAGCAGATACATGGATGACATCGTATTTATAGCTCAGAAATTGTTTCTGAAAGAATTCTAGATTCATTCAATGAATTAGATGATTCCCTTAAGTTCACTATTGAACTTCAAAAAGAAAGAAGAATAAACTTCTTAGATATTACTATCTATTATGAAGATGAAAAATTCCTCACTAGCTGGTATAAAAAACCAATGAATACTAAAAGACTACTGGATTTCAATTCCTATCATCCAGTTTCTATTAAGAAAAATGTAGCAAGTCAGTTTTTAGAAAAATTAATAAAATAGTTTCTACTGCAGATAAAAAAGTAGCCCATAAAGAAGAGCTTAAAGTCATACTTGCAGAGAATAACTATCCTAAAGAAGAAATTGAGAAGCTTCTGAATTTTAATGGTACGAAGAACCCACAAAAGCAACAAGTAAAATTCACTAGAAAAATTTCTTATCACAAAGGTTTATTTGAGTCTTTAAAGAGAATTAGTAAGAAGTACAATATTAGGCTAGCTCCAAGTTTAGAGAACAAAGTTATTTTTTTCCCTAAAATAGTTCAAAGAGAAGATATTTTAAAAATGCAAGGAGTAGTCTATGAAGTAAATTGTAGTTGTGGACTATCTTACATAGGTGAAACAGGTCGCAGACTATAAACTCGTATAGCTGAGCATAAAGCAGCTATAAAAAATTGTTCCAACAAGACTGGATTAGATAGGCATGTTAGAGAAACTGGGCACAGCATGGATTGGAATTCCCAAGTCATCAGTTTCCAAAGCAATTTTCAAAAAGAAAGCTGAAAGAAGGAATAGAGATTGAGAAAAATCAAAATTCCATCATCAATGACTGCAAAGGATTATCCCTGCCTAACATCTGGCAGGATTTGTTGAAAAATAACCTAAACCATCAAGGTAAACCGTAACCGTGATAGTGACAGGAAAAAAGTGACAACAAGACAGCCTGAAGAAGAGTTTTCTCCGAAAATTTGCTATTAATGAAAAAATTTCCTAGTAAAATTCCCATAATATTTGCTGTTTAGATATTAGTAATTGAGACAAATACTATAATTTTTTAGGGGGTTAACGAATGAACTACAGTAATGCTGCAAAAGTTGTGGATTTTAGTTCTTTATTTTTATAAAAGTAACACACAAGTATTTAAAAATGAGTTATTTTAATAAGACTATCATTTCTTTTTTATATTTTTGTGGACTTCTGTGTTGATCATCCTGTGAAACGTGGCTTTTCTGTCGGAAATTATGGTTCAAAATTAATTAAAATGACAGATTATACAATTTTTTTCGAATTTCATGGTATGTGACATGCCACTGGATTATGCAAAGGAAAAAAGTTTATCAGAATTTCACAATCTATGGATTATATGCAGCAGTGGATTATACATGTTTTTTTTGTTTTTTTTTTCGGAGCCTATGGATTATATGCCGCCCCGAATCTTAGGAAGATTTTTTTCTAAATTTTATGGTTTGCAGATTATGCAAAAGAAAGTATGGTACTTTGAATTAATGTGTCCAAAGTTTGACTTCTGCAAATGCATAATGTTTTAATTAAATCAAAATGTAAAATTTTAATTTTTTGAGAGCAGCAACTGGGAATAATGGGAAGAGAAAATTTGAAGCTAATTAGAACTTTATTTTGCAATAAGTGATTTGGGTAAAAAGAAAAAGTGACAGCAAATATAGTTTATCACTTTTCTTTCCAGCATCATCACTGCACGTGTTTATTCATAAGTTATTCTTTGAAATTTAACTTCATTTCACATGGCTTCTAAACCCTGTTGTGCATTTTATTTTAAATTTCACCTATATCATGTGGCTCACTGGGACCATGGTCTCTTAAAGAGTCCTCCATACCCCGTGCAAGATAGGATTTCGGCACGGTCAGCTGGAATCAGCTCCTCTGGTGGACACTTCCCTAACCAAGCTGTCAAGTTTTTCCTCCTGGAGGATGGCTCTCCTTGCCCACTTGCCAGCCGACCCAAAGTCATAAATCATTACCCCTTTAGTGGGGGTTGTGTGATCTGATCCCTGCCTGCCGAGGGGGAAGGAAATGCAGTGTCTTCCGCCGAATGCGAAATTGGAACAAATATATAGTATCGTGCAGATGGAAAAATCAATATATCATATCACTCGTATGTATTCCCAAATTTTTATATTTCGAGAGAAAATATCAAACTGCTTTTCAACCTAGCAGATATCAAGATTAGAACTTTTTAAAAATAACTGTCAATCTGCCCATTATTTCACACGTTTGGGATAATAATTAAAATATTACTCGGCAAAGTGACGCTAATATAGAAAGACAGAAAGATGGTTCTATGCTTCTTCTACATGTGAAAAAAACAACAACCAAGATTTCTAAATTGTTTTTTTATATATGTAATTTGGTTCTGCAAATGCGTGTTTTGAGCTAATTTTCACGAGGTATGGAGGACCCTTAAATAAACAAATTGCTGACAGCTGTAGCGAGAAGATTCACGTAACAATTAAATTAAACAACTTACATAATGCTTTACTCAGATAAATGCAGCATTGGCCTTGTTACTTCTTAGGTGAAATAATTGGGGGATGCAATTTTACCAGAAATGATCTTTAAAAAAAAAAAACTGCTCATGTTACAGGAACTATTTGGGAACTCAGATAGTGAATTGTACTTCAAAGGTTTTTACAGAAGATAATCGCCACCCCGATGGTGAAGTTGTCTAAGCGATGGTTTCTGATTATTCGTCAGAGATGGGCCCAGGTTTAAATCCCGGTGAAGCATGGCTGTTGTGTTTGTCTTAAGGTACTGGCTCTCTCCCTTCCCTGGAACTAGTGACCCTAAAGGGCTGTCCAGTGAGTTGCTCGTGGTGGCCGTTCACTCTCCAACCGGGGAAAAAATAAATCTCAGAAATTTGCAGAATTCATTTCAGTTAAATGTTTTCCAAAATCTTTAATAAATTTAAGATTGACAAATTAATAAATTTATATGCTGGTCAGGGTTTTTACAAATTTTTAGCTGTTGAAGCTGGGGGTTTGGCTTGGATGTGAGTATATATGGCAGGCCCGTAGCCAGACAAACAAGTTCGGAGGGGCGGCTGATGATTGAGATCGGGCAAAGGATATAAAGTGGTCGTGTAAAAGAGATCTGGCACTATACTTTTGTGAGTCGCTAGGACGGGCAAAAGGAACCACAGATCGGGCTCAGCCCGGCCTGGCCCTCCCCTGGCTACAGCCCTGATATATGGTGCATATACTGACATGTGTAGTGAGTATATACATTAACAAAGCAAAGATACTAGGCATAAATAACAATATTATGCATTATTCAACATTTCTATGAAATCGCATTTTTGTTTAAAAAATTGCTACTTATCAGCTTTCAAATTCAAACAAAATTTTTTCACAAAGTGTATCGAACTACCTGATGCACTGATAATCAGAAAGCTAGCCGTCTGTAACATACAGGGTGTAAAGTTGATTAGTACAAAAAGTATTTGCGAAACAATGTTTTGAGTTTTGTCCAAGATTAAGCAAGTTCTAAATTTTATAGCTTTGCAATCAATACACTTCCACGTATACTCTATTCGTACCGCATAAGATATCGAGGCGATAGTCTACTTTGAACCAAGTACACTGCACAATGTTTGGGGTGACGTGGAGGAAAGCAGCGGTGATGCGCACCTTCAGGTCACCGAGGGAGGCAACCTTTGTCCGGTAGACTGTCTTTAAGGGACCTCCATAAAAATAAAAAAAAATCGCAGGGGGTAATGTCTGGTGAATGGGGAGGCCATGTCATTGGACCTCCGCGTCCAGTCCATCGACCAGGGAAGTGCTGATCCCAGCATGCACGAAAGTCTGATGACAATGAGGGGGAGCCCCATCTTCCTGTGAAATGACATCTGGAATCTCCTGCAGTTGCGGAATGGTGAATAGTTGTAACATATCTGGGTATGTGCCGCCAGTTATGGTTGGTTCAGCAAACAAGAATGGTCCAATCACTCTGTCCTCCATAATGCCACACTAAACATTAACTTTGGGGCTGTGTCTCGTGTGTTCCAGGACAGCATGGGGATTTTCCAAACCCCAAATTCGGCAGTTATGCTTGTTGACAGTACCAGATACCTGAAATATTGATTTGTCACTGAAACAGATTCTTGACAGTAATTTGGGGTCGCTGTCAATGAGGTGAAGCATTTCTACGGCAAACGCTGCACGACGTGCTTTGTCATTGGGCTGCACGCTTTGCACCAGCTGCATTTTTTGTAGGCATAAAGGCGAAGGCGTTTGTGTGGCACTGTGTGAACTGTTGTGGCAGGTACCTCCAGTTTGCGACTAGAATGAATGGACGTCGATGGGTTCTAACTCACAGCCTCCACGGATTCTTCTGACACAGGTGGTCTGCTGCTGCTCGTTCCTCTCAACACACTACCGGTAGCTTTGAATTTGTCTATACACTGCTGGATACTCCTCCGTGTTGGTGGTTTCCTCTTGTACTCCCTCCTGAAATTTTTCTGGACTTGGGTCAGTGATTTGGACTCCGCAAACCACATTACACAAGCAGCTTTTTCCTGTGTTGTCGCCAATTTCGTTATGTTGTGTCACACTATGCTACCAGGCACTTAGCGTCGCCTATCAAAGGAAAAATAAGACTTTAGAATTTCCTTAAACTTGGCAGATACTTTTTGTACTAATCAACTTTGAAATTGCATACATCATTTCCGAGCACCCTGTATAATTGTGCACATCATAACTAGTTTGAATGCTGAAAAATTTGTTTAAAAAAGTCTGGATTATTCAAAAATGCCCAACATTTTATTTAAAGCTATCTAGATGTCTGCTGAATTTTGGCCATAATACAATTATATAACAGCAGGTACAAGTAATCACTAGTCACCTAAATGAAGATACCAGCCATTGCTAAACTGCTGAAATTTCTACTAGCCAATGTGGCTAGTGGAATAAAAATTTTATTAGCCAAATAACAAAATCTACTGCCCATACAAAATTAAAAAAATAATAATTCAGTAACTTCTTTACTTATGTTTTATGAAAATAAATGGGTGCATGTTTTTTTTTCTTTCTAATGAGACTCCTTCCCCATTAACTTCATAAAAACAGATGCAGAGCAGTTACTGCATAGGATCATTAGATTGACTGCAAATATTGCATGCTTTTGTTCCAAAATGATTGATTTTTTGGTGATTTATTTTCAAGAGGCCATTGAAGTTAGATGTCAAATTTCTTTGATAATATTTAAAACAAAGGGAAAAGAGCTAGAATATACAGGGTGTTTCAATTGTTACTTTACCCGGCATTATTGCAATAATAACAGGAAGAGGAATAAAGATATCGTAACGATATTTGAACTGGACTTACCTTAGGCTATGAGAAAGAAGATGGCATCATAACATGTGTTGGTAATGGTCACCATTTGCATCCAGGCAGAACTGAACATGACATTCTATATTTTGGAAGGTTCGGGTCAACATGTCCCCAGGAGTTGCCTGTTTTTTTAATGATGTTGGATTTCAATGCGGCGATGGATCGTGGATTATTGCCATAAACTCTACCTTTCAAATAGCCCCAGAGAAAGTAATCGAGCGGCGTCAAATTGACCTCGGAGGCCAAAGTCCCTTCGAAATTATTCTGTTCTCGAAAAATGACTATTTCGGCCATGCTGGCACGGGAAGTATGGCATGTTGCTCCATCCTGCTGGAAATATCCAACGGGTAATTCCTCATCATCCAACCGATTCACGAAGGTCCGAAAATTTTTCACGTAAGCTGCTGTCGAGATGGTTGTTTCGAAGAAGATCGGCCCAATAATGCGCCGCTGTGACATCGCACACCGAACTCCGATCTTCGCTGGATATAGGGGTTCTTCGTGTGTCGCGTGGGAGTTGTCAGTTTCCCCAAAACGGGAATTTTTTGGGCATTGAATAAATAAATATCCAGAAAGATGAAACCAGGCCTCATCTGTGAACCAACAGTAATCCAGTATGCCAGGATTTTGCTGCAGGAATGTGTGAAACCACTGACAATATGCCACTCTTTTCACGTGGTCTGGCGTTTTCAATGCGTGAACAACGTTTACACTACACGAGTGAAGGCTACCTTTTTTCGCAGCTGTGTAACAAGTGCTTGTAGATAAGCCGGTTTCCTGTGACAGACGTCGTAGGGACTTTTTGGGAGACAGCAATAACCGCTGCCTCACATTCTCCACGGTTTCTTTTAGCATTTGTCGTCAACCACCTCCATGCGTGTCACACAAGCTTCCAGTTATTTCCATGACATGGCCAAAATGCAGGGTTTTGATGGTGGTTTCAGACCTCTAAACCTCAACGAATTATTTTTTGACATGGCTTCAACGATTTAGTCTACCAGTACGTCCACACAATATACACTCGCTCCTCTAGAGTATTCCGGTTCATTTAAACATTTTCTGTTCTCTGACAACACAACTGTACTGTTCCACGAGCGGCAAAACGACCACACTGTGTCGGCAGACTCGGTAAACTGACAGAAACTCGCTCGTCCAGCAGGCGACGAGGAGTCGCGATACACTAGTGCCACCATTTCTCTCTGACCACGCCCACGATGCCGGCGCAACTACACGTGGCTTCCGTTTGCTTTATCGCAGCCTAAGGCAAGTCCAGTTCAAATTTCGTTAAGATATCTTCATTCCTGTTACAGTTATTGCAAAAATGCAGGGTAAAGTAGCGAGTGAAACGCCCTGTATGTATATGCATAAAGTGGCACTAATAATGTTGATACAGTTTACCACTGATGTGTACTGTGTCGGATCTTCCCATCACAGGTATCTGCCCACCACAATTGAATAGCATTTTGAGGATCAAAATGTTCAATTGAAGGGCCATTGCATCTAATCATTATTAAGGCATTATCAGCAAGTCATCAAAGTGTCACTATTCAGACATGCCGGATTATTTGTTTTTATGAGGTTCATTTCTGAAAAGCCACACTCACAAGGAGCAGTACTACATGGCATTAAATGTAGCAGCATCATCTTAAACATATTGCCGTAACAGTTTGTTTATTTCTGTTCAACATATATGCGGCTAAACAGATTCAAAGATAATTCTTTTACCTGTAGATGACATTATACTTTGTACAAGGTATACGATGGCAAAGATCAAATATACCATGGCAAAGGTTGCTTTAGTAATCTTGACCCTTTGGTTGCAATGGTAACCTTGATCCTTCGGTCGCTCCAGGCTGATCCATCAGCAGGTTAAGTTCCTCTCGAAGCCCACCTTCACTTCCATTAATTTTTGAAGTAGCTGCAGGAACACGGGTGAGAAAACTGAACTCTATATTCGTTCACAAGTGGGTGGGGCAGAAGGTGGACAAAAGAGTTACTACGGGCCATTGTTGGCTATGATATTAAAAAAATTATTAGCCACTACAAAATATCTGGTAGCCATTTGGCTACTGACATTCCCAAGGGTTGGAAGATACATGTATACTTTTTGTCAGTCGTGAGTTTCACTTTCATAGAAATGTCGGCAAATCTGAAGTGACATCAAATTATATTTTCATTATAAAAGGTTTCTTTAAAATATGCAATATGATATCAATAAAAAGAAAATTGTCTTTAATGAGAAATTATCCTGATAATATATTTGAAAGTTGTTAAACAATTGGTACAGTAAGTGTTAGTGATAAGATTTCCAATTTGATTTTCTTCAGAGAACCAACATGTCAGACGGACAGGATCAGGATCAAAAATTGGATGAAAAACTTTATGGTGGCTGTGCAGGTCCTGACGCCATGTATATAAAGCTCATCTCGTCAGATGGCCATGAATTTATTATCAAGCGAGAGTATGCACTCGTAGCTAAAACAATAAAAAGCATGCTTTCTGGCCCAGGTAATTATATTTTTAACTTTTTTGAAACTCTTGTTACACCTTATTCATGTAGGAACTTGAATTCTGTGTTTTGTGGTGTCCTAATTGACTGAAGTTCTTTATTGCTCTCTTTCTTCTTAGCTTTCTATAACATCTATTAATGATCTACACCGATGAGCAATTACATCATGACCACCCCTCAGCCTAGAGAAATGAGCGTGCCCGGAGACCGAATGGTGGCACAGGTGAAGTTCACAGAACAGTATACAGGGTGATTGTAAACTCCTTCAACAAAACAAGAGGGGTGATAATACACATCGAGACGAACAATATTTGAAATGGAACCTAGGGCCACATTTCACTCTTAGTGCCAGAAAAGGGTAAGGGACATACCTAATTGTTGAGTTGCACAATTCCAATCTCAACAGAGAAAGACTCAAAGGAGCTGCTTAAACTGGCGTCCAAGGGTGGCGTTGCACAGCCCACACCGGCAAATGAAAGACTGTCACACCCTCTCGTAGACTTCCAGTGTGGTGTTGATCTTCTCCACAGAGATTCGCACGACAAGAGCTTCCAGGGAGTGCATGGATGTCTCTTACACTAATGTTTTCATGTGCCTTCAGAAGGAGTGGTAGATTAAGGGTTTGGGGAGCGTGGAGACCAAGCCACAGGTCCACCGTCCGGGATATGTCGCATTTAGAAAGTATCGGACCTTGGCAAAGTATGCTGGGGCCCCATCATGTAGAAACCACTTATTTCTCTATGTGGTGAGCAGAATATCCGGGAACACTGTACGCTGCACTGGTCAGACATTCTAGCAAGAGGTAAGGTCCCACCAGACAATCGCCAAGGATGTCTGCCCAGATGTTGATGCCAAATCTCTTCTCATGTTTGCCAGGGTGGTCCATAACTCATAGTCTACGCACGTGTTCAGCGCACCTGATTTGCATCTTGTGCTTCTGGTGCGCTGGTTGGAACTCACTGTCCCCGCTGGACATATTTCGAACATGCTCTTTTCTGGCACTAGGAGTGATATGGTGGCCCTAGGTTCCATTTCATTGTTAATCTTGATGTGTACTATCACCCCTCTTGTTTTGTTGGAGTTTACAATCACCCTGTGTATATATAACACGAGGACTGGCTTTCGGTTAGTAGAGTGTTCGGAGTCAGAATGGGAAAAGCTGCCGATTTATCGGTTTGAAGTACAAATTGTGATGGTATAGCTCCTCGGAAACGGCGCTGCTTGTGGGTTTGTTCACGTGCCGCTATAGTGAGTACGTATCTAAGTGGTGCTCAGATGGCCAAACAACGAACTGTTGTCCAACCGTGGGTCGTCTGCAGCTCATTGATGCCAGAGGGGAGTGGAGACTGTCGCGCAGTGCTCACAACAACCACAGGGTTTCAATCACCAGCAGCTGCATTCTCTTTGGTTTTTCATCAATCCCAAGAATAACCCAAATGATGATAAAAAAACAACAAAAAAACGGCAATCCACTGAAGAATCTCGTGTATGTACTCTTTGGGACAGCTTTCCAATCTCCCCCTGGGCCTCGCATTCACTTTGGAGCAAAGAATGATTTGCTCAGTGATATAAACTGAGTGGCCACTTTATTATGACCACCCGACAGTTTTAAGCAAATGAGCTATGGCTGCACGCTGTTGCCGTCAGAGGGCGAGGCTAGTATAAAAAGGGAAAGCTTAGTGCTTGCGACAGTAGTAGAAGTGATTTTTAGGTGACGAGATGGGTAAAAAATGCAATTTGATGTACTTTCAACATGGGTTGATTGTAGGAGCTCTGAGCCATGGAGCAAGTATCGCCAAAACTGCCACATTCGTGAAATGTTCCAGAGCAGCTATTGTTAAAGTGTTTAAAGACTGGACTGTCAGCCAAAAAACTGGGTCTCTATGTGCTACGTGTGGTCTTCATAGACTAGTGACTGCTCAGGCGGAACGGAGAGTGTCCAGACTGGTAACAGACAACAGAAAGGCAACAGTGCAGCAAATTACAGACCATCTTAATCAAGGATCCCCTCATGATCTCTACACACACTGTTTGCCATACACTGCATCGGATGGGATATTGCAGCCGAAGGCCTGTTCGAACACCTTTGCTGTCTGCAGTTAACAAGAGAAAACGTCTCCAGTTTGCACAGGAGCACAAGGATTGGACAGTCGATAGTTGGAAACAAATTATGTGGTTCGATGAATCCCGTTTTCAGTTGCACCATGCCGATGGCAGAGTGAGAATTTGGTGGAAACAGCGCAAAAGCATGAACCCCAAATGCATTGCTACAATCCTTCAAGCTAATGGAGGCAACGTTATGGCTTGGGGAATGTCTTCCTGGCATGCTTTGGGCCCTTTAAGTAGTGTTGATCAACGTCTGACTGGCACATCATATCTAAACATCGTTGCGGACCAAGTGCATCCTGTCATGTGGATTGTTTATCCCAATGGCTACTTTCAACAAGATAATGCGTCCTGCCATAGTACTCGTATCATACAGGATTGGTTTCAGGAACATGCCAGTGTTTACTTTGCTTAGGTGGCCCCCACAATCTCCAGATCCCAACCCCATTGAGAATTTGTGGGATGAAGTTGAACGAGCCATCAGACAGCTGGATCTCACACTCCTGGAAAGTGCTTTTCATCAATCATGGTCTCAGATTCCACAAACCACTTATCAACATCTCGTGGAGTCCATGCCATGAAGAATTGACACAGTATTAAATAGGCAGAAGGTGGCCCAACGAAGTACTGAGGTGGTGGTCATAATAAAGTGGCCACTCAGTGGCCACTTTATTTTCATTATTAAAAATCTACTGGCCACCACTGGCTACTATATTAAAAAATTTACTAGCCACTACAAAATATCTGGTCACCATTTGGTCTCTGACTACTGGCATTCACAAGAGCTGCCAACAGGATAATGTGCCACTGCCAGAATCAAGGAGTGGTTTGACGAACATGCTGGTGTGTTTCTGTTATTTCCTGGCCTCCAAATTCACCCGACATGAACCCAATCGAACATTTGTGGTTCGACTTGGAAAAGCGGAGTTCGTGCTAATCACCACCACCTTGAAATGTACAGAAACTGCTGTTGACATTATGGTACCAGATACCCCAGGATACCTATCGCTACCTCATCGAATCGTTGCCTCGGCGAGTAGCTACTGTTTTGCAAGCCAAAGGGGTCCTACAGCTTATTAGGTAGGTGGTCATAATGTGTCATCAGTATACACTGACGGAAAAAAAGATCCCAACACCACGAAAAAATAATTGTAGAGAAATGAAATGGCGGCAATACATTTCTATAGGTAACATATTTAATCTATTAAGGTTTCAAGATCACAGCTTATTGTAAGCGCGAGAAGTGCCATTTTAAATGTGAAATGCTGGTACATTAATAACCGGTATAACCGCCAGAATGTTGAATGCAAGCACCCAAACGTTCATGCATTTTGTCGTACACGTGCTGAATGTCAGTTTGTGGGATGGAGTTCCATGCCTGTTGCACTTGGTCGGTCAATACAAGGACGGTTAATGCTGGTTGGGGGGGACGCTGGAGTTGTCTTCCAATGATGTCCCATACATGCTCGATTGGTGAAAGATCTGGTGATCTAGCAGGCCACGGCAACATGTCTACACTCTGTAGAGCATGTTGGGTTACAACAGCGGTATGCGGGTGAGCGTTATCCTGTTGGAAAACACCCCTGGAATGCTGTTCATGAATGGCAGCACAACAGGTTGAATCACCAGACCAACGTACAACTGTGCCGTCAGGGTGCGTGGGATAACCACGAGAGTGCTCCTGCTGTCATAGGAAATTGCTCCCCAGACCATAACTCCAGGTGTAGGTCCAGTGTGTCTCAGCCGCAGACAGGTTGGTTGCAGGCGCTCACCTGACCTCCTTCTAACCAACACACGGCAATCACTGGCACCCAGGCAGAACCGGCTTTTATCAGAAAACACAACAGATCTCCACTCAGTCCTCCAATGAGCTCTAGCTTGACAACACTGACGTCGCAAACGGCAGTGGTTTGGAGTAAGTGGAATGCACGCTACAGGGCGTCCGGCTCGGAGCTGTCCTTCAAGTAACTGATTTGTAACAGTTCATTGTGTCACTGTGGTGGCAACTGTAGCTCAAATTGCTGCCACAGACGCGGTACGATGCGCCACGGCCATACGCAGTACACAGCGGTCTTCCCTCTCAGTAGTGCCACGTGGCCGGCCGGAACCCGGTCTTCTTGAGGCAGAACCTTCCCTTGACCACCGCTGCCAACAATCTTGCACAGTGGCTGCATTCCTGCCAAGTCGTTCTGCAATATTGCGAAAAGAAAATCCACCTTCTCGTAGCCCTATTACACGACCTCGTTCAAACTCCGTGAGCTGTTGATAATGGTTTCTTCGTCTTCTTAAAGGCATTATTGACTAACATCAACACCCTACGTCGAATCTCAACGATAACTAACGCTCACGAACGTTACAGCATGTATTTACAGCAAACCTGCTTTGCATGTTCCGAGGAGCGCTACTAGCGCCACACGTATGCGCCGAGCGCAAAATTTGTATAGACATCTTACAGATGTACTCTCACCGCCTACCAACTGTCGTTTATCTAACACAACCGCTTCTTGGTGTTGGGATTTTTTTCCGTCAGTGTATATCGAACATGGGCAACCCTTTCCTGGTTCTGGGGCCAAATTATCATTCCCTCTCTGAGTCAAGGGCCAAACTAAATTGATTTTGGTAGATGCTATATTAGCACAAGTTCCGCTGTGGAAGATAGAGTGCCTACATTTTCATGTTTTTTATGTGTAGACTGTTAAATCTCTTACATTTGACCTCTTTTGGTAAATTTCCAATCTTCCACCACACTTTTGTCTGGCATATTAGATAAATTAAAACAAGTTGCTGATTCTTATTTTATTAGCCTGTACTTTTTACTTATATTCAATGTGTATTTTATAATTAGATAATTACGAATAACATAATAAGTAAACATGCTTTTATTAGAAATTTTAGTATGAGGATTGGCCTTGGACTAAGAGACTCAATATTGGGGTTGATATTACTTATGCATAATTGCAGAGAACTCTGACAAGGACAACGGGCAAATTGAGTTTTTTGTCTGATATCCTTGCTTGAGTTTTTGACTTGCGTTTCGTCCTCAAAAAAAAAAAAAAAAAATTCTTGCAAAGGCGCGTAAATTTTTATATCTTTCTTCTACCAAATATAATTTATAAAAATCAGTCAAAGCAATGTCGTTAAATTGCGATTTCAGATTTAAATCCTCCTTAAGCTTAACAAGTTCCATCTCTAAGTTTTCTGGCACTTATTTACACCAGCATTCATTGGATGAGCAAATATAGCGAATGTGGAAGTTGGCTTGTTTTGGAAGTTGGCAAACCTTGTATCAAATTGCTCTATTAGTGACTTCAGTTCATCTCAATAAGAATTATGTGATATTTTTATGAGTTACATCAGCATTCATCGGACGAGCAAATATAGCAAATGTGCAGTCTTTGTTTTGAAAGTTGCAAACCTGGTATCAAATTGCTCTATTAGTGACTTCAGTTCATCTCAATAAGAATTATATGCAATATTTTGTATGAGTTAAATTAGCATTCATCAGAGGAGCAAATATAGCGAATGTAGAGTCTCTTTGTTTTGGAGGTTGGCACACAATGTATCGAATTGCTCTATTAGTGACTTTAGTTCATCTCAATAAGAATTATGTGTGATATTTTTGAGTTACATCAGCATTCATTGGACGAGCAAATATAGCGCGAATGTGGAAGTTGGCAAATCTTGTGTCAAATTGCTCTATTAGTGACTTCAGTTCATCTCAATAAGAATTATGTGCGATATTTTTTATGAGTTACATCAGCATTCATCAGACGAGCAAATATAGCGAATGTAGAGTCTTTGTTTTGGAAGTTGGCAAACCTTGTATCAAATTGCTCTATTAGTGACTTTAGTTCATCTCAATAAGAATTATGTGTGATATTTTTGAGTTACATCAGCATTCATTGGACGAGCAAATATAGCGAATGAGGAAGTTGGCAAATTTTATATCAAATTGCTCTATTAGTGACTTTAATTCATCTCAATAAGAATTGTGTGATATTTTTGAGTTACATCAGCATTCATCGGACGAGCAAATATAGCGAATGTAGAGTCTTTGTTTTGGGGGTTGGCACACCTTGTATCAAATTGCTCTATTAGTGACTTCCAGTTCATCTCAGTAAGAATTATGTGATATTTTTATGAGTTACATCAGCATTCATTGGACGAGCAAATATAGCGAATGTGGAAGTTGGCTTGTTTTGGAAGGTGGCAAATCTTGTATCAAATTGCTCTATTAGTGACTTTAATTCATCTCAATAAGAATTGTGATATTTTTGAGTTACATCAGCATTCATCGGACGAGCAAATATAGCAATTGTAGAGTCTTTGTTTTGGAAGTTGGCAAACCTTGTATCAAATGCTCTAGTAGTGACTTCAGTTCATCTCAATAAGAATTATGTGTGATATTTTTGAGTTACATCAACATTCATTGGACGAGCAAATATAGCGAATGTGGAAGTTGGCTTGTTTTGGAAGTTGGCTTGTGTTTTGGAAGTCGGCAAACCTTGTATCAAATTGCTCTATTAGTGACTTTAGTTCATCTCAATAAGAATTGTGTGATATTTTTGAGTTACATCAGCATTCATCGGACGAGCAAATATAGCGAATGTAGAGTCTTTGTTTTGGAGGTTGGCACACCTTGTATCAAATTGCTCTATTAGTGACTTTAGTTCATCTCAATAAGAATTATGTGATATTTTTGAGTTGCTAGAGTAGAAAAATGGTAACAATTTTTGGATGTTATTTGACAATCCCACAAACTTCGTTTATTACTAAAAGTTTTCACATGTCCATGCCGTTCATGCACCAACTGTCCTTGTTTTTGCAATTTAGGATTCAGGTCGTTAAGGTGTTCCATGACATCTACAAGGAATGCCAAATCGCACACACACTGATATTATTTTATTTGGTCAATTGTTTCCTTTTATGTCCATAAAATCTGCAATGTGTTCTCTCAAATCATAGAATCGTTTTAACAATTAATAGGAGTTTCTTTTGAGTGTATTCTTTAATTTACAGTTCCTCGTTTTGCCTGTCTAAACTTTTTGTTCTTTGTTGTTATAGGCGTGTATGAAGAAAATGAAACGAATGAAATACATTTTCGAGAGATTACGTAAGTTCTGGATTTTGTATTGTGTTTTATGTTGATTGTCTGTTTCTGAAATGAAAGTCACTGTTAATAATGTATATTACATTATATGTAACTGATATAAATACTTTTGGGGTTGCAGAACAAAATGTGGGTAAGCATGGCTATAGATTTAAGAAGTCATAGTTCGAAAGGCCACCCCAGTGGTCTTGAGCCCAGGCTTTTGACCTTTCATTCCAGTAGGTCATGGATGAGACATAAATGGTGCAGAGATGCCAAGAACTATGGATCCTCCATAGATCCATGGATATCATGTTCAAACTACGGACTTAACGAGGAAGGTTGTAAAAAAACTACAGATTTTTCCAAAGATCTCGGATCTTCCGGGAAACTTAATTAAAAAAAAAAAAAAAAAAAAATATATATATTATTTTTCTGAAAAACTATACTGTACATATCGGGTGTATAGGTCGACCTCCCAATATTTATATGAATATCTGCCAGTTTATGTATATCTCATGTATAAGTTGACCCCTTGTTTTTTATGTGAATATCTGATTTTTGTCCATCTTGTGTATAAATCCATCTTCCTACCACATTTTTTTCTGCAATCATATTTAAAGCGTAAAACTTTTTTTATTGTATAAGAGCGAAGTCACGTGGTTACTGTGTTTTGAGGACACCCAATTATGCTCTGGGCAAACTTAACCTGGTTACGGATAAGTTTTATCTCATTGTTAAAAGATATGCCGTAAGAAATAAAATGCTAAGTAAGTTCAAAAGTTTTTTTTTTAACTTAGCATTTTTTTTATTTTTCAAGCATAGTCAAATGAAGTGGTTTTTGCAGTAATGTCATGAAGCTGTCGCACAGCAAGCATGGGTTGGCTGGCCAAAAAGAGAGCGGAAATGTTGTCGTGGAGATCGTTCTGTATGATCATGTGACTTTGTACCTGGCTTGTGGAGGGATGGAGTTTGCAACACATGTTATCATATATCACTAAGCTGTTACCTGGGATTCAGAGGTTAGCTCCACAAAGAAAAAAACAAACTGTCAGATAATTTTTAACTGATTATTTACTTACTGTTGCCGTATCAAACTCCTCCAGTTACAGCGATCTTGACGTACAACTCGGGCTTCACTGACATCATCACACGATGCACGCAATATCTTCTATACTTCATACTCATGATTTTTTTCTCATGCAAACACTCCTGAATCTGATCCTTCCATGACTTTCTTGGCCTTCCTCTGCCTTTCCTTCCTGCCACTTGGGTTGAAATTTTTTTCTTAGTAAGCTTCTCATCACTCATTCTTTCAACATGCCCAAACCACCGAAGCATAGTAGTCTCCACCTTGCTAACAACATTTTGCTTCACATTACATAACTCAAACACATATTTATTCCTCACATGATCAGAAGTGTCTTGCCACAAACCCAACCCCCTGTAAGTAACACATTTCTCCAGCACACAAAGGACTCCCAGGTTTCACTACCAAACATCAGAGTAGAAACAATTACACTTTCACACACAGCCATGCAGGACTCTCTCGAGAACCCATAATTCCTGTGAAAACCTCCCAAGGCAGCTATGACTTTCAATGAAGAATTCACTCTTACTAATTTCACCATTCAATTTGTTCTCTCTGTGAAACATGCTTTCTAAATACTCATTTATCTGGTCAATCACTGTACCATTTAGACTTATATTACATTTAGTACTATCAGTTCCTTGCTGAAAAACCATAACTTTGGTTTTCCCTTTATTAATACTTGGTTTGAATTTCATACAAACTTCGTGCGTCCGGGACAACATACTCTGCAACTCATTTTTGCTCTCTGCCAACAGGACAGTGTCATCAGCATACAGCAGTCTGCACACACAGATATCACCAAGGCATAACGGACGTCAAAAATAGATACTTGTTTAACTTTTGGGAAAACCTTAAGAGTCCTGAACTAACGTAAACTGTCGGAGGGAGACTGAATTCCACGGTTTTTTTTTTCTTGTTGAAAGTTGATTAGTTGTGGTGGGACGTGAATTGCTGTACTTATGAAGCGTACTTCAATGGTTTCCAGTGTTGTGAAAAAAATAAAAAATTTGCAGCCGTACAAGGAATGCTATTTGGTGGAATTTCCATGTTTGCAACGGATGCTCGTTTTTGTGGATCATGTGTTTTGCAGTGTGTGCAATTGTGATTTTTTTCTTTTTTTTGGTGGCTCATGGTGGATGGTATAATTGCCGGAGACGTAATTTCGAAAAAACGTGAACAAAATAGTGTTTATTGAAAGTAAAGAATAATTTTGTATCCAGTTACTTTGTAAAAAGTGTTGTTTGAAGTGCACAGTTGCTTTTAGCAATAAAGGAATGCTAAGTAAATTTTAACAGAAGCTGCTAAATATGACTACGCATTAACGAGAACAAAAATTAGCTTTACCTGAAGCTTAAATGAATATAACATATACAGTTGACCTAAGCTATACACTTCTGTTACCATGTTGTAACTCTCAAAATAAGAACGTTTAGTTGAACTGACTGACCAAACCAGAGTTCTTAGCAGACCGGGAAAACTGAAAAAAATCAGGGAATCCGAAAATAAGGCTAAAAATCAGGAAAAAGTTGGAGAATTTTTTTTTTTTTTTTGCAAAAACCTGGAAAAGTCAGGGAAAATTAAACCGATAATTTTTTGCATAATGCGTATGCAGTTACGAGGGATGGGAATTCTGCACCAGATTGCAGAATTCCCAGAGTGCTCCAAAAGAAAAAAACTTGTGCCATCTTGCTGCAAAAGGCAGATTTTGTGCCAGAACTGCTGTACCTTGTCGTCACTGTTGGTACTTCGGCACACTACATTCTCAGTGCACACAGAGTTTTGCTTGATGCTGAGCAAGACCAAGCGTTGGGAAGAAATATCCGGTGATTCCAAGTAACTAAGGGTTTTATGCAGTTATTGTGGAAATCGTCAGTCATCTACAGATGATGGGAATCATAGAGTAGCCTATGGAAATCTTCGGTCTGCAATGGACAGAAAATATTGAGTATGCTGTGGAAATCGTCGTACGGATGACGAAAATATCAAGTATGCTATGGAAATCATGTCCACTACAGATGATGGAAAACTCAAATTTCAGCCAGCAATTAATTTAAGTGTACAATGATAGCTTTTTTAGCACGTCTTGTAAAAAATGATCGTGCTAATTTTCTGTTTGCCAGTTCATCCATCTGTAGACACCATATCTCTGCAACTATTTGTCCGATTTGAATTATTTTTTTGCATTGGGAAGCTTGAATTATGCGATGATCCTTTGTTTCATTTTTTTTACGATGTGCAATAGCTGTTAGAGGGCGTAAATGCAGATGATGTCTAATTCAAAATACATTTTATTCCATATATTTAGTTCTAAATATCAGATTGAAAAATTCTTTTTATCTTTCGATTCCATTTATGTCAAAGTATTTAGGTATAGTTACTTTTTCAAGTTACACATAGATTTTCTGCTAGGGGGCGTAAAAGTAAATTACTTTTTGTCCGATCTCCTCTTCTAAGACTCGGATTTAAAATTTTTTTTTCTTTAGCGGATACAGCTTCTGATGGCAAATCTTTTTGCTTATAATTCTAATTTTTGGTAAAGAATATTTTGGCCACCAGGGGACGCAAGCATTAATTTTTGCTTCTGATGTATTTGCCATAAGTTCTAAGCTTCTAAAATCTAGATTGAAAAAATCCGTTCATGAACCGATGCCACTCATGTCAATAAACCTTTTCGGAATATTTCCTTCTTAAAATATTCCATTGTTTCACCACCAGGGGGTGTAGAATACATAGACTGGAAAACCGTAAGTTAACCGGGCTACATTTGAAGTTCAACGTTGTACGGAAAGAATCTGTCACATCTCGTTCTTTACTATAGGCGTTCGTGTGTTTATATCAATTACATGCATTTTTTTAAATGTATAACCAGTAAGATTTAATTTTTTGTTTTTATAAATAGTGTTTATATGTATATTGTAAAGTATTTCAGAAAAAAATATAGCCAAATTTTATGAGCTAAACAGATTTTTAAAACGGATACATCTTGCGTAGTGTACGGATGTACCAATAAACAAACTACTGGCCAGCAGACACTCTCATTTCATAGGTTTCCTCATAATAATCGTGATGCTTTGGGGAAGTGGGTAAATGCTCTAAGACGTGCTAACTGGAAACGAAGCTAAGCCAAGCCAAAATCTGACTATTGCCATTTAGCAAGAGGTATTGCACACCTCTTGTGGTCTCGCTATACCGGTATCCCCTGTCTGGAAATAGAAAAAAGAAGTGCAACGACCAAGTTGTCCCCAAGAAAAGAAAAAGCGTGAGGGGGCGGGGGGGGGGAAGCAACCAACTGGAAACATTAATATTTTCATCCGGAATTAAGTGCTAGTCACAGCAATGTTGTGCCGTGACTTGCAGTTTCATTTAGGCTTCTCACCTTCCTTTCGTAATCTTTCGCTTGAAATAATAGGTGTTTTAGTATTTTAAGTGCAAGATAGTAAGCTAGTAACCTTTTTCACTTATTTGATCTCTAAATATTAAATTGAGGGACTTTGTTTTTACTAGACCCTTGTGTCATTCACCAGACTGTGTAATGTGTATGGCTCTAAAGGAAAGGTTTCTGGTTAAACCTACACATGGTTTGTTAACTAGTGTTTCTTTTCCCAGACTTTTCATCCTCAAAATTTGTAATTGTCTAAACTCTAAATTATACGAAGAGGGCATTTCTTTCTATCATTTTTAAATTTACTCCCCCCCCCCGTTGAGTAGCTATTACAAACTCATAATACTGTGGGGAAAACTTCTGAAATTAAGTTTTGCTTTCGGCAATTTCTCTTAAGAATAAACAAATGGCCACATTAAAATGATTTTTGACATTACTTAGAGTATGAAATACAAATTTCATGCAACTAGATCATGCAGTTTGCATGCAACTGAAGCCGAAATATATTTTACACGTAGGACAAGCGACGTTTCTTTTCAGTTATTTCATATCCCCTAAAATTACAATAATGATTTCTTTAATTGTAAGTTAAAAGGTGCAATGTCTAATTTATACCCCATTAAAAAAGAAAATTAATACGTTGTGTTAAAACAACGTAAAATTTCTTCTTTCGCGCAGGTAAAAGAGCTTAATTAACGTTGCTCACGTACAACACACGCCGTTTTTACCTTACAAGCTCTGCGATCAAAATGTTGCCAGCTACTGCCAGTCATTTACACAAGAGCTTCCGGTCTATGTATCTTTAAGGTCTTTGGATATATATCTTATTTTTGTCAATATCTCTGCTTCTAATGGGTCGATTTGAAAAATTCTTCCTTCATTGGATAGTTTTCGGTGCGACATGTTTTTCATATATTTCAAAATTTTCAAGTAATTTATAGACTTACGCTAGGGGGCGTAAAGGTATGTTGCATATCCCCCCTCCCCCAATATCTCTGCTTCTAAAGGTTCGATTTGAGAAATTCTTTCTGCACCGGATACAGCTCCTGATGGGAAATCCTTAGCATATAATTTCTAATTTTTGGTAAAAAGTGGTTTAGCCACCGGGGGAAGGGGGGGTGTGTGTCTTAATTTGTACTTCTGATGTATTTGCAGCAAAATCTGAGCTTCTAAAATCTAAATTGAAAAAATTCATTCGTGGGCCGATACTACTCAAGTTGACAAACCTTTTAGGAATATTTTCTTATGCATGGCTGGAAAATTACTGGGCGCCTAGAAGTTTGGTCCTGGCGCCCAACTTTTTTTACTTCAAATTTCGTAATGTGCAGTCATTACTTTGAGTTTATAGTTGCGAAATGTAGCTTGAACAAATTGTAATTTAATTAAATCACACTCTGAAATTTTCTGCTTTGATCGCATTTATAAATTCTGTCTGCTTTTGTCGTGATAAGTGTGTTTCAAGCAGAGAAACTCTATTAAACCCTCAGAGCGTAGGCTACACTCCAAGTCATATGACTAACCTGTCAGATCGCGGAAGCACTGAAGATCACATGCTTCGGTTTCGCTGCCCGCTCGGGAGTGAAAACAGTGTGACGCGGCGACAGCATCGCAGATTTCTTGGAAAGGTGTGCCGACTTCAAATTTTAAAACAAAGGAAGGGACATTTTCACACATGTTTAACCTTGGCTAAATTGCATGTGTTAAATTTGTTTCATTAGTGTCCTTGTTTATTTAATAACAAGGAACTGTACACTAGTTACACTTAAAATAGTACTAGTAATCTGCATTTATTGGTGTAGAATATACACTGAAGAGCAATTGAATTAGAGATACCTGTCTAGTAACGTGTAGCACCACCTTTCGCCCTGATGACGGCGGCGATTCGTCTCGGCATGGACTCGACAAGACACCGGAAGCGTTGGGAAGCCATACTGATCCACGACCCCTGAACAAGCTCCCACAGTTAACGAAGATTTGATGGAGGGGGGTCAGAGCCTCGAACTTCTCTCTCGATGGCATCCCAGATGTGATCGATGGGATTGAGGTCAGGTGACCTAGCTGGCCAAGGAAGTGAGATCACATCGGTGGAGTGTTCATCCAACCATTCGGATACAATTCGGGAGCGATGGCACGGCGCATTGTCTTGTTGCAGGATGAGGTCCCCAGTGGGATGTTGAAGACGAACAAACGGGAGCAAATGGTCTTCCAGGATATCCCGGTAATGTTGACCTGTGAGGAACGATGTTACACGTACCAGGGGTCCCATTTCAGTCCACGTAAACAGTCCCCAGACGAGAATGCCACCCCCACCAGCTTGAAGAGTACCCTGCTGACAAGAAGGATCCATTGCTTCATGTGGTTTGCGCCATACTCGTATCCTGCCATCCGCATGTACCAATGTGAATCTCGACTCATCAGTCCAGGCAACATTTTTCCACATGTCAAGGGTCCACTGGCGATGTTTCTGCACCCATGCTAATCTTTGCACCCTGTGATGTGCGGTCAGCAGCGGTACCCTCGTGGGACGATGGCTTCTGTACCCCATAGTGAGGAGATGGTTCTGGATGGTGTCGCTGCTTACACGTTTTTGTGCACCAGCGTTAAATTGCTGAGTGATTTCTTGCGCTGTGGCCCATCTATCCACTGTTACAATGAGAGCTAGCCGATGATGACCCTGCTCATCCACATGCTGTTGTCCACGGCAGTTGGCCCTTGCAGGGATGGTTTTACCGGATTCGATGTACTCACGGTGCACCCTTGACACAGTGGCTCGTGAAAATCCCAGTGCCTACACGACTTCCGAGACGGAGTGACCCATTCGTCGGTCCCCGACAATTTGCCCACAATCAAATGCGCTTAGATCCTTCGTTTTACCCATACTGTGTCCGATTCTTACTGATTCCTGTCGCATCACTCCTTATATTGTCGGATCGCTGCATACGTCGTGTAGTTTCCATTTACAGGGCTGACCACAGCGCCACATTTGCATAATGCCAGCTGTCTCTAATTCAATTGCTCTTCAGTGTAAATCAAAGTTTCCAAGCTTTTCACACCTCAACCAGATGGCTTTTTCTACTTTCCTTTAAAAAGCCATCTGGTTGATGTGCGAAAGCTTGAAACTTTATTTAAATTCTACGTCAAGAAATTCGGATTACTAGTACTATTTTAAGTGTCCTTGTTTGTTGTAAAGTTTTGTTTGTGGCTACTATTTCTTTTTCACAAAGAGATGGATTGTTTTGTAAGGAAGCATCTGTGTGGCATGTAATAATAGTAGTTCTGACAAGATTCTTGCCAATGTTGGCCAGTATGGAAATCACGTAACTGTTATTTTGTCACCATTACTGAAAAATCACTGTCACCATGACGACCAGTGACAAAAAGTAATAGTTCCAAAGTCATAAGAATGTCACTGTTAGCTGTGTCAGAGCAATGCTTGGGATCCAAGAGTTGCTTTGACACGGAGGATTTCATTACTCGTTTTTATGAGCTTTATTGCTGAAAAGCCATGCTCACAAGGAGCAGTACTACGTGGCATTAGATGTAGCAGATGCATCATCTTAAAAACATTGCCATAACAGTTTTTCTTTTCTTTTTGTTAACAGCATATATGTGGCTAAACAGAGATTCAAAGGGAAGTCTTTTACCTGTAGATGACATACTTTGTGCAAGATATATTATGGCAAAGATCACATATGCTCAGAGTTGTACAAAAATGAAATGTATCTGCATACTCAACCATTGAAACAGAAAACTTGCTGCAAACCTGCAAAATGCGAGCCATGGTCGCAATACAATAAAGATAATTTATAGAAAAATTAATAAAACAATTAATTAATAGAAATAGCAGATTCCAATGAGCACAAAGTAAGTATATTCCAACTGAAAATGAAGCAATGTGTGTGAAGTGGACAATTATGGCAAAATATTGGACTGTGAACCTCATACAAACAAGAGACTAATTAAAGAGTTTTTATATTTAGAAAAACAGTTCCATTAATGAACATTAAAAATTTATAAATAACATTTTCAACAACTTAATTCAAAAAATAGTAGACTAGAAAATACATAAGAAAAAAAATTTAATTTAATAATTGGCAACTGGTAATAAAATTTAAAATTCTTTCTGTGTAAACAAAACTTTTGATACAGTTCCTATACATCGAGAACAGGCCTTAATGAAATCTAGAGGTCACAAACATCTGTGAAAACAAAAGAACTCAGGATGTGAAAAATAATTGAAAGTTCTTAAAGTTAAAATTGAATTAAGTATATTAATCTGAATAAAGTCTTGAGTAAATGTTATAATTGCTTTAAATAACATTTAAATTTTTTTCAATCTACAAACAGAAACTATCTGCAAAATTTGCTAATATTTTGGAAACTGTCAGTGTATGCCTACATTCTGCTACTCCGCATATGCCATAGCAAAGATACATTATACCATGGCAAAGGTTGGTTTAGTAACCTTGACCTATTGGTCGCTCCAGGCCCATCCGTCAGCAGATTAAGTTTCTCTCGAAGCAGCTGCTGGAACACAGGCAAGAAAATTGAACTTGATATTCATTCACAAGTGAGAGGAAAAGTTAGGCGAAATAGTTGCTCACTTGGGGGAAAAAATCTACTGGCCATCGTTGGCTACTACATTAAAAATTTACTAGCCAATACAAAATATCTAGTTGCCATTTGGCAACTGGGTACTGACATTCGCAAGGGCTGTTTAAGAAGTATTTCACTGCATATATTCCAGGCTGTTTCACAAGTGAATGGTTGTCCAAGTTTAGACTGATCAACATATCACTGGTATTTCTATAATTTTGGTAGTCTTGCATATATTTTAATGACTATTTTAGCATGACTACAGTTTCTGATTTTAATGTGATAAAGAAATAGAAATTATTGGTCCTCAGATTTATTGTGATTTAATGAGTGTTAAATGATTTCTGAAGTTAACATTTTTAACTTGACTTTGGTATAATTGACTTTTTGCATTTACTCTTCAATAGGTCTCACGTGCTGCAGAAAGTGTGCCAGTACTTCACATACAAAGCTAGGTACACTAATAGTTCCACAGGAATTCCAGAATTCCCCATGGATCCTGAATTTACCTTGGAATTGATGATGGCCGCTAACTTCTTGGACTGTTAGTTCGGACACCCCCTGCTTGATTGCTGTATTTTTGCCAAAGTATTTGTGATATGCCAATGTGATATTTTAAAACTTTGTAACATATTCTCAGGAACAGTTCTCAAGAAATTTATTCCTCCGGTTTTACCTTTTTAAGTTGTGTATCATAATAAATATTGAAATGATGGCTGTGTGATGTTTATATTTTTGGAATGTGATAGGGTATGCTGTTTGAAAGAGCTACCATGGTTATTTTTCGAGTTGGAAGTAAGTTGAATGATATTGAATTAATAAGAAATTACATAAAAGGTTTACAGTAAAATAAAACCTCCGAATAGCGAACATTGAAGGGGAAAGAAAAACTGTCAGTTATTCATGGTTTGTACGCTCCTTGAAAAGTCCTTGAATTTTAAAAGTTCATTTTTAAGTCCTTGAAAAAGTTTAAGGCTCTGTAAATAGTACTTGAATTTTTTTTTGTTCTTGTTTTTCATGTAATGATATGAAATAAGAGCATGTGTTAAAAGATGTATAGGGAGACTTCTGTGTAGTTCTGATAAAAACGCCAAGCTGATCAAATTGCGCAGAACTTGCGTTGTGTGGACAACTGGTATCTTGGCTATGATATGACTGCAGAGTAAAGCGTCAGCCATGTGAGTAAAATAAGTGGAATGATGCATTCACAAATTGTGATGGGCTTCTGTTTACTGGGGTTAGGGACGCGTTCATGCCGGAGGATGGAACTTCCAGGAATTGCTTCGTGCGTGGACCCTTTGTCTCCTGGCTGCATCAAAAAATGAACCAGTCGTGCATCAAGAATAAAAAGTTAAAGCAAACAATAAGGGTCATGCCAGCAGATGAATACAAAGATAATGTACCCTTTCAACATATTGCACAAAATAAAATGATTTCGAAAAACGCCAAAACAGTGGGAGCAATTCAGAGTAAATACAATAAACCAACTGGGGTCAGGGGATAACAGGCAGGTCATTGAAGGGGTGCTCACCCCAGCTAAGATTAATTGTCTGAACTTAACTAAAATACCTACTTGTGACTGACCGACGGTACACACATGATAATTCGGGTTTAAAAAGTGCTGGAATTTATTTTTCTTGGAAGAGTATGAACCTTGTTATTTAAAAGCATCCACTATTGGGAAAAATCTTGCTTTATGACAGTATATGTGTACTACGTTTATAACTTAAAAGCAGTTTAAAGAAAATGGTTGACAATGATGATGATTTACTTATCTATCCACTGCTGGACGAAGGTCTCTCCAAGCCTCTTCCACAAAGGTCTGTCTTGTGCCAGTCTCCTCCATGTTACTCCCACATACTTTCGAATTTCATCCACCCATCTCCCATGTGGTCTTCTGGGTCTTTTCCTGTCCCTTGGAATCCAATCTAAAATTTCAACTGTCCATCGTTGGTCTGCTCTTCTGGCAGTATGTCCAGCCCATTGCCATTTCAGGGATTTTACTCTGACCATGATGTCTTCCACTCTTGTCATTTTTCTGATCCAAGAGTTCTTCTTATCTCTCCTGGTTGCACCAAGCATGCACCTCTCCATGCTTCTTTGAGCTGTCTGCAGCCTTTATATGTCTCTTTTTAGGTAAGGTCCAAGTCTCTGCACCATACGTAAGCACTGGAAGGATGCATTGATCAAACACTTTTCTTTTAACACATAATTGCATATTGCTCTTGAAAATTATGCTGTTTCTTCCAAATGCTCTCCAGGCAAGTTTTATATGCTGATTAATTTCTTCATCAATGTGACCCTCACTTGATATCTGCTGTTCAAGATAAATGTACGCATCTGTTATCTCCATCGATCGATAGTAAATATAAGTATGTAAATGCAATACATAGAGCAAACTTGTACTAACCTTTATTAAAAAGTATCCATCAAAACCTAAGAAGCAAAATAGAGTATTGTTGTTTGTCTATTACATTCTTGTGAAATTTTGTTTTCTAAATGGATTTATATCCAGCCGCCTGAAGTTTAATATTCTGTGAATCATAATTCATTTGAAATTTCTTAAGCCTTTTGACAAATTAAAGTCCCTGATAAAGGAACATTTTTGGCTCTAGCTCGGCAAAACCATTCATAGGGAAGAGTGTCCACTGCTAAACCATCAGTTTTAGGGACAGCTCTCTTAATTTTCTGGTTGCCATTACAATCTTGCCAAGATTTCACTCGCGTTTTTCCAATGCCAAGTTTATCTTCTAAAACGTGCACACTTTATCTTTCCTTTTCACTCAGCTCCACTGTTTCAACTTTTTCTTTTAGAGTAAGTGCTGACGTTTGTGCGACATTTTAAAATCTACGTTTGAGAAATCTTTGTTTCACAGTTCGCTTGATGAGAAAGACCTACACGATTGTTGCAAACAAATCTGATTTCTAGTACTTCAACTTGTGCTTGGAGCTCTTGATTAGAAAGATTTCGTCGCTGTCTCCTGTGCATGGTGTCCGAGTTTTTGATCACCAGGTCAACATTGTGGCTTATGCAGATGATATTGCAGTCTTCACCACTTCGCCAGCAAGCCTTCGGTTCTTGCTTGACAGCATGCAGAGGGAGTCGCACGCCCTTGGCCTACAATTTAATCCAGCAAAGTGTGCCTCTCCCTACCTAGACTGCAGAAAGGGGAGACGATGTTGTGATACTCAATTCTTCATTGAGGGCTCCCCCATTCCTACTCTCCAGGTGGGGGACACCTGGGATGACCGCCCCGGTGGCGCAGTGGTCTAAGCGATGGCCTCTGATCATTCGTCCGCAAGAGGTCCGGGTTCGAATCCCGGTGAGGCATGGATGTTGTTTTTGTCTTACGGCACTGGCTCTCTCCCTTCCCTGGAACCAGTGACCCTAAATTAGGGATGGGCGACTGCTTATAGCCCATTGAGTTGCTCACGGTGGTCGTTAAACCTCCAATAAAAAAAAAAAAAAACAACAACCTGGGGATGCCTACTGGCTTCAGGGCGGTTGAGCCCCACCTTCCATTACTGCAGAAAATTTCAGACTAACTGCGCAAATTGAGTGACTCCTTGCTTACACCCTGGCAAAAGTTGCACGCTGCGCAGACTTTTATCTTCTCTCTAACGACTTTTGCCTTTAAAACCTCATTCATCTTGAAGAAATCTACAGCCAAGTTCGACAGGCTCTTGCATGCTTCTCTCCGTAAATGGTTCAACCTCCCTCTTAGGTCCGCTACTGCTGCTCTCTTCCTCTTCTCTCATAATGGGGGTTCTGGACTTCTTCCACTTTCCGACCTTGTGGATGTCTCCCTTGTTGCTCAAGCGGCTCGGATCTTCTCTTCCAGAGACTACCTCATCGTCGACGTTGCTCGGACTGGCCTGTCCGAAGTAATTCGCCGATCGATCAAGGACCACCCTTCGGGCACTGATTGTGCGCACTTCCTGAATGGACAACACATCGGAGGCCGCCGTTGGATTAGCGGGGAAGTTCATACCTTCTGGACACGTGTCCGCGCCGCCTCAAAAGTCTAGCTGACAGGATTGGCTTTGAGTGGCAGTATAATGAGGATCGTGTGGAGGTCTTCATCCCTCGCACTCCTCATTTTGTGAGGTCCTCCCGACCTGCCATTGAGGCTCATCTGAAGCGCTCTCTGCAAGACTTCTATCTTCTCCAACTGTTGAAACTCCCTGATCAAGGAAAAGTAATTGAGGCCTCTGCCCTGAATGCATGTTCCAATACGTTTGTTCGTACGGGTCGTTTTACTTGGTTCGCTGATTGGAACTTTGTGTTCAGGGCCAGACTGAACTGTACGGCCCTCCGTGGATCTATGCTTACGGGACTAATGGACCAGAAATGCAGACACTGTGACTACCCACAGGAAACCTTACTTCACGTATTGAATGCTTGTTGGATCCACAGTTCGGCGTGGAAATTTCGCCATAATGCCATCCTTTTTCAGATAGCTGAGGCTATCCCCGCTGGTCTTGGTTCTATCCATCTTAACTGCTCCCCTCCTCTGCTCACTTCAAGGCTACGGCCAGATCTCATCGTCATCAACGACCAAGAAAAGAGAATCTTCATTTGATGTTTCAGTGACCTTTGAAAATTGACTCCGTAGTCTACAGGATTCGAGGTGAAAGAAGCTTCAGAAGTACGTCCCACTCGCCCAGGAGTATCGC
The DNA here is from genome assembly GCA_039090855.1 of Macrothele yani. Lineage (NCBI taxonomy): Eukaryota > Metazoa > Arthropoda > Arachnida > Araneae > Macrothelidae > Macrothele > Macrothele yani. The sequence continues at coordinate 13,570,663 of CM077019.1, forward strand.
CGAAAGGGTTAATCTGTCTTTCTGTTGATTCTGCTTTCCCCCTATTCTTTGTGGGGTCATTTTATTTGAATTAATTTACCTTTGGGAGTATTTCGACCTATTACTGTTTTGTTATTTGTTAACTTTGTAACTCCTGAATTTTGTTCTCACTTCATGAATTTCTTGTTGTATCTGAAGTGTCTGTATATGAATCTTCACTTGTTGATTGGTGTTTATTATTTTTAGACACTATTTGATTGTAAAGCATAAATCATGCAGAAAATACTTGCTAGTATGTCGATTATTTATTTCTTGTATATTGTACCTCATCGTGTCTATCACGCTTATGTGAATCCACTATATATCTTCTGTATTTTAAATATTTTTGATTTTGTTTGTAAAATTGGAATTGTTCTCCCTTGACAATGTTTATATATTTTATTGTTACCTTTATTTGCACGGTGATCCGCTCCCACCTGTGGGGGCATCTTATTTCTGTAAGCACAAACCACTTGTGCCCTTCTATCTGCTTCTTGCGGGTAAAGTCTATGAAACACAGAATAATACTTCATTTGTAATTGTTTATGCTCTGACGAAAAAAGAAATCTGGACTTGAAATTGATCCCTGTGCACTGACTTTGACCTTACCAAACAACAAAAGGTGAATCCTCCCACCCACATCTAAATTGTTTTTCAATCCGATTACGGTTCCCGAATTAGCCGGCCTTGGGTGCTGCCGCCCCCCCCCTTTTCTGCGGTCTCACCCCATTTGGAACACCTGAAGAGCTAGATAGAAGGCAATTTCTCCTGGTCAGATGTATGTATGCAAAGAGGGTCTTGACAGTCTGGTGAGCATGAATGCTAATCATTTTTCCAGTGATTTCGACCACTTACCCTAGGAACATAGCACTTAGCACCTTAAAATTCACTAGGCCGTGGGAACAAAATTAAGATAGAAAATGAGGAAGAATAAAATAACAAAAAGGGAAAATTTTGCGAGTTTGGGCAAATCGCACCCTTAGGAATTCCTGGAATTGAAATCAAATTGTCCGTTATATTGTACTTTTTAAGTGCATCCGCTATTAAGAAATAAATGCTCCATAAGAAGCCATGCATTTCTGCGGGGGAATAAAAAATTGTCTGTTATAGAGAGATGTCCGCTATAACAGACAATACAGTGATGTTTCACTGTATTTGTCTGTAAAGCTAATGTCAGTAAATCCGTGCATTATTAGTGTATTGCAAGCACATATCTAGGGGGAGTGAACTGGGGGTCTTCGGGGCCCTCCAGTTGTTTAAAAATGCATCTTACAGATACTTTTTTGAAGTACAAACATCACTTTCATGAATTATTGCAAAACAGTTTAAACATGAGCTTTTGCAAATTTTTAAATTGATGTAAATACACTGGCATGCAAAAATTAAGGACGACTGTTTTTTTTAATGTAACGTCGTGCAGAAGTGCTCCACATCATCTCAAATCATACCATATGATCCCCAAGATGTAAGAATATGGGACAAGTGAGCAAAACCGTCCAAACAAGGAATCCAAAGGATACAAATGCACTTTATTTAAAAGGTAGCTTCGAGCACAACTGGACAGAAACGTCCATGTGACAGGTGGCTGCCAAGAAAAATCCAGTCTTTAGTAAAGGATGTGATCACCCATGACTGCGTTGCAGGATTTACAACTTCTGTCCATGCTGAGGATGAGGTTTTCAAGGAGCTGTTGAGGCATCGTGGCCCATTCCTCTTGTAGCGCCAATCGTTGCTGGCGACTTGCTTCCAAGCGTCTCGTGAAGTCCCACACGTGTTCGATTGGATTTAGGTCCGGGGACCTTGCGGCCAATACATGCGCTGAATATCTTCTCTCTTCAACAGCCACTGTACGATGAGGTGTAGCGTTGTTGTCCATGAAGAGGAACTCGGGACCCACAGCACCTCTAAACAGACGCATGTGACAGACGCCTCTGTACAATAGCGGACACCAGTGACTGAACCTCCTTGGAAGATGTGGAGGTCAGTACGGCTACCAAGCATGATACCGCTCCAAACGAAAACTCTGCCACCTCCGAACCGGTCCCTTTCGATGATATTGGAGGTGTGATTGCGTATTCCCTGCTCTCTCCAGATGTGTATACGTCCAGAACCGCTAGTCGGACTAAATCTGCTCTCATCCGCAAAGAGAACTCGACTCCATTACTGATGTGTCCAGTTCTTGTGTTCCTGGCACCGCAGAAACCACCATCTCCGATGAGCAGGCGTTAATGGCACACACCGTACTGGTTGTCGTACAAATAGACCACCTTTGTGCAGCCTCCTGGCCACAGTAAAACGTGATAACGGACGTCCAGTTGTCTGTTTCATGCACCTTGCGATTTCTTCTGCCGTCTGTCTCTTTTCGCCTGTAGGACAATATACCAGTCGTTCGCCACCGTGGTTGCTCTTGAACGACCACTGCTAAACTCTCGGACAGCTGTTCCTGTCATTTGAAATGCTCTCCAAGCTCGTGAAACGATGCTGTGAGCGATCCCGAATTCCTCGGCCACACTAGTCACACTTAGACCTTCCAACTTCCTCGGGTAAAGTCATCCAGATGTCGTCTACTGGATTGCCTGTTGCCCATATCACACGGTGGCAGCAACTCAACGTTGTTCAAACTGATGTACAGCGTGCGATAGCTTTCACGGAATTGCTGAGCGTACACTGCCCGTGTGCTTTATACCCCCCCCCCACGTCGTGCTGCATACATGCGATGCCCTACCGTACCAGGACCCTAGTCTATCTCCTGAGTGGTCTTTCGGTCCGTTCTGCCTGCTCGTTTTGCTGTTATGCTAATTTCTCCTCTTCGTCTTTAATTTTTGCACACCAGTGTATTTATGGTTTAATGTTACTTTAATGAGTCTGAGTTAAAGTATGAAGAAACTGAAGCATAATGAACCATGTTGGAAAATGAATAATTGTTTAACGGATTTTCATCTTCAAAATTTGTTTAACGTATGTTATTCTAAAAATCATACCTCAACAGTTATTTTTTTAAATATATATATTTTTTCTCTCAAAGTCCGTATATGCTGCGAAACCTTCGACTAACAGTCACTGTACCGACTGGGACAATTGTTCAGAGGTTAGGCCTGAGTTAACAGTTGTAGACTGTTGCATATGTGTAAAAATGGAATAAATGTATGAAGCTTATGCAGAATAAAGGGAGCATCGCAGTGTTTTTATCAAATGCTGACTGCTGAATATAATAATTCATGGGGTAGAGGATTTTAAGAAAGGGTTGTCTGACGCCTGATCTTGAACAGCAATTAGAAATATCAAGCTGCCAAATTAGGGTTAGGGTAAGCTATAGATATATTTGTAAAGTAAATGTTAGTAAATCTGTGCATTTATTAGTGTGTCGCAGGCACATATCTATAGGAAACAAAAATGGAAAGTCTGGTAATGCGTAAATGCACCATTAACTGGCGGCGCGCTGTGAAACGGGAACAGAGCCCACAGGAACGAAACCAAGAAACATCACCCCTGACAGGCAAAAATCCAGCTCCATCAACCACCCCCAGGGGGCAATTGTAACATCAATGGAAGCTGCAGCATGCCTCATGTAGAACTAAACTTTTAACACTCTGTTTTCATTTAAGTGTACCACCACATGTATCGGCTGTAATCCAACCCATCTTGCAGAGCTGCCAAGTGTCCCGGATTCCGTCGGATTTCGAAAATATTTTCCGGAAATCCTGTTTTTCTACAAAAAATCCGGTTTTGTGATTTTCTTATATTATTTTTCTTTTATTTATTTATTATTCATGAGAATCCCCCCTCTCATTAATGATATTAGCGATAATTTTTCTCCGGCGACAATGCTGGCTATGGAAGTCTGTAACAAGTTTTTTTGTTAATCCACGGCACTTCGCTCCAAGGTCATGAGCCCCGTGGTGGTAGCAAAACAGTGGCTTGGAAAGTTGATACTGGTTCGTGATGTCACATCCATGGCACTTGTGCGGTGCCTTGTGCATGGATGGGAATTCTGCGCTGAAACAAAAATCTTGCGCCATCTTGCGCCATCTTGCTACAAAAAGGCAGATTGTGCTCGAGAATCGCCGTGCCCCGTCAACGTCGTCGGAACTTCGGCACAGTAAATTCTCAGTGCACATTGTTCCGTTTTACACTGAGTAAGACCATGTTGTGGGAAGAAAGTTTAAGAGACTCGCAAATACTACGGATTTTACGTGGTTACTATGGAAATCGTCAGTTCACTCCTGATGTGTGTGTGTGATATTTGTGTTCCTCATTTCTTAGGTAATACTGAAAAGGGGCGATTTTTTCAAGGATTTTTTTCTAGCGAAACACAAGTTTCCCTATTTCTAATACACACTTTTTCAAAAGTAATCGATAGAGAGCAATCGTCCCCCCCCTTCACTTTTATTAAATGAAATTAAATTTCTAGATCTGTATTTAATCTGTCCGCAGTGGAATCCGAGCCTCATAAAATTGTTTCACGCCAGAGAGCGCAATGCAGCATTGATTTTTCGCATTTATTTCCCCCTAAAATTCATTTTTTTGCCATTTCTTAGTCACTTCTTGCTCGTACACATCCGTGGATTTGCGGAATTTTTTTTTGGTCATTGTTTGGGTCACTATCGATATCGATGCAAAACTGAAGAGAAGGTGGTGTCAAACCTATAATATGTAATTTTGTTATTTATAAATTGAAAGATTCTTAAACGGAGACATCAAAACCGCTGAACACGCATTGACGTCCCGGTTTTCGATTTTGAAAAGTTGGTCGCTCTGAATCGTGCCTTCAGCAATTTTTTGTGCCTATTTTATCCCTCCTACCAAAGTACCGAAGGAACTATGTAAAATCCACGGGACAGGATGTCCATTAGATCTAATTTGGGGCTGACAAGGGTGTCCATTGACCACTGTTAAGAGGTTTCGTTGTTCGGAGGTTAACGTTAATCCTACGGAAACTGTTCAGTACCAACCAAAACTTGCCGTTGTTTGGAAGTGTCCATTAATCCTTAATGGCCCAGGTACGATGTCGCAGACTATTAATCCTTAACGGCCCAGGTACGGTGTCGCGGACTGCATTGCACTTTCTTCTAGCCTACTTCCAGGAAAGGTTTGAGCCCATGTGCATGTGTAGTTGACTTACTCTCCACCACTACACAAAAGTTAACATGAAGCAAATGATAAAAATGTGGCGATCTGAGAGACTGGTCATGGGTTGATATGTGCCAAACATAAGACCTGGGCAGTTAAGGTGGTTCCACCTAAAATCTCTGCCTTATGTTTCCAATGGTAAAACTTCTGTACAGATTTTCTTTGCAACTTGTGTATTCCCAAGGATGAAAATTTGCACATCGACAAAACTAACTTTAAGTTGTAGCATGGGATACTTAATGCTTGCTAAAACATAACCATAATTAAGCAATCTAACATTTGTTTGTTTACTGATGTCATCAATGTACAGGTCGCACCATCTATTAACAGGTCTGAACATTACTCAAAGAAAAATGATTTTTAATATAAAAAAATCATTTAAAAAAAAATTGATTTGCATTCTGAAAAGCACTATCATGTCACTGAAAACATCTTCCATTTCTTTGCAGTTAAACATTCAAGGGTTTCCATCCAAAGGTCTTGTACAACCTCGTATTCTGTCTAATGTGAGCACAATCCTGTGTGTCCCCAACGAAGGGGTATTTGAGCATGCTCAGTTAAGCACTCTGCCGGAAACTATCCGGTGCTTCTTAGACAAGCACTGAGGCACATTCCATGTGCCTCAATTTGTTCATAAAGTTCCAATTTGTTCATGTTGCCGCTTCTCATTTTGTTACTGGAGAATAACGCAGTAATTCTCGGTTGTGTTTTTCATTAGTTACTGGATTATGTTTGTGCTATTCATTGGAAATGTTGCAGTGATAGTAGCTTAATATTCTTGCATACGTTGTATGTAATGAAATATAAGAAGCTAAATTGTTTTCTTAATCACGAAAATGTTGATTGTTTGCTGAAACATCGGCCTTTTTGCATTCGGAACAGAAATTGGAAATTAACAAAAGAAATTTAAGATATTTTAATATACCTGTGATATGATGTACACAGGGCTCGACAAATAAGTTCTACATCTAGGAGCCAGCTCCAAAATTTAGGCGCCAGGTGAAACAAAGTCAATAACGCATGAACGACGCTGGAATGAAAAGTGGTAAGCCATATTTGTTGTAAATATTTTTTTTCTTTTTACCCAAACCACATATTGCAAAATAAAGTTCCAATTTCTTCATAATTTTCTTTTTCCATTCTTTCAGTAATCTCAAAAAATAAATATAAAATTTCAGATTTTGAATTTATTAAAATACTATAAATACCATTTGCGGGTGTTACGTTTTGTACATAGTAATTCAAAGTATCATATTTTTTCTTCGTATAATCTGTAGACCATGAAATTCAGAAAAAAAAATCCTTCAGGAGATCTGCAAGCACGTATAATCCAAACGCTGTGAAAAAAAAAAAAATCTTGCATATAATCCGTAGATCGTGAAATTCAGAGAAACAATTTTTTCCTTTGTATTATCTGTGGCAGCATGTCTCAGATCATGATATAAAAAACAAAAATGACAGTCCATACCTGCTAACATTGGCAATAGCCTTGTTATAGTATTGCATGGCATAGACTCTATTTTGCCGCCCCGGTGGCGCAGTGGTCTAAGGCGCTGGCCTCTGATCATTCGTCCGTAAGGGGTCCGGGTTCGAATCCCGGTGAGGCATGGATGTTGTGTTTGTTCTTACGGCACTGGCTCTCTCCCTTCCCTGGAACCAGTGATCCTAAATTAGGGACGGGCGACTGCTTATAGCCCATTGAGTTGCTCACGGTGGTTGTTAAACCTCCAATCGCCGCCCCGGTGGCGCAGTGGTCTAAGCGATGGCCTTTGATCATTCGTCCGAAATGGGTCTGGGTTCGAATCCTGGTGAGGCATGGATGTTGTGTTTGTCTTATGGCACTGGCTCTCTCCCTTCCCTGGAACCAGTGATCCTAAATTAGGGACGGGCGACTGCTTATAGCCCATTGAGTTGCTCACGGTGGTTGTTAAACCTCCAATCGCCGCCCCGGTGGCGCAGTGGTCTAAGCGATGGCCTTTGATCATTCGTCCGAAATGGGTCCGGGTTCGAATCCCGGTGAGGCATGGATGTTGTGTTTGTCTTACGGCACTGGCTCTCTCCCTTCCCTGGAACCAGTGGCCCTAAATTAGGGACGGGCGACTACTTATAGCCCATTGAGTTGCTCACGGTGGTCGTTCAACCTTCAAAAAAAAAAAAAAAAAAAAATCAAAAAAAAAAAAAGACTATTTTACGAAATGATAAATCTCTTTGTAAAAAAAAAACAAATATGCACCCCAACAAAACACTACAACAAACAAGGACTAATGAAACAAACCTAACACGTGCAAAACACAAAGTTGATTCCCCAGTTAGGGCATGATTGTGAGATTTAAGTTCAAAACTTCCACCAGTAAAAATCAGTAAGATGCATTCAGAATTCCATTTTTGACAGCCAGGAAATCCAAGCAAAGCGAAAGCGCAGTGCACGAACATCCACTTACCATAGGATCATACTGCCTCTAAAATTGCAGTTTAATACAGGATGATACCAAAGAAGGGAAAAGAAAACCCTGAACATTTTGACTAGTGAACAATTAAAACAGACTGCAAGAATGCGGACTACTGTTAGTTTGTCTTTTGTTGACTCTGCAACTGCACAGCACCATTGCTTAATATTTCTTTCTGCTGATATCAATTGCTAGCTGTTGCAGCATTACCATAGTTTATTAGTTACACTAAAAAATCCGTTGAAATTGTGGGCAGTCCATAGCATTGTCTTATTTCTGAATAAGTTTCAACTGAATACCGAAAAAAAACCCAAAAAAACCCTTAACTAATACCATTGGCACACCAAAACAAGGCAATGCGATTCGCAGAATGGTTACATGCTACGGAATAGCTCTGCGGGATAGAGAGTCGCGGATTCTTGCACCATGTAGGCTTCAAGTTTCAACTGAATACCGAAAAAAACAAACCCCCACCCCTTAACTAATACCATTGGCACACCAAAACAAGGCAATGCGATTCGCAGAATGGTTGCATGCTACGGAATAGCTCTGCGGGATAGAAAGTCGCGGATTCTCGCACCATGTAGGCTTCCGCACGCGCAAATAGTAAAACTGTCGTAATAACGTTGCGTCATATTTTCTGTCAAAATGCTTTTAAGTAATATATATATATATATATTTTCTTCAATCTCTTTGCAGTCTACTATCTCGCTGTTTCGTTACATTTTTTCTGTTACCGCATTTTTTAAAACAGTGTACCGTTTTTGTTTTTTTCTTTACCGGTATCCGCAGTACCTAAATTTAAAACTTTTTAATAGATAATCAATGGATTACCATATACAACAGAAATTACGGTATTTACTGCAAATTACGAAATCTCAAGAAGAAAATTAGGCGCCACGGCCCAAATTTTGGGCGCCTGGGCGACCGGGATTTGTCGAGACCTGGATGTACGTAGTACACTTGTGAATACATGGCACCAATCACTTTTCAAAATGGCATCCTTTTGCTTTCACTCAGTCCTTCAGTCTGTGGCCACTCATCAATAGCTTTCTTTACGCAGGGTCTCAACAGAGAAAGCTGCTACTGCTCGCACCAAAGAGCGTTTTGAGACTGTCAATACTGGGGTGTCTCTTTCTGTGTCCTCCAGTGTGGCCCACACAACTTGTAGTTCAATGGGTTGAGGTCTGGGCTGCTTGAAGACCAATCAGATGGAGAAATGAAGTCTGACAAATTTGCCTAAAGCCACTCCTGGGTTGACTTGGCCTTGTGGGCAGGTGCGGAATCCTGCTGGAAACCCCACTGTCAGTTTTGGAAGATTGTGTGACTCACATTTTTGACCACTGGCTCCAAAACCCTGTCATGGTAGACTTTGGTGGATGTTTTCACTCTTTTCTCATGTTTTAAATCCTTGGTACCCTCGTAGGGGACTCCCAACGAAACCATGACAGAAGCAGGATGATGGCTTTTCACGATCCTTGGAGATTTCTCCAGAGCTTCTTGTATGACCACTGTGAGCAACTCAACGAGCTATAAGCAGTCACCTGTCCCCAATTTAGGGCCACTGACTTCAGGAAAGGGAGAGAGCCAGTGCCGTAAGAGAAACATAGCATGCATACCTCACCGGCTTTCGAACCCGGACCCACCATGGGTGAATGATCAGAAGCAATCTCTTAGACCACTGCACCACCAGGGCAGCCACAAAGAGCTGTGGAGAAATGTAATTTTTATTTCTTAATTATACGATTCTCCACGATGGGCACTATGGTCGTTCTTCCTCTGCCTTTACTCCAGTTTCCAGATTTTTTAAAAGGAAGCCTCGGAGAACATTGGAATTTTATGCATAGATGCCAACCTCTAAAAGTAGTTTTTAGTAGCCAACATGTTCATTTTTTAGTAATTTTCAGTAACAATTTTTTTTTTCAGTAATTTTCAGTAATCCAGTCTACAGTGGCAAATTTGGGTATTTAACACTGCAACAAATTTTAATCTGTCAGAACTATTAACAAAATAATAATAATAATAGTAATAATAATACAATAAAAATAATTTGCTAGTGGGAAAATTTTAAATACTGTCTACCAGAAAAATATAATAAATTACCTCCAGACATGAAGAAAAATTATTCCTTGGAATGTTGGCCAAATTATTATGATAAACTGGCTGTAGTTGCCATTTTGGCCTTCCTTAATTCAATTTGTGAAAACTTCTTCTGATAGCATAGTTCACTGTGTGCAATGCTATTTATTTTTTCTACTAATAAAGAAGACAGCACATGAGTACTTAAATTAGGTCTGAATTCATTCATGTTTTTTTTTTCACAATACTGAAAATTCTTTCTGTACTTGCATTGCTATGAGGGACTATTAAAATCATTTTCATAATTTTGTTTAATGATTCATACTTCAACTGGCCACTTTTATTTTTCATTAAAGAAATTCTGTGCCACACTTCATCCATTCTCCCAGAAGTAACAGCACAGTTAAAATTTTCAAACTGGTAGTGAGCAAATTTAGATTCCACCTTGTCAGATTTTTCTGGTTTCAAAACTGGAAACAGGGAACACATATATTGGACTGATGCAAAAGAAACACTTTGCCTTAATGCTACATCTGCAATTTCAGCATGACTCAGAAATTCATCATTAAGTGGAAATTTTCTTAAAATGTAATTGCAGCCTGCCTTGTAAAATTCCCTTACCTCAGAATAAAAAGTAGCCACTGTGTCTTCACTCAAATCTGCAGTTGTGCCTATATAAGATCTCGCTTTTGACCCAATTACGAGATCACAGTTTTCTTTTGATTTCTCCTTTCAAAATTTCCATCTGCAAGAGATGTTGCTGTCGCATCAAATGCCGATGGCTTGATAAATCGTACAAGCAATTCAGATAACAGACTATGAAGTTTTCTTTTTAATACATGCACAAGCGGAGCTTCCTGCTGCAAGAACACGTTAACAGATGTAAATAATGGAAGAGTAGCAGATAAAAAAAGACAAAGTTTAGATGAAGGATTTCCAATCATACTTGCAAGTTTCTTATACTGTGAATTAGCTTCTTCATTGTCACTGAAATAATATTCTAGAGCCTCCCACTGTTCTAAAATTCTGTCAATGGATTCCAAAAGTGATAACCAGCGAGTATTGACATGCTTTAGAATTTTGTGTGGTTTAGTACCACAAACAGCTTGACTCAGTTTTAGATTGTGTTTCCTCTTTGAACTTTTCTCCAAAAAAAAAAAAAAAAAAAAAGAACAACTGTATCAGAAACTGCTCAACATTAAATCCTTTCAGTTGAGTAGCAGATTTCTGTGCAGCTAAATTTACTAAATGGCATGAACATCGCTGCACTATGATTGCAGGCTGAACCTTCTTTATGTGAGAAACAACACCTTTTACTTGACCTATCATAGTGTTAGCATTGTCACAGGAAAATGACACACAGTTGCTCCATGAGATATTTTTTTTAACAAACTCATTGTTCAAAACGTTGAATATTCCTTCACCTGTATTATTACTTGATTCAACCAATGATAACAAAACAGTTGAATTTTTCCCTATTTTTTCATCAAAATATGGTATTGCAATGGGATACAGTTTATTTGCTTGAGCATCATTACTTCCATCCGTAGATAGAGAAAAAAGGATTTTTCTTTTACTTCAGATACGATGTTACTTGTAGAAACACTGGCCATGTGCTGAATTAGTGCAGTAGCCTTGGTTCTTCCACATGAATATTTTTTTGCAATCGCTGAATCGGGAAACATGGCTTGAAATAACGGTTTAGCATGGTCAGCAGCTGCTATGGGTAAATTGTGTTTCACAATAAATGAAGTGAACATAAGTTCTGCATTTATTACGCTGTTATCCTTTGATGCAAACAAATCGCTCACTGCTTGAACTTTCAACTCGCCGAAATATTTATGCTTTTTCGATTCTGCGTGTCTTCGGCAATCATCCCGCCCACCGTGCGCAATACTAAAATCGCATCTACAAATTCTGCAAAACATGTGGTTCGCAGAAACTTTTGATTTCTCAAAACAGGGCCAATCTCTATTGTAAGTTTCTAGAAAACACTGTTTATTCTTCAACGACGAAGGTTTGTCTAAAGAACGCATCATTCTAAATAAATGAAAGAAAACAGCAAAAAAAACTTCATAATCACCTCACCCTTCCGTGATGTAACAGTGGGTCGCACATGCAGCAGAGAGAACCAAAAAGCATCAAGGACAATAAAGCAGAAGTGCTGCCTACAAGGAACGAAAGCAACTGCCCTGGTTGCACGCAGGAGACACGAAGTGCATCATGGGAGTTCGGAACGAATGCCTAAGCAGTGTCCAAACTGAGCTAAACTGCGTAGTTGCGTCCGGCAGGGAGAGAACCAATGGGAGCGGTGTCGTGGAATGAAACACTGAGCCAGCATAGTGTGGTTGCTGCTCAGTCTATGGTAGATGAATTGCCAATTAAGATGCAGAAATCTATAATACACAGAATGTAGCATTTAATTTCCCTCCCTTCCCCCAGAAAAACTTGAAGAACCAACAAAAATTTTTAAGTTGATGAAAATTTGCTTTCTATCTTAGAAAATTAAATCAAATGGCAATTTTCTGTAATTTCAGCGATGTTTCGTACTTCCGTAACAGCAACCAAAAATCCGTAAAATTACGGAAAATCCGTACTAGTTGGCATCTATGTTTATGTTACATTTCAGTCTTTCTCCCCCAGGGGTTCTGGATTTGTTTCCACAATGATTCCTTCTTTGGGTTCTGTGTTAGGGTTTTCTACTAGGAAAAAATGTCTAAGATTGGAATATTTGTTTCTGAATACCTCCTCGTATCCACCAAGGGTGCTCAAGTCGCCAAAATCCGGATAGAGGTGCTAGCTGAATTCTATCTGCTACATGTCTTTCCTGATTTGGACAGCTATCACCACAAAATCTCGCATGTAAATCTGCAAAATTTGTATGTACTTTACTGTTTATCTCAGAAGTTTTACAGCAAAGCATACTCATTGGGAATGTGGTAATGCATATGCAATTTCCACTTTAATTTGGAAATCATGGTGTTGAGTACGGGAAGTGCTTGACTTTTTCCTGGCAAAAGAAACTGGATTTTGTGGCATGAGTGGAACTGATTCTCTAGTGTGAGAAATATCCCTCCAATAGGGATTTTGCTGAAATAGTCCTCTCCATGTGAAAAATATTTCAAAGGAAATATGTCTTTTAAAAGTCATTAGTTTTATTAAACTCATTCTAGAACTCAAGTGATAAATGTTAATTTGCTCCCCTAGTCTAATGAAATTGCCAGAAATGATTGTCTAAGAAATTTACCTAAAATTTTGTAAGATACCTGACCTGGTATGCTGTTGATAAAAACAGGAAGAAACACTTTCCACTGCAGTTGTGAAATTTGTTGAGATGTGTTCCAGGGTGACAATTTTGCACTTCTTGGAGACCGTAAGACACTAATAATTTATTTTAAAATGCCACTAAAGTATAAAAATGAGAACAAGTAACAAAGTTACATTACCTCGACATAAAGTGTGTACCACGATTTGAATAATAAGTTAGTCATTACGGTCAGCCAACCTTCATGATGTCAAGGCACTTGAGACTCAACGATCAGCAGGCCTTCTTCAAGTATGAACATGCCCAAAATTATTAGGGACAGGCGACTGCTAGCCCATGGAGTAGCTTATCATGGTCATTAAACCCTCAAAAAAAAAAAAAAAAAAAAAAAAAAAAAAAGTCCAGGTTTATGTTTCACCAATTTCTGACAATTCAATGTGAAAATTTAATATGCCGAAAAATGCAATTCATTAAGCAACCTTATGGGTTGTCTTATGTTATAAACATGCTTTTGATTAAAATATACATAATATCTAAGGTATTTTACCTGATATTTCAAAGTATTTCGCACGTTGTTTGCTCTGTGAGGCATGTGATCCTGGCCCGAGAGGTCCCTTACGTTACGGACCTTTGGTTAGTTATAAAATTTTTTTTTGCAGAAATAAAGCAGTTAGGTTATATATTTTCAGTTCCACATTCATTCATTCGCACAATCAAACGTTTAAAATTTACTATTAATTAAAAGATTGAGATGTGTTTCAGGGTGACAATTTTCCACTTCTTGGAGGCCATAAGACACCAATAATTTATTTTAAAATGTCACTAAAGTATAAAAATGAGAGCAAGTAACAAAGTTACATTACGTCGACATACTAAAATCTTTTAATTAATAGTAAATTTTAAACGTTTGATTGTGCGAATGAATGAATGAATTTGGAACTAAAAATATATAAACTAACTGCTTTATTTCTGAATTTTTTTTTAATTACTAACCAAAGGTTCATCTCTCGGGCCAGGAGCACGTGCCTCACAAACAACATGCGAAATACTTTGAAATATCAGGTAAAATACCTTAGATATGATGTATATTTTAATATGCCGTGTATGAGAAATGCTTCATTAAAAATTTCACCATGGCTAATGGCGATGGTGTCTTGCATCCCTTGGAAATAAACATCAAACAGAAAGTTGTCTGGGTATATTTATTGCAACCTTGATTTGTTCTTTCAAGAAATTAATTTCTCCTTTGCCCTACAGCTCTATTAATCCATTGGCATGTACTGCGAAAAAAGGTGCCGCCCCGGTGGCGCAGTGGACTAAGGCGATGGCCTCTGATCACTCGTCCGAAAGGGGTCCAGGTTCGAATCCCAGTGAGGCATGGATGTTGTGTTTGTCTTACGGCACTGGCTCTCCCCCTTCCCTGGAACCAGTTGCCCTAAATTAGGGACGGGCGACTGCTTATAGCCCATTGAGTTGCTCACGGTGGTCGTTAAACCTCCAATCGAAAAAAAAAAGGTTTGCTCTCTGCTGTTCTGTTAGTAATAAAACTATTCATACTTTGTGTGCACTTAAAGTAAGTTGAAATATTCACCATTTTGCTAAAAGATGTCATTACATGCTCCCTTCTTTAACATTTATACCTGAAAAATGTCCCGACTCCATAAGTAGCATAATGTAAACTGTAAATTGATCTTAAAATTTAGTAACATTATGCATTTCTACTCAGAAACACATATAGCGTATTCAATCCGTTTATTTCTTAAGGTGTAATAATCGCAGAGATTCGCCAAGCTTTCGCACTCCACTGGGAGGCGTTTTCAAGGCAATGGCAGACATAAAAATGTCTACCATTGCCTTGAATAAGCCTCCCAGTGGAATTAGGTCATTTATTTTTATGGCTTTTTCAAGGCAATGAAATGTCTACCATTGCCTTGAAAAAGCCTTCCAGTGGAGTGCGAAAGCTTGGCGAATCTATGTGATTACTACACAATAAGAAATAAACGGATTTAATACGCTATATGCGTTTCTTAAATATTCATATTGTGGTGTATTAAAAATAATGTATTTCTAAACTGACATTTTTGCACTACCAGTTTTCTTTATGGAGGTGGGAACAAATGCCTTCCTTTTTTGACACTTAAATCGTTAAATGGAAACATCTACGCTTATGTGGTCAGTGCATGGGGAATTACTTAAGATATTTGCCAGAAAATGAATAATTACTAAAAATAAATTCATGATCCCATAGTAAAATTCATGACCTTTTTCTGAGTTTGTGACTGGTAGACACAGGCTGTAAACCCTAGCTTCCAGTAAAGGTGCAAAATAAATTAACCAATAAAGAAATAATTTCTTCCTCAAACTTTGTAGCCATTTTGTGCAACACAATAAATGTTCAGGATAACAAGACTTTCCGCTCTTGCTCATACATTAAACAAGAGTCCAAGGCAGCTTTTGATCAGGTTCAGGAGTTTATTTCCAAATAATTTCCCCAATCTTAGGGAGATGAGTTTGCCTCCATGGGGTACTCCACTGGGCAACAATGTCATACACAACAGCAACAAGGGCCTCTGTGATTCTTGGAAACTGACACAATTTTAAGCTTCAGCATAAATTAATATTGAGGTACCAGTTAGTACTGTGTGACATTGGCCAAAAGACCCCAACTCACTGCATGGTTCGTACTCTTCCAAGCAAAATAAATACAAGCACTTTTCAAGCCCGAATTATCATATGTGTGTGCTGTCCATCAGCAGGCATTTTATTAAGTTCAGACCATTAATCTTAGCTGGGGCTGGCACACCTTCAGTGACCTGCCATTACCCCTTGCCCACAGTTCGTTTATTTTATTAACTTTGAATTGTCCCTCTGTTTTGGTATTTTTCGAAATCATTTTATCTTGCGAAATATTTTGAAAGGGTACACTATTTCCGTATTCATTTGCTGGTATAACATTTATTGTTTGTTTTAAACTTTTATTTTTGATGCAGTCAGGAGAAGAAAGAGTCCATGCATGAGGCACAAGCAATTCCTGGAAGTTCCATCCTCCAGCAAGAATGCATCCCTAACCCCAGTAAACAGAAGCCCATCACAATTTGTGAATGCATCATTCCACTTATTTTACTCCCATGGCCTTACCCTGTAGTGATATCATTGCCAAGGCACCAGCTGTCCACACCCTCCCCTTGGTTGAACACAAGTTCTGCGCTATTTCATAAGTTTGGTGTTTTTATTGGAACTGCACAGAAATCCCTTACACAACTTTTTAGCACAGACAATTATTTTACGCATGCTCTTTCCGTACATGAGACTGACGAAGGAAACAAAAAGCTGAACTTCTTAACTGCACGGGTGAAAAATAAGAATGTGCTGCGAAACAGCGTGAACATAACGCGCCGTGAGCACGACAAAATTGTTGACTGAAATTTGTTATGTAAATATTAAGGTGGAGCACATCACTGTATTCAAAATATAATTATTTTTATTTTTTACCTTTGACAGCAGCACAGGATAAAATGTAACATTGCGGAGAAAAAAAATTACGACTACCGGAGAAATCTACGCTCTATTCGACTTCCGTTTTAGGAAAATTTTCCTTCATTTTGAAGCTGTAAAAGAAATATATACGGAATAAAATTATATTTAACAATACTACTGGGTAGAAGAAACATTGCGAGCAAAAAGGATTACGATTACAGGAGAAACCTTCACTCCGTCTAACTTCTCTGTTTCCAAAAGTTTTGAAAGTCAGAATTCCGCCCACCGACGGAAAACGATCCCACCACCAATCCCTCCCAAATTTCTGTTCAGTTCTGCATCGATCTCGAGGTCGATGGAAATGGCGGAATTTTTCGAATCCACTACCTGAAGATCACAGGGAAATTTTTGCGCCAACTTCCGTTTTCGGAATTTTTCTTCCATTTTCAAACTGAAATGCAAATATTTATGGAATAAAATTATATTTAACAATAATACTGTGCAGAAAAACATCGCGAAAAAAAGAAATCACGATTACGGGAAATTTTTCACTCCATTTAACTTCCGTTTTTGAACGTTTTGAAAAACAAAATACCATCCCCAGATTAAAAAACGCCCCGCCCCCTTCAACTAATCCTCCAAAATTTCACTTCAGTTTTGCGTCGATCTTGATAATAATCCAAATGATGACAAAAAAAGCGGAATTCCGTGAATCTGCGGAAGAATCTCATGTATGTCTTTCATATCATTACTTTACAAACAAAACAATTTTTTTTCCAAGTATTATTTACAGAGTCTTAAACTTTTTCAAGGACTTGAAAATGAACTTTTTATTCAAGGACTTTTTAAGATTTTCAAGGAGTGTACAAACCATGCACTGGGTTTTGCTCCAGAACCAACTGGAAATGTTAGCTGTGGGCTAATTCCCCCCCACTGGTGTACTTTCCTGATTAAAAAAACACAAAGAAATACTTTTACGGCAAGACACTATGATCATGTAAGGAATAAAGATGAGTTACAGTTGTGTAATGTGAGGCAAAATGTTGTTAATAAGGTGGAGACTGATATTCTTCAGTGGTTTGGCCATGTTGAAAGAATGAATGATGAGAGGCTTACTAAAAAAAAAAAATTCTACCTTGGAGCAAGAAAGAGGCAGATGAAGGCCAAGGAAATCGTGGGAGGAGGATATTCAGGAGTGTCTGCACAAGTAAAAGATTATGACTATGAAGTATAGAAGGTCTTGTGTACGTCATGTGATGAATGTCAGGGTCGTTGTAAATGGATAAGTTTAATACAGCAACAGTAAGTAAATAATCAGTTAAAAATTTATCTGGTGGTTTGTACTACTTTGTGGAGCTAACCTCTGAATCGCAGAGAACATCTTAGTGATCTTTAATTTTTAATAAATGTTCAATGTACATTTCAAATTATGTAAACCATACATGAACCTACTCCCCACACAAGCTTTTATGAGCTAAATGAAAAACAACCTCTGGAAAAATGCAACTTTTCTCCAGATACCCCAATATTATTTCTGAATGTTGATTCATCATTATTGCTTTCACAAATATAAGAAAACATTATGACAATAAGTGGGAAAAAGTTATGAATGAATAATGTGACCCAATTTACACAAGTATGTCTTGAGTAATATAAAATATTTTATTACAAAAATACTAAGGTATAAACCCACATCAGTATAAACATGCACAGTAGAAATCTAATTACTTGAAGACATACAAACATTATTGTTTTTGTTTCATGACAAGTGTTGTAACAGTGTTGCCACTTTTCCCTCCAAAGCTGAAAGCTGGGGCACAGATTTCATCAATAACTTGGAAACCTAAAAAAGGAATTCATGAGTAGAGCCATCAGAAAAGCAAGAAAATCTGAATAACATGATGACCTTAGAAAGTGAATACAGAAAAGTGTGGGGTATCTTTTGACCATATGTTAAAATCTTTGGATCACGATGTCCTTTTGATCTTGAACTCCACATGATGTCAAAAATCTCTGGATCCAATGTCAAAAGGAGTAAAGTCACACAACATTAGGCAAAAAAGACTGCCGTTGTGCTTATGGCTACTCGAAATGCTACGTCAAAGGAAATTCTATAAATTTTCACTGGTAAGAAATTATTTAAATGATTACAGAGGGCGAGTCGAAAGTTTTGCAATATTTGGATCACTTTGTCTTCAAACATACCTTCACGACGAAAGCTGACTAGCATTGAAAGTATAGGCCATCGTGTTGCAGTATCTTTAGTCATCTGCCTGCCAGTTCTTCAATTCCACGCCATTACTAGTTCTTATCCTCCGAGGCGAAGAACTCCTTCACCCCAGCTGCCACCTCCTCCTGGTTGTTGAAGTGCTGCCCACGAAGGAAATAGGCTATGAACCAGAACAGGTAGTAATCCGACGGGGCAAGGTCCAGACTATATGCTGGGTATGAAATCAGTTTGATGCTTTCAAGTTGCTGGAGTTTTGCCTGGGTCATTCGCGTGGTATGAGCCCGAGCATTGTCCTGCTGTAGGAGAGCACGCTTTCTGTTCACCAATGCCCCGTACTTCTCCAAAACGGCATACATCTGCTCCAGCGGTTCAGAGTAGAGGTTTGCGTTGATGGCCTGGTGCCTGGAACAAATTCGTAACGGATTTATCCCCCCAAAATTCCACTAGATGCAGAGCATCACCTTTTGCTTGAAGCGCCCACATTTGGCAACAGGTTCTGGAAGCTGGCATGGGCTCAACCACAATTTCCGTTAGGATTACGGAAATAGTCCCACTTTTCATTGCATGTAACAATTCTCTTGATAAAACGTACATCACACAGGTTTTCTAAGAGTTTCGTGCACACTTCGACTCGCCGGTTTGCTTCAGCTGGTGTCAGTTTGAGAGGGACAATACGGCAGCTCATGTAGACCTTGCCGAAGTCCTGAAGGTGATGAACCACTAATCTCCAAGCGCTGGTTGTTGGATTTGCTGCTATGGTCTACGAATCCACGGCCTATCTGACCTTGGCTAATTGTCGAGGTTTCTGTCACCTGAGTGAAATTTCTTGAACCATCTGGTTGCGGTGCTGTGGTCCACAGAACTTTCCCCTTTCGTATTACAAATGTTTCTTGTTGCTTGAGCAGCGTTGTGTCCGAGTTCAAACTGATAAACCAAAAGTTCCCTAACTAGCCAGTTGTGGCTGTTCATCTTTTAGGTGTTTCAACCACAGACAGAATGACAACATGCAATGCTAAACATGACTTACCTGGCGCAGCACATGCTTTTATGCAAATATTGCAAAACTTTCGACTCTCCCTCTATAAATAAATTCTATGTATTACGATAATTAACTACTGTTTGTGAAAACTGCAACATTATGAAAGACTGCAGATATTAGCTTAAAGCTTGCATGATATGCCCAACAGGTTGGGACATGTCAATGATGGAAATGTGCATGGCTGCCCTGGTGGCACAGTGGTCTAAGCGATGGCCTCTGACCATTCATCCGAAAGGAGTCCGGGTTCAAACCCGGTGAGGCATGGATGTTGTGTTTGTCTTACGGCACTGGCTCTCACCTTTCCCTGGAACCAGTGACCCTAAATTAGGGATGGGCGACTGCTTATAGCCCATTGAGTTGCTCACGGTGATCGTTAAACCTCCAATAAAAAAAAAATGTGCATGTGGTCTCACAGCAGCACCCTCTGAACTGTTTGGTCTTGGGTATAAGGAGCTGGCTCGTATGAGATGTTGCAGTCAGTGAACAGCCAACATTGAGTCAAAAGGGTGTTTCTAGTGCCTCAATCTGCTCCGTCGTCAAAGAAGGTTGCATTGTCAACACCTGACGGGTCTAAGCGGTGGCCTCTGATCATTCGTCTGAAAGGGGTCCTGGTGAGGCATGGATGTTGTGTTTGTCTTACGGCCCTTGCTGTCTCCCTTCCCTGGGACCAGTGACCCTTAATTAGGGACGGGCGACTGCTCATAGCCCATTGAGTTGCTCACGGTGGTCGTTAAACCTCCAATAAAAAAAAATGTGCACATGGTTTCGGAGCAGTGCCCTCTGAACTTTCTGCTCTTAAGTATAAGGAGCTGGCTCAAATGAGATGTTGCAGTCAGTGAACAGCCAACATTGAGTCGAAAGAGTGTTTCTAGTGTCTCGACTGCTCCGTCGTCAAAGAAGGATGCATTGTCAACACCTGACAGGTCTAAGCAGTGGCCTCTGATCATTCGTCTGAAAGGGGTCCGGATTTAAATCCCGGTGAGGCATGGATGTTATGTTAGTCTTACGGCACTGGCTCTCTCCCTTTACTGGAACCAGTGATCCTATATTAAGGATGGGAGACTTCTTTGGTCGCTAAACTTCCAAACAAAAAAAAAAACCACCTGACAGACTTTGAGCGAGGAAGGATTGTTGGGATGAGAGAAGGTGGATTTTCCTAACGTGAAATTGTCACTCGTACGGGACAAAACACCAGTGCAGTAATGCGAACATGGCGACAGTGGACAGATGAGGCTTGAACGCACAAAAATCCGGGAAATGGACAGCAAAATTGTACAACTGCACGGAATGCCAGACACCTCTACCACATGGCAGTGTTCGATCACACAGCGACATCCACTGTGTTAGTGCAGCAGTGGAGCACTGCCACAGGTCAGACTTTGCCCTCCAGAACAGTTCGACATCATGTGCTTAAATTAAAAGAGGACTGGTCGCCAGCAGCCCATTGCTACGCATTCCTTTGACCCTCAACCACAGATGCTTCTGAATGTTATGCAGTCTCGAACACACACATTGGCACTCTAACTGGTAACAGGTCATGTTTTTTGATGTCACAATTCACCGTGATGGTCGCATACATGTTCGAAGATGTAGTGAACGGCACCTTACAGTGTCATACTGGCCCTATCTATCATCAATCATAATTTCCGATCTTGCCTGATACGAATTGAAAGAACCCCTGAACGGCAAGCAATGAATCAGGGATGTTTTAGAGGCAGAGGTCATATCCTTCCTTCAGAGTTGCCCTGCCACTATATTCCAGCAGGACAATGATTGGCTAGATGTGGCCTGTAATGTCCAGGACCTCTTCCATGCACATCAGATACCACTTCTTCCTTGGCCTGCATGTTCGCCAGGTGTCTCTGATTGAACATGTCTGCAACATAGGAGCTAAGTGACTGGCCCGTCAATCACCTCCGCCAGTCGCCACAAACGAACTCTGGTCTCACATAAAAGCAGCCATGCAGGCTATTCCCCAGGACCATATCTAAAACCTTTTCCATTTAATGCCACTCCATGCAGAGGCTGTTATTGTTGCTTGAGGTGGCTTCACATGACATTGAGTTTTGAAGCAAAAAAAATCTCATATACACTAGCCCCACAAATGTAATCAGTTATCTCCTGTAACATGAGGAATCTGTGATATAAATTTCATTTGAATAGCATGATACACCAAACAGAAATCATCGCTTTTTCCACGTTAATAAGTGAGTCTCGGAAAAATTCTCATCAGCCACCACCGGGAATCAAACCCAGGGTCTTCCAGTTACGCGCCGGACATGAGGTTCGATTCCCGGTGACGACCGATGAGAATTTTTCCGAGACTCACTTATTAACATGGAAGGAGCAATGATTTCAGTTTGGTGTTCCTGATCCACATCGAGTGTTTGAATTAATTATCCATTCACCTCCTAGTTATTTGTTCAGTTGCTGCTTTCCATCTTTGGTGAATCCCCAGCATTGTGCGGGGCTCTGTGAAGCAACCTGCCATGTAGCTTGGCAGTTAATCACACGCGAGTCTGGATAATTCGAGGGTGCAGTGGTAACAGGTCCGGCGCGTAACTGTAAAACCCTGGGTTCGATTCCTGGTGGCGGCCGATGAGAATTTTTTCGAGACTCGCTTATTAACGTGGAAAGAGCAATGATTTCTGCTTGGTTGTTCCTGATCCACATCAAGTGTTTGAATTAATAAAATAGCATGATTCTTTCTTAGTGCTGCAATTTTCACAAACAGTAGTGTAATTGAGTGCAGAACTTCAATGTCATCATCTTAAAAATTTAAGAATGCCATGTTTTGATGGTGACAGTCACTGGAATAGGGAAGCATTTTTTCTTTTAATACAAGGGTTGTACCGAAAGTAATGCAAAAGTGGGCATAACTTTTTTATTAACTAACAGAGGTTGCAATATTGGAATTTGTTTCTTTTGGTGTTTTATTTTTATTCACATATTAAAGATATGAATCAAATTGCGCATGCTGGTAGGGTAGCTCTTCCTCTATAGCAATCCTTCTTCTTCATTGCAGGTAAATAATGGATTCCAAGCCGAAGCAACATGCCATCATTGAGTTCTTGATGAAGAAGGGTGCAGGCTGACCAACATCCACAGAATGTTTACAGAAATGACACCTTTGACAAGATCAATGTGCACAGGTGGATGAAGAAGTTTAAAGAAGGGAAACCAGCACTGAAGGCAAAGAACGCACTGGGAGACCATCATCTACGACCACTGACACGAATTGTCAGCGAGTGGATGAATTGGTTCGCATGGAGAGACGAGTCACAATCTGAGTTTGTTGCACAACCGGATTGTGGTCATAATGCCATACAGAAGATGGTTGAATTCTTACGATATCAGAAAGTGTGTGCAAAGTGGGTACCTCGGCAGCTGACACCAGATTTGAAAGAGAGAAGGGTGGAAGTCTGCTCTGATATGCTGGAAGCATTTGAAGCCAACGAAGACGCTTTTTTTTTTCCGATCTGGTGACAAGGGATGTACGTGGGAGTATCTTTACGATCCGGAAACGAAGAATCAACCCATGGAATGGGATCACACCTCTTTACCAAGGCTTAAGAAATTCAAGAGCCAGTGATCAACACAGAAGGTCATGGTGACTGTTTCTGGGGATGACAGGGGTGTAATTCTCCTTGATTTTCTGGAACATGGCCATACTGCAACCAGCAAGTGGTACATTGAGACACTCAAGAAGCCATAAGGAGAAAGAGATGGAACAAAAATCTGAAAAGGATCCACATTCACCATGACAATGCAAGACCACACACATCTTTGGCAACAAATCAGGTGATCAGCAAATTAGGCTGGTTGGTGGTCCTCCATCCACTGTAAGCCCAGATCTGATGCCCTTCGACTTCCACCTGTTTGGTCCATTGAAGGACAGTCTCTGGGGACAACGATTTGATGACACAGACGAGGTGAAAGTGGCTGTGAAGCAGTGGGTACAACAATCCAGAGGGGATTTTTTTAAAAAGAGGATTCGAGAGTTTGGTTCAAGGATGGTGCAAATGCATCGCTTGTGATGGAGACTATGTTGAGTAGTACCTTTGTATAGAGGGAGAGTTACTCTACCAACATGTGCAATTTGAACGACCTCTGTCAGTTAATAAAATAGTTATGCCCACTTTTGCATTACTTTTGGTACAACCCTCATATTTACATGCAATGAAGAAGGGTTACTATAGAGGAAGAGTTACTCTACCGACATGTGCAATTTGAACAACCTCTGTCAGTTAATAAAAAAGTTATGCCCACTTTTGCATTACTTTTGGTACAACCCTTGTATTTACCTGCAATGAAGAAAAAGGGTTACTACAGAGAAAGAGTTACTCTATCAACATGTGTAAGTTCCACGACCTCTGTCAGTTAATAAAAAAGTTATGCTCCCTTTTGCATTACTTTCGGTACAACTCTCGTATTTACCTGCAATGAAGAAGAAGGGTTACTATAGAGGAAGAGTTACTCTATCAACATGTGCAAGTTCCACGACCTCTGTCAGTTAATAAAAAAGTTATGCTCCCTTTTGCATTACTTTCGGTACAACTCTCGTATTTACCTGCAATGAAGAAGAAGGGTTACTATAGAGGAAGAGTTACTCTATCAACATGTGCAAGTTCCACGACCTCTGTCAGTTAATAAAAAAGTTATGCTCCCTTTTGCATTACTTTCGGTACAACTCTCGTATTTACCTGCAATGAAGAAGAAGGGTTACTATAGAGGAAGAGTTACTCTACCAACATGTGCAATTTGAACAACCTCTGTCAGTTAATAAAAAAGTTTTGCCCACTTTTGCATTACTTTTGGTACAACCCTCGTATTTACCTGTAATGAAGAAGAAGGGTTACTATAGAAGAAGAGTTACTCTAGCAACATGTGCAATTTGAACGACCTCTGTCAGTTAATAAAAAAGTTATGCTCACTTTTGCATTACTTTCGGTACAACCCTCGTGTTTTACATTATATCAGGTATTGAAAATATATGTTTTGGATTTATCATGCTTCTAATTCATCAAAAAACTTGCGAATTTAGATCAGAAAAATTGTGACGATTCCAATTTTGAGTGAATATTACATATCTTAAGTAAATTTATTCTGAGTAAAGCAATGCCATTGGCATATATTTTTACTTAACTGTGCATATTGGGAATTTTCACAATATACTGAAAATACTGTAGTTTTGTATTATAAGTTATTAATAAGAACACTATTTTACATAAAGTTTCAGGCACAAACAAATGCAATCATTTCCCACAAAAGACACACCTGAAACTAATGTTCTAACAACTCCTGCAATTTCAAAACAGTTGCAATCATATTTTGATTAATGATAATTTTCTAAAAAATATATCCTTAGGTGTAGTATTCCTAAAAATCACATCTGTAACTCACATGATTTACCAAATGCTAATATTTAAAAGAAGCCAGTCAGGCCATAAGAAAACATTGACACTGGAGGGTATGCAACCACTTCTGCCTATGATGTAACTACATTTCATCAACAGTGACAAGTCGCTGCAAAAAAATATCACCAGAACGCTCAAAATGCTGCACAACTGGTTTGGGAGTGTCTACTTGTTTTTGTTTCTCATCGGCATTCAAATATTTGGGCACCCACTTCGCTGACATCTTCTGCATATCCAAGTGCTCATGAATTATGAACCCAACACGTTCCCTGGATATCTCCAGTGTCTCAGCCATTGTTTTAGCTGAGATTCTCATCGGCATTCAAATATTTGGGCACCCACTTCGCTGACATCTTCTGCATATCCAAGTGCTCATGAATTATGAACCCAACACGTTCCCTGGATATCTCCAGTGTCTCAGCCATTGTTTTAGCTGAGGTTCTCATCTGCATTCAAACATTTGGGCACCCACTTTGCCGACATCTTCTGCATATCCAAGTGCTCATGAATTATGAACCCAACACGTTCCCTGGATATCTCCAGTGTCTCAGCCATTGTTTTAGCTGAGGTTCTCATCTGCATTCAAACATTTGGGCACCCACTTTGCTGACATCTTCTGCATATCCAAGTGCTCATGAATTATGAACCCAACACATTCCCTGGATATCTCCAGTGTCTCAGCCATTGTTTTAGCTGAGATTCTCATCGGCATTCAAATATTTGGGCACCCACTTCGCTGACATCTTCTGCATATCCAAGTGCTCATGAATTATGAACCCAACACGTTCCCTGGATATCTCCAGTGTCTCAGCCATTGTTTTAGCTGAGGTTCTCATCTGCATTCAAACATTTGGGCACCCACTTTGCCGACATCTTCTGCATATCCAAGTGCTCATGAATTATGAACCCAACACATTCCCTGGATATCTCCAGTGTCTCAGCCATTGTTTTAGCTGAGATTCTCATCGGCATTCAAATATTTGGGCACCCACTTCGCTGACATCTTCTGCATATCCAAGTGCTCATGAATTATGAACCCAACACGTTCCCTGGATATCTCCAGTGTCTCAGCCATTGTTTTAGCTGAGATTCTCATCGGCATTCAAATATTTGGGCATCCACTTCGCTGACATCTTCTGCATATCCAAGTGCTCATGAATTATGAACCCAACACATTCCCTGGATATCTCCAGTGTCTCAGCCATTGTTTTAGCTGAGATTCTCATCGGCATTCAAATATTTGGGCACCCACTTCACTGACATCTTCTGCATATCCAAGTGCTCATGAATTATGAACCCAACACGTTCCCTGGATATCTCCAGTGTCTCAGCCATTGTTTTAGCTGAGATTCTCATCGGCATTCAAATATTTGGGCATCCACTTCGCTGACATCTTCTGCATATCCAAGTGCTCATGAATTATGAACCCAACACGTTCCCTGGATATCTCCAGTGTCTCAGCCATTGTTTTAGCTGAGATTCTCATCGGCATTCAAATATTTGGGCACCCACTTCGCTGACATCTTCTGCATATCCAAGTGCTCATGAATTATGAACCCAACACATTCCCTGGATATCTCCAGTGTCTCAGCCATTGTTTTAGCTGAGATTCTCATCGGCATTCAAATATTTGGGCACCCACTTCGCTGACATCTTCTGCATATCCAAGTGCTCATGAATTATGAACCCAACACGTTCCCTGGATATCTCCAGTGTCTCAGCCATTGTTTTAGCTGAGATTCTCATCGGCATTCAAATATTTGGGCATCCACTTCGCTGACATCTTCTGCATATCCAAGTGCTCATGAATTATGAACCCAACACATTCCCTGGATATCTCCAGTGTCTCAGCCATTGTTTTAGCTGAGATTCTCATCGGCATTCAAATATTTGGGCACCCACTTCACTGACATCTTCTGCATATCCAAGTGCTCATGAATTATGAACCCAACACGTTCCCTGGATATCTCCAGTGTCTCAGCCATTGTTTTAGCTGAGATTCTCATCGGCATTCAAATATTTGGGCATCCACTTCGCTGACATCTTCTGCATATCCAAGTGCTCATGAATTATGAGCCCAACACATTCCCTGGATATCTCCAGTGTCTCAGCCATTGTTTTAGCTGAGATTCTCATCGGCATTCAAATATTTGGGCACCCACTTCGCTGACATCTTCTGCATATCCAAGTGCTCATGAATTATGAACCCAACACGTTCCCTGGATATCTCCAGTGTCTCAGCCATTGTTTTAGCTGAGATTCTCATCGGCATTCAAATATTTGGGCACCCACTTCGCTGACATCTTCTGCATATCCAAGTGCTCATGAATTATGAACCCAACACATTCCCTGGATATCTCCGGTGTCTCAGCCATTGTTTTAGCCGAGATTCACCGATCTGACAAAATCAAGTCATGAACACGATCAACAATTTTGGGTGTTGTCACTGTTGAAGGCCTCCCAGATCTTGTTGCATCTTCAGTCTCAAAGTCTCCATGCTGAAAGTTGGCACACCATTTCTTCACAGTGGTATATGAAGGGCACTTGTCACTTATGTCTGTGACATACACTCATAGATTTCCTTTGCAGTTTTCTTCTGCAGGAACAGAAATTTCCTGACAGCCTGGAGTTCCACATTCGAAAATTCAACAGTTTGCATTGAAATGATTCATGTCAAACATTTGCAAAAAAAAAAAAAAAAAAAAAAAAAAAAGAAAAAAAAAGCTATGAGTCTGAAAATTGGCACACTTTACAATACAAAAGAACACTCTTTACTCTTCTCTTAATTTAATGCTACAATTATAGGAAGTGGGTTAGGCCAAGAACTTTTCAGCATCCCCTTGTAATGTAATGTGATTTGCCACTCATGTTAAGACCATGGGGACTCAGTGGTGGTGGTCATCACCAGTGTGCGGTCTATCACTATACATGGTCAAAAGGTATACCTTTCTTTATCCACTTATATGAGTGAGGAAAAGTGCCGTCAGTTAACACAATCAGTTTATCTGTCATAGTACAAACATCTTCACTGATAACCTACCAATGATCTATAAGCCTGTGCAACTGCAGTCCCAATGATCTACAACTGCAGTGCCAAATTACGAATTGATAAACGTCTATCATCTTTCAATAATTTTTCAGCTTTCACAATGTTTTCATTGGTCACTGACATCGACGGACGCCCATTTTGCGGGTTATCCTGCACACTGTATTTGCTGTTCATGAAATCACCACTTGAATACAGCCAACCTGCCCAAGAATTCTGCACCATATGATTCTTGAATCACCTGAAACATTTCTTGGCCACTTCTGCATAACTTTACACAAAATTCAATCATAAT
Organism: Macrothele yani; assembly: GCA_039090855.1. NCBI lineage: Eukaryota > Metazoa > Arthropoda > Arachnida > Araneae > Macrothelidae > Macrothele > Macrothele yani. The sequence goes on from CM077019.1 coordinate 13,599,106, forward strand.
TTATTGTCTGATAATTAGCAGCATATCATGCTCATCCGCAAAGAAATACAGTGTGTTGCCTTCACTCCAACTAACACAGTACAGATGGGAAAATCCCACCCCACTGTAAGCACGTGACTAGTTTCCATAGCAACTGTGCAGTACTGTTAGTCCATGTACTTTCAGAATAGCCTAGGTATGTCCAGGGGAGATGAAAGAATAAGTGACAACTAAACATTCTAAAGTAGTTGCTTACAGACTAAGGAAAGACCTTGAACAAGATATATAAAGAGTGTATAATGGGCTGTTAAAGATGTCAGATGAGCAATATTTTGCAATGGACCAACAGGTATTGAGAAAGTCATTTGAAAATCAGCATTAATTTTCACTGTTTTTAATTTTTACTTTCAGTTACCCGTTTTTGTAGTTTATGTTTTGTGCCTCACAAAACTTGAAAACCTTAAGGTAACATACAGGGGTTACACAAAATATGTGAACACCTAGGAAAAGAAGGTTTTACGTATCTACTGGGATGTGGGATCACCTTTGGCATTCAAAACCGCCTGAATCCTCCTTGGAATGGGCACATACAAATCCTGGATAGTTGTTAGTGGGATGTTACACCATTTTTCATGCAGAAAGAAGGTTTTACGTACCTAGTAGGGTGTGGGACCATCTTTGGCATTCAAAACCGCCTGAATCCACCTTGGGATGGACGCATACAAATCCTGGATGGTGGTTAGTGGGATGTTACACCATTCTTCATGCAGAAAGAAGGTTTTACGTACCTCGTAGAGTGTGGGACCATCTTTGGCATTCAAAACCGCCTGAATCCTCCTTGGGATGGACGCATACAAATCCTGGATGGTGGTTAGTGGGATGTTACACCATTCTTCATGCAGAAAGAAGGTTTTACGTACCTAGTAGAGTGTGGGACCATCTTTGGCATTCAAAACCGCCTGAATCCTCCTTGGGATGGACGCATACAAATCCTGGATGGTGGTTAGTGGGATGTTACACCATTCTTCATGCAGAAAGAAGGTTTTACGTACCTCGTAGAGTGTGGGACCATCTTTGGCATTCAAAACCACCTGAATCCTCCTTGGGATGGACGCATACAAATCCTGGATGGTGGTTAGTGGGATGTTACACCATTCTTCATGCAGAAAGAAGGTTTTACGTACCTAGTAGAGTGTGGGACCATCTTTGGCATTCAAAACCGCCTGAATCCTCCTTGGGATGGACGCATACAAATCCTGGATGGTGGTTAGTGGGATGTTACACCATTCTTCATGCAGAAAGAAGGTTTTACGTACCTAGTAGAGTGTGGGACCATCTTTGGCATTCAAAACCGCCTGAATCCTCCTTGGGATGGACGCATACAAATCCTGGATGGTGGTTAGTGGGATGTTACACCATTCTTCATGCAGAAAGAAGGTTTTACGTACCTAGTAGAGTGTGGGACCATCTTTGGCATTCAAAACCGCCTGAATCCTCCTTGGGATGGACGCATACAAATCCTGGATGGTGGTTAGTGGGATGTTACACCATTCTTCATGCAGAAAGAAGGTTTTACGTACCTCGTAGAGTGTGGGACCATCTTTGGCATTCAAAACCGCCTGAATCCTCCTTGGGATGGACGCATACAAATCCTGGATGGTGGTTAGTGGGATGTTACACCATTCTTCATGCAGAAAGAAGGTTTTACGTACCTAGTAGAGTGTGGGACCATCTTTGGCATTCAAAACCACCTGAATCCTCCTTGGGATGGACGCATACAAATCCTGGATGGTGGTTAGTGGAATGTTACACCATTCTTCATGCAGAAAGAAGGTTTTACGTACCTAGTAGAGTGTGGGACCATCTTTGGCATTCAAAACCGCCTGAATCCTCCTTGGGAATGGACGCATACAAATCCTGGATGGTGGTTAGTGGGATGTTACACCATTCTTCATGCAGAAAGAAGGTTTTACGTACCTAATAGGGTGTGGGACCATCTTTGGCATTCAAAACCGCCTGAATCCTCCTTGGGATGGATGTATACAAATCCTGGATGGTGGTTAGTGGGATGTTACATCATTCTTCATGCAGAAAGAAGGTTTTACGTACCTAATAGGGTGTGGAACTATCTTTGGCATTCAAAACTACCTGAATCCTCCTTGGAATGGATGTATACAAATCCTGGATGGTGGTTAGTGGGATGTTACACCATTCTTCATGCAGAAAGAAGGTTTTACGTACCTAATAGGGTGTGGAACCATCTTTGGCATTCAAAACTACCTGAATCCTCCTTGGAATGGATGCATACAAATCCTGGATGGTGGTTAGTGGGATGTTACACCATTCTTCATGCAGAAAGAAGGTTTTACTTACCTAATAGGGTGTGGGACCATCTTTGGCATTCAAAACCACCTAAATCCTCCTTGGAATGGACACATACAAATCCTGGATGGTGGTTAGTGGGATGTTACACCATTCTTCATGAAGAAAGAAGGTTTTACGTACCTAGTAGAGTGTGGGACCATCTTTGGCATTCAAAACCACCTGAATCCTCCTTGAAATGGACGTATACAAATCCTGGATGGTGGTTAGTGGGATGTTACACCATTCTTCATGAAAAAAGGTTTTACGTACCTAATAGGGTGTGGAACCATCTTTGGCATTCAAAATAGCCTGAATCCTGCTTGGAATGGACGCATAGAAATCCTGGATGGTGGTTAGTGGGATGTTACACCATTCTTCATGAAGAAAGAAGATTTTACGTACCTAGTAGAGTGTGGGACCATCTTTGGCATTCGAAACCACCTGAATAATCCTTGGAATGGACGCATACAAATCCTGGATAGTTTTTAGTGGGATGTTACACCATTCTTCATGCAGAAACTGCTCCAGGTCATTGAGAGATGCAGGAGGAGGATAACGGGATCTTACTCTGTTTTCCAACACAGACCACAGTGGTTTGATGATGTTTAAGTCTGGTGATTGGGGAGACCAAGGAAAGTGTGAAAGTTCGTCCTTATGTTCCTCAAACCATGATTGGACCTTCTGAGCTCTGTGAATTGGGGTGTTAGTTAGTTAGTTAATTGATTTTAGTGGCGCAAGGGCCAGGTTTGGCCAAAGAGCGCCAGACACAGAACTATCAGCTAAAGATTTTTAAAAGCGTGGAGAATGATTAAGAGCAGACAGGCTTAGTAAAAGTTAGAAAAGAGGATGATGAAAGATGTGAAGACTAGTTAGTTAAATTAGGTTTATATATAACTTTATTAGTTTACTATTATATTTATTATATAACTTTTTTTTTTTTTTTTTTTTAAATAAGTTTTAAAATGTTAATCTGTTTTAAAAAGGAAAATACTGCGAAAGTGTCGCAGTGGTCGCCCAAAAGTTTTTGAAGCGTAGCTGCGTCCTCGTCCAGCAGATGAGACTGAAAATAGTGAAACCGATTATTACAAAACCGAACACAACTGCACAAAACATGAGAGACGGTGAGTAAACAGTCGCACGCCTCACACATTGGGGCAGCGTCGCCACACAGCAAATAGCTATGCGTGAAGCGACAATGCCCAATGCGGAGGCGCGCAAGAACAACTTCTTCCCTACGGTTCCGGCGACACGATGATTTCCAGACTCCAAGGATGGGTTTAACACGGTGCAGTTTATTCTCTACCTGTTGGTTCCACAGACCCCGCCACGTTCGTCTGATATGATCGTGAACAAGAAAGCGAAAATCGCGGTGAAACAGTGGCAAGGGTGTGACGACCAAAGAAGAGGCAGATCTAGCAGCAGCATCGGCAGACTCGTTCCCTGGGATCCCAACATGCCCAGGAATCCAGCAGAACCGAATCTGGACATCAGCCTCGAGCAAAGAACGAAGAAGTCTCCGAACGGCAAAAAGAAGTGGGTGGCCAGTGAAATCCAAAGATGACAATGATTGCACAACACTCAACGAATCAGTGTACACAATAGCACGCTGATGAGAGCTCGACTGCACGTGAACAAGTGCAAGATACACAGCATGCATCTCCGCCGAAAACACCGTGGCCTCAGGAGGAATGCGGGCAACAGAAACTTCGTCAACGCAGACGGCGGCGGATCCAACAACACCAGCCGCCTTAGATCCATCGGTGAAAACAGGAATAAAGTCTGCATTGACGTAACGGTGTTCAGCGAAGAGCTGCTGGTACACTGACGCAGGGGTTGAGGACTTGTCAAAAGATGTAAAGCTGGTATCAACCATGACACCAAGAGGATGCCATGGGGTATCCTCAAAGCCCCTGGTCTCTCCAACGAGTGACAAGTCGAGCCCTGCATCACGAGCTACGGCCGCCATACGAAGACCGAAGGTTCGAATGCACGAGGGACGGATCTCAAACAAACGAGCATGCTGGGGATGAAAAACTGCATCGTATAAAGGATGGTCTGTGAGTGATTTAAGTTTCAGGTAAAATTGAAGAGACAGCTGCAGACGGCGTAAATGAAGCGACGGTTCGTTCGCGTCGGCATAAAGGCTGGGAATGGGTGACGTACGAAAGGCTCCCGTACAAAGACGCAGTGCTTGATGGTGGATGGTATCCAACGGCCGGAGAACGGTAGGACGCGCAGAGCCATACACCATACAGCCATAATCCAGCTTAGACCGAATGAGAGAATGGTAAATACGGAACAAAGAAGTCCTGTCTGCACCCCAGGAGACTGAGGCAAGGATCTTAAGGATTGACAAGGCTCTCAGACAGGAAGTCCTTAGCCGTCGAACGTGCGAGCGAAAGGTGAGAGCACGGTCAACGGTCAAACCAAGGAACTTGGTTTCCGGCAAAACTGGAATGGCTGCACGGTCCAAATAGAGCTCTGGATCAGGATGGAGGCCACGCCTCCGGCAGAAATGGACACAGGCTGTCTTGTCGGGAGAAAGAACAAACCCATTATTGTTAGCCGCTTTAACAATCTGGGTAATTGCAGACTGCAGCTGCCTTTCAACGAAATGCATGCTGGATGACGAACAGAAGATGTGAAGGTCGTCAACATAAATGGTAGCCGAAACCGTAGGAGGAAGATTTTTGAGTAAACAATTAATGCGGAGGATGAACAGAGTCACCGAAAGAATGCTGCCTTGAGGAACGCCTTGTTCTTGATGGAAAAAGGCGGACAGCGTTGTACCCACGCGCACCTGGAACACACGGTTACGAAGAAAGTTGGCAATGAAGGTTGGCAGGTTTCCCCGCAACCCACTCTCGTGGAGGTCACGGAGGATACCGTGACGCCACGCTCTATCGTAAGCTTTTTCGATGTCAAAAAATACAGACACCAGGTGCTGCCTACGTACGAACGCCTCATGAACAGACGTCTCAAGGAGCAGGAGATGGTCAGGAGCTGAACGATGACGACGGAAGCCGCTTTGTGATGGAGACAGTATTCGATGTTCTTCAAGAAAATAAATTAGCCGGGAATTAACCATTCGTTCAAGGATTTTGCACAGACAGCTAGTGAGGGCAATTGGCCGATAACTAGAGGGAGACTTGGGGTCTTTGCCAGGCTTGGGAAAAGGTAAAACAAAAGCTCTTCGCCAAGAGTCCGGGAAACTGTGCTCCAACCAAATGCGGTTGAAAAGCACTAACAGATTCTCGAGAGACGACTGCGAGAGATGACGAATCATGTCATAGTGGATGTCGTCGGGACCGACAGATGTTGCGCCGGACCGATGCAGAGCCACCCGTAGTTCAACCATGCTGAAGGGGGAGTTATACTGAGTGTTATAAAAAGGCGCAAAGGAGATTTTCTGGCGTTCCGCGGTTGTTTTAATCCTCTGAAAGGACAGGAGATACGCCTGAGAACTAGAAATTGAGGCAAACGCTTCGCCCAAGCAATCCACAATCTCCCCAACTTCAGCATACGTGCAGCCGTTATTCTCAAGAATTGAAATTTGGCGGGAACTATAGTTTCCCCGGATCTTACGAATTTTTCCCCAAACAGTTTTTGAACTGGCACGTGAATTGATAGATGAAACGTACTTCATCCAAGACTCCCTCTTGCTTCGTCGACGCACCAACCGAGCGTAAGATTTTGCTCTTTTAAATTTAACAAGATTAGCATCGGTCGGATAACGCTGAAAAGCACACCAGGCCTTATGTTGAACTCTCCTAGCCGCTGTGCAATCAGGGTTCCACCAAGGCTTCGGACGTCTTGGGAGCGTCGTTGATGTTTTGGGGATAGAGAGATCTGCTGCCTGAATGATACACGTTGTGACATCAGTAACAGCTGCGTCAATTGACCCCCGGGTCACCATGGCAAAAGATATTACTGCGAACGGTGTGAAGACCTCCCACTTGGCACGATCCATCCTCCAACGGGGAGGGCGGGAGGCAGAAGATGGCACGCTCACATTATACCTAAGTACAATTGGGAAGTGGTCGCTTCCATGGAGGTCGTCACACACCGTCCACGACCAGTCGGCCATAACCGATGGTTGACCCAAAGATAAATCGATTGCACTGAAACTTCGTGTAGGCTCGTGGAAGTAAGTGTCAGCACCGGTGTTATACAGGCACAAAGAGGTCGAGGAAAGAAGAGATTCGATCCTACGGCCTCGTGTGTCTGTTCTGACACTACCCCACAATGGATTATGAGCATTGAAGTCACCCAGAACAAGAGCAGGTGACGGCAGCTGCCCAACTAAGCTCTCAAGAACGGACACGCTCACGTCCTCATCCGGCGGCAGATAGACGCTGCAAACGGTTAGAGGCACAGGCATGGAGATACACACCGCAACGGCTTGTAAAGATGTTGAGACCGCAACGGGAGAAACTGGAACATTGTGGGGGACAAGGATGGCAACTCCCCCGCAAGCAATATCTCCTGAAACATTATCTTTCCGAAATGCACTGTAGCCTCGAACTGAAAGGAGGTCTGATGGTTTAAGTTTTGTCTCCTGGAGGCAAAGGCACACCGGAGAGTATGACGAAAGCAGATGTTTCACGTAGTCATGTCTTGTTCGAAAGCCTCGACAGTTCCACTGAACGATTTGATCCATGGTTTGAATTGTGGTGAATGAGAAAAAGAAAAACGAAAAACAAAACCCGAGAAAAACTGGGACAACTAAAAGTTGTCCGATTCCATCATTTCGTCTGCAATGTCCATTTGCGCTTGGGACTGTTTTGTCCGACGCCCTGTAGTCTCTGGTGGTAAAATGGGGCGGTATTTTGGTTCCTGTGTCGCAGATGATCTTGCCCGATCCTGGTTCTTATGATGGGAGTTTGGAGATTTCTTCTCCTTTTCTTTTTCCTTTCTCTTTCCTCCCGGGGTTGTTGAAGTTCCGGTGGTGCTGGTGTTAGTTGCAGCAGGTTTAGGCACAGTGTTGTTGGAGCTTTCGCGTCCCTAGCTCGGGATTGTAGTGCTGCCAGACCAGCAGCTATGATGTCGTCTAGCTTGTAGGGACAATTCACTGGGATTTGGCTATCAGTCTGGGTACTGACTGTAGTCCTTGCAACAACCGCTGATGCATAGGATCGCCGATTTGATTGGTTTGGGGCGACCTTTCTTCTGGCCTCTGGGTAGGAGATTCCCTCAACGGTCTTAATGCGTTGGATCTCTTTTTACTCTTTCCACTTTGGGCAGTCTCTCGATGATGCTGCATGAGATCCCTTGCAGTTGAAGCACAGCTCGGCTTCGGCATGGCAATCTTGCAAAGTATGGTCTGTTGCAGTACAACGCCCACACCGGGCAGTGCTCCTGCAAGACTGCTGGGAGTGACCATATGCTTGGCATTTGAAGCATCGTAGAGGACTTGGTATGAAGGGGCGCACTTCAAGGTGTAGATACCCTGCCTTGATTGATGTTGGCAGGGATGGGGTGTTAAAGATCAGTATGACGTTTCGAGATGGGACAGATTGGCCATTTCGCCGAAATAGGATGCGCCGGACTCTACTCACTTGCTGGTCTTTCAGTTCCTCCAGAAGTTCTTGGTCACTGCACTCCAGAAGGTCTTGAGAAGAGATAACACCTCGTGAGGAATTGAGGTAGCCGTGAGGGGTAACTTTTACTGGACAATCTAAAAAAGAGGTGGTGTTTAAAAGCACTGTAGCATATCTGGGACTCGACATCTCGACAAGAAGATCTCCAGATTGGAGCTTCTTAACGCTCTTAGGAGAGCTGGCAATTGATTGCAATGCTTTATTTATCCAGAAGGGGCTTCTGGTGTTTAATGGGTTTGAAGCGTCCAAGGAGTGGATGCAAAAGAACCGAACATTGGCAGAATCAGGTGTAGGTTTCTTGTTGGGAGGGGGTGACCCTTCCTCAATGGGCCGCTTTGTTTGAAGTTCTTGGGAAATTTTTTTGTTATCCATAAATAGAATTGAAAAGTTCGTCCGCCGATTTCCCCGCCCACAACCAAGCCCAACAGGGGAGAGCCGGAGGTCCGCAAGCCCAATTGGACGCAGGACACGACTCTAGGGTTAAGCAACGGATATAGCATGTTGATAGGTCAGACATGCGCTCAGCGAGTACCAAGACTTTCCCAGGTCTTGGTAACACCCCTTTGGCATGCCCGCACTATCCCCAAACTCACCCTGTTGTACGAAACAACAAGCCGATTGACTAGGAGTGGGTTAGTTCCTAGCCGCCCGTTTAAGGTGAAGCAGGGGGCAAAGAGGAGTGTTGGCGACTGGCGACAACAACAACCTGGCCACCAGAAACCTCAGCCTCCAGCATCCCCTTTTCCACCTTACGGGTCACCGCACACGGCAAACGTGCCGGTAGGTCTAGCAAACCAGCCCGGAAAAACAAGAGAGGAACAGAAAATGGAGAAGCAAGTCGAGTAGAAAATGGAGTAGAAAAGAAGAACAGGTAGTGGAGAAGAAAGTAAAAACAGGAAAGGGAGAGAAAGCCAGAGGAAAGGAAAGGGCTGGCGCATAATCACAACCTCAGCAACCAACAACTGAGGCGGGTGCTGTCAAGGTGGTGGCAACACAAAGTTCTAATGGGATGAATCAAACATAACAAGTCGGCTGGGGCCGTGGGGTCGCTACTCCCCATCAGCTGGATGAACAGCTGTCCCTGCGGTAACGTGAAAGCACAAAAACAAAAAAGCAAAAAACCGTCACAAGGTCAGCTCGGGCCGTGGGGGCGCCGCTCCCCAAATAACTGGAAAACCAGTTATCCCCGTGTGGGGGAATTGGGGTGTTCTCATCTTGATAGATGGCATCCCCTGCAGGAAACAATGTCTCAGCGATTGGATGGACTTAGTCGGCCAAAATGGTTTCATATGCCCTGCCAGTCATCCGTCTTTTCAAGGTGATCAGGGGACCTGCTGAAAACCACGATATGACTGCCCAGAGCACGAAAGAACCATCACCGTGTTGCGCTGTTGGGAGCAGTCTGGGTTGTACGCTTCTGACGGCATTCTCCATACGTGAAGCACATCCTATGGTGGGGAAGTGTGAATGTGGATTCATTCGATCACATTACATGCTTCCATGCATCGGCAGTTCATGTATGTCCCTGGCGCTGTTGTGCATTTACCCAGGTCACCAGAGGTTTTGCAATAGCAGTTATGCCATGGATATCTTGTTTATGTAGTTCCCTGCACACTGTTTTCGTTGATACTGAGGTCTGGAGATGCAGATTGAGCTCCACACTAATTTTCGGTCCTGTGGTCTTATTACGGGTAACAACCCTCTAATGCTCTCCTGTCTGTATCAGTGAGGGTCGTTTTCCGGCCACTCTTGTGTTTCACAGAAGAGGTTTTGCCACAAACACGGTATAATGTCATGACGCTAGACACAGTAGCTCTTGTGTTTCTTCTTATTATGGGTAACAATCCTCTTTAACGTTCTCCTGTCTGTATCAGTGAGAGTCGTTTTCCGGCCGCTCTTGTGTTTCGCAGACGAGGTTTTGCCATGAACACGGTATGCTGTCATGATGCTAGAAACAGTAGCTCTCGATACTCCCACCACCCTGGCGACTGTTGTCATGGAGGCACCAACTATCCGCCCACCAACAATTAGCCCTCTTTGTAAGTCCGTTAGGTCACTCATTTCATTGTCACTCTGAAAGAAATTTTGCAAGAAGACACTTTAAATGCACTTAAAACAAGACCTTGAGGTTTTAAATCTATTACAACCAAAAAGTGATGGATACCTTTGTGTATTGTGATGTATACAGGTGCATTAAAAGTCCCGTCTCTGAGTTTGGTGTTCACATTATTCTGTCCAACCCCTGTGAGTGTGGAAAGAAGATGATAAAGGTGTGTACCTGTTTACTTACTTTCAAAAATTTGTAGCAATTCATTTTTGGTCCAGTTACAAGATGTCAGAATTAATATTCCATCAGCATCAAGGATTTGGTTAACTTGATGCACATATCTTTGTCTTTTACCTAAACCATCAACAGGACAAAGGCTTATCGCATCATAAGTTCCTGAAAAATAAATAAGTGAATAAATCTGGGATAGAAAAATTAAAGATAAGACAGTAAAAATATAATCTTGCTTTCTACATTGGTGTCCAAATGTTAAACATAATTGATAAAACATACAAAGTAAAGTGTTAAAACCAACAGAACAGTGGACATTGGTATAACCAATCACAGCGCACAGTCAAATAGTTTCCACTGACGTTCGAAATGCAAATATCTTGCAGTTCCATAAAAACAGCTTACCCTGCTCTCAGTGTCTTATTCCATTTTCTCGCAAACCCCATGAGAAAACTTGTGATTGACGATCCAGAACATAATATGGAACAAAGACGCCAGGTTGATAACTTTTTGCAGGGTAGAATATTCGGAAGGCTCGAATCAGGACAATCACAGACTGCTGTTTCCAGAGCACTGAATGTGCTGCACAGTGTTATCTCCAGACTTTGGAGAAGGTTCCAAGACACAGATGAGGTTAGATGCCAACCAGTAAGAGGTCATCCAAGATTCACAACTCCGGCACTACCGGTGTCTTGCATTAACTACACAACATCATAGGATGATGTCTGAAAAGCACCTCCGCTGAGCTTGTGGCCGCCTCTGGACCAAGAGTTCACAGAAGGCTAAGGGCAACTGGTCTCTATGTCAGACATCCATTAGTTTGTGTCCCTCTCATCCCTGCAAACAGGAGGGCTTGTTTAAACTGGACTCGAGAACATTGAAACTGGACACTGAATCAGTGGAGCAATGTGCTCTTCACTGAAGAGTCCAGATTCAGTTTACACTCTGATTCTTGTTGAACCACTATGGAGAGAATGGGGAACCCTCTCCAATCCAAATAACATCAGGGAAAGAGAACAATTTGGCGGCAGTGGAGTCATGGCATGGGCAGACAGAGCTTCACATCTTCCACAGAGGTACAGTTAATGCCCTGTGGTACAGAGATGAGATACTGGAACCTCATGTGAGACTTTTCAGAGGTGCTCTGGATCCAGAGCTGGTATTCATGGACGATAATGCATGCCCCCATATAGCTCAGCTTGTGGACGATTTTTTCCAAAGTGAAGATATCCAGCACATGGAGTGGCCAGCAAGGTCTCCGGATATGAATCCGGTACGGGATGCACTAGGGAGGAGAATTACATCTTGTCAGCCTCCACCGAGGACTATTCCGGAGCTCCAAACTGTTCTTCATCAGGAGTAGGACTTGTTGCCCACAGAGCTCTTGGACAACCCGATAAGCAGCATGAGAAGTCAATGTGAAGCTTGTGTGGCTACAAGGGGTCAGCACATCCCTTATGAATCACGGTGCGCCAGGCTTTTCCCAATTTTATGTACTCAATACAAAAATTCCTGTGTTGTTGATTTTTGTAAATTTGCATAAGTAATGCAATAAACTTTGTTTTATAACTTGTTTTGCCTACTAGCAATACGTTATTACACAAGCATACCAAATTATGTGATTGGTTCTTGAAATATTCACAGGTATATTGATTATGCTTAACTTTTGGACATGAGTGTATAATTATGCTCACTTCTACATACAATTCATAAAGCAAATTGTTGCAAGAATTTGGTGAAAAATAAAACCAAATTAAATTCCACTGAACTGCAACAGTAATTACGCATATACGAGAATCGTCTCAAAAATTGGAACTCAGAATTAAGGAACATTTAATAGCTATTAATAGAGATCAAAATGGTGTATCGGCAAATCACATACAGATATGCAAATCTTTGTGGTGTAAAATTAAAATATTGGACAATGAACCATATGAAAATAAGAGATAATTAATCATCCAGAAAAACTGTTACATTAATGAACATACAAAACTTATAAACAGAATTATCAACAACTAAATTAAAAAATAATAGACATACAAAAAATATAATAAGGTTAATTAAAGAACTGGCCATAATAAATGAGAAAACTGGTAACAAAATGTAAATACTTTCTGTGTAAACAAAGCCTTTGATACTGCTAATAATTGAAAACAGGAGGCCTTGATATACATGCTGATCTAGAGGCCAGAGACATTTGAAAATACAAAATAACTCAGAAGATATGAGGAATATTTGAGAGCTCTCCAAGTCAAAATCGAATTTATTTATTTTCACCTCATGCCTGTAAATGTTTTTAATTCCTAGTTTGGATGACAAACACACACACACACACACACACACACACACACACACACACACACACACACACACACACACACACAGAACGATTAAAAAAAATCTATTTGGTTTAACAGTGGGTTTTCTTTCCAATAGCGCTTGTGCTTGCCTGCTCATGTAGCGGTTGTGCTTGATAGCGCTGAATTTCATTGTTTACATTCTTTGCAGATTACAATGCTGATGCCAGAAAATAATGAGTCTTAATCAATTCCAGTACTGCATGCATGCATGCACTGTGTTACCGACTCGTTATAAACTTTGTTCTTGAATAAAGGGTTTGTTTTTTGAGTGACGATGGATCGGTGGAATTTTATACGATTAGCTAAAGAAGTAGTGAAAGATTCAGAAAGCTGTGTATCCTGGTGTAACAGGGAAGGGTTGATTCCTGTGGCAAAGCAATGTTTAGAAGGGCACGACATGACATTGAACAGAAATTACCACGACCTAGGAACTTTCAGATGTCAAAAGCGACATAGTGACGGAAGACGCTACAGAAACCTGGTTCTCAAAAACTGAAATGTCCCCACAGAAAGCACTTTTGATGGCATATTGCTTTTGTACTAATTTTGAGTACGAAAAAAACTATAAAGGACACACCTTTTGAAGATGATCTTCAAACTTCCTCAAGAACTGTATCTGACTGGTACTTGTATTGTAGCTAGAGATTGTTAATTCATACATGTCAACATATGTTGAACAGTCAGGACAAATTGGAGGGGTTGGCAAAATTGTTGAAAAAGACGAAAGTAAAATTGGTAAGAGAAAGTATCATGTTGGAAGATGTGTAGAAGGAACATGGGCAATTGAAATGATAGAGAGTCCAAAACTTCGATTTGGAGTTATTCTCTCTAAGCAGCAAGACTTGCATGTCCAATATTCTCTCTAAGCGGCCACAAGCAATGCACGCCTAATCCAATGAGCTGAGCAGGCATCAAAATCACTTGGACAAAAAATTTTATTTTCTCAGCTTCTCTTACTAATGCAGTAGAAATTGGAACCCTTATTTTTTCTAATTCCCCCATTTTTATCACCGTTCTTTCCGTAATTGATTTTAAATAAAAAAAATATTAAAAACATTTCAAAAACATTTAAAACCATTGTTTCCACAATTGATTTGAAATAAATAAAATGATTAAGAACATTTAAAACTGTTCTTTCCGCAATTGATTTTAAATCAAAAGCATTTAAAACTGTTTTTTCTGCAATTGATTTTAAATTAAAAAAAAATTATTAAAACCATTTTAAACCGTTCTTTCCATAATTGATTTTAAATGAAAAAAAAAATATTAAAAACATTTAAAGCCATTCTTTCTGCAATTGATTTTAAATAAAATATATATATAAAAAACAGCCAACTTGCATGGGTGCATTAGTTAGTACAATGAACTTGGTTACGGTTTGCTGTGATTGGCTGGTGTGTTGTTTTGAGAAAAGACTCAATATCTGCCTCTTTCTCAGTGTGGGAAAATCACTAATCCGCATTGTCGCGTTCATTATCTGCTCGCATTAGGTTACTTAGTAAGAAGCCTTTGAGAATGAAGAGGACAATGAGATGAACTTAGAGGGAGGTGGATGGCATTTAAGAAAAGTGTTGTTTTGACTTTTGAGAGCCCACATTTTATTTATTTATTTATTTATTTATTATTATTATTATTATTGCAAGTAATTGATTTTGGATTTATGAAAATCATTTAGGAATTTGGGAATTTTAATCTAAAATGCTTACTGCGCGGAGGAAGTTAAGTCACTGCGTGGCCGCATGCATGTAGCGTTTAGAGGGAACATTGGTTATGTCCACAGAACAAACATTCGGTAAAGGAGTTAATTCCCATAAAAAGAATGTGACCAAAGGAATAACTATTATGACAGATCAGTGGAAGACATATTCCAGTTTGTTGGATGAGGGTTTTTACTTACATTGAACTGTTAACCATTCGGAACATTTTGTGGATCTGAAATCAGGTGCACATATACAAAATATTGAATCTAATTGGCATGCTATGAAACATGTACTTCATTTAGGCGGTATTAGAAAAGAAGACAGAGCTAATAGACTACTGGAGTACTTATTCCGAAGAATGTGTAGCAGTGGTGTATATTCGAGGCTAGCTGCGAAGCCCAGAGAATGCACAAATAAAACTGAATTAAATATACACATATAAAAGTTAATTATTCACGGTATTAAAATATGTCGATGCTTTCGCTGCGATAAAAAATGCGTGCGGATTCGCTTCTTTGACTCAGTCTGGCGAGCGAAAACCAATGACACAACTGAAGCAGCTCTTCCAGAGTCTTCGCAGTTCTGATGCAAAAACCTTCCGTACAATCACCTGCTAGCGTTTCCATGACAACATGAATCAGCTGGTGGAGGGGGATTGGCCCATTGCTTTGGGAAATGGTTTGCTTCGAAAAAGAAGGCAGACTATCTCAGTCACTCGAATACTCCCGCCCATAAGAGTGTTTCGCAAGAGTTGTTTCAGTTTTTGTGAAGTGTCAATGAAGTAAAATCAGAGATATTCATCTTAAATTCAGGCTCTGTTGGATTCGAACTGTTTTGATAAATTTTGTGAAAGCTTCTCTGAACATCTACTGTCAGAACTTAAAGAACTCTATGCTTCAAATTTTGATACAGCTCGACTAAAAAATGAACGGAAAGTGTTTTATTCCCTTGATGAATACAAAAACAAATCAGTAAGAGACATTATGTGTTACATAAAGTTGAATAAATTGGACAGTGTTTAGTGAGGTGTTCAAATTAGCAGACCTCATATTAAACTTTCCATGAACAACTGCAACTGCCGAAAGTTTTTCAGCATTAAAAAAATCAAGATATATCTTAGAGCCACACAAGGATATGCACATTCGAAAAACTTGACTGTTTTGTTAGTAAAGAAAAACATTCTTTTTAAATATGAAAAAGTACTCGGAAGAAACATTTTATGAAAACGTAACACTCAAGTTCACACAAAAGGAAAGAAGAATGGAGTCCATGTACAAATAAGTGTTCAAATCCTAATCTTAATCATTATTTGGTATCATGTTAGCAATGGAATGTACCTAAAATTTGGAAAAAAAGTTACTTCTATTACTTAACAATAAAAAATTAAACTTCGCAATTTAAAAATAAAACAGTACTGGGGGGGGGGGGGAGGGGATGGACGGGTGAGATAGCCCAGGTCTCGGACCCAAGATATGCCACTGATGTGTAGAGTTTATAAAATAGATATTTCTTCATAAATGTTAAATGTCACAAAAAACACAGAGTGGGGCAACTCATAAAACTTCATGATTTCCATGTTTTACTGCTTCCAGTACTTGAATAAATGATTTAGTGATTTCGCCTCAATGTTTTTTTTTTTTTTTGATTGGAGGTTTAACGACCACCGTGAGCAACTCAATGGGCTATAAGCAGTCGCCCATCCCTAATTTAGGGGCACTGGTTCCAGGGAAGGGAGAGAGCCAGTGCCAAAAGACAAACACAACATCAATGCCTCACCGGGATTCGAACCAAGACCCCTTCACGGACGAATGATCAGAAGCCATCACTTCGACCACTGTGCCACCAGGGCGGCTCAATGTTTTTAATTATATTTACCGATACAAACCTAATATAGCCTATTGTAACATCTCCGAGTGGAGGAATCTTTATCATTTTATCATAATCAACAGAGAATGTAAACAATGAAATTCAGTGCTATCAAACGCAACTGCTACATGAGCAAGCGCTATTGAAAGAACATCCTTCATAGTTTATCTGGTATACAAAATCCATGCAACAGAATAAGGAAAATATTTAGGTACTTATATAAAAACTGTGCAGAAACTGAAAGGAACATAGAGGAAAGCATGCTTTGTGTAACCAGGAAAATTAAGAGAAATCAGGAAAATGACAAGAGTGGAAAGCATCATCATGATCAAAGTAAAATCCTTGAAACGACAGTGGGCTGGACATATTGCTATTGAGTTGTCAGATAACTTCGTTCATTTTTTTCCAATTATTGGAATCCTTATTTTTCATGAAAATGTTTTCACAAATCATTCCATAATATATTCCCCTTCATTGTTCACAACCTCTTGCCAATGTTCTCCGTCAATGCCTCAATGGTAGAAATCCCCGGGTTTTGACTCAAAGTCATCGAGCCACGATTCAGCTCGACATTGGTGTTAAATGATATGCATTGCAGACTATTAGAGCGACCAGAAAAGGTGATGATCTGAGGCTGCTAGATCAGTAGAATACCCTAGAACTTCCTAACTGAGATCTTGAATGGAAGCTTTGGTCAGATTAACGATGTGGGGCGAACATTGTCATGTTGAAGAAACACACCATGCCACCGGTTGGGTCGTTTCAACTGAATTGCCTTCTTGAGTCAGTGCATTTGCTGAACGTAAAGCTGTGCACTGATCATGGTGCTCCTTTCAAGCAATTCGTAGTGAATTACACCTTCCCAATCATACCAAACACATATCATCTAGTGTGCATGTAGCTGGGCCATGGCTCGAGGTGTTGCTTGCTTGTGAGGACTCAGCCACTCTTTCCTCTGCTTCATATTGACGCCATTTTTCATCGCTGGTGACAATGCGGTAAAGAAATCTTTGTTTGCGTCCACGAGTAGCCTGGTGGCGATAGTGGAGTGCTGGAGTTTGTCTCCTGCGTTCAGAGAATGTGGCACCCATGCACTGAGTTTTTGGACCTTACCCATCGAGTGAAGGTGACGGACGACGGTATCATGAGAGCATCCCATCTGCTGGGCCATTCCCTAATGGATTGACGCAGATCCTTGTGGATGAGCTCATTCAATCCATCCTCATTGAACTGAACAGGTCTGCCACAATGCGGAGAGTCTGTGAGGTCGAATTTCCACTTCTTGAAGCGTGAATACCATTTCTGTGCAGTTATGTCAGCAATAGCACCTTTTCCGTACACAGCACAAATGTCTTGAGCAGTTTTAGAACCTTGACTGAAAGCGAAGAGCAGCAGGTGTCGAAAATGCTAATTTCTGTCTACTTGGTACTCCATCTTCATATGGCTTAAAAGAGCTAAACCAAATATAATATCAAAACCGATGAAAAAGTTGTACAGGAAGAATAGAGTTACAAAAAAAAAAAAAAAAAAAAAACGCATAACACTATGATCAAAATATTGTTCATGTTCCTTCAAATAACATTGGAAAAAACCGAACAATCCCAACCCAATAGAACTGATGGCAGATGGACAACTGAAATATTAGTCTGGATACCAATGGACAAGAAAAAACCCAGAACACCATGTGGGTGATGGGTGGATGAAGTTCAAAAACATGTTAGAGCAACATGGAGGACAGCAGTGGAAGAAACTTGGGAAGACCTTCATGCAGCAGCAGACTGATAATGCTTTAACAATGATGATGGTTTAAGCCGCACAAAATCAGAAATTAATGTCTATGTTGCTCTTGATGTACAGCCCAAAGCAGTATACTTCATTTAGCAATTTGGGTTTTGGAAAGCATTCATTTCTCTATCTCCCAGTACAATAAAATAAAATGAAAATAAACACCTGAAATTTAGCATTAGATACTTTTTACAAAGACTCATATGATCTCAAGTGAAAATTAGTATTCTTTTTAGGAGGGTGGGCGTTAAAATCAAAACATAAAATAACCAAAATACTGTCTCTGGAATTTATGCAACACTTCTCCCTCCAAATTTAAATATCAAAGAAGATTTTGCATGCAGCATTTTTTTGCTCAGGATTAAGAGTTACGTAAATAACTTTAGGATACAATCAAGAGAAAAAATCAGCAATACCCGATTTTTGAAATGAATCGTGGGACACTTTTTATTACACAATTATTATAACCATATAAAAGATAACATGATGAAACTATATCCTTTTTTTTTTCATTCTCGATAAAAACTTAAACTGAAGATGATGAAAACACATTTTCATTCTTTGAATAAAGCTCATGTTGAGAATTGACTTTGTAGTTTCTTAATTCAATTACTAATCAAAAACTTCTATTATGAGAATTCTTACTAGGAAAATTTTTAATTTAATTGCAAATTTCTGGAGAAAACTCTTCTCCTTCTTCAGGTTGTCTTTTATTGTCACTTATTTCTGTCACTATCGTGGTTACGGTTATTTTTCATCAATTCCTGCCAGATGTTAGGCAGGGAAAATCCTCTGCAGTCATTGATGATGGAATTTTGTTTTTTCTCAATCTGTATTTCTTCTTTTAGCTTTCTTTTTTGAAAATTGCTTTGGAAACTGATGACTTCAAGGAAATTCCAATCCATGCTGTGACCAGTTTCTCTAACATGCCTATCTAAACCAGTCTTGTTGGAGCAAGAGAAGATACTAGTACAACCCACATACTTCTGCCTATATAGCAGATACATGGATGGCATCTTATTTATAATAGATAGCTCAGAAATTGTTCCAGAAAGAATTTTAGACATTCAATGATTTAGATGATTCCCATAAGTTCACTATTGAACTTAAAGAAAGAAGAATTAACTTCTTAGATATTACTATCTATTATGAAGATGGAAAATTTCTCACTAGTTGGTATAAAAAACAGTGAATACTAATAAATTATTGGATTTCAATTCCAATCATCCAGTTTCTATTAAGAAGAATGTGGCAAGTCAGTTTTTAGAAAAAATTAATAAAATAGTATCTACAGCAGATAAGAAAGAAACCCAGAAAGAAGAACTTAAAGTCATCCTTGCAGAAAATAACTATCCTAAAGGAGAAATAGAGAAGCTTCTGAATTTTAATGGTATGAAGAACCCGCAAAAGCAACAAGTAAAATTCACTAAAAAATTTCTCATCATAAAGGCTTATTTGAGTCTTTAAAGGGAATTAGTAAGAAGTATAATATTAGGCTATCCAAGTTTAAAGAACAAGGTTAAGAAATTTTTCCCTAAAATAGTTCACAGAGAAGAAGATATTTTAAAAATGCAAGGTTTAGTCTATGAAGTAAAATGTAGTTGTGGACTATCTTACATAGATGAGACAGGTTGCAGACTAGAAACTCGTATAGCAGAGCATAAAGCTGCTATAAAAAATTGCTCCAACAAGACTGGTTTAGATAGGCATGTTAGAGAAACTGGTCACAGCATGGATTGGAATTCCCTTAAAGTCATCAGTTTCCAAAGCAATTAAAAAAAAAAAAAAAGCTAAAAGAAGGAATAAAGATTGACAAAAATCAAAATTCCATCATCAATGACTGCAGAGGATTTTCCCTGCCTAACATCTGGCAGGATTTGATGAAAAATAACCGTAACCGCGATAGTGACAGGAATTAGTGACAACAAAAGACAGCCTGAAGAAGGAGAAGAGTTTTCTCTGAAAATTTGCAATTAAAATAAAAAAAAAATTCCTAGTAAGAATTCCCATAATAGATGTTTTTGATTAGAAACACATTTTAAGTTTGTTGAAGAAACTGTCATGATGAGATTTTAGGAAGCACTACCGTATATACTCGCGTATAAGTCGAGAAATTTGGGACAAAATGAGAGCTTCAAAGTAATGGGGTCGACTTATACGCGGGGTCTAAAAAAATCGTAAGTCCAAAAGTTCTTCCCATGAGGCAAAAGGCAATCCATCCCAAAAGAAATAAAAATGCTAATGCGGTATTAATTACAAAATCGCAACCCTCCGAAAGAAAAAAAAAAGAAAGAAAGAAAGAAAAAACACCGATGTGGTAGAATTATGAAATCGCGACCCTCCGAATTTCTCCGTGCTTTGAAAAGTCTCCTATCTCCTGGCTTTGCGTATCCACAGCGCGGTCACAGCCGCGCATAGAAAGCTCCGCCTTTCCGACTACCAGTTGATTGCGCTGACCTTCGACGTAACGGAGCCATGCGACAGCCAGTGTTAGGTGTTGCTTGTTCTTAATCGCACGTGTCTCGCTTCTCCTATTATGGGTGACACGGATTGTGTAAAGAAACGGATGTCCTATAACGCAGGATTCAAGTTGAAAGTGGTTTCTTTTGCAGAAAACACTAACAACTGTGCTGCTTCACGTCAATTTGGCATTAACAAAAAACTGATTCGAGATTGGCGTAAAAAAACCCCGGACTTGGTGAAAATCCCAAAATTGCAAAAGGCGCTGCGCCGTGGAACGACATCTTTCTCAGAGCTGGAAAGTGTCTTGAATGATTGGATTGCGGGCTGCAGACAAAATGGTTACATTGTAACGCAAACTGGTATACGTTTGCGAGCAATGAAGCTCGCAAAAGATGAAAAGTTTACAGCCGCAAATAACACTTTTCGTGCCT
The DNA here is from genome assembly GCA_039090855.1 of Macrothele yani. Lineage (NCBI taxonomy): Eukaryota > Metazoa > Arthropoda > Arachnida > Araneae > Macrothelidae > Macrothele > Macrothele yani. Next base: position 13,619,932 of record CM077019.1, read on the forward strand.
CACCAGGTTGGTGCACAAGGTTCATGAACCGTTATGGGTTGTGTCTATACCAGCACACCAAAATTGCACAAAAGTTACCTCGTGACCTCGAAGCAAAGATAATAGAATTTCAAAAGTATGTAATTCAAAAGAGAAAAGAGACTGCTTTTGAACTTTCCCAAATAGGGAACATGGATGAAACCGCCATGTGTTACGACCTTCCTGGAAATAAGACGGCGAACCAAAAAAAGCGAAAAAAATATCTTGATCAAAACGACTGGCCACGAAAAATCCAGTTTCACGGTTGTTCTTTCCTGTTTGGCCGACGGCAGTAAGCTACCTCCGGTAATTATTTTCAAACACAAAACTCTGCCAAAAAGCGTTGTCTTTCCGTCTGGTGTGCTCGTTCGTGCCCATGAAAAAGGATGGATGAACGAATCCGGAACAATTGACTGGTTAAAGAATGTGTGGAACAAAAGGCCAGGTGCACTTTTGAGGAAACGTTCTCTTTTGGTGTGCGATATGTTTGTTGCACACCGTTGTGCAGAAGTGAAAAAAACTGCAGAAAATTCAAAAACAACTCTTGCTGTCATCCTAGGTGGGTTGACATCTGTTCTTCAACCACTAGATGTCTGCCTTAATAAGCCCTTCAAGGACAATGTGCGGAGGTATTGGGCAGATTGGATAAGTTCCGATTTGCCAACTGAAACCAAGGGCAGAAATCTAAAGAAGCCGGATATCGTTTTGATTGCGCGATGGGTCACGGATGCTTGGGATGCGATACCTGCGGAAAAGGTCGTGAAATCATTCAAGAAATGTTGCATTAGTAACAAACTTGATGGCACAGAGGATGATGAGATTTTTATGAGTGATGATGACAGTGATTCTGATGACACAGGCATAGATGGGAATACTGATGTTTATGATGACGCGCCGATGACAGAGAAAAACTTTTTTGAACTGTTTGGCAAGTCTGACTCGGAATCGGATTTTGAAGGGTTCCGATGAAGTTTTTGGGTATGCAAATTAAATTTAGTATTATATATAGAATTTTTTTCGTTTTCAAATGTTTTTGAATAAATTCATTGACATTTTTTTTTTCTCATTCCGGGATCGACTTATACGCGAGTTTCCGATTTCTTACGATTTTTTCCTCTGAAAGTGGGGGGTCGACTTATACGCGAGTATACACGGTAGTTAAATTTTTCAAGTTAAGTATTTTAATAGAAATCGTTTAGAGATGTTGATACAATTACACATTACATGATTTTATAATTATATCATAACACAATCACAACTTGGAAAAAAATTATTTTCAAGTTAAATGTATTTTACCTTTATCAATAATGATTTTGTACTTCCTGTGGAGCATACTAGAAGGAGGCAAAGTTGCAAATTCTTGAAGAAAATCTATAGCCTTGAAAAAAAATAGCAAGAAGAAAAGAAATGTGTCAATACTATGGAGGGGGAAAAACATGCACATACAATAGATTTTTCATCATGCTTTAAAACATTAAAAGTTAAGTTTTAATTCACCATCTGAACACAATCATTACTAAAAACTTATTTTAAGTTAAAACTTTAATACATTAAAAACATGTGCATAATCTTTTGAAACATCCAACAGTTCATCCTGAGGCAAATAAATGATCAACATATGTTTTCAAGCTCTGGTATTTATACCAGTAGCACAACTGAATGTTCATGACGTAATTAGTCCAAGTTACAATCACAGATGTTATTATTGAGTTTGACATCAAAATAGATAATTTGTTTATTTGCAGTTTTAGTTGTTCAAATGTTCACCACCTGCCGTTTCCTCCTTTGGTGTTGAACGTCTACATAAGGTCATCCATGGACGTGGTATCGTGATAGGTGTTTCCTCATTACAACAAGCTGATATATATGAATGTACGCTATCTACCAACAAGTAATTGAACACCCCTGCAATCGACGATATCTGCGGTCCTGATACAAGTCAAGGCCTCTGCCGTTAAATATCGTGTGGGAAACAACAACACAACCAGTCGCATGCAAGATGCCACGCAGTTCAGAGCTCTCTGATTTCGAGAAAGATGTAATCGTCGGGTATCACAGAAATGGCCGATCCATACATGACATATCCAGCGAGTTGAAGTACCCAAAATCACACGTGATTGGCAAGTGGGAGATGAGAGGTGACTGTTGGAATGTGCCCCGACCCGACAGACCCACAAAACTAGGAGTTAGAGACCGACGGGTACTGGCCAGAGAAATTCGGAAGAACCGCACCAAATTGATGGGCCACATCCGCGAGGAGTTTCAACAGGCATCCAGGAGTGTTCTTTCGATGAATACCATCCATAAGGAAGCCCATTTGCTTGGTTATCATGGACATGCTGCCGCCCACAAGACTTTGATCACCAAGTCCAATAGTGCTGCTCGGCTAACGTGGTGCAAAGAGCGTCGACAGTGGACCGTTGAACAGTGGAAACAGGTTCTCTGGAGCGACGAATCAAGGTTCACCCTCTACCGTTTGGATGGCAGTGTCTGGGTTTGGCATCTGCCTGGAGAACGCCTCCTGCCGGAATGTATTGTGCCAACTGTGAAGTTCGGTGGTGGTGGAATTATGCTATGGGGGTGCTTCTATTGGTATGGCACGGGACCCTCGGTCGCAATTCCTGGTAGACTCAACGCTGAGACCTACCGAACCATTTTGGATGACCATGCACCTCCTACGTTGTGGCAGTTTTACGGGGTGGACCCATGTTACTTTCTAGGATGACAATGCCACCTGTCATGTTGCGAGGTCCACCATGGCTTGGTATGGTGACAATGGGGTTAATCAAATGGACTGGCCTGCACAGAGCTCGGACCTTAACACTATCGAGCACCTCTGGGACGAGTTGGAGCGTCGACCTAAGGGGTGCCCCCACCATCCGAAATCGGTGAAGGAACTGACCTGTCTTCTCCAAGCCGAGTGGAAGAAAATACCGCTAACCGCCGTACAACGCCTGGTTGAGAGTATGCCCCGGAGGGTCGCAGGTGTAATCGCCGCTCGTGGAGGCTCCACCAACTATTGAAGGTGAATAAACTTCATTTTCTTTTGCTATCACAGGTGTCCAATTACTTGTTGGTAGATAGTGTATAAATAAATCCTCTGTATATAATAACGAGCTTCTGGTATTTGGTGTTGCTCGTATAGTAGCCTTGTTTCACATGGAAATATATGAACCCTTGTTTGTGGTTCATGATAACGAGGTTGTTAAAGATTGGGTTTTTATGTTATACTTATGTTCCAATAATTAATCTAGTCTTTAGAGTGAGTAGGGTCGAGCCTATATATTTAGAGTCTTGGTCCAATCCATCACTCGACTTCATTGGGATACAATAAACACTGTGTTTATTATACATGTCCACAGAGTCCCGATCCTTTTTTACAATAGATAGAATGTTTTTATACCGAAATCTATATGGTGTTTTTTATATTTATTCTTCAAAACGTTAGTTATACTTGGTTCATAGTCTATCAACTTGCTTGTTTCATCTTTTTAACAAACTGATCAATGATATTATTAGGATAACCATGTATTTGATACGAATTAATTCTTGTTTATGAAATGCATTATTTGATGAATGTGAAGATGCGCAGTGTACTAGAAAATGAAGCAATGATAATTTATAATGCATGGGGTGTGCAGAATTCATTAGGATAATAACTGAGTTTGCAGTAGGTTTTTGATAACAGAGTAGAAAACAGTATTTGTACTGTTGTTGAGTTGAAGAAGGAAGTCAAGAAATGGCAATGAACAGGACTGTTCAAACTCTATTGTAAAATGGATGGAGGGATATTGCAATAATAATAGTTCTGCAAAGTTTGATAAAAGATCCTTATGGTGTGGCCAAAAGATTAAGACATCGTCGACTTATCTGATGTACAAGTCTGGTAATGGCCCTCCTCCAGAACTTTGTCTTCCAGGTGTTGCAATAGCAGTTCGGCCAACACGGTGGCGACAAGTGGGAACCCATAGGTGCTCCTTCAGTTTGGCAGTAAATGACACCATCAAAACAGAAATGAGTTCGTTTATGTATTAAACATAATGTATAAAGAATGGCTTGTATTTCCAAAGGTGACATGTCGTTCCTTGAGCTGAGGCGAGATTCGATAATTGCATGTACCTGTTCAGTTAGTACGTCTGAATAGAGGGAATCGAAATCTAGTGAAGCCATTATAAAAGGTTTTCCTTCATATCGAACAGCTTTAATTATATCCAATGCTTGTGAAGTTCTAGATACAGAGTATTTGGAATTAGTATTTAATGAAGAAAGAAAATGAGTCAGAGCCTTTTCTAGAGGGCAAGCAGGGCTTGCATATCCTGAAAGTAATAAGCACATGGGATATCCCTCTTTGTGTAGCTTTAGGTTTCTAAACAGTTCTGGCATTCGAGGCCCAATAGGGGGTGCATTGTAGATTTTATGACATCAGGGAGTGACCCATGGTTTTTAAGCTTGCTTAAAGCACTATTGTTGCATTTGTTGGATCAAAGGTTACAATAACATGCAGAGTTTTTGATATAGACTTGAACAGTTTAGATGTGTACTGTATTCTATCCATTATGATAATTTGCCAAGTTTTATCTGCTGCTATAATGGATATGTTTTTATCATTATGCAATATTTTTATTTGCTCCCTTTTAATTGTAGTTCTTGGTTTATAGGTCGTGAATCACGTGTCTTAATTGCTTTTGTCATAGCATAGCAAACTTGATCTTGTTCCTCATAGGGTAGAGTCCTAATTATATTTTCAATTTTAGGAACAATTCGGTATTTGTTAGTACGACCAGTTGGGTACGCATATTTTGATCCTCTTCATAAAGCCTGGACTTGGATGGGATTTAATTCATATGTACTTAAGTCAACAAATGGTGTTTGAGCCTTGGTTATCTCCCATTTTTGTCTTGTAATTTTTGAACTGGGTCGACTTTCAACCTCCCAAGACAAAGCCAAGTTGAATTAAAACTTAAACTTTGACATATGCACATATCAAGTTTACATCCTGTAATGCAATATTTTGATTTGATTTGATTTATTTTATTTAACTGCCACATCCAATACATACAGAACATCATAGACATGTGATAACTGGGATAGTAAAGAGGAAAAAGGTCGAATGGCCTAACAAGTCCTCTTCTCCCAACTTAAAACAAGCAAAATCAGAAATACAAGTCAAGTCAGAGCTGTTCAAACATTAAATTATAAACTGAAATCAATAGATGTAAGTCAAGAAAAACAAAACAAAATGTGTTTGTTAATATAGTGCATCGCATAAATATAGAGACAGAACAAATTCTCGAATAAAAAAGAAACAACAACGAGCTGAAATGTACACCTCATATTTATAGCAAAAATAGCATAGGACACGCAGCTGCACAATAGTTTGACAGAAACATAACAATTTCAATGCCAAGAACAAGAAATAAACAGAAATACGCTGTCTCAAAAATATAAAGACTTACTAGTTATGAGCACCACTAGTACGAATAGTGGAGCCTTTGTTCCAAATAACACTGAAAACCCGATTGGGCATGCTGTCCACCAAGTGATGGAAGTGTTCTGGATGAAGTGCGTAGCAGCTTCGTTCAATCTGCTCTTTCAAAGCCACCGCACTTGAGAACTGCTGTCCATTCGCATACACATCACTATGTAGGATACCTCAGAGGTTCTTGATAGGGTTCAGATCTGGACTGAGTGCTGGCCAATCCATTACGGTCACACGATGAGTGCTAAACCAGCTTTTCGTTGATGAAGACCGATGGATAGAGGCATTGTCTTGCTGGAACAGATAATCAACACCCGCTAGAGTTTCGGCAAACGGTAGAAGGTGGCTGCTGAGTATGTCCTGATACGTTTTGGAGTTTTGCCTGCCTTGCAGAAAAGTGATATCCGTTGTCCCATTGAATGCAAAAGCTCCCCAGATCATCACAGACCCCCTCCTTTCTGTCTGATGAAGAAGGTGTGTGGCTCGCGCCGTAAATCATGCCAATAGCAGTTCCAACCGTCAGGACCGTCCAGGTTCAACTATTTCTCATCGAAGAAAATAGTTGTGATCCACTCATCCGTCCAGTGCACGTGGCTGCTTGCCCATAACAATCTAGCTTCCTTGTGGCGCCACGTGAGGTGTGGCAGACGGCACATTTTACGGAGCACAATGTTGCGACTTTCCTTGATTCGTCGATGAACTGTGTCCTTTGAGACGGTGACACCAACAGTCCGAGAAACTTGACGTAGTGATAACCTTTGGGATGAAACTAAACGCATGATGGCACGATCATCTCGTTTAGTTGTTATTCGAAGCCTTCCAAGGCAGTTTTCTGGATGTTAACGCACCGCGTTTCGATAAAGTCTTATAAATGACTGCCCTACTCCTCCCCATGGCTTTACAAATTTTCGCTACAGGCAATTCATTTGCTCTCAGTCTCCAAATCTTCTGCACCTCCTCACCAGAAAGTTGACTGTTGCGTGGCATTTCGGCAAATGAATGTTTGACGGAAAGTCTGCTGTCTTTTGTAGGCTGGACCGAATTATGGTCCATGCGCGCGTGTACAACATGCTAATTTGTACATCTCACTTGCATGTGGCTACTTTACATAGTTGTCTTTATATTTATGAGACGCCTAAAATTACACTATTTCACTTTGTGGTGTTCTTTTCACACAATCCGGTCATCTCGATGGATCGAAACGTTTCTTGTAGGGTTATGTCTAATTTGGTACCACTTCAGCTTCCTACCTATATTCGCATTGCGTTCACGGCGCAAAGTCGACTGCCTCCATATTTATGCGACGCAACTTAGTTAACAAAAACAACAACAACAAAAAATGGTAAAGTTTCAAGAATAATAGAGCAGTAGCATAATAAAACCCTACGAAATGCCCATAATAAATGAAAACCATGTATGGGCGTAACCCATAATTGATGTTTACCAAAGTATTGGTTTACAGTTTTACAAGTTTGGCTGGTAATAACATTCATTTGTTCCACAGAATTGCCACAATGTAGGGAGCACCTGATTAGCCAGAATGTCAATGTAGCGAACCACCGTCATGGTTGCAGGGACCACGACCAAAGATCCAAAAGTCTGTACCATTTGAATGCATCCCATACAAGAACTTCACCTCTACCACACTTTACAGTGGGTACTACATGCTGTGGTAGCAGGCATCCTTCAGGCTGTCACCACACCTATACCCTACCATCAGACCAGAAACACGTGAACTTGGATTCGTCACTGTTCAGTTTTGTGATGTTTGGCTTCAGTGCCACAGCTCTGCCACACAAACCCAGTGTATGGAGTTCTTTTCAGACTGTATTAACGCACACAGTGTAAAGATTAAAATTAGCACTCGCCACATGGCGACTGGATAAAATAAAATGTCCAGTAGAAAAATTAACTTTCGTCGCCACGCTCAAAAATTTGCCTTTTTTCATTGCTAAAGAATTAATTTGCATTTTTAAAACGCTCTTGTTATAGGAAATGTATTTTCAAACAAATCATCCAACTTGCGCGCGGTGGAAAACAGCCCTTTCCTCTGCAAATAAGTGGGTACGATCTATTTATAGACTCACTCTTCAAGAGCGCGGGGGGGGGATGTTTGTTTTTCCACTTAAGTTGGTGCACAAAGTAACCATATTGGGAATGGACACCTGTGGCATCATAACTCGTCTTCAGCAGCTCGTTTTTTAAAGTTTGGTTTCTCTGAAAATTCACGATTTTCCATTGCTTAGGCACTTTTTGCTTATCATCAAATAAAATGGGCAAGCATTTTCCCTTTTGTTTACAAAAAGAAATCAAAGGTAGAAAATCAGGACCACTTTTCGCGCTGTCTTTCATTCCACGCAGAGTCGCGTTTCCTTTGCACGTGTGGAGTTGGCTTTAAACAAAATAAAAGAAACTCTTGTCTGCCCCTTAATACAGTAAAATGCTACTAAGGAATGGGTAAACACAAGTTTTTCAGCAAAATTGTATATAAAAAATCAGTACTGTATTGTTCACTCTGCCGTCATAGTCATTTTTACGGGTCACGGAAAAGGCCGATTCCATCACGGGCGGAATAAGTACTGATTTTGGAATTTAATTTAGCTTTAAAAAAGCAGAAAAGAAAAAAACACTTTCCATATTGATTGGTTTCGAAGAACAGGCTGTTAGAAAATTAGAAATTACTGTTACTGAAGCTATTAAAAACGAGAAACATAATCAGAAAGAATATAACATAAGAATATAACTAGAAAGTGAAAAAAATTGCATCTTGGGGTAAGAAAAATTCGAAATTTAGAAAACTATGGAATATTTTCATCCATGCTACAATCATTTTCAGGCGATGAGCGGCAGGAAAGATGCTCAAATTAAATCGGACAAAGGTCGTGACATTAAAAACATCCAATAAACAGTCCCAAAAATGTTTGATGAATATTAGAATTTTGAAAACATGAAAATAAACTTTGAACAAATGATTGAATAACAGTATTTCATAGATTTTTTATTTCCGTAGTATATTTGATGTTTCCCGTATTCCGTAGCGATTGATGATTTCCATAGTGACTATGGATAATTAGTAGCATTTGGAAGATCTGAGGTGGGCAAACAGGAAAAAAATGACAAATCATTAAAATTCTACCAAAACAACGTTTTCTGAATGAAAAAAAAACGACAACCAGATTTTTATTCCCGTAGTATATTCGATGTTTCCCGTACTCCGTAGCGATCGACAATTTCCGTAGTGACTGTGAAGAATTCGTAGCGTTTGGAAGGTCTGAGGTGGGCAAACAGAAAAAAATGACAAATCATTAAAATTCTACCAAAACTGAACGTTTTCCAAGAAAAAAAGAAGAAGCTTACACTGGGTTCGAAAACTGGACAGAATCTGATGGAATCAGGATACTCTACAAGTGTTTTTATTTCGTCATGACTATTTTTTCAACACCTGTAAAGGTTTATCAATGTTTTTAATGTAATATTTATTAGAACAACCCAGGAAATTACTGAATATTTTCTATTAGGGGCCAGGAATCATTGCGAGTCTGTAAAATAAAGTGACCAGGTTGGTACCACAAAATGATTCTGCTATAAGATATCAAATTCATTTTTAAAAGCTATACAGCCAGTTTTCATTTGGACACCAAGAAGAACCTAAATAAAAATAAATGGAATGAAAAGAAAAAAATTAGCAGAATGGAAGCAGCTTCGAAACATAATGTCTGAATATTTTTAACCATCAATAACTCACTAAAAACTGCTAGAGAAACAAACAACATGCAATTTTTAGTACATGAAGGTCATAGCATAAATTGTTGAAATACCGAATACTGCTGACTGTTATGCCAAACAATGCAGAAGTTAAAAGAATGCAAGCATTGTGGGCAATGTTCTTGATGACAAGACAATGCTCATGCAAAGAATGACTTTAGAAAATACAGCAAATTAAATAAAGTAAGCAAAAGTGAGTACTGCTGGAAAATTTTGACCCATCCACTGCTATCAGTTTATGGTAAAGAGATTGAGAGATTTTATTTGTGAACATAGCGAGAGACCAAATAAAAATGATTAAATTATCTTTCCAATAAAAACTGTCTAGAAAATTTGGTTGATGTGGTTGAAGAAAAATGTGACTTTTAAGATTACATTTATTCATTTAGTTGCACTGGACAATAGACAGTGGGCCCTTGTAACTACTAAGCTTAAATTTAACTATGTCTAAATAAGTGAAAGGTATATAGTGCAGTGATAAAATATGTATATAACACAAAATAGCTGTAAGGAAAGTGGCCACTAGATTTTGTCCACCCACTGGCCACTTGAAAAAATCACCAATTTTAATCTTTAACACAGTGGTGTTAGTGTTGCTCTGGAACTCTTTACGGATGCTCTGCACTGATTTCAGCCAATTTTTCCGTGCCACCTGCTGTAGCACACATGCTTCGGTCTCTGTCCGTTATTTTCCTGATCCAACCTGGATGTTTTCCTGCACTAGTATTGTCAGAACATTTTCATTTGGTTATCACATTGCCAACCGTAGATTTTGCACGCTCCAGTGAAGTGCTGATTGCACGTATGGACATACCCCCTATGTGGCATCTCATGATGACACACCTGTCCAAGTGACAAAGTTTCAAATGAGTTGCCATGCCATCACTATTCGACTGCTATGCTCATCAACTGTGTTCTGCTACCTATATACCAGTTGCCCACCTAATGGTGATTGTGGAATATGCCAATGATACAATCGGTAGGCATGTCTGGACAATTATTGGTAGACAGTGTAAATTTACTTGTGCAATTTACTTTGGGAGTTAGCTCTAGATGTACATATAAAGGTCATCTTCAGAATTTGCACTTTTAACTTAATACCAAATGAAGTAGCTAAAAAAGTAGGGAAAGTAGCTACTTTTCAGAAAAAGTAATTGCAGCTATAACAAGCTATTTTTTTAAGAATGTAGTTGCTTAACAGTAGTTATCTACTTTTAAAAAGTAGCTTTCCAATTACTGAATTTACATGATGTTTTCAAATTTCATATATGCATACACGCATTTCACTTTCCCCTCCCTTCCACCCTCGAAAAGTTACATATAAGATGTTTTAATCTCTTTTGCATATACAGTGAAATTAGTCACCATGAGGCAAATGTTGATTTCATTCATGCTAACAGATCTGGAAAAAAGACTCTGTGTTTAAAAAAAAGGAACAAATCAACAAAATTAGCCTTAAAAAAGACAGCACCATACAAAACCTTAGCACCTCTTAGGTTTGCTCCAAACAAAACATAAAAACACTGTTTTTTGTTTCCCGAGAAAAAGAAAGTGAAAGGACAGGAAGATGAAATAACAAAGGTGACAAGCAAAATTGCTTGTGACCAAAGAGGGAGGCAAGATAAATTGGTCAGTGCTGGTTTTGGGTTTAAAAACGACTCCTTTGTCTTTTTTGGCTGTAAAACAAATAAGGCAATAGGAGCTGCCAAATACTTTTCCCCCACCTTGACAAGGAGTTGTTTTTTGCTTTCGTGACAGAAACTTTGAAACAAACTTTGCAGTGCATGCCCAAGTTTGCAGTCAAAATATTTTGTGCCAAACTGTAAGCAATTCAGAGATCACTTCTGATCTCCCTAATCATGATTTGGTTGTTTTCTGTGACTGCAGCACGCACTTTCTTGATAATTTTGGGGGTTCCTGCTGATGAAGGACATTCCTGAATGATGGTCATCCCCAACAGACATTCATCATATTTGAATTCATTATCATTCATCATCTTATTGATTTGCATTGCATCCATAGCTTTATCACCTTTCGAATCATTTGAATTCTTTCAGCTGATGTGTGGACGAATTTGTGGCAAAATTTGAGGCAGATTTTCTGCTCAACTTGCTCAATCATCGTGACACAAGGCAAGAATGCCTTTCTAATCATTTGAATTGTTTCAGCTGAGTTGGTGGCAAAATTTGATGCAGATTCTCTGCACAACTCGCTCACTCATTGCAGCGAAGAATGCGGTTGGCACAGAGTTCACAACACCAAACCTTCACCACCAGGTATCAAATGAGCCATTCGACAGCGTGGCACAAATTTAAGCATGCACACTCATGTTCAAGGTTGCGTACCACTGATTTTGGAGCCTTACTTTGTCTACTTTAGGGGTGGGGAAGGGAATAGGTTTGGATACTTTTTGGTCAGACATTTTACCCCACATTTTTTGGTACTCTGATGCTGTTGCTTGACTTTATTAAAGGGGAAAGATAATGTTTTGAGTGACTAGAAGACAATGATTTGTGATTTCAATCCCATTAACTGTATTTTCCACAAAAAATCTTAACTTTATCATCTGTGAGGCTTTTCAGAAACAACCCTTGCAATTGGCAAGAGGTCTCTGCGCAATGAAGTACAAAACGACCATTACATACCTCATAGTTTATAACAGCATTTTCTTTCTTTGCCACTGAAGCAGCAAGTTTGACAGCTTCTTCCACATAATCAATTCCTGTAAGATCTTGAAACCCAGCCTTAGCCTGCAATGACAAAAAAATATCTTTGAATAAGAAACTAATACGTAATATAAATATCTTGAAAATAATAATGTACGTAGGTGAGTCAAAAAGTTAGTTGCACTGCTTGATAAAAAAACACAGGATCGAAATTACAGAAAAATGTTATATGTAACTGAAAGTTCCCAACAAAAGTTACTTCTCGACGTAATCACCTAGTTTATTGAAACATTTGTTGAGGCGTGGCACAAGTTTTTCTATGCCTTCTGCGAAGAAATTCCATCCAACGTCCGATAACCATTGCTGGTTTGCAGCTTTCGCCCCGTCATCCAAGTGATATCGTCGCTTTGCAAGTTCTTGTTTCATGGGACCGAAGACGTGGAAGTCACATGGCGCAAGATCTGGGCTATATAAGGGGGTGGTTCCATACCTCCCACCTAAACTTTTTCAGAAAGTCCCTCATTAGGTTTGCTGCATGTGGTCTCGCATTGTCATACAGGAGCACAATGCCTTTTGAAAGTTTACCTGTCCGTCGATTTTTAAGTGAATTGCACAATCTCTTCAGGGTTTCACAATAAGACGATACTGTAATCGTGGCACCATTCGGCATGAATTTGGTATGCACCACACCTTCTCTGTCGAAAAACAGCGTCAACATCACCTTCCCCGCAGATGGAACTGTTCGGCACTTTTTTCGATTCGGGGATGTGGAATGTTTCCACTCGAGACAGCTGCGTTTCATTTCAGGTGAGAAATGATGCACCCACGTTTCGTCTCCGGTCACAATTTTGTCCAAAAACTCATTTCCTTCCTGCTGATAACGCTTCAAGAACGCAAAGGCACTTTTAAAACGATTCCCTTTGTGTTCTTCAGTCAACAGACAAGGCACCCGTCGAGCACAAACTATACGGAATTCAAGATGCTGTACAATAATCGTATGCACACTTCCATGTGATATATTCAGTTCTTTTGCAATTTTGTCTTCTGTTACTCATCTGTTTGCAAGAATGAGTTCATTCATGCGCGCAACGTTTTCAGCCGCTGTCGAAGTTGACGGTCTTTCCTTGCGGTAATCGTCTTCGATATCAGTACGTCCGTTCTAGAACAAGATGCACCACTTTGCGATAACTTGACGCGATATTGCATTCTCACCGTACACTTCGTTCAACTGCCGAAAAATTTCAGTGCAATTACACCCTTTTGCCCACAAAAAATGAATCACTGCACGCAGTTCCAATTTGGACACCACCAGCAGCTGTTGAGGCATGTTCGCGACTCGTTAGTGAGCGAACTAAAACTACTGCAAAGAAGCAACTGTGGCACGTGCTGCAGATAAATGCCAGCAGTGTTGCCACAAAGTGTCAACAAAATATCCTTTTACCGAAATGTTTTACGGAGGAGTGCAACTAACTTTTTGACTGCCCCTCGTATTTTCATGAAGTTAAGCAGTTCTTCACGTATTATTTAAGCATTAAACAGCTTGATGAGTCTAGACTAGAGTGGCTGCAATAATAATTTTTAATAACTATAGCCCAGTACAAGAATTTAGAAGATATTCTTCTCACCACTGCTTTAGGCTCAGGGTCATTTGTCTAAGGACTTTCTATAGTTGTTTCCTTTCCACAGATGTAAGGTCAGGAACAGACATACAAACAGAACACATTTGGGCATTTCCACTAGAATAAGAATACTTTGTTCTTATCACATGCTCCATTCCCAAACATGTTAAACTCCAAATATTACCTGAACGCATTTCTGCTGGGTTGGACCTCCCATAATCAGCGAGGATTATTGTTCCAGTGATATGAAATCACCTTTGTTATGGCGAGTATCAATCATAGAAGTTCACTTGACACAGTTCAACTCGTGTTATATTTCTACTGATTGTTATATACACCAAGTGATCACTGAATTATGACCACCCCTATCAAAAGTGGATGCAGCTTGTTGACCACGTGATTTCCGTGAAAGTTCAATTAGTTGACCGACAAAGCATATAAGTAGTGCGATCAAAAAGTTACGAGACTAGGTACGTAGCGCGCCAACAGATGGCAGTATGCAGATGCGCGAGCAGCGATTGAGGGTAGTGACCTTCACGAGTCATTGTGCCGAGTGATGTTGTTCTGTGAACATTAGGAGCTGTGCCACATGATATCTGGTGACCACGTGCAGAACACAGCTGCGATTTTGGTATGGACTGCAAACTAGAGAAGTGACCAAACATCAAATTCTGCGTCTAACTCGGCAAATCGGGAATGGAGATGCATGAAATGTTGCGACAGGCTTATGGCAATAAAGCAATGAGTCGTGCAAGCTGTTTTGAGTGGCAGAACGGCACTGGAAGACGACGAGAGGTCAGGGCGATGTCCACAAGGAAAACCCCGAAAATGTGGACAAAATTAGGGAACTGGTGCCTAAGGATCATCGAAAAACCATTGACATTGCTACCATCGTCAATCTGTCATACAAAACAGTACAAGAAAGTCTGATGTTGGTTTTGAACATGCACTGCATTGCTGCAAAGTTTGTGCCAAAGATTCTGAACTCCGAACAGAAGGCGCTCCATGTCGAACTCTGTCAAGATCTTCGTCAGCAGGTGGTGAATGAACCAACATTCCTGTCGCGGGTCATCACTGGGGATGAGACTTGGGTCTATGGTTAAGACCCGGAGACCAAACAACCGTTGTCGCAGTAGAAGAGCCTAGCATCTCCATGACTTAAGAAGGCCCCGACGGGTCCGGAGTGCAACCAAATGCAGGCTCATCATGTTCTTCTACATTCATGGGGTTGTGCGCCGTGAATTCGTCACCCCCCCCCCCCCGGGCCAGACCGTCACTAACCGTTTTTACCACGATGTTCTGTGGCATCTTAGGGAGGACATTCGCAGCAAATGACCTGAAATGTGGTGCAGGGGTGATTTCCTGCTTCATCATGACAACGCAGCAGCTCACAGAGAGTTAGCAACATGCCAGCTTTGCAGCCACAACAGCATGACTGCCCTTCCTCACCAGTCTTACTCGCCGGATTTGGCCCCCTGTGACTTCTTTCTGTTCCTGAAGATGAAGCTGAAGCTCAAGTGTCACCGTTTTGAAACCTTGGATGAGATCCTGTGCAAATCGCAGACGGTGCTTGACACAATTCGTGAACAGGACTTCCAGGGAGCATTCCAACAGTTGCAAAAATACTAGCAGCGGTGTATTGCTGCTCAAGGAGACTACTTCGAGGGAGATCATAGCCAGACTTAAGTAACGTAAGTACTTTGTTGTATATCAGCCTAGTCTCAGAACTTTTTGATCAGACATTGTATAACGCGTGAGTGGAGCAGCAGGTAGTAAAATTTGGAACATGATGAGTAAATGGAAGGATTTATTGGACTTTGAGAAAGGACAGATGGCGTGAACTTGGAGAACAGGTGCCTCGATTTCCCAAAGGGCTGAACTGGTGGGCTGTTTGCAAGCCATCATTGTTAAAGTGTATCAGGACTGGCATGCAAATGGTCAAACATCGACCCGGAGGCAAAACTGCACGGGACAGCGAAAGGCTTGTGTGAGAGGTGAGCACCAGATCTGATGACTTGTACAGGCCAACAGATGCACCACTGTTCAACAACTGACAAACCCAAAACACAGAGGTCAACTTGGAACAGTATGTCATGCATTGCATGTTCACATATATGGGCTATAACAGCAGACAACACAGCCCCAACGACATCCTCTCCTACCACAGTTCATTGGAGTGAAAGACTCGCCTGGTGCAAAGATCATGCAAGTTGGACATCAGATGACTGGAAAAGTGTGCTGGTCTGACAAGTAGTGTTTTTACTCCACTCCATGGATAGTTGTGTACATATTTGGTGTAACCAACATGAGGCACTTGATCCATCCTGCATAGTCTCCACAGTGCAAGCTGGTGGAGGAGGTTGTATGGTGTGGGGCAGATTTACCAGGCAGGAACTGGGACCACTGATGCATGTGGAACGTATGCCTGGTGCCCACTATCGTGAATTGTTTGCTGACTCTGTACATCCAGCAATGTTGCATTTTTCTCTGAATGATGACTGTGGCTTCCAAGATGACAATGTGCTGAGCCACAGGTCCAATATTGTGCAGGGATGGTTTGAAGAACACAGTTCAGACTTCCAGCAGAGCGACTGGCCTCAGAACTCCCCTGATATCAATCCCATAAAGCACTTATGAGATTCTATAGAACTGCATATCAGATGTCTGGATCCACCGATCACCTCCATACCTGCAGGCTGCATTACACATAGCTTGTCTGGCCATACCTCCCAAAGGTTTCTGGCATCTTATTGAATCAATGCCACACCAGATAGCTGCTGTACTGAGAGCAAAAGGAGGACCTACCAAGTATTAGGTACATGGTTATAATTCAGTGATCACTCAGTGTAAATTCAATACATACACTACTACTGTATTTTCAAGATATTTATACTATTATACCACACAACTGTGTTTCATCAAAATGGTTTTCTATTGGTGCAGCAGAATAGGTGTAACCACTGAACGGGTCAGGACCCCCACACAGATTTCAGAGTCGGGGATCCCAATGTAAAGGACCCCCCCTGCAATGATCATCTTGGACTGGCAGGAAGGTTTCTACATATTATTGTGAGTCCAACTACACACAACTAGTTTACCAAAAACTAAGGTTGCTGGAAATACGGCACACAAACATCTTGCACTGCAGTGTCACACAAGATGAAAAAGATGACACCATGTCTAGATGGCCAGATATCAATCTCCTTCAATGAGGAAAACTTGTGCTAGAAGCAATGGCCATCTTGGACTGGCAGGAAGGTTTGTTGTGACTCCAACTACACACAACTGGTTTATCAAAAACCAAGGTTGCTGGAAATATGGCACTCAAACATCTTGCACTGCAGTGCCACACGAGACGAAAAAGATGACACCATGTCTCAACACTCCATGGAAGGAAGTGATGTCATCGTGAGAAGACGTCACACAGAGATCAGACAAAGTGATGCAATCAATCCAAACATTTTGACCAATTCTTTCTTTCATTTCAAGAAAAAATTCCAGGACTATTCCAGTACCTTTTATAAAAATATGAAAAATCAAAGATTTTCCAGGCCTGTAGATAAAGGAAATCAAATTCCAGGAGCCACGTGAACCCTGATCTCATCCTACTCATAATTGATCAGTAGCAAATCATTCTACCAGACACAAAAATCTAGAAAATATCTGTTGCTCAGAGGCAAATAAGCTGCAAAAAGGGTTAGAGTGAAATACAGTTTTCATATTTCATTTATATTTCTCAGAATCATACCAAATTTATGAGAACTATACCATTCCCACATCCCACATCAAGAACTGGATCTGTTTTTGACATAACTGATGTGGTCAACCACTTGATTATTCTCTTGACACTGCTTTCCCCAAACCTAAAAAATGCAGAAAAATAAGAGTACATTAGCACACTTTACATCTGGTACATGTACTTTAAGATGGCAACTCTAAAAGCATTTATAAACAAAGCATGTAAATACAGGCTTCAATAAATGCTACAAAATTTGGGTGTTATAACAGGCTGTCAATTCTCCAGGGTCAATCAGTTTCAACTAAAATTCACATTCAATTCACAGAAAGTATATCATAAACATTTCTCTTCAGCTTTGAAAATTTTTTGTTACATACTCATCTGTTGGAGTGGACTCCTGAGCAAAATAATAATAACAATAAAATACTTCCATCAGAGCAAGGGGCTCCCCTTCACCAAGCGATAAACCAGAGTGACAAGAAGTACACCACCCTAGACCTCTCTTCTCAGAACATCGAGATTGGAATGAGGGAGCCAAAAGAAGAAGCTAGAGGCAAGAAAGTCCTGCACGGAAGGCACTACAATGATCTGCAATTGGACCATGTAGATAAGACTGCCTCCAATGCTTGGCTAACAACAGATCACTCTTCCATGACACTGAAGGGTTCCTGATGGCTATACAAGATCAAGTTGTAAACACCAGAAACTACCAGAAGCATATCCTGAAGGACACGTCAGTGGAAAGCGACACATGTCGGCAATGCTATCAAGCGCCAGAGACCATCCAACATATCACAGCAGGGTGCAGAGTCCTCACACAGACAGAGTACACGAACAGGCACAATCAAGTCGCCAAGATTGTCTATCAGAAATTGAAAAGAAAGCACCACCTCATTACAACCGAGCCTGTCCCCTACTACAAGTATGAGCCAACCATGCTTCTAGAGAACAGCACCCACAAGATGTACTGGGACAGATTGATCAGAACAGATAAGACCATCCACCACAATCGGCTCGGCAACCTGGTAGACAAGGAGAAGAAGTCAACATACCTCACTGACATAGCCATGCTCAACACGTGCAACATTCAGAAGACACATGGAGAGAAGCTGTCAAAGTGTAACGACTTATGATACGAAGTCAAGGAAATGTGGCATATGGAGAACGTCACCACCATCCCCACAGTAATATTGGCCACAGCAGTTGTACTAAGACCATTCACAGCTCTATACAGATACTAGACCTTCAACCTAACACCTACATGGAACTACAGAAGGCAGCTATCCTAAACACTTGTTGGATAGTAAGGAAGTTCCTGGACAACTGAGAGAAAGAAATACCACTTCCCAGACTTGGTACATCGTACATGTCCTGGAAGGAAGAGAAGAAAACCTCAGGAAGAAGTGGAATTCAAAAATATAATAATAATAATAATAGTAATAATAATAATAATAAAAATAATGGTCATCAGGACATGTGAGTCCCAACACCACGCTTGTCGCAGTGGTGGGGCTCAGGTGTCCCGACGAGGCTGAGAGCTATGCTGGAGATAGTGTTGCTACCAGTAGTGCTCCCCAAGCCAGACAGATGCACTGAAGAGCCAGACTATGAGTACCCAACAACCATCATAAAACGAAACGAAAAGAAATCCATACCAAATCAGTCATCGCCCGGGTCAACAAAGGCAGTGTCAGGTGCTATGGCTCCTATATCCAGTAGTTGACCACAACCTGGACACCTGTCAACAAATGGGCTTCAAGGCTCAGCAGATACTGTTGAGGAACTGAGACAAGCTACCGTAGTGCTACTAGAACCTATTGCAGCTCTCTGATATACCATCCACAGAACTGCAAAAAAACCAGCTTTACTTGGGACATCATATATATTATATGCCAACACTTGACTTTACCTAGGTCTCTGGTGGAAACTCAGATCAGCTTAACAACACCAGTGCATGATAATTTTGTTTATCTTTGTTTGTCATAGGCTGTGTTTCGTATATTTTGAATAAAAGTAAATAATAATAATAATAACACCTACATGGAACTACAGAAGGCAGCTATCTTGAACACTTGTAGAATAGTAAGGGAATTCTTGGACAACTAAGAAAGAAATACCACTTCTCAGACTTGGTATGTCATACCCATCCCAGAAGGAAGAGGAAAAACATCTCCCCAGGAAGGGAGATGTTAATAATAACAACAACAACAATAATAATAATAATAATAATAATAATAATATATATATATTTTTTTAACTGCAGATGATGTTGTGAAAGAGTGATTACATCGTCCATTTAAATTCCAACTCATACTTTAAAGGAAACAAACCAGCTCATGTACAGTACAGCTGCCATAGTAACCATGGAACTTGGTTACAAGATGCCAAAGAAGAAAATGCTTGGCACTCCTAAGTGGAAAATTCGGCTAGAAAATAAAATAAATAAACTCCGTAGTGACATTAGTAACTTAAAATGCCTGAAAGATGGCAAGCTTAAAAGTAGAAAAATAAAAGATGGACTGTGCTAAAAATACGACCTGGAAAGAAAAAGAATTGTTGAAATTATGGAAGAATTAAAACAACGAGTAACAGCTACTGCAAAGAAAATTGAAAGATATGACGGACGCATAAAACAGTACAAAGAAAATGTGCAATTTCGGAATCAGCAACAAGTATTTTATAAATCATTGAGACAAAAGGCAATCCAAATAAACATCAGCCCATGCAAGAAAGATGCCTTGACATTTTGGAAAGCCCAGTTGAACATAATAAAAATGCCTTGTGGATCAACGATGTTCGTAAAGATTTGAAAGGAATACACATGGATAATCTGACGATAACAACTGATATGATTGCACAGCAAGTAAAGAATGTGAAAACCTGGAGCGCTCCTGGGCCAGATGAATTGCATGGATTTTGGTTGAAGTATCTTACAAGTCTTCATCAACGAATAGCTATGCAGTTCAATATAATGCTACAGAATTCTGCCACAGAAGATTGGATGACAACAGGTCGCACATTCCTTATAATGAAAGATCAAGAAAAAGGCAATGAACCTTCTAACTATCGTCCAATTACATGCCTCCCAACAACATTCAAACTTTTCACAAGAGTACTAGCAAGATCAATATATGACTACTTATGGGGAAACAATTTGTATCCAATAGAACAGAAGGGGAACTTCAAAAGGTCAAGAGGCAGAAAAGACCAGCTACTAATTGACAAAATGGTACTAAAAACTCCAAAAGAAGAAAAACGAATTTGAATATGGCATGGATAGATTATAAAAAGGCCTTTGACTCATTGCCCCACGGCTGGATTAACACTTGTTTGGAACTATTTGGAGTTAGCAAAAACATCTGCCGATTCCTCAAAGAAAATATGAAAAACTGGAAAACAGTGTTACATGCATGTGGTGAAGAACTCGGAGAAGTTAATATCAAGAGAGGCATATTTCAAGGGGATTCTTTGTCGCCTTTATTGTTTAATATCTCTTTAATTCCATTGTCAATGATTTTGAACAAAACAAAAATGGGCTACCACATTTCGGACCAACATGGGAAAATAAACCATCTGCTGTACATGGATGACCTTAAATTGTATGCAAAAAGTTCTGCCGAACTTGAAACATTGCTGCATACAGTGCAAATATTTAGTGATGATATACAGATGGAATTTGGACTGGAAAAATGTGCAGTACTATCCATGCGCCAGGGAAAAGTCCAGAATATAGATGGAATAGAACTAGAAAATGATAATATAATGAAATCATTGGCAGATAATGAAAATTATAAATACCTTGGAATTCTTGAATCAGATAACATCTTACATACAAAAGTCAAAGGTCTGACTCAGAGTGAGTATATCAAGAGAGTAAGAAAAATATTGAAATCAAAACTAAATGGTGGAAATACAATCAAAGCCATAAATACATGGGCCATTCCAGTAATTAGATACACAGCTGGAATAATTGATTGGACCCAAAGTGAATTAGAAATACTGGATCGGAAAACTCGAAAGTTATTGAACATGCATCATGTACTCCATCCAAAAAGTGATGTTGACAGATTGTATTTACCTCGGAAGATTGGAGGCAGAGGGCTACTACAAGTACAACAAGTAGTAGAGGAAGAAAAAAGAAGCCTGAATGATTACGTCAACAGAAGCAGAGAAAAGCTACTTCAGGCAGTGAATAATGAAAATATCTTTAAAACAACAGAAAACAAGGCTGAATACAAGAGGAAACAGTTTGAAAGCAGATTAGACCGCTGGAAGAACAAGCCATTGCACGCACAATTTCTAAAGAATATTGATGGGAAAAATGGCAACAACTTGACTTGGGCATGGCTGAAATCGAGTTCCATCAAGAAAGAAACAGAAGGTCTGATTTTTGCTGCACAAGAACAGGCATTGCAAACAAATGTTATGAAGGCTAAAATCCAGAAAGTCAGTGATAATCCAAAGTGTCGACTTTGTCAAGAAAAAGATGAAACTGTGTCTCATCTAATATGCAAATGTAGCAAAATTGCACAGACAGATTACAAAGTTAGACATGACAGGGTTGCACAATTGATTCATTGGTCATTATGCAGAAAGCACAATCTGCCAGCATCGAAAAACTCATGGGAACATAAGGCTGAGAAAGTCATAGAAAATAATGAAGTCAAGATCTTGTGGGATTTCAGAATTCAAACCGATCGACACATAGAACATAATACACCAGACATAACAGTCATAGAAAATCGGAAAGTCTAGCTAATTGATATAGCGATCCCTGAAGATACCAGAGTCAATGAAAAAGAATTGGAAAAAATGACTAAATATAGAGACCTGGCCATAGAAGTTACCCGGTTATGGACTAAACACATGACGGTAGTCCCCATTGTCATCGGGGCACTTGGAACAACGTCAAAAATTTTTATGAATCATTTTGAAAAATTGCAGCTTTCTGATATGCCACCTACAGAACTGCAGAAGACAGCTTTACTTGGGACATCATATATTTTACGCCGATTCTTGACTGATACCTAGGTCTCCGGTGGAAACTCGTATTAGTTCAACAATACCAGTCAATGATAATTTGCTGGTTTTTTTTTGTTTGTCAGAGGCTGTGATTCGTATATTTCGAATAAAGAAAATAATAATAATAATAATAATAATAATAACAATAATAATAAACTCCTGCACAATTCCTATATTAACCTACCCTTTTTAGGATTCTAAAATGGACTAATACTGACCTACAGGAACTTAACAGACTCATTAGAAGACTTTTAACCAAATACAAATGCCACCATCCAAAATCCTCAGTTGAAAGACTATAAAAGAAAAGAATGAAGAAGGGAGTTGATCGGCATATTAGATCTTTGCTGGAGAAACAATTAAAACAATACTTCTTAGGAAAAACACACGTCATCACTACAGTGGTGACTGTAGCTGATGAGGGCTCATATTTACCTGCAATGAAGAAGAAGGGTTACTATAGAGGAAGAGTTACTCTACCAACATGTGCAATTTGAATAACCTGTGTCAGTTAATAAAAAAGTTATGCCTACTTTTGCATTACTTTTGGTACAACCCTCGTATTTACCCGCAATGAAGAAGAAGGGTTACTATAGAGGAAGAGTTACTCTACCAACATGTGCAATTTGAACGACCTAGGTCAGTTAGTAAAAAAGTTATTCCCACTAATTGATTTTGGTTAGTAAAATAACCAAAAATAAAATATGTGGTATTATATAATAGAATAATAGCGATATACTATATTCACCACTGTTTCACACGTTATATACGTTCTGTGCGTTGTGTGCACATTTGCAGCAAAATCATCCTGGCATTTATATATCATATGAATAGGAATAATATTATAAGTTTTAATTATTATATTATCAAGGACTCACCTTGTATCGGCATTCCAGCTTAGTAAGCTTCCTTTTGTATCTTGAAAAATATGTTTATCTAGCGTGTCATTAGCCACGTAGAATCATCGTATTAAAAATAGGCCTAATTGAAACTTGCGACCAGGGTTTAAATTCAAATAAAACACGACTATGGATATCATACAAAGAGAGTGTGAAAGAATTATATACAATGTAATTAAGAAACATGTGTGTCTAGCGTGTCATTAGCCACGTAGAATCACCTTATTGCCAATAGGCCCAATTGAAATTTGCGACCTGGGTTTAAATTCAAATAAAACACGACTATGGATATCATACAAAGAGAGTGTGAAAGAATTATATACAATGTAATTAAAAAACCTATACCATCAACAGGGCATACAGTTGATAATGGCCGAAAGTCAGTCGTGCCGAAACATGTCCGGTGGTTTACGTGGAGTTGTGTGTGTGTTACAGAGATTGTCTGGCATAGTTCAATAATGGACGAAAATTTTATTTGAGGTCTGTTTCTAATGTCATTGATTTTATCCATTCATTCTTTTAAAGATTGACAATACCTGTTGATGGTATAGGTTTTTTAATTACATCGTATATAATTCTTTCACACTCTCTTTGTATGATATCCATAGTCGTGTTTTATTTGAATTTAAACCCTGGTCGCAAATTTCAATTAGGCCTATTTTTAATACGATGATTCTACGTGGCTAATGACACGCTAGATAAACATATTTTTCAAGATACAAAAGGAAGCTTACTAAGCTGGAATGCCGATACAAGGTGAGTCCTTGATAATATAATAATTAAAACTTATAATTTTATTCCTATTCATATGATATATAAATGCCAGGATGATTTTGCTGCAAATGTGCACACAACGCACAGAACGTATATAACGTGTGAAACAGTAGTGAATATAGTATATAGCTATTATTCTAGTTATCCCCACTTTTGCATTAATTTCGGTACAACCCTCATATTATTATGAACATAAAGTTAATAAAATCACCATTCTGCAACAAAATTAGCTCGAAATCATACCATATTTCTCCAACAGCACCATGATCCTGGAAATTTCCTAATTCATTTTCATAAAATTCTTTCCAACTGAAAATTTTAAACAGAAGAACTGTCATTGAAAAAAATCTGTTCATACCAAACTAATCACTACTTCTCACTTTAAGGCACTCAAAATCTGAAAAAAAAAAAGTGTTTAAGAAGGAGGGGCAATAATATATACATGGGTTTGAATAAAATATTCCATCCAAAAATTATAGATGATGATTTTCAAAAATAATGATATGTTCAACTAATTAAACACAAGTGCAAAGATCAGCAATAAAACAAAGCAGGTCACACAGCACAATGAAAAACATCTAAATCTGCTTTAATACAGCAATTTTTCAAGTATGAGTGCAAGTATGTAAACAAACACGCAAAGTACTAAAATTAAGTGTTTTTATGTTAAACTTATGGACAAGTAAACTCCTTGTGACTGCCTTTTGAGGAAGAAAATTCATTGGAAAATTTCCTTCATTACTAGCTCAATGAAATAGTATTCATCCAAAGCAAACTAACTGAGCATCAGTTAAATTTGAATTACAAGAATGTAAAAATTCAATGGTACGGGGTTGAGTGAAAACTAGTGGCAAAGCAGCAATGATCAGTGCAGAAGGTTGCAGAACACTCTGGTGACAACACAATCGAGTATAAGAAAGCATTTTGAGTGTTGGACATTACTTGAATGTTTGTGTGGAATGAAGGAGATAGTTTAAAGAGCACATAAAGCATAGCTGTTATGTGAAGGTGGTCTAAAGCATGTTTTTAAAGTTAGAACAATGCAGCTGGATAAAAATTGAGGTTGCACACTGTTGCAATACAAAGGAAAGTTGGTTAGGTCTGAAGGATGCGTGTGGAGATAAAAGTGCTACACTATCGTATAGTTGCACAACGGGTGAAGGCTTTTCACGGCGGTCAAGAAAAACCACGAGATAATGAACGATAAGGATGCCTCCACATCCCACAGAAGTTGTAGCTTGTGCAATCTTTACTTGATTGTGATAGACACTGGACCATGCACCAACTGTCAAATGAAGTTGGAATCAGTGATTTCACTATATGCCCCATTCTACACAATGTCCTTGGCATGTGAAAAATTGCAGCAAAGTGGGTCCCTCATCATCTCACAGAAGTGCAAAAGTGGCAGCTATCCAAATAGTCCCACAAGTGCTCTATGGGATTGAGGTCGGGTAATTCCGCCAGCCAAGGGAAAATGGAGACATCGCTGTCATGTTCCTGGAACCAGTCACACCCTGCCCCCTTAGTGACATGGTACGGCGCATTGTCCTACTGGTAGACATAATCATCACCAGGGTAAACATCCAACATGAAAGGATGTATGTGGTCAGCGAGGATGGACTGGTAGTCATTGGCATTCAGGGACAGGGTACGAAACTAAAAAAATTTGCAATGTGCTAAATGGCCCGTGCAGCTAAATATTTAGGAGCCATTCACAATTTTTTAGGAGCCAAAAATATTTTTTTTACATACACAATTGAAGAGTAACTAAAATTCTGGACGGCGATTTTGCACAGCATAAACTTCTCAACAAGTACCACAGCCACATTTGTTGATTCTGCAGCTAAGCAGCATCCAGTGCTTAAATTTTCATTTTGTTGATATCTTTGTTACTCTTCCCATTTCTTTATTGTCACTTTTTTTTCTTTCTTTTATGCCCTTGGATGACAATTTTATCCATCATGCTGAAAAACTTTCAGTCTATGAGGACCATGAATGCATGATAGCTTTCACTATTTTTGATAAGATAAAGTGTAACTTTGAGGATATTAATACTTTTGAACACCATGCATCAATTCTTACAAACTTTTCAGCTTTGTAATTTTCAATTTTGGACCCCCCCCCTTATCAAAATGAAATGCAAACCTTTTTTTTGGGGGGGGGGGGGGGATATTTAAGAACACAGGACACATGTTCGGAACATCGTTGGGATAAAAAATTACAGTTAAGGGAGAAATCTTTGCTATGTCTGATTTTCATTTTTGAACATTTCCCCTTCCATTTTCAAAGTGAAATACAAATATTTATGAAATAAAATGATATTTAACAACAATTCTAGGCAGAGGAAACATCGCGTTAAAAATAAAATTATGAATACGGGAAAAATCTTCAATGTGTCTAACTTCCGTTTTCGAAAGTTTTGAAAGACAAAATTTCTGTTTTCGAAAGTTTCAGGTGGAAAGCATCCTTCACCAGTACCAATTGCCCCAAAATTTCTGTTCAGTTATGCACCGATCTCGAGAATAACGCAAATGAAGACAAAATAGGAGAAATTCTAGAAGCCGTGGCACTCTCATGCCTGAAGATTACAGGGGAATTTTTGTGCCGTTGAATTTCCGTGTTTGGAAATTTTTCCTCCAGTTTCAAACTGAAATTCAAATATTTATGGAATAAAATGATATATAACAACAATACTGGGCAGAGGCAACATCGCGGGAAAACGAAATTACGATTACGGAAAAAATCTTTATTTCGTTCACTTCCGTTTTTTAAAATTGAAATACCGTCTCGATGCGTATCTTTACACATTGGTAAAACTCTTCGGAGTGTATTTTACGCGTTTCTCGAAGCGTATTTTTACATGTCGAGAAAAATTCCCGATGCGTATTTTCACGCGTTGGCAAAATTTCGATGCGTAAACACACATCTCCATGCGCACTAGACGAGTAATTACGCGTTTTGGTGAACTCTGGTTAGTGCAACATGCTAAAAAATGATGTGCCATAAGCCAAGAAGTTATATTGACGCTAGATTTGCAATAAATCGATTTAAAGGACAACCGATGTGTAAAGCGATGAATAAATAATCATACAATTCTTCAGTTGCAATTACGGAATTTCAGGCAGTTGAGAGGGGTACTCGCAAAGGTCCAATGATCACTGTGGGAGGATCCTGCTCATTGTTCAAGGTCGCTTCTTTAACTTGCTTGTGTGACGTCAGTGCGGACGAGAACAAGGCTAACTTGGGACGAGAAGGGGAAGCCAGCAATGCGAGCGATTGATACACAGTTTTACATGTTAAGTGCATCTTGTAGATAAATTGAACTGAGCGGGGAAAGGGAACAATTCTTGCAAACCACTAAGAATCGTGAACAAAAATAGTCATTCAGATTAAAAGAGTCAGAATAAAATGCAGTAGAAAATACATGTAGTTGCGATTTGGCCCCTGATGTCAAATTATTGGCCGCTAAATGCAAAAACCCAGTCGCGTTTCACTCATGGCCCCCGTTAATTTCGAACCCTGTTCAGGGACCCATCCAGTGGTATCAGCAGTCCCAGGTCATACTAGGAAAACATCCAACATGAAGGGATGAATGTGGTCAGCAAGGATGGACAGGTAGCCATTGGCATTCAGGGACCCATCCAGTGGTACCAGCAGTCCCAGGTCATACTAGGAAAACATCCAACATGAAGGAATGAATGTGGTCAGCAAGGATGGACAGGTAGCCATTGGCGTTCAGGGACCCATCCAGTGGTACCAGCAGTCCCAGGTCATACTAGGAAAACATCCAACATGAAGGGATGAATGTGGTCAGCAAGGATGGGAAGGTAGCCATTGGCGTTCAGGGACCCATCCAGTGGTACCAGCAGTCCCAGGTCATACTAGGAAAACATCCAACACGAAGGGATGAATGTGGTCAGCAAGGATGGATAGGTAGCCATTGGCATTCAGGGACCCATCCAGTGGTACCAGCAGTCCCAGGTCATACTAGGAAAACATCCAACATGAAGGGATGAATGTGGTCAGCAAGGATGGACAGGTAGCCATTGGCATTCAGGGACCCATCCAGTGGTACCAGCAGTCCCAGGCCATACCAGGAAAACATACCCCAGACATGAACACTGCCACCGCTGGCCTATAGTAGACCGACAAGCATGTCAGGGAATTGGTTCTTGTATTTCTGATGATGAATCCACAACTTCTGTGGAGTAGAAACCTTGATTTTTCGGAGAAGGCGACCTTTTTCTACTGTCCAATGACGGTAGTCCCATGCGAACTGCAGGCATCGTTGCTGATGGAACTGGGTTAACATGGATGTATTGAGGCAGCGTCAACTCCAGAGACCCATGCATAACTTGGTTTGATCTATTGTTATCAGTGACACGTACCTGGATGCCAGTGTTTATTTGCAGGATCAGTTGCTGCACTGTTGCATGTTGATTGCCCTTTACCAGTCGACGTCCTCCTCTGGGGGCAATGTTCCTTTGGGGCTCCACAGTTATGATGTGAGGAGGTACCTGGTGTGCCAGCGGTCCATTCGTGGCACACCCTTACTACAGCATCTCGCGAACAGCCCACAAATTCTGCTGTTTCTGAGATGCTTCCACCCTTGGTGCGGTAGCGAATGATCATCCCTTTTTGAACGTCAGTCAAATCACTACCTCAGCCCATTGTGCTTACATAACGCATTATGGCTCATCTGCCCTGACCGGCCACTTATATCTCCATGTGGTCGACCTTGTCACGTACACTCCGTGAAGTGCCTGGGCGGGGAAACTGATTCTGGGGATGGTCATATTATTCTGATACCACCATGGATATTTTGCATTCTACTCCTTCAACTACATGGTGAGCTACTAGTATAATACAAGGAGATTCATAAATAAGTACACAGTTTCAACGCACTATAAAACAAGAACAATGTAAGATATTTTATGTTACCTGTAACAATTCTAGGGGAATGTTTCCAGTTTTTAGAGACAGTCACAGATGTTCTATGTGTGCACCCTTAGTCACACGACACACATCGAGCCGGTAATCCATTTCCGCCCAAACGCGAGGTAAGACATCTGAATCAAGTGCAGTGATAGTGGTTGTGATACGCTGTGAGATTTTGCAACATCTGCACTTTGTATGGAATCATTTTCAGCTACTTTCTCAAAATTCTCCAGACAGTGGGCTGCGAAATCTGCACTCCACGACACACCCTCCGCGCTGATTTTCCCGGGCTTTGTTGAATGACAGTGCAAACACTATCGACGACTTCTTCCGCCGACACACGCGGTCGTCCAGGACTTTTAAGTTTGCATAGACAGCTTGTAGTTTCAAATGTTTTTATGCCAATCGTATATAGATTTTCTGGTCAGAGGTTCTTTTCCGAATCGGGATTGAAAATGCCATTGCACAACAGTTACAGATTCCGGTTTGCTCAATTCAAGAACACAAAACGCCTTCACTGCGGACAGTGCCATTTTAACTGACTAGTCACATGACATGCGCGCTATCGCCTATGTCACTTCCCTCAGTAGCGGGAGACAAACTTTATGAGTACATCTACCTAACTAACGGTTCGCAGTTGTGGTCCGTGTCTTCAACTGTTACTGTTTTACAGCATCTGGAAACTGTGTACTTCTTTATGAATCAAGGTGTACATAAGAAAATGTTGTAACATGAAATTCGTGCAATATTACTATATAAACATGATATAACTACATATAAGGTACTTCTGCAAAACAGCAGGGGCCCACTATATGATTCAGCACCAGGGCTCCCACATTACTACCTATGCAACTGGATTCGGCCATGTTGAAAGAATGAGTGCTAAGAGAGTAAGTATATACAGGGTGTCCATAAAGTTTTCCCCACATTACAAAAATTGATATAAAAAATTTATGTAAGTTAAAATAAAATGGTTGGCAACATAATATAGTATTGGGTTGTTGGAAAAGTTGTGACGTATTTTGGCACCCGATGGTGATTGGGCGGTTTTGGAAGTACTAGAGGCACGTGCAGCTCTGTTATCGCTATGGCATTCAACAGGTGCCAGTTCCAGCTGCAGTCTAAAAGGAATAGTGAGCGATTTGGTTGATTTGCAGAGATTTGACATCAAGTTGAAGATGGAAGACCAAACTGTGCATTTTCGCCATATTTTACTGTTTTACTTCTGTAAAGGGAAGAACGCGCATGAAACTTGTGAAAAGTTGCATAAAGTGTACGGTGATAATGCTCTACAAGAACGTCAGTGCCATAAGTGGTTCGCAAAATTCCGTGCTGGTGATTTTGACCTCAACGATGCTCCTCGGTCGGGGAGGTCCACCGAGGTTGATGACGGCCAAATCAAGGCATTGATCGAGTCAAACCCACATTACACGACCCGAGAGCTTGCAGACATATTGCACATCCATCATTCAAGCGTTCACGACCATCTGAAGAAGCTGGAATACGTAAGCAAGCTCGATGTGTGGGTTCCTCATGAACTCAAAGAAGCTCAATTGATGGAGCATATAAACATCTGCGATATGCTCGTTAAACGTGAGGAAAACGATCCTTTTTTGAAGCGACTGATAACTGGTGACGAAAAGTGGATTGTGTACAACAATGTGCTGCTTTGCCTCAAACAGCATCCAAAGCAGACATTCATCAGCGGAAGGTTTTGGTCTCAGTGTGGTGAGATTTAAAAGATGTCGTGTTTTTCGAGCTGCTATCACAGAACCAAACAATCAATTCAAATGTGTACTGTCGGCAATTTGACAGTTTGAACGAATCCATCATCCAGAAACGTCCAGAGCTCGTTCATCGTAAAGGTGTTGTGTTCCATAACGACAACGCGAGACCACACACAAGTTTGATCACCCACCAAAAATGATTGGAGCTTGGGCGGGATGTGTTGCCACACCCAGCATACACGCCTGACCTTGCACCGTCAGACTTTCACTTGTTTCGCTCTCTTCAATAGTCCTTGCGTGGTATAACGTTCAATTTAGATGAGGCTGTAAATTAGCACCTTGTACAGTTTTTCGCCACAAAAGACAGGTCCTTCTATGAACAAGGCATTCTGCAGCTCACTGAAAGATGACAAAAGGTTATCGAACAAAATGGGCATTATATCATTGATTGATCTTTGTTCTTTCTATCAATAAATGACCTTTGCAAAACATGGCTAAAATGCGTCATGACTTTTCCGACAACCCAATAGCACTCATAAAGTTTTTTTTTTTACTGTTCTTTAGGTGAGCACTACTGCTGAATAAGAGGAGCATTTTATCAATAATGGCTTCCATGCAAGAAAAAATGTTCCACGAGACTAAAGCTGTGGTTACTGTTCAGCGTCATTTCAGAAGAAAGTACAGACGATCACCACCGGACCAAAAAGCATAAAAGCTTGGTATTAAAAGTTTAAAGCAACGGGTAGTGTTGGCGATCTCCCTCAAGCAGGCCAACCACCGGTTGCGCAAGAGACAACTGCAGCTGTTCAGGTGACATTTCTGCGAAGCCCCAGGAAATCCATTCATCCTGTTTCACTGGAAACTGGGATTCCCTGTGCCACGGTTCACAAAATTTACACAAACATCTTCATCTCTATGCTCATAAGCCACAGATCGTTCAAGCTCTTCAGTGTGATGACTGGCCTTGTCGTGCTGCATTTGGGATGGAGATTTTGCAGCAGATAGCGATTATCTGCACCGTGTCTGTTTCTCAGATAAAGTCACATTCCACGTATCTGGTACAGTAAATAGACACAATGTACAAATCTGGGGATCAGAAAATCTCTATTATGTCATCGAACAACAGAGGGCTAGCCCAAAAGTTAACATATGGTGAGGCTCGATGCATGACAGAATCATCGGACCCTTCTTGTTTACAGAGCCCATGATAACATGTACCTGGACAGGTTGGAACTTTTTCTAGCACCTCAATTGAATGCACTCCAACCTTTGGTTATTTTCCAACAAGACGGTACCCCACTACATGGGTCAATAATGGTTCGTGAGTAGCCACGACGGTCCCATTACATGGCCACCTCAATTGCCCTGCATAACACCTCCACACTTTTTCCTGTGGGGTTATGTGAAAAACCAAGTTTACTCTAGCAGTGTTTTGGATGTTGAGACATTGAAGAGCAGAATAATGGATGTCATTGGCTCTATCTCTGCTAAGATGTTAAACATAACATAGTGTGAAATCGAACATCACTTCCTCCGGGCCACAAATGGCGCCCATGTAGAGGTGTACTAACACTGGAAAAAAACTTTACTTGTGCACCATCATTGCCGTGCAATCCCTTTTTTGTACCTGTAATACATTTTTTTCTATTAATTTCTGTAATGTGGGAAAGACTTTATGGACATCCTGTATATTCGTCCAAAGTAGCATGAAAGAAAGTCCAAAGAAATCACGAGTGGACAGATTCAAGGCATGAGGAAAATATAGAGCATGAAGTACAAAAAGTCTTTGTGTGAGGCATTCATAAATCTGGTCCACTCATTTCTTCCGGTGATGGTTGAGTTTTAAGCATTAGTAAATGGAGGCGTCTGATACATCATCTGAAAGTAAAACTTAACGTCAGTAATTTAGCGGTCGACTTTTCTTAGGAGAGGTAACCTCCGAATCACAGAAAACAGCTTTCTCATATATATGTATGTCATAGATAACGAATGGCAAGAAAATTGACATCAATAAAGGTAACGGATTGTTAACAATGGCAAACCTACTATTCCTTGGTTCCTAACTCAGACGAAATATTATCATCAGCCATCCCTAAAACAAAACTCAAAAATTAAAACCCAATATGTGCAATTACATATAAAATAAATTACAAGACTTTAAATCTGATTTCACACAGTCCTCTTCTGTGCAACATCGACCGTCTGTAACAATATAAAACCAAAATGTTTTTGCAAACACAACAAAACACAAACACATGGTGCTTTCTGCTTATTTACCAGTTTCATCACGGTCACGGTCACCATTGCATTATGGTTGCAGTGGTCTAAGCGCTGACTTCTGACCGTTAGTCGGGTAGGTCCGGGCTGGAATCCCAGGTGGTGCATGGATGGTGTACTTGTCTTACGGCTGTGGCTGTTCCCTTTTCCTGGAAATAGCTGCCATGAGTCGCATAAGTTACGGAAGGGCGACTAGTTACAATCCATCGAGTTCTTATTGTAGAGAACTTTTAAACTTAAAAACATAAAAAAATGGGTGGCATCTTTTTTTCTTTCCTTTTGGGGTTTAACGACCGCCTGAGAAACTCTAAGGAGTCAAGCGTCCCTAATTTGAAGCTATTAATTATATGGACGGGAGGCTAGTGCCGTAAAACGAACACGCTGCCAATGACTCATCGGGATTCAAACCCAGGCCCACTTAGACGAACGATCCGAAGCCAGCACTTAGACCATTGTGCCACCGGAGCAATGGTCTTAGCGCTGGCTTGTGTATCTTATTGTATCCCGTCCTGCACTGTGGATGAGCTGCGAAGTGGCGCAGTGGTCTAATTTGTTTTTGCTTGTTCGGAGGTTTCACTACCACCGTGAGCAACTCAATGGGCTATAAGCAATCGCCCGTCACTAATTTAAGGCAACTGGTTCCAGGAAAGGGAGGGAGAGCCAGTGTCGTAAGACACACACAAAAACTCATTACCTCACCGGGATTCGAACCCGGGCCCACGAGAACGAATGATTATAAGCCAACGCTTAAACCACTGCGTAACAGCTGGTCTTTTGACAATTCATTGGAGTGGGTTTGGGCTCGTGTTTAGGATGAGACATTGATGCATTGCTTGTCTTACAGAATTGGCTCTCTTCCGTTCCTGGAACCAATAGCCCTAAATTGGAAATGGGACACTGCTTATAGCCCACAGAGTGTGTCATGGTAGTCATTAAACCCCAAAACACCATGCCGCCCCGGTGGCGCAGTGGTCTAAGGCGCTGGCCTCTGGTCATTCGTCCGTAAGGGGTCCGGGTTCGAATCCCGGTCAGGCATAGATGTTGTGTTTGTCTTATGGCACTGCTCCCTCCCTTCCCTGGTGCCAGTGACCCAAAATTAGGGACGGGCGACTGCTTATAGCCCATTGAGTTGCTCACGGTGGTCGTTAAACCTCCAATCAAAAAAAAAAAAAAAAAAAAAAAAAAAAAAGAAACACCATGAAAAAATGTTTGTCTAAATGCGGACTACAAAATTTTGTCGTAACAAAATATTTCTGTTTGGTTCTGAAAGTGAATGATTAGCATTAATTCCAACCATCAGCACCAGTATTTCACTGATCAAAGTGGCTGGTTTTGTCTTACTGTTTGAGTTTGGCCTGAGTTTCAGTCCCACACTATGCATTGGTAGTGTGTTTGTCAGTGGCGCAGCCAGAGGGGGTTTCGGGTTTGAACCCCCCACACCTGAACACGAATTTAAAGCGATATATATTATGTACGTCGAGGTTTTCACCAATGAATCAAACTCATAGACTCCCCTTCCCCTTTAAAAATTTCTGGCTACGCACTGGTGTTTGCTTTACATTTTTTTTTTGTTTGGTATAATTTGTAATCATGAGATGCTGTGATTTTCCACATGCTTCTTTATCCTGGTAATAATATGCTTTGTAAGTTCTCTCCTTCTAATGCATCCAACATCAGTGCTTATTTGTCAGTGCCTGATGTCTGGTTATTGATTCAGATGCGCTGATCTCAGGAAGGCCGCCCCGGTGGCGCAGTGGTCTAAGCGATAGCCTCTGATCATTCGTCCGTAAGGGGTCCGGGTTCGAATCCCGGTCAGGCATGGATGTTGTGTTTGTCTTACGGCACTGGCTCCCTCCCTTCCTTGGAACCAGTGACCCTAAATTAGGGACGGGCGACTGCTTATAGCCCATTGAGTTGCTCACGGTGGTCGTTAAACCTCAAAAAAAAAAAAAAGAAAAAAGATCTCAGGAAGAGGAACATCTTTCCCAGCGAAAAGTACTACGATACTGCTGAATATCTTAAATGTCAAGTCAAGGCAAAAAGTGTGTCAAGTCGGACTTTGTAAGATGTCGCGATCTCTAAATGTTTATTTGTAGAAGTCGATGTGTATTAGGTGTCCAGAATCTTCCGTTTTTGTAATTTCAAGAAGATCAAAAAGTTTCTTTAGTCATATTTAAGAGAATGAAGACTGGATTTATTAGAGTCGAGTTAAACAAAACAGTATGGGAGGTACCTGAACGATACCAGTCATTAGCTCCTGTAGGGTCCGGGGCCTATGGCCAAGTCTGGTAAGCTGATTAAAGTTAAAAGGCGATAAGATAATTTCTCTGATTGTCACATTTCCTGTTTGAAGGGAATTATATATTTCCTGAGGGAGCCGTTCCCGATCTTTACTTGGAAACTGAAAAACCGCTCTTTTCCGTTAAAAGGCTGTTAACGATAAACGCTGTCATTGATGTTTACAATTTGTTGATATTTATATTGAGCAATGTATGGATGTTCGAGCATATAATTGGTGCGTGTCGCCTAGTTCGGAGTGGTACAGGTCTGGGGCTCTTGGCTTCTTGTGCTGCTGGAATCCGGGATCAAGAGGGATGTTTTGTGTTTGACCTTCTGGGGGTAGACTCTCACCGTTCCGAAGAACAAGTGGCCTAAAACTAGGAATGGACGAGCCCTTATAGCCACAAATGTAAAACGGAGTAGTTAAACATCAAGACGAAGGAAAACAAAACATATTTGACATAAAGTGCGTTTTGCATGGAAATTGCTGCCATTCAATCTGTGATGAGGATTTATAGACCAATACTGTAATTTGGAGTCTGGCTTTGTTTTGTACAAGTGGTATTCCAAATAGTGCAAAAGAAAAAATGAAAATGGCCACCCCTGTGGCCGAGAATCTGGGCTCTGACCACTTGTAGGCCCTGATTTGAGACACAGGTGGTGTGGTTGTCTTGTGTTGCTGGTCCTGCCCATTCCCAGCCTGAATTAGTCGCCCTATATTAGGAATGAGTGCTAGTATATGACTCTTAGGCTCAATGTGGTTTTTGAACCACAAAGAAAAAAATTAGGGTCTTCCACATTTGGCCCACAAAAATAGTTCTCAGAGCTGAGAGATATCAGCTCACTCTCTTGTCGTCTCGGGCACAATACATGATAGCTCTGCTGTGTTTTGTAGCAGGATCCAATAAGTTGTTTTGATGTATTCTTCCACTTGTTAAGATGTGGAAATGGTTCTTCGGCCTGTCAATTCTATCAAGTGCAGAGCTGTTGCTGCTGGGAGGCCCAGGAGTAGAATCATTGGGAAAGCTGGAAGCAGGGTTTTCAAAAGTCTGCAACACAGAAAGGAAAACCTAAAAACTGTCTGCAACGTGTCTACCCTAAATGTTAATTTTGCCATAACATTTATTGTTCTGCACTGCAACAAAGCAATGTTTTAAAAAATGAGTCAATTTGAGATTTCGCTAATAGTGCAAATTTGTTTTTAGTTGCAATTGTTAAACTAGCTTTTCCCTGACAAGAAATGCAGAAGAAACTTGAACTGTTTTACTTCATTCAGAACTTAAAACATTTTTTAAATGTATTCAATTAGTTCTTTTACCACATTTCTGTGTTGAACTTCATTACGTGGTTAAAATTTTTATTGTACATATTTGTCAGCCATACAGCCGTCTGTCTCTTCTCGCCTGTAGGACAATATACCGGTCGTCCGCCGCCGTGGTTGCTCGTGGATAACCACTGCTAAACTCTCAGACAGCTGTTCCTGTCGTTTGAAATGCTCTCCAGGCTCGTGAAACGATGCTGTGAGCTATCCCGAACTCCTCGGCCACACTAGTCACACTTTGACCTTCTTCCAACTTCCCAGTGACGCGACCTCTGGTAAAGTCATCCAGATGGCGTCTACTGGATTGCTTGTTGGCCATATCACACAGCGGTAGCAACTCGACGCTGTTCAAACTGATGTACACCGTGCAATAGCTTTCACCGAATTGCTGAGCGTACACTGCCCGTGTGCTTTATACCCTTCTGACACTCCCCCCCCCCACACACTTCATGCTGCATATTTGCGCAAGCCCTACTGTACCGGACCCTAGTCTATCTCCTTAGTGGTCTTTCGGTCCGTTCTGCCTGCTTGTTCCGCTGTTATGCTAATTTCTCCTCTTCGTCCTTAATTTTTGCACACCAGTGTATATGTGAAACTGGAAAACGTTCTTTAATGAAGTTGGGAACGATGAGGAAACCTTTATTTCATGGTGTGTTAGGACAATTCAGGTGTTGGAAGAAGCACGCTTCAGGGAATGATGAGTACTGTTCCTGTACACTTGGTACATGTTTTTTTTTATGCTGCATATCGGAATCTGCCAAGCTCTGGCTATGCTCATTTAACTGTCAACCACTCCCTCAACTTCATTGAACCAATCACAGGGGTGCATACACAAGGAGTCGACAGCAATTGGTGTCCCCTGAAGCATTCATTAACATTGGGCAACCACAAAATGTACTTGGCAGACCATATTATGGAATATTTATTCCGACGGAATTGCCTACTTTCCTCAAAACATTGCTTTGAAGTCCTGATTCGGGCTATCAGGCAGTTCTTCCCTGGCAGATAAAAAACTTTTATTCTGCTAGGTAGACAGTTTCATATTTACGAGGAAAACTTATTCTTCCGTCATAATAAATATTTCACACATATGCCACAATGTACATTCATAAAGGTCTTTTTAAGGGACATCTTTAATCCATAATATTCACTTCCTTTGCCACTTTCACAAAGTAACGTAACACAACGCTTTACGATGTAGCGATAACGTGTCACCATCTATAGTCGCTTCAGAAAACTATTTCCGGGCCACATTTGGAAGGTTTACCGCATTTAGTAAATTGATTAAACTTGAACTCCCTCCTTCGAAGGATGGTTTGCCTGATAGACATTCTGCTCTTACTATTTCCTGCAGTGATTATGTTGTACTAGGGGCCTCACCAGGTGATTATTTAGGTCAGTGGTCTTCAACCTGGTCCCTACCACCCACTAGTGGGCAATTCAAGCTTTCATGGTTGGTGGTGAGGGTTTTTGTCCGTTGTTACAAGTTTTGTTCTTCCGCCATATATCGAATACATTGCTAACAACTTTGTGAGTTTGACTTTTTAAAATATGCTTTTGTAATTTACTTTTGAATTCCATCTCTAAACTGTGAATATAGTTAATAATTAAAACAAGGTAATCTGTAAATACAGAGTGTTGAGGATAACCCAAAACACATTTTATTAATGATGTGGATCATGCACAAAATAATATAAGCAGAAATTAAATGAAATTTTTTTTTTTTTTCTCTTGCTGAGATTGTTATCTGCAGAACAACACAACACTAAATATCAACGGCACAAACATTTGTGTGAAAGCACTTAAAAGTAACACATAATAATTCCTGTGCGATTTTTATCGCTACAGAAGAGCAACAATGTAAAAGTGTTTTCGTTTTGACAAAGTAGTATACGTGTATAAAAAAAATGCCGGCGTAATAAAGTAAAAAATGCCTGCTTTATATCCAAATATGTGGAAAATGATATTTAATTTATGGATGCTTTTCTCTACCTCATATCTTGCAGAATCAAGCTTTAGTGCTGTTAGTCACATTATCCATGGTTCGTACGCTCCTTGAAAACCTTGAAAAGTCCTTGAATGAAAAACGTTCATTTTCAAGTCCTTGAAAGTACTTGAAAAAGTTTAAGGCTCTGTAAATAGTACTTGAAAAAAATTGTTTTGTTTGTTAAGTACACTTGTGCGCAAAAATTAAGGACGAAGAGAAAAAATTAGCATAACAGCGGAAAGAGCAGGCAGAACAGACTAAAAGACCACTCAGGGGATAGACTAGGGTCTGGTACGGTAGGGCATGAGCATATATGCAGCATGACGGGGGGTCGGAAGGGTATAAAGCACACGGGTGGTGTACGCTCAGTAATTCGGTGAAAGTTATTGATTGCATGGTGTACATCAGTTTGAATGACGTTGAGTTGCTGTGACCATGTGATATGGCCAACAGGCAATCCAGTAGACGACATCTGGATGACTTTACCTGAGGTCGCGTCATTGGGAAGCTGGAAGCAGGTCGAAGTGTGACTAGTGTGGTCGAGGATCGTTTCACGAGCTTGGAGAGCATTTCAAATGACAGGAACGGTTGTCCGAGAGTTCAGCAGTGGTCGTCCACGAGCAACCATGGTGGCGAATGACCAGTATATTGTCCTACAGGCGAGAAGAGACAGCGGGAGAAATCGCAAGGCACATGGAACAGACAACTGGACGTCCGTTATCGCATTTTACCGTGGCCAGGAGGCTGCACAAAGGTGGTCTATTTGCATGATGACCAGTACGGTGTGTGCCATTAACGCCTGCTCATCGGAGACGGCAGTTTCTGGGAGCCAAGAACACAAGAACTGGACACATCAGCAATGGGGTCGAGTTCTCTTTACGGATGAGAGCCGATTTAGTCTGACGAGCGATTCTGGACATATACACATCTGGAGAGAGCAGGGAACACGCAATCACACCTCCAACATCATCGAAAGGGACCGGTTTGGAGATGGCAGAGTTCTCGTTTGGGGCGGTATCATGCTTGATAGTCGTACTGATCTCCACATCTTCCAAGGAGGTTCAGTCACTGGTGTCCGCTATTGTACCGAGGTCCTCCTGCCTCACGTGCGTCTGTTTAGAGGTGCTGTGGGTCCTGAGTTCCTCTTCATGGACGACAACGCTACACCTCATCGAATAGTGGCTGTCGCAGAGCTGTTGGAGAGTGAAGATATTCAACGCATGGATTAGCCCGCATGGTCCCCGGACCTAAATCCAATCGAACATGTGTGGGACCTCCTCGAGAGACGCTTGGAAGGACGTCACCAGCCGTCAGCAACGATTCCGCCGCTGCGATTGGCGCTACAAGAAGAATGGGCCACGATGCCTCAACAGCTCCTTGACAACCTCGTCCTCAGCATGGACAGACGTAAATCCTGCAACACAGTCAGGGGTGATCATATCCCCTACTAAAGACTGGATTTTTCTTGGCAACCGCCTGTCACATGGACGTTCCTGTGTTCTATCCAGTTGTGCTCGAAGCTACCTTTTCAATAAAGTGCCTTTGTATCCTTTGGATTCCTTGTTTGGACGGTTTTGCTCACTTGTCCCATATTCTTGCATCTTAGGGATCTTATGGTATGATTTGAGTCGATGTGGAGCACCTCTGCACGACGTTACATTCAAAAAACCATCTTGTCCTTAATTTTTGCACGCCAGTGTAATAGTATGAAAGAGCATGTGTAAAATAATTTTTTCTGATTTCTGTGTATTCTTATAAAAACACCAAGCTGATCAAATAGTGCAGAACTTGCGTTCAACCCAAGGGAATGTGTGGACAGCTGGTACCTTGGCTATGACATTACTACAGAGCAAAACCTCAGCCATGGGAGTAAAATAAGTGGAATGATGCATTCACAAATTGTGATGGGCTTCTGTTTACTGGGGTTAGGGATGCATTCTTGCCGGAGGGTGGAACTTCCAGGAATTGCTTCATGCGTAGACACTTTCTTCTCATTGCATCAAAAAGAAAAAAAAAAAAAATGTGTCAAAGTCATGCATCAAAAATAAAAGGTTAAAACAAACAATAAGTGTTATATAAGGAAATGAATACAACAATAGTGTACCCTTCCAAAATATTTCGCAAGATAAAGTGCTTTCGAATACCAAAATGAGGCCCTTCCAAAATATTTCGCAAGATAAAGTGCTTTCGAATACCAAAACAGAGGGACAATTCAAAGTTAATAAAATAAACGAACTGTGGGCAAGTTGGTAATGACAGGTCATTGAAGGTGTGAGGCCGCAGCCAAGATTAATGGTCTGAACTTACTATAATACCTACCTACCTACTGACTGACGGACGGTACACACATATGATAATTCGAGTTTAAAAAGTCCTTGAAAAGTGCTGGAATTTATTTTGCTTGGAAGAGTGCGAACCATGTTATCACCAAACATAGAAACCATTTGAATATCACCGAAAGAGGAGACCTTCGTTTGTTCCAAATGAAAATCGAACCCAATATCAAATACAGTATTTAGTCTCGCAACATCGCCTCAAGGATCTCACCAATCATTAAAGGTAATTTCAATAAGCTTTATTGATTTAACTTCCATTTTCTTCAATTTAAGCGGCTGCTGTATCGATGTAGATGCAGAAATTCATTAAATTGTAATTATGTATGTATAAACATACATAAAATATAAATAAAAAGATAAATTTAAGTACATATTTTTTACAAATGCTCCTGTCTAAAAATGACTCTGCACTTGCACTAAATTGAGTTACTGCGGCACCGGTGGGTGGTAAGGAAATTTTGCCATCAAGAAATATACAAAAGTGGGTTGGTAGCTATTAAAGGTTGACGGCCCCTGATTTAGGTGATAAGAGTGGGGGAGGATCACGCCAACTTTGGAAACAACAGTAATTTTGCCACATTTAACGATTTGTAAAACAGGAATCATATGTAAGATTTTTATTTCAAACCCAATTTGTGAATTGACCACAGTTTTAAAAAAAATTTAGTGAATTTATGAACAAATAAAGGTAACTTGATCACGCTAGTTACGTTAAATGAAAACTTTTACAAAAAAGTTCGTAAGTTGGAAGCTTTCAACCTTATCTTAGGTCTTCATCACGCCAATGGAGAACTAAGATTGTTGCCAGATTCTACATTTGAATTTTTGTTGCCAAAACTTAGAATTGATCTCCAGATCATCGGAATGTAGAGAGGAGATTCGGAATTGCAAGTCATTGAGTTGAAAATAATTTCCAGGCTTTCACGGTAACGGAGGGCAAAACGATTGTCAAAAGAAGCAATTCGTTTTGCTTCGTTCCAGTGGGGAACTCACAGGGCTCATATCATTTGCAACAACCAACTCTCTCTTCAAGAAGAACTCTCCAAAATTTCTACAATAGCCCTCTCTCATGGTTTCCCTGCTCTTACAGTCAACTCCCTCATAAAGAAATATGAAAACCATTCAAAAATTGAATGCCTCCTTCCTCAAAAGAAAGAAAACCTGAAATTCTGTGGTTCTGTTCCTTACCATCCTTCCTATGCTTATAAGTTACAGATTCTTTTTAGAAGTTTTGGTTACCATGTTGCCATTAAATCTACCCCAAACATCTTGAAACTTCTACAAAGGGATAGGGACAAAGTTGAAAGCCTGAACCTCCCAGGAGTTTACTGCATTCCTATCTCTTCTACTGGGGATAACTTATACATTGGAAGCACATACAGGAGCATTAGCCATAGAATTTTAGAACATAAAAAGATGTTTTGAAAGCCAATCCTAATACTGCCTTATCTATTTTGACAATGGAAGACACATCTGCAGTTCCCCACTAGAACGAAGCAAAACGAATTGCTTCTTTTGACAATCGTTTTGCCCTTCGTTACTGCGAAAGCCTGAAAATTATTTTCAACTCAATGACTTGCAATTCCGAATCTCCTCTCTACATTCCGATGATCTAGAGATCAATTCTAAGTTTTGGCAACAAAAATAGGAAAAATTCAAATGTAGAATCTGGCAACAATCTTAGTCCTCCATTGGCATGATGAAGACCTAAGATAAGGTCAAAAGCTTCCAACTTACGAACTTTTTTTGTAAAAGTTTTCATTTAACGTAACTAGTGTGATCAAGTTACCTTTATTTGTTAATATTGTTACGTGTTTTGCCCATCATCATCACGAATTTATGAAATGTGATTGGAGCATTTTCATTGACATAATTAAACCCCATAAAATTAAAGTGATAAAAATTGCAAGGGTTCTCAAAAACTTTTAACCTCATTAATCTAAAAGCAAAAAAAAAAAAAAAAAAAAAACTTTTAACCTCATTAATCTAAAAATAAAATCTAAAATCAAACTATTTGGAAGAAAATAATAAAAAAAAAAGTTGCTACCATTAGTTTCCAAAATACTGTGTAATACAGCCTTGGAAACAAAGCCGGGGGAGTTAAAAATGTGTAAAACAATGGTTTAAGTAAAAGAAAATTCGAGATAAAGTTCATGTGGAAGTAAAAATAATAAATAAAATAAAATGCGACTGTCAACTTCTAAAATTCCACATGGCCGCTGGAACGAAAGGGACTGTTGCAAATGTTTGACAAATATGGATTTTAAAGGGGGGGGACGGGACAAAACAATTAACCTGACTGAAATGAAGTTATCTAGAAGCCAAAAAAATGCAAAATTGCATCCATCAACTTCTGGAATGCTTCATAATTTGACCATGAAAAACAGAAAATGGACGATAAAAATGTTTAAAAATATGATTTTCGAAAAGAAAAAAAAATGAAGAGAAAGAACAAAAAAAAAAAAAAAAACACCCTCTCAGTCTAACTTTAGTAAAGCTACAGTTGTCCAAAATAATGGAGACACCTTGAAACAATAAGTGACGCACCTAATATGGTGTGGGAGCACCCTTGACATTCAAAACTGCTTGAATCCTTCTTGGAATGGACACATACAAGTCCTGGATGATGGTAAGTAGTATGTTGTACCATTCTTCCTGCAGAAATTGCTGCAATTCCTGAAGAGATGCCAGAGGAGGATAACGGGATCACACTCTGTTTTCCAACCCAGACCACAGGGGCTCAGTGTTGTTTAAGTCCGGTGATCGTGCAGGCCAGGGAAGGTGTGCAACTTCATCCTCACATTCCTCAAACCATGATAGAACAGTTTGACCTCAGTGAATTGGGGCAATTTCATCTTGAAAGGTGCAATCCCCTGACGGAAACAATGTCTGTGCCATTGAATGCACATGGTCGTTCAAAAGAGTGACATAGTCACCGCTGTTGATCCATCCAGGTAAGGTGATAATGGGACCTGCTGCAAACCATGAGATCATGGCCCAAACCCTTAAGGAACCGCCCCCATGCTTCACTGTAGGAAAGAGACAGTCTGGGTTGTAGGCTTTGCAGGGGTTCTCCAGCAGTAAACCCGTCCTGTGGTGGGGTTATTCATCGGAAAACAAGATATGTTTCCATTGATCCGCAGTCCACGTTTTTTGTTCCTGGCACCACTGTAGTCTCCGTTTCATATTCACCTGTGACACCAGGGGTTTTGCAATCGCAGCTGTGCAGTAAATATTGTGCTTAAATGCAATTCCCTTCACAACGTATGGTTTGACACTGGGTTTTGGAGATGTGCATTAAGCTCAACAGTTCCTTTCATCGCCGTGGTCTTCTTCTTCCTTGCGGTCACAATCCTCTTTAATGTCTCTCGCATTGAGTTTGGTTTTCCTTCCACAGTTGTGTCTCGCAGATGATGTTGTACCGTGAACGTTGTATGCTGTCACGACCTTCGACATGGTACCTCTCGATACCCCCAATACCTGTGCCACTGTGGTTACCGACCCACCAACCAGACCGGCTCCTACAATCTGCCCTCTTTGGAACTCTTGACAGGTAACTCATTGTGCCTTCATCTGGAACGAAATTATGTAAACACCTATTTACAATGCAATCACACAGACCCTTGAGACTATAAACAACACTTTTTTGCAGAAAAAAAAAACCAATGTAGCTACAAGTTCGTTTTATTCAAAAAGCAGCACATACCAAAGTCACTGTTTTCAGCGAGGTGTTTCCATTATTTTGGACAACCCCTGTATCTAGAAGCGAAAAGAAAAAAGTTGCAGCGTCAACTTACGGAATGTTGACTGCCTCGGAAACAGACAAAAGGTA
Source organism: Macrothele yani (assembly GCA_039090855.1). NCBI lineage: Eukaryota > Metazoa > Arthropoda > Arachnida > Araneae > Macrothelidae > Macrothele > Macrothele yani. Next base: position 13,664,611 of record CM077019.1, read on the forward strand.
AAAATATGGCTCTAAAAAAGGTCACCTTAATTTAACTTTCAGTTAGATTAAAATTTAGGTCTCCATGCCAAAATAAAAAAAAAAGGAAAATTGCAACATCAAACTTGCGTGGTGTGTTAAAAGTGCATAAAAATATCGCATCTGAGATTCAAAGCTAAAGAAGAGCAATTATATTTCATCAAGTTGAAGTTATCTGTTTGAAAAATACGGAAGAATGAAAGCTAAAATAAAATGGGTGGGGCTGATCTGCGTGATCAACCCCACCCATTTATTTAGCTTTCATTCAGTTGTCTGTTGACAGTTATTGACAGTTGTCTGCGTGATCTATCGATTGAAGCTTTACGTCCTGAACGGGAGCCAACGTTAAGAACGCGTGAAAATTTTCCTTCCTTCGTTTTAAAATTTAAAGAAATCTTAAAAACAATTAATGTTAAGGAAATAGAAAAACAGCCTGCACATCTTTCCGAGAATTTGAGAGGGGCGGCACGCTGTTTCTGCTCCTTGGCAGGGGAGGGGGTGGGGGTTAGCTGCCTTCCCTGAATGGTCATACTATAGGCAAAAATTCATGCTCTGAAGGATGTATATACTAAATAAAAATGCACAATGTGTCAGTTAATTTATGGGAACTTTTTGATTGAAAAAGAAAAAGTTATACACTTTACTATTTTTACTTATAACTTTTGTGCTTACAAATTGGGTTGGCCACCCTGGTGGTGCAGTGGTCTAAGCGATGGCTTCTGATCATTCGTCAGAAAGGGGTCTGGGTTCGAATCCTGGTGAGGATGGATGTTGTGTTTGTCTTACGGCACTGTCTCTCTCCCTTCCCTGGAACCAGTGACCCTAAATTAGGGACGGGCGACTGCTTATAGCTCATTGAGTTGCTCACGGTGGTCGTTAAACCTCCAAAAAAAAACCCCGCCCCGGTGGCACAGTGGTCTAATCGATGGCCTCTGATCATTCGTCTGAAAGGGGTCTGGGTTCGAATCCCGGTGAGGATGGATGTTGTGTTTGTCTTACGGAACTGGCTCTCTCCCTTCCCTGGAACCAGTGACCCTAAATTAGGGACGGGCAACTGCTTATAGCCCATTGAGTTGCTCACTGTGGTTGTTAAACCTTCAATTGCCGTTCCGGTGGCGCAGTTGTCTAAGCGATGGCCTCTGATCATTCGTCCGAAAGGGGTCCGGGTTCGAATCCCGGTGAGGCATGGATGTTGTGTTTGTCTTACGGCACTGGCTCTCTCACTTCCCTGGAACCAGTGGCCCTAAATTAGGGATGGGTGACTGCATATAGCCCATTAAGTTGCTCACAGGGGTCGTTAAACCTCCAATTAAAAAAAAAAAAAAAAAGGCGTTGACCAAAAAGTTAGTTCAGTTTTTCCGTAGAATGGCTCTAGTAGCTCTTAGTTGTCTTTAAGGGTCCTCCATACCTCTTGAAAAAGAGCTCAAAACACGCATTTGCAGAACAAAATTAAATATATAAAAAAACAATTTAGATATCCGTTTTTGTTTTCACACGTAGAATAAACATTGAACCATCTTTCTGCATTTTCTATATTGTAATACAGGGTGTCTGAGAATTATTGGACACATTACAAAATTATATAAAACAAAACATTAAACAGATAGAAAGAAACTGACTGTACTAACTTACAATGTAACTACACAAGTTAATAAATTTGATGTGAGATCCCTTGGTTGCTCGTAGTACGTCCAAGCGATGCTCGATATTATGCCATGTATTAGCAAGCACCTGAGGAGTTATGGAATTAATAGCAGCTGTGATATGCTGCTTCAGTTCCTGCAAATCAGTACAAGGCGTCTGATAGACACGATCCTTCACATAACACCACATGAAATAATCCAATGGAGTTAGATCTGGAGAGCGAGGAGGCCACGTAATGGGACCACCATGCCTAATCCATCTGTTGGGGAAATGCTCATTTAGGCACTTATGTACATGCATTGACCAAATGCAGAGGTGCGCCGTCTTGTTGGGAAACGTCATATCTTTTGATCTGTGATATAGCAAAATTTTCTAGCATATCCAAGTAAATGTCACCATTTATGTTTTTTTTGCAGAAGAAGAAAGGGCCAATCACTTCCTCTTTTTGATAGGGTGCACCACACATTAACTTTTGGAGAATCACGTTCCAGTCCAATAGCAACATGAGGCAGTTCACTGCCCCATATCCTACAGTTGTGACAATTCACGATACATGAAATGTGGATTCATCACTAAAAATTACAGTACTGAGAAAGTTTTCGTCGTTTTCCACTCGATTCAGCAAATCCATAGCGAAATCGTATCGCAGAGTGTGATCATTTACATGCATCTTTTGCACTATTTGAATTTTATAAGCATGAAACTTTAATTTCTTGTGCAAGATATGGAGAACTGTCGATTTCGAAATGCACAGTTCTCTGCTTGCTTTACGAACGGATTTCCTGGGGCTTTGTCGGAAACTTGTATTAACTCGGCCAACCGTCTCACCGCTGACGCTAGGCGTACCGGCTCCTCCACGATGTTCCACATTGCCAGTTTCTTTAAATTGTTTCATCCACCACTTAATTGAATTCGTTGACAGAGGATTACAACCATACTCTAAACGATACCGTCTTTTAACTTTAATGACAGACTTTAATTCCGCAAGCCATAACACACACATCGCCTTCTGCTGTACGGATGACATGACTACGAATTGCGCATTTCTCATACATTCCTCATCAGGCCACACCTGGTGCCATCTGTCAGATTCTGGGAATAACAATTCTGCAAAACAAAAATATAGAAACTGTGTTAGTAATACGTGACATAGAATGCTCATAGTTTTTTTCTACATAATTTTGTAATGCGTCCAATAATTCTCGGAAACCCTGTATTTTAATTATCATCCCAAAAGTGTAAAATAATGGGCAGATTGACAATTATGTTTAAAAAGTTCTAATTTTAATATCTGCTAGGTTAAAAAGCAGAAAAAGTTTAATATTTTGTCTCGAAATAAAAAAAATTGGGAACACATGCGAGTGATATGATATATTGATTTTTCAATCTGCATGATGCTATATTTGTTTCAATTTCGCATTCGGCGGAATTGAAACAATATGGGGTATGGAGGACTCTTAACTTCATTCAAAACAATTTCATCAGATTGTATTATGACAGCTGTCATATCAGTGTGCATTTTGCAACAACATTATCGAAATTGGTGAATTCTTGTGTAGCCATTTTAATATTGAAGATGGAAGAAAATAAGCAAAATTTTTAGCATATCATGCTTTATTATTTCAAGAAAGGTAAAAACACAACTAAAACACACACACACACACAACAGATTTGTGCAGCATATGGAGAAAGTGCTGTGACTGAACGACCGTGTCAAAAATGGTTTGCAAAGTTTCGTGTTGGAGATTTCTCCTTGGACAATGCTCCACGGTCGGGTACACCAGTTGAAGTTGATAGCGATCAAATTGAGATATTAATTGAGAACAATCGTTATACCATGCGGGAGATAGTCGACATACTCAAAATATCCAAATGAAGCGTTAGAAATCATTTACACTAGCTTTATGTTAATCGCTTTGATGTTTGAGTATGACATCAGTTAAGCGAAAAATACCTTCTTGACCATATTTCTGCATGCGATTCTCTACTTAAACGTAATGAAAGCGTTCCATTTTTAAAACAGATTGTGACAGGCGATAAAATTTGGATACTGTACAATAATGTGGAACAGAAGAGATTGTGGGGCAAGCAAAATGAACCGCCACCAACCACAAAAAAGCCCGGTCTTCACCTGAAGAAGGTCATGTTGTGTACAGAGTTGTATAAAAATAAAATGTATCTGTGTACACAGCCATCGGAACAGAAAATTAGCTGCAAACCCGCGAATCAGACACACGATAACAGTTGAATAAGATAATTTAAAGACAAATTAATAAAACAATAAATAATTATTAGAACATTACAGATTTCAGTGAGGACAAAATAAGTACATTACAACTCTATGTGCAACAATGTCTACGAAATAGACCTTTAGGGCAAAATATTGAAATAGTGAACTATGAACCTCATAAAAACAAGAGACTAATTAAAAAAAAAAGTTTTTATATCTAGAAAAACAGTTCCAATAATGAACCTTGAAAAATTATAAATGGCATTTTCAACAACTTTATTCAAATAGTAGACTTACAAAATGCACAAAGAAATAACTTTAATTGAATAACTGACAACTGCAAGAAGAACCTGGCAATAAAATTTAAATTCTTTCTGTGTAAACAAAACTTTTGATACAGTTCCTATATGTTGATAACAGGCCTTGATAAAATTTGGAGGCCAGAAAAATCTGTAAAAAACAAAATAACTCGGAAGATGTGAAAAACAAGTGAAAGTTCTTCAGATTAAAATAGAATTAAGTATATTAATCGGAATGAAGCCTCGAGTAAAGTTCTTCAGATTAAAATAGAATTAAATATATTAATCGGAGGGAAACCTTGAGTAAAGTTCTTTAGATTAAAATAGAATTAAATATATTAATTGGAGTGAAGCCTTGAGTAAAGTTTTTCAGATTAAAATAGAATTAAATATATTAATCGGAGTGAAGCCTTGAGTAAGTGTTTTAATTGCTGTAAATAACCTTTTTTTTTTTATTCTACAAGCAAAAACTATCTGCAAAATCTGCTAATAATTTGGAAACTATCTGCGTACGTCTAGATTCTGCTACTCTGGTTGTGTATAAGGTGGGATTGGAAGGTTGTCCTGTATTATGAACTCCTTCCGGACAATCAAACAATTAATTCCAATAAGTACTGCTCCCAATTAGACCAACTGAAAGCAGCACTCGTAAAGTGTCCGGAATTAGTCAACAGAAAACGCATAATCTTCCATCAGGATATCACCAGACCGCATGCTTTTTTGATGACCAGGCAAAAATTGTTACAGCTTGACTGCGAAGTTCTGATTCATCTGCCGTATTCACCAGACATTGCACCTTCGGATTTCCATTTATTTCGGTCTGTACAAAATTTTCTTAAGGTGGAAAAAATTTCAATTCCCTGAAAGACTGCAAAAAGCACCTGAAACAGTTCTTTGCCCCAAAAGGGGAAAAGTTTTGGGAAGATGGCATTATGAAGTTGCCTGAAAGATAACAGAAAGTAGTCGAACAAAACACTGAATACGTTGTTCAATAAAGTTATTGGTGAAAATGAAAAATGTGTCTTTTATTTTTACTTAAAAACCAAACTTTTTGGCTAATCCAATACTTTTTGGCTAACCCAATACTTTTTGCCTTATCTATAAAACAGGAGAATGGGCTAAAGATTTCCCAGAGTATTCTTATACCAATTGAAAAGAAATGTAATCCTATTAAGTGATTGACTATAGAACTATAAGCATAATCTCGCATGCTTCTGAAGTACAGCTCAGAATATTGAATCGTCAACTGTATAACAGAGCTGATGGGGGAGGGGATAAGTTTGGATTCAGGAAAGATAGAAGAACTAGGGATGCAATCGGAGTGACGAGGACCATATGTGAAAGGAAAATAGAAGTAAATAAAGAAGTTTATGTATGTTTCGTCGACCTAGAAAAAGCACTTTTGACATGGTAAAATCTGATGGAAGTGCCAAGTAAAATAGGATTCGATTGGAAAGACTGAAGGTTAATAGCTGACATTATACATGAACCAGACTGCCATAAGAAAGACAAAAGTAGGAAAAACTAAAAAATGTGTGATTGGCAGGGTTGTGAGACAAGGATGCTGTCTGTCACCAATGCTCTTCAATATTTTTGCAGAAGAAATGATAAAAGAAGCATTTGATGAAAAGAGGAACTGCAATAGGAGGAAGAACAATACAGAGTATTAGATTTGCAGATGATCAAGCAATATTAGCTAATACTAAAGATGAACTACAGCATCTAATGCAAAAATTTGAAAATGTATGCAAAAAATATAGTATACAAATTAACACAAAGGAAACAAAAACGATTAGAGTCTCCAGGAAATGTTGAGGTGACGATGAATGGAGAAAATGTAGAGCAAGTGAGACTATACAAATACCTTGGTAGTATAATCCAAGAAAATGGAAAATGTGACATGAAGTAAAAAAAAAAAGAATTAGTAAAGAAAAATATGCGTTTTATAACAAACATTTGTTTATTAATAAAATGAATAAAAATGTAAAGAAACGGCCTATTAAGTGCTATATTTGGAGTATAACTTTATATGGGGTTGAAACATGGACAATTGGGGAAAAATAAGGGGGAGCTAAAATGTTGAAGGCATTTGAAATGTGGTTATGGAAAAAATAAAGTGGTTGAAAGTTGAAACAGTTTCCAATGAAGAAGTATTGCTAAGAGTTGAAGAAAGGAATTTATTAACGACCATAAGAAAAAGGAAAATATAACCGGATAGAACATGTGTTAAGAGGAAACAGCTTATTGAAAAGAATAATAGAAGGGAAAATTGTAGGAAACCGACCAAAAGTAAGGATACGACTACGGATATTTGTTGATATAATGAGCATAGGAGGCTATCAAGTGGTAAAGGAGGAAGCAAGGGAAGGTGGCGCGCTGGTCTAAGCGATGACCTCTGATCATTCCTCCAAAAAGGCGGTCCGGGTTCGAATCCCGGTGAGGCATGGATGTTGTGTTTGTCTTATGGTGCTGGCTCTCTCCCTTCCCTGGAACCAGTGACCCTAAATTTGGGACAGGCGACTGCTTATAGCCCAATGAGTTGCTCACTGTGATCGTTAAACCTCCAATAAAAAAAAAAAAAAAGAAAATAAGCAAGGGACAGATGAAACTGGAGGAAGAGAGAACTTGCTGGGATACTATTGGACCTGTCATTAGACAGACCACTAATGTTGATGAGACTTGACTTTTCTTTTCTGAAAACATTAATTAGCTGTGTACAGTATTCTGCACAGCTAACCAGAGGAGTACAGAGTAACAACCTACAGTGTGAGGTGTGAACCCCTTGTATGCACAAAAGGAATTGTCCAAAACAGCAGATAGAGGCATACAATGCAGATATGACTACTCTGTCCTCTTTCTGAACATGCTAAAATAATGAAGATCTAATTAGTCATTGGTAATGTGTCGCTGAAAGCTTCTCTGAGAATTTAATGCTAAACATAATTTTTCCCTACCCCAAAAACATCTTCCTATTTTTACGTTCACTATCTGATATTCATTCTGTTCTGGTTCATTTTTCATTCTGTGTTTCTGCAGAGTGCTGTGTTTTCAGTGTTCACATAAGTTTTCTGTTTTACTTGACTCTTAGGTATTACCTAGTTTTCACATTTTTAGTGAAATTTTGCCCAAAATGGGAAGTGCGATTTCTGAATGATCGTGTTTTCCTATAATAGAGGTATGCAAAAGTAAAAACTGTGTAATAGTTCAGTAGAAGTAGGAAACTTTCAAACTCAAAAGGTGTAATTTCAAGTCTTGCCCTGGTTGTCCCGGTGGTGCAGTGGTCCAAGCGCTGGCTTATGACCAGGGCTCGACAGATATGTTCCAGATCTAGAAGCCAGCTCTCAAAATTTAGGAGCCAGTGAAGCAAAGTTAAATTTCAATGAATAGTGCATGAATAAAAACGTGTGAATAATTTCACATTAAAAAAAAAGTCATGTCACTTTTTGAGAAATTCAAGGTAAAAATTTAAATTGCGTGACTTTGAAATTATAATTGTAAAATTATGCATTAAGTAATAAATCATTTTAAAGAAGTTTTAAAAGAACCAAAGTTCATCACACAGTGATGAAAAGAAATTGAATTATGGATACTTTTTACAACCTGCAAAATTCTGAAATTTGGCAAATTTCTTGAATTTCATGGCCTTCTATCTCAGGAAATTTAAAAGCTATTGAGCTAAAAATTGGCACACATTCATTTCTTGTGTAAGTCAACATATCTACAAAGTTTCATAAAAATCTAAAGGGGTCAGGTTGAAAATGCTATTTTTCTGTGTTGAATTGACATGGAATGACTATGTTAAAATATCACTTGTTCACTTATCTTTTTGCTTCAGCAAATTGACTTTAGTGTTTTTCCGACATTTTTCATTTGCCATAGATTCATCAAATCACAACAAATTCACTGCAAAATGGGGAGAGGTGCATAAAAAGGTGTGATTAAAATGATAAAATTTATAGTGGAAGAGAAGAAATTCTAAAAACCCAGTGCAAGGTTGATGAAGAATGAAATGGTGCATGAAAAAGGAAAATCTAAATCTTACTGATGAAACAAACAACAATAGTTGCTTTTAAGTCTAGTCCCACTCTACATTATGTTCACATCAGAGTTGTATAAAAATAAAATGTATCTGCATGCACAACCATTGAAACAAAAAACTTGCTGCAAACCAGCGAAGTGTGAACCACGATAAAAATAGAATAAGATAATTTAAAAAAAATTAGTAAAATGATAAATAATTATTAGAATATTACAGATTCCAATGAAAACAAAACAAGTACATTACAATTGAATGTGCAGCAATGTGTGTGAAATGGACAAAAAACTGGACTATGAACCTCACAAAAATAAGGGACTAATTAAAGAAAATTTGTATATCCAGAAAAACAGTTCCATTAATGAGCCTTTAAAAATTATAAGTATCATTTTCCACAACTTAATTAAAAAAAAGTAGACTTACATAAGGAACAGATTTTAAATTTAATAACTGGCAACTGCAATAGGAACTTAACCTTGCAGTTGCCAGTTATGAAATTAAAATAACTCTTGCAAACTAGCTCTTGTCGGTTGCCCCTGGCAATGAAATTTAAACTTTTTCTGTGTAAACAAAACCTTTGATACAGTTCCTATACATTGAGAACAAGTCTTGATAAAATCTGGAGGCCAGAAACATCTGTAAAAACAAAAGCACTCAAAAGATGGGGAAAAAAATTGAATGCTCTTTAAGTTAAAATATAATTAGGTATATTAATCTGAGTAAATGTTTCAATTCCTGTAAATAAGATTATTTTTTTAATCTGCAAGCAAAAACCATCTGCAAAATCTGATAATAAATTGGAAACTATCCGCGCACAGCGCACAAACTTACGTCTATATTCTACTACTGGGTCATTCCATGTCAAGTGATCCAATGACTTTTACCTTACAATTTTATATTGCTTTCATTTTCAGTTTCCTAACAGTAGTATAAGAGAAGGTCCCAGATATATATATATCTTTTATCTCATCTGGTTTTTGAGTTATGAGGGTTTGAAATTAAAAAAAAATTGACAATTTCGACTTTTCTGGACTACACAAAAACCTTAAAAGCTCAGCCCAGAATTGAGATATTTCAAAACTAAAAATGCCTCTCTCTTCAGAGATTCATGGGCTTTAATATGATATGCCACATGATGGACTTATTTTAAATTTTATAATTAAGTTACAAAATTTTAAATTTTAAAAAGTGATTGAAAAAAATAATATAATAGTATACTGAACCGGTTCTGTTGAATATCATCGAAATGGGGTCAAAGGTCAGGTTCCAGGAGCAAGTTTTATTCCACAGCCATTATCCTCATAACTTGACTAAAAATGCTTGTATTGTGACAAAGCTTTAGTATGTTGTTCTGGAGGTATACTGAACCAATTTTTTTTAATATCAAAATGGGGTCAAAGGTCAGGGCACAGGAATGAGACTTATTCCACAGCCATTATCCTCATAACTTGAGTAATGATTTCTGGTATGTTGGAAAGCGTATCATAATTAATGCATTGCATTATTTTACTAACTTGTTTTTTATGCCATTGAATGGGTGAAAGAACTTTCAGTCTGAGGACCATGAATGCATGATAGCCTTCACTATTTTAGGCATCAATTCTTACAAATTTTTCAGCTTCGTCACTTTCGTTTTCTCCCCCCCCCTTATCGAGCTGAAATATAAACTTTTTGAGGGAATATTTAAGAACACAGAGTACATGTTCGGAACATCGTTGGGGGGAAAAAATACAGTAACAGGAGAAATCTTTGCTACTTCTGATTTCCGTTTCCGGACATTTCCCCTCCATTTTCAAGTTGAAATACAAGTACTTATGAAATAAAATGATATTTGACAATACTAGGCATAGGAAAAATAAAATTATGATTACGGCAGAAATCTTTACTGCGTCTAACTTCCGTTTTTGAAAGTTCTCAAAGACAAAACTTCCGTTTTCGAAAGTTTCAGGCAGGAAATATCTTCCACCACTACCGATTGCCCCAAAATTTCAGTTCAGTTATGCATCGATCTTGAGGATAACCCAAATTATGACGGAAAAGAAGAAATTCCTCGGAGCTGTGGCACTCTCATGCCTGAATATTACAGGGGAATTTTTTCGCCGTCCAATTTTCGTTTTCGGAATTTTTTTCTCTTTTTTCAAACTGAAATACAAATATTTATGGAATAAAATGATAAAATATATAATAACAACAACACAGGGCAGAGGCAGGATCGCACGAAAACGAAATTACGATTACGGAAAAAAATCTTTGTTTCGTTTACTTCCGTTTTTGAAAGACGAAATATCGTCCCGATGCGTATTTTTACGCGTTGATGTGTGTTTTAGACGTTTCTCGATACGCATACTTGCCAACTTTTACGGATTATCCCTAAAATTTACGGATTTCTGCTTAGTTTTACTGATTTACGGATGGCAGTCTTTTTTTACGGATTTTTTAATATTTTGATTGCTCAATCGTAATTTCTTATTTAATATTTTAATTGCTCAAAAAATTTCGATTGCTCAACCGAAATATTTCAACCCCCTTTAGATTTTCTACCGGACCTTATGAGCGCTGTGTGTTACACGATGTTGTCATCTTTGACTTGCCGGCTTCTTGCGGAGCGGAGCCATGAAGTATAACGATGGCTCCGCTTCGTGACGTCGCCCGACCTGAGTTCTCCAAAATGTGTAATTAGGCGTGTAGTACGCATCAAAGACTGTGCTTACGTGTCGAAATTTTACCAACGCGTAAAATTCGCATCGGGAATTTTTCTCGACATGTAAAAATATTCGTCTTGAATTTTTCTCGGTGCGTAAAAACTACGCATCGAAGAATTTTACCATTTCGTAAAAATAGCATCAGGATGGTAGTAAACGAAATAAAGATTTTTTCCGTAATCATAATTTCTTTTTCCTGTGATGTTGCCTCTGTCCAGTATTGTTGTTATATATCATTTTATTCCATAAATGTTTGTATCTCAGTTTGAAAATGGAGGGAAAATTTCCGAAAATGGAAATTCGACGGCGAAAAATTTCGCTGTAGTCTTTAGGCATGAGAGTGCGCGGCTTCGAGGAATTTCTCCTTTTCCGTCATAATTTGGGTTATGATTTCTCCCGTAATTGTAATTTTATTTTTCACGTGATGTTTTCGCTGCCTAGTATTGTTGTTAAACATCATTTTATTTCATAAATATTTGTATTTCAACTTGAAAATGGAGGGAAATTGTCCGAAAATGGAAATCGGACGTAGCAAAGATTTCCCCTGTAACTGTAATCTTTTTTTTTCCAACGATGATCGGAACATGTATCCTGTATTCTTAAATACCCCCCCCCCCCTCAAAGTTTTGCATTTCAGTTTGATAAACGGGGGCGGGAGGGGGGTATTAGAAAACGAATGTGACAAAGTTAAAAAAATTCTAAAAATTGATGCATAGTGTTCCAAAAGTATTTATATTTTCAAAGTTACAATATTCATCTCTTATCAAAAATAATGAAAGCTGTCATGCATTCATGATGAATAAAATTGTCATCCAAGGGCATTAAAAAGAAAGAGCGACAATAAAGAAATGGGAAGGGAAACAAAGATACCAGCAAATGAAAATTTTAGTTTAGTATTGAAACACCACAATGTTGCGAGGCTAACATTAAACAAAATTAAGATTTTACTTTATGATTTTTTAAATTATTATTTTAAACACAGATAATACTTCATGAAAGAAGTATTATCTGTATTATTTCTTTCATGATTTATCTGCTTCTCTGGGCAATCACGGGAAAGGATTATTAACCTCCAGATTCGCTAAACATGAATGCCGGTTGCTTCGACTAGCGAATCCTGTGATGGTTAAATTCAAATTGATCGGAAACTTGGTCGTTCTGGGTGGTGTAGTGGTTAGCATACCTAGGCGTTTTCTGGGAGACGCGGGTTCGAGTCCCGCTCCAGGACGATGAAAATTTTCAAGTTTTCGGATATTATCTGACTTACCATCCTTGTCACATTTACGCCAAAAATCGGATTGTCATCTTCAAAATTTGTACAGATAATACTTGTTTAGTAATTGTTGAATATGCAGATATTTTTACTGTATATTTATTAATATAATTATGTTTTGTTTTGTGGTAAATGGCATTCACGCAAAAGTTTTACTGATGCACATTGTCCAGAGTTGGCAAGTATGGATATGTATTTTTGCGCGTTAATGTGTGTTTTAGATGTTTTTCGATACATATTTTTACTCGTCGCAAAAAATTCTCGATGCGTATTTTTACGCTACGAGAAAAATTCCCCATACGTATTTTTACGCTTTGAGAAAAAATCCCAGATGCATATTTTTGCACGTAAGTAATATTTCGACGCGTGAACACACTTTTCGATTCGTACTAGACGCGTAATGACATACTTTGGCGAACTCTGTTTTCAAGCTACTACTAGCAGTCTTTCATGGTTATTAGCTATATAAATATTTTGAAATATCCATAGTATAATTCTGTTTCACACGTTTAAAGTTAGCAATTAAAAACATGACATTCGGACGTAAAATAATTATTACTTCCAAAATAAACTCCTTGAACAGTGCATAAATTGTAAGAATAGAGTATTTGCTTACCATGTGAAATAAGCAGTAACTTGTTAGTTCATTCCGACTACTATGCCTGTGCTTTCTATTTATGGGCTTCATACTGATATAATAATATGAATAAAATGTAGAGATGAGTCCAAAATAAAATGACCAATCTGAATAAAATGTTACAAATGAATCCGAATAAAAGGTTGAAATGTATACAATAGTTAAAAGTTGAATGATGTTGGAATTAAAAAAAGATTGGATAAAAATATAATGAAACTGCAAAAACAGATGAATAATATTTGAATTAAAAACAAACAAAAATATCCAAGGTGATGCAGAAGTGCAAAAAGAACCTATCTGTTGTCATCCTCCAGATGCTTTTTGACCATCTAGCTATGGTCATTATCAAAGGCAGCTGTTGTTGCTGTTCAGAATTATATTATGGATATATACTTCATGTATATCTTCTGTATAAGGAAGTCACAAGTTATACGTGGTTAAAATACATAATACATAGAGATTCAGTATCTCTTTTTGAATTGCTATTACGCACGTTAAAATATGGACGTGATTATGGTGGTGCAGTTATTTATGACGTTTATTATTGAAAAAATAAAGACTAAAAGAAAACGAGATAACATGGTGTTCAGCAATGCCAAAGTAGCATTCGACTCAAAGAATCTTGTTATATATTGTATCGTAAGCTCAAAAGAACAATATAACTGAGAATGAAAACCCTGTAATGGCCTATGTCACAGGCAGGTTAAAAGGCTAACAATGAACAATCCAAAAGAACTATAGTGAACGAATCTAAAAGGCTGATAGTGAACGAATTTAAAAGAACAAAATGAAATGTGGACGGTCAGAAGAAACGATGAATGAACTATTTACATAATGCGTGTACCACCTCCTCACGTCCACCAGTGTCCCCGGACACATTTCGCCCTAGTCTCTTTCTAGGCGTTTTCAACGGGAAATGAAACATCTGTTGGTAAGTTACTACGTCTCGTACCTCCAGAAGTCATTGCGCATGGGTCAGTTTTCATCCTATGTGGTGGTGCCATCTGGTGTCATAGTTTGATTTTCCTGTATGTGTCGTCTTTTGATTTTATTTTTATTTTCCTCTTTTAATCTTTTTTTGGTGTCCACTAAATTCTTCCAGGCACATGAAAGGTCATATGGTTAATCGTTATTGCAATTTGATGTTTTGGTCTTCTCTGATGAGATGGATTCAGCAATCTGGATGGTCTTTCAATTTTTTTGCTGATTTACCAAAAGAAATATCAGAATAAGATTATCGGAACACATCGGCAATTGGTTCAGAAAAGAAAATAAGACTGCACTTATCGATTTCTGTATAAATAATCAATGCACACCACTATGGGAAGAAATAAAATTGATAAATCAGCAAAAAAAAAAAAAATTGGAAGACCATCCAGATTGCTGAATCCATCTTAATAGAGAAGACCAAAACAACAAATTGCAATAACAATTCACCATATGACCTTTCGTATGCCTGGAGGAATTTAGTGGACACCGAAAAAAGAGTAAAAGAGGAACATAAAAATCAAATCAAAAGACAACGACAAATACAGGAAAATCAAACTATGACACCAGATGGCACCACCATATAGGATGAAAACTGACCCATGCGCAATGTACATCGTGACTTCTGGAGGTACGAAACGTAGTCACTTACCAACAGACGTTTCATTTCCTGTTGAAAACACCTAGGAAGAGACCAGGACAAAACGTGTCCGGGGACGCTGGTGGACGTGAGGAGGTGGTGCACACATTATGTAAATAGTTCATTCGTCGTTTCTTCTGACCGTCCACATTTCATTTTGTTCTTTTAAATTCGTTCACTATCAGCCTTTTATATTCATTCGCTGTAGTTCTTTTGGATTGTTCATTGTTAGCCTTTTAACCTGCCTGTGACATAGGCCATTACAGGGTTTTCATTCTCAGTTATATTATTCTTTTGAGCTTACGATACAATATATAACAAGATTCTTTGGGTCGAATACTACTTTGGCATTGCTGAACACCATGTTATAGTCACCATCGGACTTTTTGCAATGCATAGCCGCTGAACACCTGAGACCAAACAACTTGCAGAGAACTACGGTGGTATGCGATCAAAAACGACCTCTGGACGAATATATGTGAGTAATTGCTCTCGTTTTCTTTTAGTCTTTATTTTTTCAATAATAAACGTCATAAATAACTGCACCACCATAATCACATGTTCATATTTTAATGTGCGTAATAGCAATTCAAAAAGAGATACTGAATCACTATGTATTATATTATATTATGGATATTGAATTCAACTGCAAAATATTTATATAGCTAATAACGTTATATTACCATGTAGTACTGTTTAAGCTAGATGTGCAATGCTTAAACTAAATATACAAGTCCTTTATGGTGTTGCAATTTTCACAAGAGCCGCGGATGGCTTAGTGGTTAGCGAGTCAGGCTGTCAATAAAGGGTCCCCTGGTTTCAAGCCTGGGCTGATCTTCCAGAGATAGTGTGGTTTGCTAATAATCACGGAATATCCGTCATGCATCGGACGAGTACGTTAAATGACGGCATCCGGGTTGGACCCCCGGTTATGTTGGGTATCCATTCCTACTCCCCCCTTGACTTTCTCTCATTCCTCTATGAGCTACACAATACTTGTATGGTGGCACCATCTACTGTGCTCTCTCTGACTCACAAACTGTTCTGTCAAAGTCGCTAGACTTTCTCTCACTTCTTCCGTTTCTGTGCCTTGCCCAAAAGGCGAACCCGCTGTAGGTGGTTTGTGCCTAAACCTTCTCTGTGGAAGGAAGTCCTACATGAAATGGGCTTGTTGGAGTGATCAGCACGCAGTGTTGCGGCTTGACTGTCTAAGGGAAAATAGTACCCAGTTCTGGTCGCGTTCACAACACATGGTGCACTTGAACCGAACTGAACTGCAATTTTCACAAATAGTAGTGTACAAAGGAAATTCACAAGATTTTTCGTAGCTACCAGATTGTGACACTGAATTGCTTTTTGATAAGATGATACATGGTGGAAAGTAACTGTAAACTACAGTTGAACCCGGATATAATGAGCGCACATAAAGTGAAGTTTGGTATATAAAAATTTTTTACACCAGTGGGGCTGCCGACTTCGCCAGCTTGGAGGAGGGTTGAAATGGGCCTATTGCTGGGGAGGAGTTGAAAAAGGGGCAAAAATGTTTTCCTCGCAGAGCAGATGTGCAGTGACCACAAGCAACAAAGAGATCACCGGGGGTCACTCAATTGCGCAAACCATGGCAGGCTCATTAGTAAAGAAGGGATTCTGTACAGTGAAAGGGGAATTAAGTTTCGGGGGAACATTTTCAGTCTGCACTTTATGACTTCTTTTGTATGAAAACACACTGCTTCAATCTCTCTTCTTCTGATTACACTTCCCTAGGGAATGGGGTGGGAATTACCCACCCAGCTGCCATAATTTTTAGTGAAGTCTGGATTGTCTGAGAAAAGGAATTTTCTGGTTATCGGGTGTTCTCATTTGGTCCATTACAGAGGCGCAGATATCCTGTGTCCGTTTTGCACTCAGCAGTCGGGTTTTATGTATCACAGTCTTATCACTTTTCTTTCATGAATTGTTGTTACACATCCGAAGTCCAGACTGTTTTCTGCTGGTCTAAAGTAGAGAAGAGTAAAATATGTCCTTGAATAAGTGTAAAGCATTAAATTTGTATGAAAAAATTGAGCTTATTAGTCTGGTGGAGAAAGGTCATTTAATAAAAATGTGAAATTGCTAAAACATTTGGTATTCTTGCAAATTCACTTTCAACCATTTTGAAAAATAAGAATGATCTTAAACGTAAGTTCTCCGAAGGCTCATCAGGTGTTAAGAGGAAAAGGTTTCGAGAAGTTGTTTGTAGCGATGTGGAAACAGCAGTTTACAAGTGGTTTCTCGGTGTAAGACTGCAAAATGTTCCAATCACAGGACTTCTACTAAAAGAGAAGGCCGTAGATTTTGCACGTCTACTGGGAAGAGACTATTTTATCGCTAGCCATGGCTGGATTCAACGACTGTCCTCTTCCATTGTCCAATGATGGTAATCCCATGCCAGCTGCAGGCGTCGTTGCCAATGGACCTGAGTTAATATGGGCGCCTCGATGCAGCGTCGATTCTGGAGACCTTTGCGTAACAGGATTCACTCTACTGTTATCAGGGACACGTACCTGGGTGCCTCAGCTGGATGGATTCCTGAATGCCAATGGCTACCTGTCCATCTTCACTCACCACATGCATCCCTTCATGTGGGACTTTTACCCTGGTGGTGATGGTGTCTACGAACAGAGCAATTCACTGTGCCATGTTGCAAAGAGGGTGCTTGATTGGTTCCAGGAACACGACAGCGATGTATCCATTCTCCCTCGGCTAGCAAAATCGCCCAACCTCAATACCGTAGAGCACTTGTGGGACTATTTGGATCGACAGGTTCGATGTGCTGAGCTGCTACCACGTCATTCCCGTGACTTCTGTGCTCTGCTGCAGTCTGAATGGGCACGTGTGCCTTAGGCAGCCTTCCAGGGCCTCATTGTATCCGTGCCAGGCCGTCTTGCTGCCGTCATCCAGCCTAAGGGTGGTTATTCCTATTATTAGTTAGGTGGTCATATTATTCTGATAGGACTGTGTATATTTCACCTTTCCCAAGCAAATTTTCTTCATGCTACAGGGAAAGCATTGAAATTCTCTTAAGCAAAAAGTTCTTGTAATGCAGAATAACCTTTCAACATTCTGGGTATTTAGAAATCTCTACTGGCAACAGTTACATAAATTATGTCCACCACATGAGCATTTGCTACCAGCGTGACTAACACTGACGTTCAGCCAAAAGATGTAACTGAATTTTAACATAAATTACATTAAAATTCAGTTAAATCTTTTGGCGGAATATAAGGCTTATAGTTTACTGGTATTGTAAATAATTATAATAAATCGTAAGCATAAAAAAATTTCTTCATTATTGCAGGGTTATTGATGTAATTTTCAAGTTCTCTGATGAGATGTCACATGGAGAACTGTAAACTATAAGCATCTTTTTATTCAGTGTCACAATCACAATTTTTTTATTCATTCTTTTTAGCGTCACAGTATCATTGCTGCAAATTATCTTGTTGTCTATATATTATTGATTCTTACTTGAAAAAAAAAATTATGTGTAACTGTTGTGCTTATTATGCTCTGTGCAACTGTGGAATTATATGAGAAACTGTAAATTCTGTGAAAAGAATATTCCTAATATATTTCAGAATTATTAATTTATCAATCAGAAATGTAACGGATAGCATGCTTGAACTCAAATCAGGAAATGTGGGCTTGTTTTCTCCTCCACGGTGATGTAATTTTGGTTTTGTGACGTGACCGATGTCATGTGCTGTACATTAAAAGCTGGCAATTCAGATATATCTGATTGCTAAGTTAGTAATAACATATTGTGTTTTTATAAGTTACAAGTGATACCTTGTGTTTTAGTCCTAGATTTTGTTTAAAATTTGTTTCAAAATGTTGTATTTATGAGTTGATCATTACTAAATTTCCTAATGTGAATTTTTATTCAAATAGTTAGTAATTTTGATTTTTTTCTTTTTATTTAGCTCAGCATTTGATTCTATCAGGAATTTTAAGGTTGCCATTAAGAAACTAGCTAGACCATTCCAATCTGCCATACACGCAAAGAGGACATACAGGGAGCTTCGATTATTGAAGCATATGAACCATGAAAACGTATGCTAAGAAAGAATTTTATTAATGCTGTTTGTCATAAAAATTCTTTGAAAGTGTTCATTTGTTGCTATGCTTTTTAAAGCTATTATAAGCGTTTTTTAGAGAATTATTAGGATCATTCAGAAAATAAAGAACATTTAGTTATAAAGCATATACTTTAAATTTTTTCAAATTTTTTATTTACAATTTTTAATTCATACATTAGCCGAATTTTCTACATGGTTGCCTTGGACAATAAATTGATGAATTAGTAAGAACTGGGATGAAGTAAAAGCCATTAAAATTGAAATAAAATTCAAACACAATCGGAATAAAATCTGAATAAGATTAAAATGTTAAACCAGTTTATTACCTGAACTTTCCACCACTCATCAGTTTGTGGGCACTTTGCCCTTCAGCCTGGCCTTCACTCACAAAGTTTGCTCAATTTTCAAGTCTTTTGGGTACAGGATTTCTGTTAAACCACCTCCACATCTTCTTAACCTTATCCTTAAAGACAGAGATCCCAATAAACCTCTAGAGTTACAAGGGGCCTGCTCTATCCCTGTCGCCACTTCCACAGGCATTACCCACTATATTGGTAGTACTTACTGAAGCTTCAACCGGCGATTGGTGGAACATATCGCTGATGCTAAGAAAGGAAACCCTTCCACCTTGATTTCAATTTTAACCATCAGCGATACGTCCGTGATTCCTGATTGGCAAAATGTTAAACACATCACTCCGTTCAGCAATCGGAAAGCCCTTAGGTACCGCGAAAGCATTGAAATCTTTCTTACCCCTAACACCTGTAATACATACACACCTTTTAATATAGTTTGGAAAGCTATTTTGAAATCTGGCAACAACTGATGCTAATACCACGTGTTTCATTCCATAGCTGATGAAGGTAGAAGTCGTTACCGAAATGTCGTCCCAACACTTGTAATTTTTACGTAACTAAAACGTGATATGTCATCTAGAATTATTCTAATCTCCTGTTTCATTTTGCAAGTACTGAAACTATGACAAATTAATAGCAATTTTGAAGAATATATTTCGTTCTTCTAAACATTCTGTTTTACATGTTAAAATTCTTCGTTTCTGACTATGGAAGGTACTGTGCACAATTATGTAAGAGAGTTTTTTATAAAATCACTTATACCAATAATGTGCAAATGTTAACTCACCTTTGCTCTTCATTGACTTCGTGCCAGTTGTTCAGCATTCCTGCAAATATATATTACCTATTCAATGACATTGGAATAAGCCAGACGAACCAATATCCCTTATTCGATGAATTAGTAAGAACTGGGATGAAGTAAAAGCCATTAAAATTGAAATAAAATTCAAACACTATCAGAATAAAGTCTGAATAAGATTACGATAAAAAATAAATAAAAAGCGGCAATGATGAATCCTTCAAAATTTCAGATATGCTTATGTTGTTCACACACACCTTCCAAGTCATTTCCATACGCGTTTCAACTGCTGAAGTTACAGTCTGCATCAGTGGTCGGTGATGTTTTTGTCCCAACTTCCTAGTTGTCTATGCTATATTGATTTCTTGCCAAGACATCCGAACATGTCTTGGCAAGAAATCATGTCACATTGTCTTGCCTACACCTGTGAACATGTCTTGGCATAGTCACCTATGCCATATATCCTAGTCATCTATGCCACTTTGATTTCTTGCCAAGATATGTTCACATGTGAATGCAAGACAGTGTGACACGATTTCTTGGCAAGACATGTGACATGTTCACATTGTCTTGCCTACACATGGGAACATGTCTTGGCAAGAAATCAAAGTGGCATAGATGACTATGTTACTTTGATTTCTTGCCAAGACATATGAACTTGTCTTGGCAAGAAATCATGCCTAGACATGTGAAGATGTCTTGGCATAGTCATCTATGCCATATATCCTAGTCAATGCAGCTTTGATTTCTTGCCAAGACATGTTCACATGTGAATGCAAGACAGTGTGACATGATTTCTTGCCAAGACATGTGACATGTTCACATTGTCTTGCCTACACATGTGAACATGTCTTGGCAAGAAATCAAAGTGGCATAGATGATTGGAATATATGGCATAGATGACTATGCCACTTTGATTTCTTCCCAAGACATGTGAACTTGTCTTGGCAAGAAATCATGTCACATTGTCTTACCTAGACATGTGAACATGTCTTGGCAAGAAATCAACATGGCATAGATGACTAGGCAGTGGGGGCAAGAACATCGCCGACCACCGATGAAGACTGCAACTTTGGCAGTTGAAACACGTATGGAATGACTTGGAAGGTGTGTGTGAACAAGATAAGCATATCTGAAATTTTTGTGGATTCGTCATTGCTGTTTTTTAGTCGTTTTTTTATCATAATCTTATTCAGATTTTATTCCGATTGTGTTTGAATTTTATTTCAATTTTAATGGATGTTACTTCATCCTAGTTCTTACTAATTCATCGAATAATGGATATTGGTTCATCTGGCTTATACCAACATCATCGAATGGGCAACATATATTGCTGGAACGCCGTACAACTGGCACAAAGTCCATGAAGAATGAAGGTGAGTTAACATTTTTGCTTTATTGGTTGGTGTAAGTGATTTTATAAAAAAGAGCTCCCTTACATAATTGGGCACACTACCTTCCATAGTCAGAAACGAAGAATTTTAACGTGTGAAACAGAAAAGTTTAGAAGAATGAAATACATTCTTAAAAATTGCTATTAACAATTTTTGCCACATAGTCTAGCAACAGGCCTTAACCCAAGCTTGAGCTATATCGAAATACTATGACGAAGTAATATGACCTTCACAAGCAATAAACCTAATCTACTGTGAGGTGAGTCTTACCGGTAATGTTCATTCTGTTTATATTTTTTATTTCACTATTTTGGACCTAACGGCTTCAACCTGCACATACATGTACATGAATTTATGCGAGGAACAGTATTATTACAGCTTTTAATAGTAGTTATACGAGGATAGATCCAAAACAAAGGTTACAAGCAGCAGCATTGGAAAAGTAATTAGTGTGGAGGGTACATTTGTTGCCCAGAGTGGAGACAGATGGCGCTAGTTGTCTGATAGCGGTTTTTTGGGAAGTTAGTGCAAGTTTGCAGATGCGTGAGAGCGATTTAAATGGCAAGACGTTTAGAAAAGTGGTTGGAGGTGCGAGCCGTAATTCGGTTCTTATGGGAAAATAATGTGTCCGCATCTGCAATTCACAGTCAAATAGTGGAAGTTTATGGTGAAGAAGCAATCAGCCGACAATATGTAGCGAACTGGTGTCGCTCTTTTCAGTCGGGCAGAGAGGATGTGGAAAACCGCAACAGGGCAGCGAGCGGCCGTCCAAGTTTGTCAACGACAGAAATCAACACGGCACGAGTTGACGAAATGATTCAAAATGATCGACGGGTAACTGTGCGTGCAATGGTGTCAGAGCTGGGACTCAGCTATGGTACTGTTCAGCTTATCGTTTCTGATGTTTTGGAATATTCCAAGGTTTGTGCCCGCTGGGTACCACTGTGTTATCCGAGGAGCAGAAAGCCACACGAATGATGTGCAGCCTCACGTTTCTGCAGCGTTACCATGCCGACGGCCAGCAGTTCATTGATCACATCGTTACTGGGGACGAAACTTGGCTTCATCACTTCGCCCCCACAACCAAAAGAGCCAGTATGGAGTGGAAACACGCTGTATCACCAACAAAAAAGAAGTTTAAGGTTACACCCTCTGCCGGTAAAGTTATGGCAACCATATTCTGGGATGCATGCGGTGTTATCCTTATCGAGTATCTGGAGTGTAGCCATATCGTTAATGCCGATTGTTACTGTGCCACTTTGACAAGGTTACGTGAAGCCATCCGACGCAAACGGCCTGGCATGCTGAGGGATGGTGTCATCTTCCTGCATGACAATGCCAGGCCCCATACTGCACGCAAAACTCAAGAATTGCTGCAAAAGTTCAAGTGGGAAGTCTGGAGCCACCCCCATACAGCCCAGATTTGGCACCCAGTGACTACCTTTTTCCGAAATTGAAGGAACACTTATCTGGAAGAAGGTTCTCTTCCGACAGTGATGTGAAAACAACTGCCGAGAACTGGATCAATGGGCAGGGACGTGATTTCTACTGAGTCGGGTTAAACAAGTTGGTCATGCGTTCCGATAAATGCCTGAACAGATTTGGTGATTATGTGGAAAAGTGATTGTCAGGTATGCCTCATAATTCCCTTTTGAATTTTCTGTCTATTGTTAATCAATCATTTTTTATGACCCTTGTAACCTTTTTTTGGATCTATCCTCGTACATGTATTTCAATCTTGCAGACAGTTTTTAGCTTTTCTTTTCTTCGTTGCACACTTCTGAAAAAGATTCTGCTTCAGGGCCTCCTCATAGAACTCTGCCGCCTGTGCTTTCAGCATCAGCAGTCCATAACAGCCTCCTTTTAGTGCACAGGGATTGAAAAATACCTGAAAAGTTACGTTCCCAGCTGGGCATGTGCTGAAATTATTTGCTTGCCCAAGTAACAAAAGCTGGATGCCCAGAAAAAATTATCTTTTTGGATAACAAATCGGAACCCTAACTCTTTTAAGTTAAAAAATATGATGAACTTCTTTTTTTACATGTTTTGCAATTCAGATTTAAAGGTCTGTATTCAAAATTTTCAATGCACAAAAGCGTGCATCTCAAGTTTTAAAATGATGATACTAATTGCTACGTCATGACACGATGATGTTGAAATTGGTATTTGAGAAGTTTAGTGATTCTGCCATGTTCCTTTGGTCGAAGTTTTCGCCGTGTCACTAAACACAGGAGGCTAGTTCCATAAGAGGCATGCATCCCGTCACAGACTATAACAACATTTGGAAAAAAATTACATATGCTTCCAGTTTCTGGAGCTAGAGCATAATGTAATTAAAGAAGTGATATTTTTTTGTCCTTAGCACTTTGTAACAATACAGTAAAACCTCGAAAATCCGGCATCCAGAAAACCGGCAACTTCAGAAATCTCGCACTTTTCTGGTTTCGTTTTCGTCAGAACATCCGATGTTTCACCAATAACCATGGAAATCTGATGTACCGTCTCTACGACACGTCGCAAGATCATCTGATCTCAGCATGCGAATGGCCGATAGCTGCCTACGTGTAACATCTGGAAGTTTCTCAAATTCGTCATCTGTCATTGAGCCACGCTGAAGTGACACAGACCAATGAGGCGACGAATTGGTGTGTACATTTGAAATGCATGTCGAACATGTGATGATGATCTGTGCTTGGTGGCGGCAGTATGTGGGTTTGATCGTGTAATGACATCTACATTGGCCTTCATGATGCATCGTGGTAATCGCCTTGGCGATGTATCATAGTTTCGTCGGTCGATAAACTGTAACATCGACGTAAAATTCACATCGGGTTTTCACGATGTATTGACGCATCACCCAGCCCTAGTGGTTACTCTGGTTTGTTTCAAGTTTTTGCCTAACCATTCGCCAAATTCATTCCCCCCCCCCGACAGAGTTTTATAATAAATAGTACAAAAAGGGAATCACCAATATTTTCGCCAAAACTATTTTGCCATTGCCAAAACGAGTTCTTTTTTCGCAAATTGCGAAGAATGTGATAGGCAGTGTGATCCCTGCATGTTTACAAGGCATAGACGCACACATTTTTCGTTAAAGTGACCTGTTATGTGTAAGTGCATGCTTTATGTAACTCCCATTACGCAATTTTGGATAGCTTCATAAATCTGTCACTCCTCCAGTCCAGCCAATGCCAAATTTTTGAGCTTTTACCGTTGTAAAACTAGCAGTGATTAGCAGTGAAATGAAACACGACATGCAATGACTGTCTTTTTTCTTATACAAGGTAGGAAATTCTATTGCAAGCTTCTTTATTTTTAAATTTAATTGCCTGGACCAGGCAACTAGATTTTTTTATTTGTTTTCCTGCTCAGGCCAATAATTTACGTGCTCTTGGCATCTCGGGCATGGTATTTTTCAAGCTCTGGTGCATCATAAAAAAATTTGTCCATGAAGGAACTGCTTTCAAATTGGGAAATGAGTGGTATTCCAATGAAGCCAAGTTCAGGCTGCAAGGTGGATGCTCAGAAACTTCCCAGTGAAACTCATCAAGCAGTTCCTTTGTCTTCCTGACAGTGTTTGAGCAGGTGTTCTTGGTGTTTGTCCATAATAAGAGTGGAGCACTCTTATCGCTCCTCGTCATGAATGTTTGTTCTTCCATTTTTAAACATTATGCACCACCTTCTGACACTAGATTCATTCGTAACACCGTCTCCGATGAATGTCAATAGGCCTAGTGTTTCAGTAGTCAGAAAACAGATAACTGATCGAATTTCACATTCGGTGGGGTTTTCAACGTACATGTTCATTTTAAAAGATCGTAACTAACCACCAATGGCTAATACATGCCCGACAATGGTGTCGGAAAATAACCAACAGTGCACTGGGCCCAGGTGACCTTGATTGATCTCTGGCCAAGAACCTGTGCCGGCACTATGTGCAAAGGAATTTTGCTTTCTGAATGATCTATGTACATTGTTTTTTTTTCTCTAAACATAAAAGCTTTTTATTTTGTTTAACATACAGTGCTCGGTGTGGAAAATGCCACTCTAGAAAGTATCTGCTTACCTTAAACCTCAACCCAACTGTTGACACATACCTACCATCAAGTTGATGGGTACATGTCACCAACTCGGTCATGTAAGCTGCGAACTAATCACATGGTAGGTGCAAGTGCAAACCGGTCTCATGATAGGCGAAAGAGATATGACAGGTGTTCAGTAAGTTCTAAGTCTGACCTTGAAAGTAGTGGTTGGCTGCAGACGCAAGTTTTGCAAAGCATTGCATCATCCTTCAGTAATAAAACAGCCATGCCACCTCCCTGTGTCAGCATTTGAGACAGCACCACAGTGCATTGAAGTCTATAAGGTGACATTGGATGAGCGACAGATGAAATTGCATCATCCTTCAGTTATATAATAGCCATGCCACATCACTGTGTCAGCATTTGAGATGGAGCAACACTGCATTGAAGTCTGTAAGGTGACAGTGGATGAGTGACCTATGAAATTGTGGAACCAAGTGGTGATTCAGTTTTTGGTGAAATGCCGTGCAGTATTCATGAATGGATGGTCCATGTGTACATTGATGGTGCACCTTCGTATACCACAGTCAAAAGATGGGCTCCCTTTAAATGGGAAAGAGAATTGTTGGAAGATGACCCTCACGAGGGACGCTCAGAAGAGGTGACTACAGATGAAATGTGCCAGAAAGTGGAGGACCTGGTGATGTCAAACCTGCAAATCTGTGTTGTGCAGCTTGCTGAGAATTGAAGTTAAGTACCGGGAGTTTTGGGACAATTTTGGGAGAGAGATAGATTAAGGATGTCAAAAGTCTGTGCCAGATGAGTTCCTCGAATGTTGGCACCCGAGTTGAAAAGTGATTGTGTTAAAGCAAGTCAGATTAACCGCAATCCAGGTTGACTTCTACAGACATGTCAACTCTTCTCCGGATTTTCAGCCCTTCCTCCCGCCCTCCGGATAAATGTCAAATTCTCTTGATTTTTACTAAGAATTAGCCATTAGGATGGTAAAAATTCCATCAACTGCCATGATTTCAAACAGCCTGTGAAATCTTTTTCTTTCCGCGTCAATACAAGGCAGCATTACAGTCTTCAGTTTCCTACTTTTCCTCTGCTGTCGGGAAAAAGAAAGCTGGCGCAGTGGTCTAAGCACCGACTTCTGACCAATCATCTGAGATGGGTTGGAAAAAATTTTGCTTTAAGAAAAATCTCCCAGTTCGATTGTCATACAACACCTTCAGCAAAGAGCTCAGCCACTCTGGCACTAGTATTCTGGGGAGGGTCAGTAATTGATTGACAGATGGGAGCTGCCCTACCTTCTCTTTGCAGTTCAGTCTTTCAACCCCTCACCTCAACAGAGCCGTGCATATTCTAAGTGATGATAAACAGTTGAGTTATGGTGAATTCACTTAACAAAAGAGAGTAGTTGCAGTTGGCCTCACCTTGTAATGAAAGACGAAGTTAGTACGATGCTTTTTGTTGCTTTCGTGCATAACCTAAAGAGGAAACAAAAAACAGCTATTGTTAAACAAGTTCTTTGCTATCTTGGTAGCCTGTTAACTTGTAATTGTTGCGAGGCTCGTCTTATACCTCGTGAACCTCGCATAGTTGAAGATGATAAAATAATGGTAGTGATGAGAATGATAATAATTCTAAGTAATAGGTAATAAGCAAATAATTCTTGCGATCCGTTAATAAGTCTAAGAAATCTTTATTCTTCTCTTCATTTAATCCCCTGAAAAGGTTGTCCGTTTGCTCTATTAATTTTCCTCCCGGTCCGCATAAAACCTCCCAGCCTCGCCTTGGGCAATTCCCTCGTCGTCCTCTTCTTGCGACCGCTCGCTTTCGAAACCTAGAGACAGCTGTTTTCCCGCCTCCTCCTCCACCTCCCCCGTCTCCAAAAATGCCCTTAACAATATCCGAAAGTGTTCCCCGTGAGAAACAAACACACCACCCTCGGTTAATCTCAAGCCTAAAAGTAAAATGTGAAGGGGTTAGGTCCACTAGTCGGTCGCATTGAAATAGAAACCAGTAAAGCATCAAAACAGGTGCGATAGAGCTAATCTCCATTCAACATATACAGTGTGCAAATACTCAATTCGGACACATTGTCGACTTAATAAATAACCGTGCATCCGGTGTCTAATGGGGAACTGACTCTGCGAAATTTCTCTCATGCTTTGTGGAAACGAAGGAAGGGGAGCACGAGATGGAAAAAGGTTGCAATATTGAGATTTTAAATGAAATCCTAAAACCTTGTATAAAATCTCTGTAACACTATTTTATTTGTAAAAAGGAACAACATGCAAGCCATTTGACATTTTCATTATCTTACGGAATCAACGTACCTGGAAATGAATTTCAGTATAGGGGTGTGGATTTTTGCACTTTTTTCCCTCCAGGACTTTTAGTGGACCAATGATACTACTTCTGGAAAATTGTTCCTACGTCTGGAAAACGTTGATAACAAATAGCGCTCGTGTGATTTTATGAGCTGTAGAAATCTCCCAATTTTAGGATTTTGAAGGTTGGCATGTCTGCTTCTATTCCTGATTTGTGACTGGTGATGAGATGTGGCTTTACCATTGGGACCTTGATACTAAACAAGAGAGCATGCAGTGGAAACATCATGGATCACCACAACCAAAAAAGCTCAAAACACAACCATCGGCAGGGAAGATTATGACCACCATTTTTTGTGACTCAGAATGGTTGCTGTTAATTGATTACTTGCCTCATAAAAGGACTATGAATGCTGCCTATTGTGCCGCCCTCTTGTGTGAAGCCACAAGAGTAAACGGTGAGAAAATTGCAACAGGGTGTTCTGCTTCTTCAGGAAAATGCTCCAGTTCACGCTGCCAGTGTTTCCATGCAAGCTGTGACAGAATGTGACTTCCAACTGCTTCCCCACCCCATCGTATTCACCTGACCTCGTTCCTAGTGATTCCCTCTTCAAAAATTTGAAGAATGATCTGCGGCTTAGGCATTTTACAGATAATTCTGAACTCAAAGAGGCAACAAAGTGTTGGTTTGGGGAGAAAGATAAAATGCTTTTCGCAGCGAGGATTTGCCAACTGTATCTATGACCAATACAAGTGGAAAAATAAAGATGCTTTTTCTAAAAAAAAAAAAAAAAAAAATGATTTTGTATGTTTGGCTTAGAATTTATTCAATGCCGTACATAAAATTGGACAAAATGACGGTTATCTGTTAGGTCCACCTTACCTGGGTGTGTGAACCACTGCATTGGAGTGCATGGTTTGTATGCTCCTTGAAAACCTTTAAAATTCTTTGAAAAAAAAGTTCATTTTCAAGTTCTTGAAAGTACTTGAAAAAGTATAAGACTTCATAAATCTTAGGTGTGCAACTTAATTCTCGGCCTCCAACCGCTAACAATTGTAGAACATCGCCAATTGTTAGCTTTGCATTCAATGAAGAAACTACAATGATGTTCTAAATAAAAGTTAAAATAGTTCGAACATTTTCATGTTCCGAATTGTATAAATATAAAATCAAAGGCTTTGTAGTGCTATAAAAACCCCTTTCACTGTTTTTAGCAAATAATTTATTAATTTGCATTTATTTATTATCAAATGAAAAAAAGTTGGAAGCAAAAAGAAAATTCATTCAATGTAATTCTTAGTTCCTGTCTAAATCACTGTTCTTTTCTTCAGGTAATTGGGCTTCTAGATGTTTTTACTCCTTCAACGACATTAGATGACTTCCAAGATGTGTAAGTATTTTCTCCCCTTTTGCTATATGATTGATTTTGTTCTGCATATAAATATTTTTGTAATAAATATAGGAAAAAAATAAATTTAATTTATTTGTTGGAATTTTAGATGTCTGGTAAAAGAAAATAGCAATAATTTATTTTAGCTTTCTAAGGTAAAACACTCCTCATTAATCTTACTTTGTTTTTAAATACATTTTTCCAATAAATGTTCAAAAGAGCCAATACTTTTCAATTTTCATTTATTTGTTGAAAAATACAGAAAGTCCTTTATTTGGATTACCTTCTACAAAATCCTTGCATAAAGTGAAAGCGCATATTTCAAATGCATTAACATTTAGAGAAATAGGGGTTGCATGTGAAAACGTGTAATATGTCTGAAATGCATTTTAACCTCATAAAAATTATGTTAATGTGTCCTTAATATGAACACACACAACACATTTACAGAGCTTCTCAGGTGGCCCAGTGATGTAAGGGTGGCTTATTACCAATTGTTCAAGTGGGTTCGGATTTGAATTCTAATGAGGCATGGATATTGTGTTTGTCTTATGGCTCTGGCTCTCTCCCTTCCCTGAAACCAGTTGCTCTGAATTAGGTAGGAGTAGGTGACTGTTTACATCCCACTGAGTTACTCACCCCAAACAAACAAAAAATTACACTGACAGAATTTTTTTTCCTTAAACCTACACTCACCCAGATAGTTAGTCTCACCCTAGGGGATGGAATTTTGTTGTAGCTGCAGATGTTTACAAATTGGAACACACACATTGGCAAGTCCACTGTGGTGATGCAGTGATCTAATAAGCACTGTCTTATGGGTCATTCCATGCGAAATCGTCAGATTTTGAATTAATTTTCCACCAAGACATCTCTGATTCTTACGATTTTTTTTAATGGGTAGCTACTCCCAACTTATAAAAACCTTGAAAGTTTAAATTTTTTATTTCCGATAGGTTAAAAGATATAATTTTTTGAATTTTGGTGCATGGCAGACATATTTTGCTTAAAAACGCAAATATCTCCGTTATTTAGAATAAAAAGAAATACATAAATCATCATTCTTTCTTAATTTTTACCAAGGAATCCATTGGAGCAATGCATGCGTTTCTATCTGCTTTAGTTTTTGAGTTATGAGCAATGAGAGAGCCTTTCTTCAATGCTTAAAAAGGCAATGTAATACAGCACTTAGAAAGCTGCAGTTATTATTCTTTGCAAAGAAAGGTTTAATCTATCAAATGAAGAAAAAAAACCTTGGGCTTTTGCCTGAGTGCCGAGAAAAGAATTTTTAAACATGGTGCATGGCCATTGTGTTGCCACGGTGGCGAACGCTGCATCGTCGTGTCCACGGCTGTGCGGAGACTTGGTACCGGAAGAAGAACCGCATTCCTCCCGCAAGCAAGAAGCAATCCCACCCATCATGCCCCACCGCGTGGGCGCATGTATTGTTGAACTCGCGTTTTGAAGGAAAGGAATTCTTTATTTTAAAAGAGCATGATTAGTTCATGAACGATGTTTATATTTCGATGTCTCACAACACTGTGATCAACTTCCATGTCAGTTGTTGATTATATTTAATCAAATCAGACAAAAGGAAGTTGAGCTTCCATGGAAAGCATTTTCTTTTTTTTTTCCCCGATAACGAATTTGGTGATTATCATAAAATTTAACATGTAAAGGTTTTACAGTGTTTGCGAGATTTTCCCACGTTTTGGGTCATCATCTGAATCATTTCTTGAAATCGATGCAAAACTAAATTTTTTTTTGGGGGGGGGGGATTTGCTGCCAATGCTTTCGCTCTAGATGAGAGATCGTGGAGAAATTTCTTTGGCTAATTGTGGGGATCATCTTTTTTTTTTTTTTTTTTAATCAGTTTTTTTTTATTCTGGCGAGTATGTATGTATGTATACATGGATAAAAAGTTCTGTCGTGCTAGTTTTCAGATTTATCACGCCGGCGATGAAATGAAGCCTCTTTCCTTTTTAGATGTTGTTTGTAGAGGGTTACTGCAAATGACCTGATGCTCCAGACCTTTCGCACACTTTGTCTGATCAACATCCCACAAATTTATTGCTCCTTGTAAAGATATCGTTAAGTATAAACTTGCAGCGCCGATGGCGCAGTGGTCTAAGCAATGGCTTATGAATATGATCATTTACGTCCAAGATGGGTCCGGATTTGAATCCCAGTGAGGCATGGATGTTGTTTGTCTTACGGCACTGGCTCTCTCCCTTCCCTAGAACCAGCGGCCCCAAATTAGGGACAGGTGACTGCTTATAGCTCACTGAGTTGCTCATGGTGGTCGTTAGACATCCAATAAAAAAAAAAAAAAGTATGAACTTGCCATTCGCCGCAGAATGAAAAATTGATGTTGACCAAAAAGTGTTAGGAAGATTTTATATGCGCACGCAAAATCTCCGATTATTTTCTGTGAAGGTAATATGACACTTTTTGTGTAGCGTGGAAACTAAATATGACCCGCGAGAAAATTTAATGTTCGTGTCACCGATGTAAACCAGAAAGTTCTAAACTTTCGGCTTTTGGAAGTTTATGAATTGTAGCCTCTTAAATAAAAAAGCAAAATGGCATTCCACATGGCTGTTAGTTTTTGGTATTTATGGGAGGGAAAGGGGGGGGGGAGAAGTCCTCTGAATGAATTCTTAAGAGAGCAGCAGAAATGCGCGTTTTGGAATTATAGTTGAAAACGATCAGAGAAATTCCTTGTCAGGTTACAAACTGTACTTCATAAATAGCCTTATGAAAGAGAGAGAGAAAAAAGAAAGACTTAAGTAAGCTAAAATTGCGAAGAAATAGTAACTTGCCATAGAGATTCGTATCCATGGTTCCCATACTACATACGTTGAATAAAAATTACGTACAGTATTCACTTGAAAACTTTTTTTGACTAGGGATAACATCAGCATCGAGTAAAGTGCACATGAACAGAATTTTTGCCAACATTTCTGCTAAACACTTCAAAGTGTGTGCCTCCTCTCCCATCACGTTTAGCCCCTCCCCCTTCCTTAATGGCCCACCCAGTTCTGAGCGGCTAGCGTCGCCACTGCCCTGCGTTTGTTAATTTATTTGCCATTATGGTATAACCTTTTCTGTTCGCCACAGATGTAGAACTGTTTATTTTTCTTAGAGACGATTTACTCTTTTTATCCGTGCTATCTTTCGAGGATCGTCGATGAGGACTTGGTGCCCACGTACGTACACCTTAATGTTTCCACTGAGGAAGGCAAAATTCTTGCCGAAACATGTTTGGAAGTGTGTTGCGGTGGTGAAATAAGTTTGGGTCCATCTTTTATTCCTTTGTGCCTTTTTATTCATTTGGGTTTTTTAACTTTCACGTTTTTAATCATCATTCCTTGCAAACACTTATACAAAGGTATAGAATTTTAACTCGAAATAGTGTTTTTTTAATCTGTGAATCTTCCGTTCAGACAGAACTTGAATCTCGTGTAAATAAGCAAAGGTCCGTTCTATCGAGCAGAAGCTTTGCCAGAGTGACTGAAAAATGCCGAAATTATTAGGAGTAAGTAAAATTTTTTGCCATTAATGTTCGTTTTGTATTTTCATATCATTATATGGACCTAACTACTCCACCCTGCATACTTAAACAAAATATATGTGACGAACAGTATTGTCGCTGCTTTTAATAGCAGTTCTACATTGAAGTCTTTGGCCACGTAATATCATGCCATATGCCTTTTTTTGCGTATGGGAATATAAGAATATGCGTACATGATTTTTTCAAGCACTCAAGGCTTCACCCAGTAGTAGAGAATCAGAATGATTAACAGTGCCATCTGTTGTTGACACTTTTAGGAATAAATAAATGATTTAAAAATTACTGTACATCTCCCCCCATCATTAATAATGGGTTTTCACCTAGTTGACTGATATTTCTGATCTAAAATGTTAACAGCAAAACAAAGGTTAACACTGGGAAAAATTTAAAATTTTTTGCAGTTACTAAAATTTGCTTATTTGCAGATCTCATTTATATATATTTTTCCTAACTATAGTTTTTTATTTAGAAGCATTTATCTTATTAAGTGATAAACAGTTTATGATGGACTAGATATGCCCGAAATATCCCTTTTTAAAATCTGTCTGATTATAATGAAACATTGAAAGTTTTTAGCTCTCCCTTTAATTTTTATATGGGCTTGACTGCATTATTTATTTAGGCTATTAGTTAGTGTTTTAAAAAGTTCATTGTTTTGCAAATAACAGTTAAGAATTGACGTTGTATCTGTAATGTGTTTTTACTGCAATATATTTTGTGATGTGATCATTTGGAATTATTCAAAATGTGACTGGGCTGAGATTAATAACTGACCCTTATTTTTGGTACAGTAATTAATGATTATTCTCAGAACATGTACCTACTTTTTTTTTTTTTTTTTTATAATTTTAGTTCAGTTGGCCAAACATTACTAATGAATAAGTAAATGTACCGGATGAGAAGAATTATGTAATTTCAGTGGAATTTTTGCTGTTTTCCAGTTGGTTGCAACAAACTTATTATGTTTTCATATCATTACATGTGTATAGATGTATTATAGATGGAAACAATGACATTTTGAGGTTATTTATGAAAACATGTAAGGCTTTTAGTAACAGCCAGTGATTTAAATTAAGAGTTTGATAAACTTATTGTGGAATGTAATTAATTATGGTTGTACAAGTTAATGCATTAGTTAAAATAACTTTATGTGAAAATCTATATTTACAGGTGATTGTTTTGCATGGACTTGATATATTCCTTTTGAGTAATATTTTTTTAATATGTAGAATTGATGTAAAGTTTGGTGAATGCATGGTGAAAATGAACAGGTGAAATTTAAGAACACTTACTATATTAGCCTTCAAATTATTCCTCTGATACAATATAAAGAGGATGTTCACACATTTTTAGAATGATTTTCCAGCAACATAATTAATGTTTAAGATAAAATTATTTCTTTTTTAAATGTTTTATCTGATAGGCCTTTCTTTGGACTATGAACCTGCATCTAGATTTCCAAGATAAACAGGCCATTTCTTAAAATTGGTTGTGGTATTTTATTCCACTCCTCTTCCACTGCTTTCCTTAGTCCAATCATTGTTTTAGGTCTGCATTTAAAAAGTGCTCTTTCTTAGATGTTCTTTCTTAAATGTTCCGTCTGACAGCCCTTTCTCTGGACTATGAACCTACATCTAGATTTCCAAGGTAAAAGGGCATTTCTTAAAATTGGCAGTGGTATTTTATTCCACGCCTTTTCCACTGCTTTTCATAGTCCAATCATTGTTTTAGGTCTGCATTTAGAAAGCGCTCTTTCTTAGATGTTCTTTCTTAGATGCCCTTTATTAAATGTTCTGTCTGATAGCCCTTTCTCTGGACTATGAACCTACATCTAGATTTCCAAGATAACACAGCATTTCTTAAAATTGGTAGTGGTATTTTATTCCACTCCTCTTGCACTGCTTTCCATAGTCCAATCATTGTTTTAGGTCTACATTTAGAAAGTGCTCTTTTTTAGATGTTCTTTCTTAGATGTTCTTTCTTAGATGCATTTTCTTAAATGCTCTTTCTTAAATGTTCTGTCTGATATCCCTTTCT
Organism: Macrothele yani; assembly: GCA_039090855.1. Taxonomy (NCBI): domain Eukaryota; kingdom Metazoa; phylum Arthropoda; class Arachnida; order Araneae; family Macrothelidae; genus Macrothele; species Macrothele yani. Next base: position 13,699,107 of record CM077019.1, read on the forward strand.
CTGGACTATGAACCTACATCCAGATTTCCAAGATAAAAGGGCATTTCCTAAAATTGGCAGTGGTATTTTATTCCACTCCTTTTCCACTGCTTTCCATAGTCCAATCATTGTTTTAGGTCTGCATTTAGAAAGCACTCTTTCTTAGATGTTCTTTCTTAGATGTTCTTTCTTAGATGCTCTTTCTTAGATGCTCTTTCTTAAATGCTCTGTCTGATAGCCCTTTCTCTGGACTATGAACCTACATCTAGATTTCCAAGATAACACGGCATTTCTTAAAATTGGCAGTGGTATTTTATTCCACTCCTTTTCCACTGCTTTCCATAGTCCAATCATTGTTTTAGGTCTGCATTTAAAAAGTGCTCTTTCTTAGATGTTCTTTCTTAAATGTTCCGTCTGACAGCTCTTTCTCTGGACTATGAACCTACATCTAGATTTCCAAGGTAAAAGGGCATTTCTTAAAATTGGCAGTGGTATTTTATTCCACTCCTTTTCCACTGCTTTTCATAGTCCAATCATTGTTTTAGGTCTGCATTTAGAAAGCACTCTTTCTTAGATGTTCTTTCTTAGATGCCCTTTATTAAATGTTCTGTCTGATAGCCCTTTCTCTGGACTATGAACCTACATCTAGATTTCCAAGATAACACGGCATTTCTTAAAATTGGTAGTGGTATTTTATTCCACTCCTCTTGCACTGCTTTCCATAGTCCAATCATTGTTTTAGGTCTACATTTAGAAAGTGCTCTTTTTTAGATGTTCTTTCTTAGATGCACTTTCTTAAATGCTCTTTTTTAAATGTTCTGTCTGATATCCCTTTCTCTGGACTATAAACCTACATCTAGATTTCCAAGATAAAAGGGCATTTCTTAAAATTGGCAGTGGTATTTTATTCCACTCCTTTTCCACTGCTTTCCATAGTCCAATCATTGTTTTAGGTCTGCGTTTAGAAAGCGCTCTTTCTTAAATGTTCCGTCTGACAGCCCTTTCTCTGGACTATGAACCTACATCTAGATTTCCAAGGTAAAAGGGCATTTCTTAAAATTGGCAGTGGTATTTTATTCCACTCCTTTTCCACTGCTTTTCATAGTCCAATCATTGTTTTAGGTCTGCATTTAGAAAGCGCTCTTTCTTAGATGTTCTTTCTTAGATGCCCTTTATTAAATGTTCTGTCTGATAGCCCTTTCTCTGGACTATGAACCTACATCTAGATTTCCAAGATAACACGGCATTTCTTAAAATTGGTAGTGGTATTTTATTCCACTCCTCTTCTACTGCTTTCCATAGTCCAATCATTGTTTTAGGTTTGCGTTTAGGAAGCGCTCCTTTCTTAAATGTCTTGTCTTAAATGTTCTGTCTGATAGCTCTTTCTCTGGACTATGAACCCACATCTAGATTTCCAAGATAAAAGGGCATTTCTTAAAATTGGTAGTGGTATTTTATTCCACTCCTCTTCTACCGCTTTCCATAGTCCAATCATTGTTTTAGTTCTGTGTTTAGAAAGTGCTCTTTCTTAAATGTTCTGTCTGATAGCCCTTTCTGTGAACTATGAACCTACATCTAGATTTCCAAGATAAAAGGGCATTTCTTAAAATTGGCAGTAGTATTTTATTCCACTCCTTTTCCACTGCTTTCCATAGTCCAATCATTGTTTTAGGTCTGCATTTAGAAAGCGCTCTTTCTTAGATGTTCTTTCTTAGATGCTCTTTCTTAAATGTTCTGTCTGATAGCTCTTTCTCTGGACTATGAACCTACATCTAGATTTCCAAGATAACACGGCATTTCTTAAAATTGGTAGTGGTATTTTATTCCACTTCTCTTCCACTGCTTTCCATAGTCCAATCGTTGTTTTAGGTCTGCGTTTAGAAAGTGCTCTTTCTTAGATGTTCTTTCTTAGATGTTCTTTCTTAGATGTTCTTTCTTAGATGCTCTTTCTTAAATGCTCTTTCTTAAATGCTCTTTCTTAAATGTTCTGTCTGATAGCCCTTTCTCTGGACTATAAACCTACATCTAGATTTCCAAGATAAAAGGGCATTTCTTAAAATTGGTAGTGGTATTTTATTCCACTCCTCTTCCACTGCTTTCCATAGTCCAATAATTTTTATGGGTCGGTGTTTAGGAAGAGCACTCTTTTTAGCAGTCTGAAGGCAAATTGGTCCATTTGCTACACATCAGCAGACTTTGGAAGAATAGGAGAAAAAGTTATAGACTTGATAACAGTCTTCTTCTTCCTTTTTTTTTTTTTTCAAGAAATAAGATTAATAAATTTTGATGCATGACTGGTAACTATCCTGATGGAGTTCTACTCTTTGAAGGCTTTGTGGATAATGGAGTGGTATTTCCTCTTTAAATATGGAAATTAAAACATCATTTTGGTAATATGTAGAATTGATTCTAACAATATTTTCAGCTTTTCTTAACTTTAATTTCCCATTGTACGAGAAACCAGCAATAATCACAAATTTTTTACTGAAACTTTCCTTGGATTCTTTGCACCAAGTTTCTAAGTCTTTTCCTGCTCTTTTGCTATAGTAAATCGACCTTTTTTTTGCTGCAGCTATTTATGGTAGATCCATGCTTCATCAGTAGTCACAGTGGATTTCCAGCTAAGTGATTTTCATAAAGAAGTGTACACCATGTTTTAAGTTCAGCCACATGCCTAGGCAAAAGGCGATGAACGCTATGTTTTTTTTTTTTTTTAGATTCAAATCTTTGTTTATTACCTTGTTTGCAGTTAGTATAGATATTTTTAATGACTTGACAGTTGCTCTTTGAGTCGGTGGGTTTTCTTTTAAGACCAGAGACCATGGATGGCTGCCATTCTTCCATCCTGGGAACGGATTTCCATCTTTCGAAAATTTTGTCAGATTATTTTAAAACTTTGTTCCCACTTTTATTTTATTTTATTTTTCCTGAAAAATTTGCAAAATCATATTTTGTGTGATCACTGAAATTGTGAAGTTGCACCAAAGTTTTAAAAGTGTTTAATTTAATACCTAGGAAGCCAGTTTTCAAAATGAGCTTTATTTACATTTTTGAAATGTTTTAAGAAATTTAATACAATTGCATACCTGCCAATTTTTCTGGATTAAGATGTTGTTTCCGGTTGGAAGAAAACTTTTTACCGGACTTTGTTGCATTTCTGGAAGTTCTGGAGATGTCCGTCCTCCGGCTAGCATTTTTTGGAATCAGCGGAAATGCCCGTTGTAGCAGGGATTAAAATATTCTGTGATGTTTTGCATTTTGAAGTTTCTGACAAAGTTCTCTCTCTCTCTCTCTGAGTGTAATTTGGTATTTATTAAAAAATGTTTCTGTTTTAAATGCATCTTTTCCTATTTCGACAATATCTCCTTGAAAATTAATCAACGGAACTCGCACTCCCCCCCATTTTTATGCAAAATTAAATTCCATATTTGGTGCTTAATCTGTCTGATGAAATCAATGCCATTCTGTGACTCCTAAAATTGTTTTCCCGCCAGGGTGAACTACGGCAGTACCGATTTTTTGGAATTAATTTCTCTTAAAATGCACGTTTTACCATTCCTTAGTCACCTCTTGCTGTGCCCAAGAACTGAGCGCCACCACAGTGGCACAGTGGCCTAAGCGATGGCTTCTGATCATTCGTCCGAGATGGGTCCGGGTTCGAATCCCGGTGAGGCATGGATGTTGTGTTTGTCTTACGGCGCTGGTTCTTCCCTTTCCCTGGAACAAGTGGCCCTAAATTAGGGACAAGCGACTGCTTATAGCCCATTGAGTTGCTCACGGTGGTCGTTAAACCTCGAATAAAAAACAAAAACAAAAGAACTAGAGCAGCCATTTTTTCATTTTCTTAACAAAATTGAAGTTCAAAACGGTCACTTCCTACTCTGTGCAGAGAAAACTACTTTGCCTGCCACGATAAGCGGTGGTGGATAGTTGAAGTTCCAATTTTGAACTTAATTTCTGTTCTTAATATAGCAAACAGTGACTAATTAAATGGGAAAGCATTCATTTTAAGAAGAATTAAAGTTTAAAACACAATATTACCACTTCTCACTGTACTATAAGAACAACTGTGTGGATCACCGAAACTGCGCTGTTTCTAGCATGCACAGTTAAGGAACGATTTTCAAATTGAATTGTTCTCTGTAAAAATAAAAATGATTTCCCGTGTGATGCTACAAGGTATATATATATATAAAAAAAAAAAAATCAAGTGTTATCTGGATCAATATAGGCATACCAAAAGAAAAATGTTTACCTTCAAAAACCTATTTATAATGTCTTTAATATCTTTGCAAATCGTAATTACACGTATATATATTCCTTGCCGCATTGACTGATAAGAGCGAACTCCTCACGGTGAGTGTGATTCAATTTCAGTCTTGACTTGAATACCTTAGTGGCACCCATGCCAGAGACATTACTTTTGAAATAGTCATAAAAGTGCGTATCTCTTTGCGTATTTTTTTTGTTCGTTTCTCTAGTAAAAGCAACACTTGATGATTTCCCCCTCTGTTATTAATAACATTGCTCATTTTACATTTGGAAATGCAAATTCCACGATTTTCAAAACGTTTTTCAGTTACTGAATATGAATATTTCTTTTCATAAAGAGCAAAAACATGACCATCCACAGCTTGTTTACAGGCACCATTTTCTTAGGCGGTATTTAACTGCAGCAGGTGTTTCTTTTGTTTTCATGTAATTCATTGTTGCCAGTTTCAATTATTTGAACTTCTTTTATCTTCTGTAATTTTTTATCAAAAACATTCTAAAAATATGTGTACATCCTCGGTACTTTTGATATTTACACTCATTGTCATAAAAATCTGCGCACCGAGAAAAAACCGTGTGATCAACACGAAACTCGATGAATAGCTACAGGGAGGGCAGACATATACAATGATTAAAGTTTCATGCGATTCCACGTGTCCAAGACCGGCGCTACCATCGCAATCCTTGGGGCTTATAAGTCGCTGCGTACGGGACTCCACATTCGTGCCGAAGTGCACGGTAAGAGTCAGGTGAGATCCCTGAGTCATAGGCGTGCCGAGGAGCCACCTTAGATGTGTGTGCGCACAACTGACGCCCTTTTAAACAAGGCCGTATCATTTGGATGAAAGAGGCAAGGTGTTCAACGTGTCAAATTGACCGCCATTTGGGTCGGTCGGATAGTACAGTGTGATCGTGTTGGGAGCAGTGGACACAGGAGGGCAGACACAGCAGACTGTCTCTGGACGTTCCAGCACACCACTAGCAGAGAGGATCATGAGAGTGGCACACACAGATGCAACGACATCCTTGTCCAATATCCTCCACAAACGACGACTGTACAAAGGACTCCTGTGTCCACCAGCACCATTTCCAGACGCCTTGCACAGGCGAATCTGCATTCTTGATGGCCCTTACGTTTTCTGTCATTAACACCTGTCCATCATCGGCGTCGATTACAGTGGTATCAGCAGCGAGCAATGTGGAATGCTACGGACTGGCGACGTATAGTGTTCAACGATGAATCTCGCTTCTGTATGGGAACGGATGACCATGGTGTCAAAGTGTGGAGGACCTCAGTGAGCGCTACAATCCCAACCTCACTGTATAGCTGCAAACATACCGAACTGCAGGCGTGATGGTCTGGGGAGCCATCGTGTATGACAGCCAGGACTTCCTTCATAGTGCTCCGACAGCCCAGTGCTATGTACAGGAGATCCTGCAGCCCCATGTGCTGCCTTTCATGATGGGGTGGCCCGGAGCCATTTTCCAACAAGATAACACCCGTTTGCACACTGCTCCGGTTTCGCAGGACTGTCTATGTCATGCTTCGACGCTTCCGTGGTCTGCCAGATCACCGGATCTCTTGCCCATCAAGCACGTGTGGAACCAGATGGGATGCCCGCTTACTCCGTGCCCCAGAGTTCCTGATTTAGAGCATCAGTTGCAAGAAGTGTGGGTCAATCTGTCTCAGCATAACATACAGCATCTCTTTGACTCCATACCGGACTGTATCACTGCATGTATCCGAGCACGAGGCGGTCCGATGTGGTACTAACACTAACTGGAATGCATACCATACGTCTGTGGGAAATCGTCCTTTTGCTGTGATATTGTTATATTTTCTGGCCTTGGTATGTACCATTTCACTAATAAAATCTCATTTGAATCTGACGCCTCCTTCTTGGCGCACAAATTTTTATGACAATGAGTGTATTTGTATAACTGCTGGATTCAATAGGAAAATCTTTTACATATTTGTACCTGGGTCGTCATGTTCACTTGAATGTCTGAAATCTCCACAAATCTCTTTCCCTTCAGCACTAATTTTAGTCGGGGAAACAAAACGTAGTCAGCCAATGCTCCTTCCCAGATCAGATGAATACAGTGAATGATTCAACTGAGCAACGGCTCGTGTAACTAGAAGAATTTTGATATTGGTTCTTTGCTCCTTTTCTGCCCACTAATAATGTGTACCTAAATCAGCTACCATGACATGCACCCTGTGTCACACCCCTTTTCACAGCTCTGTGATGATTGTGAGCATGCTCGCTTGTGCATGCTCACAATCATTGCCCAAGTTACCGCACCTTTCACGACCTTTCTTTTTATGTGTTACAACAGCATTGACCAAACTTTTATTGACATATTTGTACTGTATTGTATACTTTTCTGACTATATGTACTGTATGTTGTTAGTACTGTATGATATGTACTGTATGCTGTTATTTCTCATTGGCTTTTTATAACATTGTTTATGTACACCCTCATCTTGGAGTGTTCTAATTGGCTGTTTTTTTTGTTTTTTTTTTTGTGTTGCATTGTAGGTACTTAGTTACTCACCTTATGGGAGCTGACTTAAATAACATTATCAAAACACAAAGGTTAAGTGATGACCATGTTCAATTTCTTGTGTACCAGATTCTTAGGGGTTTAAAGGTAATTCTAAACTGTTTTATTTGTTGAATTTTATTACATTGTAGGTACTTTGTTACTGATCTTATGGAAGCTGACTTAAATTACACTATCAAATCTTAGAGATTAAGTGATGATCAAGTTCTGTATCTTTTGGTACAAATTTTTAGGGGTTTAAAGGTAATTCTAATACTGTTTGATTTATTAAATTTTGTTAATAAATGCACATGTTTATATGGGGGTCACTCAAAAGAGTTTAGCTACTCATTTTTAATTGTCAAAGAGAATTTAAATTTGATGTGTATACTTATGTACCTTATTAACAACGTACAGATGGGAGGTCTTAGTAAGAGATTGGTTTGCCTTCTGGTGGCCCTCCGACAAGCAACAATGGCACACACAAGAGCAACAAGGGCCTCTATGAATTATAGAAGCTGACACAAAATTAAGCTTCAGTTTAACTGTCGCAGAGGGAGCAGATAGTTCTGTGTGACATTAGTGAAAAGCCTCCAACTCACTGGGCTTTTTCCCATAATCCTTAGGTTGAATGACCAACTGGAACTGTTAGCTGTGGGCTGATCACCCACACTGGTGTACTTTTATGATTTTATGACCCAAAGAAAGAACTTAAAGGGTTCAAGTGTGGGATATGATGGGCCTACCACACTTGAGAAGGATGGTCCACCACAGAAACAATCTAGAACTGTAAATTTAAGTATTTCTCGATATGTCGAGATAGAAAAACATGTTGAAAAATGTATTCATCTTTAGTTAATATCGATTTAATGATACAGTACTGGACCCGCAATCAGGAGTCCCAAAATCCAGAATTTTTTTCTAACTATTTTTTTTTGGGGGAAATTTTTTAATACTGTATTTTTTAGACACATATTTTCTGTTTTTTTTTGTGTTTTTGTTTATTTATATTGTTTTAACAAAACAAAACAAAATAAAAAATAAAAAAAAGACCCAAAGAAAAAAAAAATTGCATCCCAAGTCTGTTCACATGCACACCACAAATCCCAGATTACTTTGATATTGGAATACCTACTGTATACTAGAAGTGAAATGCTTTAAAGCAAGCTTGTGTAAATAAGGTATGTATTGTTCCCTTAATATGAGAGGTTAGCAAGGATTTTATGTATTCTTTCTGAAGACTGGTGCCAGTGTTAAAAGTCCTCCTAGCTTCCAGCTGTGAAGGAACTCAGTAAACCATCATGTTTATTTGAAAGGAAGAAAATGAGCTTTAAAGGGAAGAATCTCCCTCCTACTTTATTGCCTGTGTGTCTTTTTGTAGTCAGCAGCAAAGATTGGACTCATCTTGGGGAGGGAAAAGGGGGACCCCCTGCTGTGCTACCTCCCTATCTTTTTTAAATTCCTGCCTCTGTTGGGAGGAGGAGGTGCCACACTGCAAAACCTCTTCCTGTTTTCTCCTCTCCAACTTGTTCCTCCTTACACCATTACAATGCCTCAAATCAAATTATAGTAACATACATACTTAGCTCCGCCCTCCCACAAGCTCCCCAAGTGAATTTGGTCCCTGAGCAAGGAAAACAAAAAGTCCTGTTTGTTATCACTTCCAACTTTTCTTTCTTCTAAATGCTGGCAATGACTGTGGTTAGCTTCTTAAGGTGGTTAATGTTGTAATGATTGTCTTAACCTTGGTTGTTTATTCAATTTTTCACACAAGTCAAAAACGGCAGCAACTACAATATACACATAAATACATACAATACTTTGATTCATGAGGACCCAGAATCCAGAAATTGTTTGGTCCCAAGCTTTCCTGGATTTGGGGTCCCATACTGTAATGGTTTAACTGTTGTAACTTTTTACATGCTATTTTTCTTTTGCGTCAAATGCATTTCTCTATTGGAAAATACTGTAATTAACTGCAAGAAATTAGATAGACAAAAATCATAATGTATCTTTTGGTTGTAACAGTTATTGGTCCAGTTGTCGGTGCTCTATCTTCAACTCGATTCTTGAGTTTAATCTTTCACTCGGTTTTTGAGTTTAAACACTCCAAAAGTAGGTATATTCTTCACGGAAGTGTACCTACTCACTGATCACAAAGTTAAAAAAAAGGGGAGAGAGGGCCATGGAGGTGCTTTCTTCAAGTCTATTTTGGACTAGAATACTTTTAAGTCTGAAATACCAAAGTTCGACAGGGGTGAGAAGGCTCGGAAATCCATTAGACCAGTATAAAAGAGTCTGTTAAAAAAAAAAAAATGCTCCAAGAAGGGTAGTCATGACAAAAAACAAAGGACTAAAATGAACTGTAAAACATTAAAATACCTTAGGACAGGATGTGCAAATATGAGTCTTTTGAAAAATTTTCTGCACGAGAAAACGCAAGTCACCAAAAATATCGCTGGACTTCTTAGCTGTATTGTCCGATGCATTTCGGCAAACTTGGTTGCCATCTTCTGGGACTTTGAGTCGTCCGTTCCTTCCACAGTCCACACTGACTATTCCACATACTCCACAAATCTCTGCCTTTACGTGTTGTGACACGTCATTGATTTACTATGTTGCCATTCTCCGCTTTTGAGATCTCGATAATCTTTATTCTAGGTCTGGTTGGGTGCGATGTTCTTGAGCTGTCTGCTTTCCCATCTGTTGCTTTCTTCTATGAGTATTTTTCAGGGAATCGGTATATCCACTCCACTACTAAAATTACAGTTGGTGTTTTTAGTTTTTTCTGTTATTATTGCTTTGGCACAACGAATGGTCTTTTCGGTAGGTTGCTTGCAAATAATTTTGATATCTTCAAATACTGGTACTGTATTATTTTCTACGCAATAATGTACAAATGCCGTTTTTTCTTCTCTTTTTTGTAATTTGTTTTTCGTGCTGCCTATGTATTTAACTTTATTGCTGTTATTAGTTGGTTTTATTGAAATGCTAGTACTCTTGGACAGGGTGACCAGTGACCGGGAAATCCAGGAAAAGTCAGGGATTTTCGTCCATCGGTAAAAGTCGGGGAAGGTGTTGATCGGACCCTTCATCATCCAAAAATGTGTCGGGTTTGAAATATCTGCATACGTAAAATTCTTCCACAGGTTCGTGGAATTCTGCAATTTTTTGTCATCGTTTAGATCATTCTCGATCAATGCAAAACTGAAGAGAATTTTTTGGGGAAGTGGGTATCTCTCTCATTTTCCATCTGGAGACCGTGTTTTATGTTTCAAAACTTTCAGAAACAGAAGTTGAACATAATGAAACATTTTGCTGTAATCGTAATTCTTTTCTCGCAATGTTGCTTCTGTCCAATGTTTCAGCTTAAAACTGTAGGCGACAATATGCAAAAATGGAAGTTAGATGGTGTAAAAATTTCCCTGGAATCTTCAGACATGAGATTCTTCCGTGAATTTAAGGAATTCCACCGTTTTTGTTATCATTTTGATCATTTCCGAGATCGATGCCCAACTGAGCAGAATTTTTTTGAGGGTCAGTGGTGATGGTGGGTCGGAATAGGACGGAATTCCATCTTTAAGAAACTTTCGAAAAGGGAAGGTCAACAGAGTTAATATTTTCTCCGTAATCATAATTCCCTTTTCCTTGCATTATTTCTTATGACCAGTGTTGTTGTTAAATATCATTTTATTCCTTAAGTATTTGTATTTCAGCCTAAAAATGGGGGGGGGGGGATTTCCAAAACCGGAAGTTCGACAGAGCAAAAATTTCCCCCATAATTGCAATCCTCTCATGATGTTTCCACTATCCTGCATTGTTGTTAACCCCCTGCTCCCAAGTGTTTGCATTTAAGCTTGATAAGGGAGGGGGAAATTTTGTAAGAATTGATTCATGGTGTTCAAAAATATTAATATTCTCAAATTTACACCATTTTTCTAAAATAGTTAAAGCTTTGATATCATGCACTCATGATCCTCAGGCTGAAAGTTCTTTTCAGCATGACGGATGAAATTATTGTCATCAGAGGGCATAAAAAAAAGAAAAGAAAAAAAGTGACAGTGAAGAAATAGAGAAAGATGAAAGATATTGGCTGAAAGACAAATTAAGCAATGGATGCTGCAGAGTCAACAAAAGACAAACTGATAGAAGTCCGCTTTCCTCCTGCGTGTTTTGGTTTTTCCCTCAGTTAAAAAATTCAGCTTTTTTTCCTTCGTCGATCACATGTATTTATCTGTTGTAGGCAACTGCAAGCCCATTAGGCCAATCGAAGCGTAAAAAAATTTCCTTTAAGCAATTTCATGAAATCATTGTGATTTTTAAAGTAACAGCGAGCATTTTTAGAACTGCAATGGAGAGTAAAAGTTATGAGCGGCGCCTGGAGTTGCCCCTCTAGAATGAGATCTGCTCCATCGTACATGTGCAGTCAAAGCCGGAAGTTAACATTTCCAGGAACCAGCTTAATTGCATCTTTCCGGAATGCTTTGCAAGTTAAATCTTTGGTACTTCAGATGTTGCGTGTGAAAAAAAAGATCTCCTGGAGGAAATTTATTGCCAGAAAAAAGTTTTTGATAGTACTTGTTTAAATTTGTTGAAAAAATATCTTTGAGCGACAAGTTTTTTTTGAATATAAAACGATTCAATATTTGCAAAAGGTTAAAAAACAGAGAGGTAATATACTTATGTTCTAGAAGTATTTATGAAAATAAAAAGAAGTAAAACAGGAAGAAATTAACACCTACTGTTCCAGACAAGTCAGCATGCTAATGATTTCAGAAATGAATTTTGTAGTGCACTAATTGAATGGCAGGCTATTTTCTTCTGTAACTAGTCATTTCAATGCAGTATCCTTCAAGAAATACATATCCGGGTAAATTAGGGACAGGCGACGGCATATAGCCCATTAAGTTGTTCACGGTGGTCGTTAAACCTCCAATAAAAAAAAATAAAAATAAAAAAACTGGTGCGTATCATCACTCCTGCGGCTGCGCAGACAAACAAAAAGCCTGCGAGCGTTGCAATAGCCTGACCTCTGTCTTAAGCTTGCAGGGAATGGGGCGAACCCGCCCATCCAGTCGATCGCGGGTGATCAAGGTCGTAGGATGACCGAAAGCTACCACTAAACGAACCTTTTGTCGTACGCGGCTCTGTGTGTTTCGCTCGTTTTATATGTTTATGTTACTGAGAATTGTTCTTGAACTTGCGCATGCTCCCTGGTGGCTCAGTGGTCTAAGCAATGGCTTCTGATCATTTGTCCGAAAGGGGTCCGGGTTCGAATCCCGGTGAGGTTTGGATGTTGTGCTTGTCTTACGACACTGGCTCTCCCCCTTCCCTGGAATCAGTGGCCCTAAATTAGGGACAGGCAACTGCTTATATCCCGTTGAGTTGTTCACGGTGGTCGTTAAACCTCCAATAAAAAGTAAAATAAAATAAAAAACTTGTGCGTATCGTCACTCCTGCGGCTGCGCAGACAAACAAAAAGCCTGCGAGCGTTGCAATAGCCTGACCTCTGTCTAAAGCTTGCAGGGAATGGGAAGGGGGCAGATGAGCATTTTTTGAGTGAAAATAGTGAAACGGCTAGGCGCGTTTGAGTAACAACAGTAGTGTTGATGAGTCAATTAGTTTAATAAATTATTAAAATTGCAAAAAGTGACATTGCCCACTCATGCCACAATGGCACGTGTGCCACGGGTTGGCCACCCCTGCGTTAGAGGTACCTACCTAATAGTGCATCGGCCCTCCTCTAGCACGAACAATAGCCTGTACATGCTGAGGCATCGACTCCACCAGGATTCATCTGACCACACATTGTCCGAGGTAATGCCAGCCATGCCTGTTGGAGCATTTCCACAACTCTGTCTGAGAAGGCCCGGGATCCATGTATCTGATTCTCCACACCACTGCATCCCAGAGAGCTTCCGTAGGGTTGAAATCCAGTGAACTCGGGGGTCGCTGGATGGTTCCAAATTCAGATGAGTGTTTCTGGATCCATGCCTGGGTGGTTGCAGCTCGGCGATACGTCGCATCAGTTGCAGGATGCAGGAATTACATGAAAATGTGTAAGTGATCAGCCAGGACATGCTGGTAGCATGCAGCAGTTAAGGACCTCACCAAACACGAAAAGAAACCTGAAGACAGATGTGTCCCATGAGAAGGCTCTCCAAACCACCACAGAGCCACCACCGTTTTGAACAGAACTGACCCGGCATAACAAGGCCATGGCCTCATGCTATTGACGCCACACTGACATCCATCCATCAGCTGAGAACAGGATTCATCTTATCACACATTGTGGCACCACTTTACAGAGTTCCAGTTTTGATGTTTCTGGCAACAGTCGAGGCATAATGTCTGATGATGAGCAGTCAACAGTGGCACACGAGTAGGGCATCAGCTCCCGTAGTCCAAGGTATGCAGCACGTGCTGTGCTGTGCTGTGCTGTGCTGCGCTGTGCTGTTCGCTTGCAGAAACTGCTTGGGCCTCCAACATTTAACCTTGATGTGATCTGCAGAGCTGCCGTTGCATTGTTATCGAGCTGGGTCTTAGGGACCCACAGATTTTTAAAAAGTGGGTACTTTGTGAGATATTCTGGGTCCATTTAAGAAATAAAAAAACAAAAAAAACATGAATATTTATACTTACAAAAGCAAATGAAAAATAAATGTAACATATATTGTTTGACACTTTAATTTATGCTCTTTGAAAGCATACATACATACATATCACTAAGCTGTTCTCTGAGATTCAGAGGTTAGCTCCAAAAAGAAAAACAAACTTCCAGATATTTTTACTTATTGTTGTCGTATCAAACTTCTCCATTTACAGCGATCTTGACATACAACTCGTGCTTCACTGATATCTATTACACGCCGTACACAAGATCTTTTATACTTCATACTCATAATCTTTTTCTCATGCAGACACTCCTGAATCTGATCCATCCATGTCTTCCTTGGCCTTCCTCTGCCTTTCTTTCCTGCCACTTGGGCTAAAAAGACTTTTAAAGCAATCTTTTAAAAAAAATCAAGTACTGACAGAATTAGATTTTATCATTTTCAACTACGTAAATTTTATCATAATGGAACTACCTAAAAAGAATGCATTTTTAAGTCAGCTCAGAACACCGGAGCGGTTTTTATTTTTCAAAACATAGGGACTGTGTGATGAGTACTCTTGAACAGTTTTTTTTTACTTTTAATGAAGTCATTGAAGTAGACATACAATTTTTAGTTGAGTATAATAATTCACAGTGCTCTCATTAAATGTAAGCTTGTTTGTTTTTCAAATTTTAAATCTCAAGTTCCAATATTGATTAAAAGAGTTGAAAGGTGTAATAAATTAATCAGGACATCTGTACATTTACATAATCTTATATTGTATGTTTACATAATCTTGATGGACAGTGCATTGCTGGCTGTTTTCATTCTTCTCCTAATCCTCACGAATTTGACTTTTGCCAAATGGCATGTTAAAAAATGTGGGTCCCAAAGGACACGTCGAGTTTGTAATTATGGGTCCTTCTTTTGTCCTTTGGGTAATTTACGCGCTACAGTGCGTCAGTGGCAGCACTGATCTGTACCATCATTTGGCAAGTTTCTGCCTTCAAATTTATCATCTTTGTGTAAGCTAATGCGGATTCATAATTATTGCTGTTATAAGTTGTATACTGTTTAAGTAAATCTTGAGTCCATAAACATCAATCTCACTGTCCTTTTTAGCCTGTGTTTTGTAATGAATTCAGAGGTACCAACTCTCTGGATTTAGGCAGGAGAGTCTGAATTTTCAATCCTTCCTCCCGCCCTCTGGATGTATGTCAAATTCTCCTGATTTTCGACGAGAATTAACTGTTAGAATGGTCGAAATTCCATCAACCACCACCATAATTTCGAACTGCCTGTTAAATCTTGGTTTCTGTGTGAATGCAAGGTGGCATTACAGTCAGGAGTTTCGTAGTTTTCCTGGCAAATATGTACTTTAGCGTTCTAAATTATTTCGTCGGAAAAATTTAACTGTAAGGGAACAGTGAGATATACAATTTTTTAAGCATGCAAAATAATGGGGAAAGGTGCAAAAATATAGTATTTTTAGATAAAAGGAAATAATTTTTCCAAAGTATTTACCTTTGAGTATGATAGTTTGCAGCAGTTGGTGAAGGAGGATGAAGCGATGCTAACGGCCATGATGTGAAGGTTCCGTGCTTCGGAAGGAAGTAAGAGTTGGTAGTGAATGCGTGGAAGAATACAACGAGAGTGGGGTGTATTTTTCTGAGGAATGTGATGCGTCGTGTAACCGTCTGCAAGTAGAAGTAGTTCAGAGACGTTTTTTTATTTTTTGAGAAAGAAATGTGCGGAATGTCGCTATTAGTAGTTTCACAATTTCTCTGAATGGAAAGATATGAAGGAATGTAAATGTTTTAACTTACGACGGAAGTGTTGAGTAAGAAGTTTTGGTTCCGGTTGAATCGCAAGTTTTCATAATGGTTTCGAAGATGTACAGGGGTAGTAGATTTCTTCAACAATTCACTAGTAGTTGTGCTGTTATTCCGTACATCGTAGCTCACATTTTTTCATCCTGAAACGGATATGTTTAAAAATGAAAGAGTTTCTTCAATTCAAAAATCGTAGTATGTCTGGGAGCCCAAGGGTTTGTTGTCGTATTGTGCTGGATAATGAAATTTTAAGACCTGACAAAATCCGAAATGAAGTATGGAGACTCACAACTTTGAAAGAGCCACTAACGTTGTTGAAAAAGCTACTAACACCACTTACAATGCTGCGTAAAGCGGACCTCTTTCCTTCAGCATATTCCTACGAGACGCTTCAATGACTGTGTACTGCTCAACAGTTTCCTGTTGTATTCTTCCGCCCGTTACTTGCCTAAATTGCCCTTCTCAATGAAGCTTCCATTCACTGGACTACACCTTGATGCCGTCGCCGCGCTGTCGTCCTAGACCTACCGCACGTACTCTTCCAAACCATCGTACTCCCAGGTAAATACTTCGGTAAAATTATTTCTACAAATACTATATTTTTGCACCTTTCCCCATTATTTTGCATGCTTAAAAAATTGTATGTTGCACTTTTCCCCACACAGTTAAAATTTTTCTGATGGAATAATTTAGGACGCTAAAGTACACATTTGCCGTTTTCCTCTCCTATCTGCAAAAAGAAAGCGGCCCCTGTGGCGTGGTGGTCTTAAGTGCTCTGGCTTCTGACCAAAGGTTGAAAAAAATTTGCTTTAAAAAAATTTCTCCCAGTGCGATTGTCATACAATGCCTTTAGCAAAGAGCTCACGCGCTCTGGCACTAGAATTCTGGGGAGGGTTAGTGATTGACAGATGGGAGATGACGATGATGGGCAAAACACGTAACAATATTAACAAATAAAGGTAACTTGATCATGCTAGTTACGTTAAATAAAAACTTTTACAAAAAAGTTCGTATAAGATTGTTGCCAGATTCTGCATTTGAATTTTTCCTATTTTTGTTGCCAAAACTTAGAATTGATCTCCAGATCATCGGAATGTAGAGAGGAGATTCGGAATTGCAAGTCATTGAGTTGAAAATAATTTCCAGGCTTTCACGGTAACGGAGGGCAAAATGATTGTCAAAAGAAGCAATTCGTTTTGCTTCGTTCCAGTGGGGAACTGCAGATGTGTCTTCCATTGTCAAAATAGACAAGGCAGTATTAGGATTGGCTTTCGAAACATCTTTTTATGTTCTAAAATTCTATGGTTAACCGTCTCTTTGCGGTTTAGTCTTTCAACCCCTCACCTCAACAGGGCAGCGTGCATTCTAAGTGATGATAAACAGTCGAGTTGCAGCGAATTCATTTAACGACAAAAAGGAAATAGTTACAGTTGGCTGCTATTTTATTCATCAAAAAAACAACAACTTATGGGCCATTCTAGGTTTTCATTACCTTGAGGAATCGATGTAACTGAAAATGAATTTCAGTAGGGGGAAGGGGGTGTTGATTTTTACTCTTGTTTTTTTCTCTCCAAAACTTGCGGACCAACAATTTGTACTGCTTCAGAAAAACTGTTCCTACGTCTGGAAAATGTCAAAAAATAGTGCTCTTGTTATTTTATGAGCTGTAAAAATCTCCTGGTTTCCAGATTTTGAAGGTTACCATGAAGGCGCTGGCCTCTGATCATTCGTCCGTAAGGGGTCCGGGTTCGAATCCCGGTGAGGCATGGATGTTGTGTTTGTCTTACTACGGCACTGGCTCTCTCCCTTCCCTGGAACCAGTGACCCTAAATTAGGTACAGGCGACTGCTTATAGCCCATTGAGTTGCTCACGGTGGTCGTTAAACCTCCAATCAAAAAAAAAAAAAAAAAGAAAGAAGGTTGGCATGTCTGTGAATTATATGATTTTTCATGTTTTTGGAAATGAATTTTAATAAAGATCTTTGTTTTCTTTCAGTATATTCATTCTGCAGGAATAATTCATAGAGTAAGTAGTCTCACCTTTTTTCTTATGAATTTTATGGAGTGCAGTGGAAATACACTTTAACTTTTTAGCTGTAAATAACTTTTTAGCTGGTAATAAGAGTGCATTTTTCATCAATTGTATAGCAATACTTTTTCTGAATATTCAAGCAAAGCAAACAGAATTTGCTTGTGCCACCTACTGGTCATCTATGTAACACTTCTCAGTAAGTATTATGAAAATTCCAATTCATGAGGCAACCTTATGGGTTGTCTTATGTTACAAACGTGCTTTTGATTAATATATACATAATATCTAAGGTATTTTACCTGATATTGTCGTAGTATTTCTCACGTTGTTTGCTCTGTGAGGCACGTGCTCCTGGCCCGAGAGGTCCCTTTGTTACGGACCTTTGGTTAGTTATAAAAATTTGGCAGAAATTAAACAGTTTGGTTATATATTTTTTTTAGTTCCACATTCATTCATTTGCACAGTCAAACGTTTAAAATTTACTATTAATTAAAAGATTTTAGTAGAAAGAGTTATACTCATCGGGTCAGGAGACGTCTCACACGGGGTTCGCTTCATTGTTACGGCGAGCGCTTTCAGCGGTGTTCAACCGCCATCGTCTGGCCACTTTGCTTTGCTTGAGTATTCAGTGAATTTTCCATGTATTATGAAGAATATTTCTTCCTTTCATTGATTTATCTGTGGTACTGGTGACCTCCGACCTACATCTGTCCAGATGAAAATTGGGTCAAAGCGCTGTGAGGAAGCATGGATGCTTCGACTAGCGAAAATCCGAGGACTTTCAGATTCTTTTGTCTCAGTTGCTTGGAACTTCATTGTCTTGGGTGGTGTAATGGTTAGCATACTCGCCCGGTAATCAGGAGATGCAGGGTTCGATTCCCGCTTCAGGACGATTGAAATTTTCGAGTTTTCTAAGAAGTGTTACATGGATGATCAGTAAGTGGTACAAGCGAATTCTGTTTGCCTTGCTTGAATATTCTGTGAATTTTCCATGTACTATGAAGAATATTTCTTCCTTTCATTGGAATACTTTTTTGTTAGACAAACGAGCTTATTATGAACTGTAAAAATTCACACGGTTTAGATTCAGTTTTGATGGTCAAGGTTAGAGGCAGTTGGGAATCGTGGTATAGAATGGAGGTCATGCAGGCCGGAAATATGCAACATTGTACGTAATTCTCTGCCTAATACCAACCGAACCATATAATCTCAGTAATGCAACATTGTGTGTAATTAATTTCTTCCGTAATGTACCAATTCGCTTGTACCACCATAACAACTCTGTAACTCTCATGCATTTTAATAGCAATAATAGGAATAATCATGGAGAAGAATGGCTCAGGATAGAAGTTTGTGGAAGAGACTTGAGACCTTCATCCAGCAGTGGATTGAAAATGGTGATGATGAATAACAACAATGCCATGGTGATTGTGTTACGTAACCCACTGTACAATTCTTTCAAGAGGCGCAAATGCAAACAATTACCAAGTTGCAGAAAAATACATATTGAAATTCTTACGTGGTATTTATTGATTACTTGAATTGGAACTTAGTTCTCCTATCAACTGCTGTAAATTTATCAATGACTAGACCATAAAAATTTGGCTTTTTCTTCAAATAAGCTATTAAAGCTTTCTCTACTGATAACAGAGAAAGATAACTTAATCTTTCCCGACCTTGAGTAGAGCAAAGAAAGGTGTTAATTCTTTTGAGGTCTGAAAAACTTTGTTCAACCGAAGCGGTTGTAGCCAGAATGGTGGACAATAAATTAGTTAGTTTATAAGCTTGTTCAAAAGTCTTACAATGTTTTTGTCATGAAACCATTGTAGTATCTCGTAAGGAGATTTGAAATCGTCTCATCCACAAAGAACACTGAATTCGTTTTTGAGCAAGGTACAATCGAAGACGCTATCGTAAACATGGGCCAAGTTTTTGAGAAGCTGGTCAGGAAATGTTGTTGCCGTAGATTTGTATGTGTCAAATTTCTTACATACATATCACTAAGCTGTTCTCTAAGATTCAGAGGTTAGCTCCAAAAAGAAATACACTGACGGGGAAAAAAAAAAATCCCAACACCAAGAAGGGGTTGTGTTAGATAAACGACAGTTGGTAGGTGGTGAGAGTACATCTCTAAGATGACGTCTATGCAAATTTCGCGCTCGGCGCATACGTGTGGCGCTACTAGCGCCCCTCGGAACATGCAAAACAGGTTCGCTGTAAATACGCGCTGTAACGTTTGTGAGCGTTAGTTATCGTTGAGATTCGACGTAGGGTGTTGATGTTAGTCAAGAATGCCTTTAAGAAGACGAAGAAGCCATTATCAACAGCTCACGGATTTTGAACGAGGTCGTGTAATAGGGCTACGAGAAGGTCGATTTTTTGGCAGGAATGTAGCCACTGTGCACGATTGTTGGCAGCGGTGGTCAAGGGAAGGAACTGCCTCAAGAAGACAGGGTTCCGGCCGACCACGTAGCACTACTGAGAGGGAAGACCGCTGTGTACGGCGTATGGCGCATCGTACCGCATCTGCGGCAGCTATTCGAGCTGCAGTTGCCACCACAGTGACACAATGAACTGTTACAAATCGGTTACTTGAAGGACAGCTCCGAGTCAGACGCCCTGTAGCGTGCATTCCACTTACTCCAAACCACTGCCGTTTGTGACGTCAGTGGTGTCAAGCTAGAGCTCATTGGAGGACGGAGTGGAGATCTGTTGTGTTTTCTGATGAAAGCCGGTTCTGCCTGGGTGCCAGTGATGGCCGTGTGTTGGTTAGAAGGAGGCCTGGTGAGCGCCTGCAACCAACCTGTCTGCGGCTGAGACACACTGGACCTACACCTGGAGTTATGGTCTGGGGAGCAATTTCCTATGACAGCAGGAGCACTCTCGTGGTTGTCCCACGCACCCTGACGGCACAGTTGTACGTCGTTCTGGTGATTCAACCTGTTGTGCTGCCATTCGTGAACAGCATTCCAGGGGATGTTTTCCAACAGGATAACGCTCGCCCGCATACCACTGTTGTAACCCAGCATGCTCTACAGAGTGTTGACATGTTGCCGTGGCCTGCTATATCACCAGATCTTTCACCAATCGAGCACGTATGGAACATCATTGGACGACAACTCCAGCATCACCCCAACCAGCATTAATCGTCCCTGTATTGACCGACCAAGTGCAACAGGCATGGAACTCCATCCCACAAACTGACATCCAGCACGTGTACGACACAATGCATGAACGTTTGCGTGCTTGCATTCAACATTCTGGCGGTTACACCGGTTATTAATGTACCAGCATTTCACATTTAAAATGGCTCATCTCGCGCTTACAATAAGCTGTGATCTTGAAACCTTAATCGATTAAATATGTTACCTATACAAATGAATGTATTGCCGCCATTTCATTCCTCTACAACTATTTTTTCATGGTGTTGGGATTTTTTTTTTCCGTCAGCGTACAAACTACCAGATAATTTTTACTTGCTGAATTGCCATATCAAACTTCTCCATTTACCGCGATCTTGACATACAGCTCAGGCTTCACTGACATCCATCACACGACGCACACAAGACCTTTTGTACTTCATATTCATGATCTTTTTCTCTTGCAGACACTCCTGAATCTGATCCTCCCATGACTTCCTTGGCCTTCCTCTGCCTTTCGGTCTGGGTTCGAATTCGGGTTAGGCATAGATGTTGTGTTTGTCTTATGGCACTGTATTCAGAGTTGAAGAAATATTCTCATAATACGTGGTAAATATGTCATGATAATTAACACAGCAATCGGGCATTGCTGAATTGACTGCAATTACTGTTTCACATGTGAATTAAATCACATCAGAAAACTTGAAAATTTTCAAGTTTTCTGATGTGATTTAATTCAAGTGTGAAAAACAGTAATTACAGTCAATTCGGCAATGTCCGATTGCTGTGTTAATTATCATTATGGCACTGGCTCTCTCCCTTCCCTGGAACCAGTGACCTTAAATTGGGGATGGGTAACTGCTTATAGCCCATTGAGTTGCTCACGGTGGTCGTTAAACCTTCAATCAAAAAAAAAAAAAAAAACCTCTCAGAAAACTTGAAAATTTCATTGCTCTGGAGCAGAAATCGAACCCGCATGTCCCCGATTTCTTTTTAAGTATGCTAAACTTAATACCCATAGAGGGGTTACATGGATGACCAGTAAGAGTTATAAGCAAATTCAGAATGTATATTCTGTTTGCTTTGAATGTTCTATGAATTTTCCATGTATTTATGAAGAATATTTCTCCCTTCGTTGATATATCTGTAGTACTGGTGATTTCCGACCTAAATCTGTTTCCGGATGGCAGTTGGGTCAAAACGCTATGAGGAAGCAACGGTGCTTTGATAAGCGAAAATCTGAGGATATTCAGATTCCTAAGCTAAGTTTGCTTAGTCTCAGTTGCTTGGAACTTCTCTGTCCTGGGTGGTGAAACAGTTAGCATACTGGAATGGAAATTGGGAGATGCGGGTTCGATTCCCACTCCAGGGTGATGAAATTTTCAAGTTTTCTGAGAGATATTATGTGGATGACCAAAGTAAGTGTTACAGTACGGGACCCGCAATCTGGAATCCTGAAATCCAGAAGAACCCAAAATCCGGATTTTTTTTTAACAATTTTTTTTTCAGGAAATTTTTTATACTGTATTTTCTAGTCACATATTTTACGGTTTTTAGCGTTTTTGTTTATTTATATTCACTGTTTTAACGAAACAACAACGAAAAAAAGATTAAAAAAAAAAAAAAAAACTGCACCCCAAGTCTGTTCACATGCAAACCACAAATCCCAGATTACCACCATTTTGATTTTTTTTTTTTTGGTTTCGTACTTTTCTAGGTATACGGATCTTAAGACCTATCAGCATGCCAATTTTTAGATCTCTTGGTAATTTAGAAGTGGTCGAACACCATTCGCGGACGAACACACTCGCATTTTCTCTCTTTGCTTTTCAAAAAACGCCGAACTTTTAATAAAAGCATCCCTACGTCATTAAGCATTGCGTTATTACCAGTTTGATATTGTTGCCTGTTCTTTCATCCAATGAGAAGAGAGTGCTGAAAATAGCTTCATTACCATGGCAGCAGGTCATAGGACCAGAGCGTTTCTCTGTGGTTATCGTGAAGACAGACAAGACGTTCGTTTCTTTCCTTTCCTTTGCGTCTTTAAAAAATGCTTAAAAATCAGAAAATGACTTTCTTAAATTTTTTTTTTGTAAAAAAGGGATGATAGTTGTAAGTTTGTGCTGTAAAAATTGCGATGCATTATAATTTATAGTTTGCCATATATCCGTTTTTTTAAATGGATCCCATCGCGAAATAGAATTCTGTGAAATTTAAAAATTTAATTTCTCATAAACTAAATCAAAATAAAAAAAAAGGGTGACAAGGTGCAAAAATTCGGTCATGGCACTACATGCCTACAAAGTTTCGTGGTTCTGTTGCTGTTAGTGTGTCCGGAACGTGACCTGATAGTACTTTTTTGCTTACCTTAATTTTGAAATACAATAGCTCTTGAAGTATCGCCAGAATTGAAAAGCGGTTTATTTCAGCGTGTTTTCCAAACAATTCTCTACAAACGATGTAAATTTCGTATTTTTCTGTTCAATACGATTTGCGTTGCGAGCTAGGGAAGCAAGAGTGTCGCAAAATTTCTAAAACAGCGGCGGCGGCAGGTACTTATTTTTGGAATAGAGAGGTATTTTATGGTTTTTAGCATTTTTGTTTATTTATATTCGCTGTTTTAACAAAACAAAACAAAAACAAAAACAAATAAATAAAGCAAAGACCAACGGAAAAAAAATTGCGTCCCAAGTCTGTTCACATGCAAACCACAAATCCCAGATTACTTTGATATTGGAATACCTACTGTTTACTAGAAGTGAAATTCTTTAAAGCAAGCTTGTGTAAATAAGGTATGTATTGTTCCCTTAATATGGGAGGTTAGCAAGGGTTTTATGTATTTATTCTGAAGACTGGTGCCAGTGTTAAAAGTCCCTAGCTTCCAGCTGTGAACGAACTCAATAAACCATCATGTTTATTTGAAAGGAAGAAAATGAACTTAAAAAGGGAAAATCTTCACCCTACTTATAGCCTGTTTGTCTTTTTTGTAGTCAGCAGCAAAGACTGGATCCATCTCAGGGAGGGAAAAGGGTCCCCCTTTTCCCTCCCTGAGATGGATCCAGACACTTTTCCCTCCCTGAGATGGAGGGGGTACCACACTGCAAAATCTCTTCCTGTTTTCTCCTGTCCAACTTGTTCCTCCTTTCACTATTTAAGATGCATCAAATCAAATTATGGTAACATACATACTTAGCTCCCCCTCCCACAAGCTCCCCCAGTGAATTGGTCCCTGAGAAACTGCTTGTTCTGTTTAACTTCCTTGAAAAAGCCATCTGGTTGATGTGTGAAAGCTTGGAAACACTTATGTGAATATTTCCTACGGCAATGAATCGGATCACTAGTATAGTGTTACTATTTACTACTTAATTGGTGTACTGTTCCTCGTTATCAATTTGAATATTTCTTCATTAATTCACTGGAACCCCCCCCCCCCCCGTTTTTTATTCCATCTCACAGATCATTTCAGTTAGTGTTTTGTTAAACCAAAACCTGCTGCCCTCTTGCTTTCAAAGTACATTTTTGCCGCCCCGGTAGCGCAGTGGTCTAAGCTTAAACCTAGTTAGATTATTCGTCTGAAAGGGGTGCGGGTTCAAATCCCGGTGAGGCATGGATGTTGTGTTTGTCTTACGGAACTGGCTCTCTCCTTTCCCTGGAACCAGTGACTTTAAATTAGGGACAAGCGACTGCTTATAGGCCATTGAGTTGCTCATGGTAGTAGTTAAACCTCCAATAAAAATAAAATAAAATATGTTTTTGTGATAATAATGAACTATGTATACCCCACCATCTAAAACAACTCACTTACTTTTTTATACAAAACTTCTATTATTTAAACTCACAAAGTGGATACCAAACAGTAATACGTGGATAGATTCTGTGCTGGTGTATTAAGTTTAAGATGAATTATTTGCGGAGTTTAGAGAAAAGCAACTAAAAGAGATATATGCAAGTGATGAAATTTAACATGTGAATTTTTCAATGTTTATTGGTTTAATTACTAATGTTCTATTTTGCCTTTCGTGAAACTTGACTGTGAGTGAGTGCTTTAAAATAACAAGACAATCATGCTACACTATTGCAGCAGGACGGTACTATAAAATTACTAATGTATTGTATGTTTTTTTATTGTATGTTTTTTAAATGTGAAACACCCTTAATTTTTGTTGAATTATTTTCAATTTCTATTACAACACTAAATTTGTCCAATTTTTTATTGTTTGCTAACATATTCTTATTTTTGTTATGTATGATAGGATTTAAAGCCAAGTAATATAGCTGTTAATGAAGATTGTGAACTTAAGGTAGGCACATATTTCTGTAATATGTCTTTTTTGTGAACTCTTCAAACCAAAAATTATGCATAATTCCTTTGTGTGTCTGTGTGCTTTTAACATTTGATAAAACCAGTTGTGATCTAAATATTTGTTACAATTTTGGATCATAGGTGAAATATGAAACATTTAAATACTTAAACCTAGTTAATACTTGTCTTCTAAGAAT
The DNA here is from genome assembly GCA_039090855.1 of Macrothele yani. Lineage (NCBI taxonomy): Eukaryota > Metazoa > Arthropoda > Arachnida > Araneae > Macrothelidae > Macrothele > Macrothele yani. Next base: position 13,724,005 of record CM077019.1, read on the forward strand.
CACTATTATTAGTTGATATTATTTGTGCAGTGTTTAATAACCAAACAGTGAGTTTATATTAAAGTGCACATACAAAAAGTGCCAATTTAAATGTATGCATTGATTTCCTGTACTAGAAGTTTATTGGTTGTGTAGTAGATATGTTGTAATGCTTTCCACATGAAGAGAAATATTGCTTCAGATAGAATAGTGCTGACGTGGAAAACTTTGGTCAGTCATTTGTTATGCTGGGAGTTAGGAATGGCCCCTCGAGATTGGAAGGATGCTATTATTGTTCCCTTGTATAAGGGAAAAGGTGATCAGACTGAATGCTAGAACTATCATTGTATGAGCCTACTAAGTGTGCCAGGGAAAGTGTTTGGTAAGGTTGTTATTGAAAAAGTACGGGTCTTACATCAGAGAAAGTGTGGGATGTTCAGAGTGGTTTTATGCCTGGACTGGTAAAGGCTGCACTAACCAGTTTTTTGCATTATGCACGATGATTGAAAAGTATCTGGCGGTTGGGAAGAAAGTTTTTACTGCCTTCATAGATTTAGAAAAAGCTTACGACTGAGTAAATATGATACTTTTGTGGAAGGTATTGAATGAATATGGTGTTACTGGGAATCTGCTTAATATTGTAAAAGCCATGTATGCTGGTAGTAGAGCTTGTGTGTGAGTGAATGGTGTTTTATCGAAATGGTTTTCTATTGGTGCAGGAGTTAGACAAGGTTGTGTAATGTCACCATGGCTGTTTAATATATTTATGGACACGTGTGCATGCGTGATGCCAAAATAGTTGATAGTGGTTTATGTCTTGGTGATATCCGTGTGTGCAGATTGCTGTATGCTGATGGCACTGTTCTGTTGGCAGAGAGCAAAAGTAGTTTGCAGAGTATGTTGTCTCAGATGTATGAAGTTTGCATGAAATTCAAACTGAGTATAAATAAGGGAAAAACCGAAGTTATGGTGTTGAGAGAGGAACTAGTAGCACTGAATGTAATGTAAGTATAAACGGCACTGTGATTGACCAGATGGGTGAGTTTGTGTATTTAGGAAGCATATTTGACAGAGAAAACAAATTGGATGGTGAAATTAGTAGGCGAGTGAATTCTTTATTGAAAGTCATAGCTGCTCTTGGAGGTTTTCACAGGAATGCTCGGTTCTCTAGAGAGTCCCACATGGATGTGTATGAAAGTGTAATTGTTCCTACTCTGATGTATGGCAGTGAAACCTGGGTACTGCAGAAGAAACATAAGAGTCGTTTGTGTGCTGGAGAAATGCGTTACTTACGGGGTTTGTCGCAAGACACGGTCTGATTGTGTGAGGAATGAAAATGTGTTGCAGTTGTGTGATGTGAATCAAAATGTTGTTAGCAAGGTGGAAACCAATATGCTTTGGTGGTTTGGCCATGTTGAAAGAATGAGTGATGAGATGCTTACTAAAAAAATCTTTTTAGCCCTAGTGGCAGGAAGGAAAGGTTGAGGAAGGCCAAGGAAGACATGGGTGAATCAGATTCAGGAGTGTCTGCATGAGAAAAAGATTATGAGTATGAAGTATAAAAGATCTTGTGTACGGCGTGTAATGGATATCAGTGAAGCCCGAGTTGTATGTCAAGATCGCTGTAAATGGAGATGTTTGATGCGACAACAGTAAGTAAAAATATCTGGTAGTTTGTATTTCTTTTTGGAGCTAACCTCTGAATCTCAGAGAACAGCTTAGTGATATGTATGTATGTATGTAATCTTTTTTTCTCGCAATGTTCTTTCTACCCAATATTATTGTCAAATATAATTTTATTCTATAAATATTTGTATTTCAGTAAGAAAACAATCCTCGTGCAAGGTAACTATACTGATAAAAAGACACTGTCTGTGCACGATATACACTAGGGCTCACCGTGGAACCTCCAGTAATGTTTAATAAAAATACAATGAGTATAAAAGAATGTATAAGATTGAGTGGGTGCCAAAACAACAGCTCTCTCCCAATTAGTTGACTCTGGAACCCATGTAGCAATCCGGACAGAAGCGGAGGTCCTCGCCACCCCAAGTAAGAGGTCTCAATTAACACTTACTGAAAGTCTATTTATTGCATGGAAGGGGCATCTGTGTTGTAATGACTCTGTTCCATATGTCATACCTAGACCTTGGACATTTTTGTTTACTGATAACAGTTCACATGACTGCCCAATTGAATATGTTAAAACTTAACTTAATCATTATTGTATTGTAATCGTATGTTTAGTTTTTACACCAGATGGCAGTTCGCAATTGTGTCACATGTGATACTATAAATTGTCTGTATCCAGCCCACATTACTTCTTTTTATGTATCTCATGATGGATCCTAGTGTGGGGTGTCCGAAAGATCTTATACGTTCTTTTATACTCAGTGTATTTTTATTAAACGTAACTGGAGGTTCCATGGTGAGCCCTAGTGTATATCATGCACAGACAGTGTCATTTTATTAGTATTTGTATTTCAGGTTGAAAATGGTGGAAAACTTTCCGAAAACGAAAGGCAAGCAAAAGGTTTTTTCCATAATTGTAATTTTTTTGTTTCTCCACAATGTCGCTCTATCCTTTGGCGTTGTTAAATGTCAATAATTTTATGTTTTGAGTGCAGTGATTTGCTCCAGTTTAATATATGTCATCATTTGGGTCATTTTTGACATCGATGTAAAACTGAAAAGAATAATTTGGGTCATTCTCGAGATTGATGTAAAACTGAAAGGGATTAATGGGAGGAGAGAGTGGTCGTTTTCCATATTGGAATGGTATTTCGTCTTCCAAAACTTTCAAAAATCGAAGTTAAATGGCGCAAAGACTTTTCCCATAATCATAATTTTTTTTTTCACGTAATGTTGCCTCTGCTCAGTTTTGTTGTTAAATATCATTTTATTGTATAAATGTTTGTATTTTAGCATGAATCTGTGGGCAACAATTTTCGAAAATGGAAGTTAAGACGGCAAGAAGATTTCTTTGTGGTCTTCAGGCATTAGATTCTTCTGTGGATTAAGGGAATTGCACCATTTCTGTTATCATTTGAAGCATTCTATATACAGCTGAGTAGAAATTTTTAGGTGATTGGGGGTGGGGGTATTCAGTTTCCGTTTGAGGATGGAATTCCGTCTTCCGAGACTTTCGAAAACGGAAGTTAGACAGTGTGAAGATTTCTCCCATAATTATAACTTATTCTCCCACGATGTTCCTTCTTTCCAGTAGTGTTGTCAAATATCCTTTTACTCCTTAGCTATTTGCATTTCAGCTTAAAAGTGAAGGAAAAGTTTCCAAAAATGGAAGTCGTACGAAGTTAAGATTTCTTCTGTAATCATAATCCCCTCCTCACAGAGACGTTCTCACTATCCTGTGTTGTTGTTATTTTCCGTGCTAAATATTTGCATTTAAGCTTGATAAGGAGGGGAATTTTTTAAGAATTGATGCATGGTGTTCAAAGTTTTCATATTCTCAAAGTTATCTAAAATAGTGAAAGCATTGATATGCATTGATGGACTGAAAGTTCTTTCAGCGTGATGGATAAAATTATTTTCATCTGAAGGAATAAGATAGAAAAGAAAAGTGACAACAGAGAAATAGGAAGGGAATCATATCAACAGAAAATAAATTTAAACAATGAGTGCCATGCTGCTGCAAAGTCAAAAGACAAATATGGCAGTGCATCTTGCTTAGAAGAAAGCAATGCAAGAGGAAACTTGAGCTGATGTTCTAGCAAATACAACAACAGAACAAAAATACTGTTCTGTAGCAATGTCTTTTAAAACCATGTTATTTGTTTTGAACTCAGTAATTTTATATTGTGAATACAGTGATGTGCTCTAGTTTAATATTTACATAAATAAACTACAGGGTGATTCACTCAGGACTGAACACTTATTATGTGGAATATGTGAGATGAGGAATATACGATGAGCGTGAAACCTGAATGGAGCGGTTCTTTATTCCCTGACGAAGCAGTAACATGCATTACCTGTGAATAAAATGTGTTCTCGGCAGCTGGGTGGTGCCGCACTGACGTACCATCTGTCTGGTAGTAGTGAGGGAATACCATGTCTCTGCAGACACTTTGAGCGAGGAGGTCAAATGAAGATGGTGTACTGAATTGAAGAGAGTGTGTTCAGTGTAAACTGGGAAGCATTGTAAGATCTATTAATGAATTAGTTGACAAAATTTATCCTAATGTAGAAAATTTGCTCCAAAGAAGTCGCAACTGGATGTGTGAACAAGCTATCGTGTCTCCAAGGAATGCATCTGTTCACGAAATAAACGATGCTATTTTGCAAAAACTGCCCGTCGAATACAGAACTTATACATCAATCAATACTGTCATTAACTTGGAAGATACAGTGTATTATCCACATGAATTTTTAAATTCTTTAAATCCCACAGGACTTCCACCGCATTATCTCCAATTGAAAGTTGGTGTTTCTGTATTATTACGAAACCTGAATTCTCCAAACCTGTGCAATGGTACAAGATTACAAGCCAAAGTGCCATGTAATAATATTATTGAAGTCATTATACTAACTGGGCCAGCAGCTGGACAAATGGCACATATGTCCAGGATCCCGATGATTCCGACGGACTTGCCTTTAAAGTTTAAAAGATTACAGTTTCCTATTAAACTATCCTTTGCTATAATGATAAATAAACCTCAGGGCCAAACTTACAAACATGTGGGATTGAATTTGCGTCAATAATGTTTCTTGCACTGACAACTATACATCGGCTTATCGAAAATTGTCAGTTCAGACAATCAATTTATTTTTATAACAATTAAAAATGAGACAAAAAATGTTGTATATGCAGAGACATTATGAATTATTTAAAAAAATAAATAAAAATTATACACTTAAATTTATGTAAAAAATAGTTATTTTATTTCACATAAAAAACTAACTGCCGACCATTTAATCTTTCGGCCAATTTCCTCCATCGGCTGCTATGAAATTCAACTACAGTTGTTATGGATGGATCGAATTTCAGTGATATCTTCCACATGAGCAAAACCGTGGGCACAGCTAGTATTTAATAAAACCAATTATCTTAGTTAATATTTTATTTTAACTTGTATGTAGGCTTTATTTAGGATGTACGTGGAGGCTGTTTTGTAGCCTTTATTTATGGCAGTGGGGTGTTATAAGCTGTTTCATGAAGTTTCTTAATATTTTAGCCAGATTTTTGTAATTGTGTGCATGTTGGTAATATCTGCTTCTTGTATATCTTAAGATTTTAGATTTTGGTTTAGCAAGGCAAGCTGAAGTAGAAATGACAGGATATGTTGCCACCAGATGGTACCGAGCTCCAGAGATAATGTTGAACTGGATGCATTACAACCAAACAGGTGATTTATTTTTAAATGTATTATGTGTATGGTTTGGTTTGTGTTTAAGGCATTAGCTTTGCAGAATACGACAGAGAATTGAGTTACATATATCTAACAGAACAGTGTGCAGTTTCATATACAGCATAAATGTGATCAGTAACATAACTGATGTGAATCTAGTAAAATGAATCATTGTTGCCATAGCTGTTTACTCAAGTGCAGTATTCAATAATCATAACATTTTATTCTTTGAGTTGGCAGCCTGTTATTTCATTAATGTGCTCTAAGCTTTTATTAGACCCTTACACGGCAAATGTAAAACAAAGATGATATATAAATCAGCTTTCTGTTCACATTTGTATGAAGGTTGTACCAAAAGTAATGCATAAGTGGACATAACTTTTTTATTAACAGATAGAGGTCATTCAAAGTGCACATGTTGGTAGAGGAACTCTTCCTCTATAGTAACCCTTCTTTTCAATTGCATGTCAATAAAGAATTCCAAGCAAAAGCAACATGTCATCATTTTCTTTGACGAAGCAAGGGTGCAAGCTGTCCGACATCCATAGAAGTCTAGAGAATGTTTACGGAGATGACACCACTGACAAGAGCTATGTGTACAGATTGATGGAGAAGTTTAAAGAAGGGAAAACCAGCATTGAAGACAAACCATGCAATGGAAGACCATCATCTGCGACCACTGACACGAATTGTCAGTGAGTAGATGCACTGATTCGCATAGAGAGATGAGCCACAATTCGTGAGCTTGTTGCACAACTGGACTGTGGTCGCAGTGCCATACAGAAGATGGTGGAAGATTTAGGGTATGAGAAAGTGTGTGTGCAAAGTGGGTACCTCGGCAATTTACACCCGATTTGAAGGAGAGAAGGGTGGAAGTCTGCTCTGATCTGCTGGAAGTGTTTGAAGCCAATGAAGACATGTTTTTTTCCAATGTGTGTGTATCTTTACGATTCGGGAATGAAGAATCAATCCATGGAATGGCGTCACACCTCTTCGCCAATGCCTAAGAAGTTCAACAGCCAGTAATCAGCACAGAAAGTCATGGTGAGTGTTTTTGGGATGACAGGGGTGTCATTCTCCTTGATTTTCTGGAATGTGGCCATACCGTGACCAGCGAGTGGTACACTGAGACACTCAAGAAGCTTAGAGAACCTATAGGGAGGAAGAGACTGAACAAGAATCTGAAAAGGATCCACATTCACTATGACAATGTGAGACCACATACATCGTTGGCAACAAATCAGGCAATCAGCAAATTAGGCTGGTTGGTTGTACCCCATCCACCATACAGCCCAGATCTGGACTTCCACCAGTAGGGCCCAATGAAGGACAGTTTCCAGGGATGACGACTTGATGACACAGACGAGGTGAAAATGGCTATGAAGAAGTAGATACAACAGTCTACACCTGAATTTTTTCAAAGAAAATTCGAGAGTTGGGTTCAACGATGGCACAAATGCACTGCTTGTGATGGAGACTATGTTGAGTAGTATCTTTGTATAGAGAAAAAGTTACTCTACCAACATGTGCAATTTGAACGACCTCTGTCAGTTAATAAAAAAGTTATGCCCACCTTTGCAGTACTTTCTCGTATTTACCCGCAATGAAGAAGAAGGGTTACTATAGAGGAAGAGTTACTCTACCAACATGTTCAATTTAGTGGAGCCGAAATTTATTGTCGTACGAAGAATGTGTATGGGAATGAGTGTCAGTTATGGTGTACAGTGTTCCGCTGGTGTAGTGAATTTCGTAAAGGACGTGTGAGCATGGAGGACGTGCCGAAACCTGGGCAAGCACACATGGCCATCACCATGAAACCAATTGCTTCCGTGAACAACCTTGTGAAGGAGAATCGCTGAATCACCACCCGCAAACTTGTGGCAATGTTGTGCGTGAGTAAGGGAACTGTTAACACCGTTCTTCATCGCCAGTTAGGATACAGCAAAGTTTGCGCACAATGGGTCCCCAAGCATCTCCAGGAGGAGCAGAAGACTCAGCGAATGGCAGTAAAGTCAGTAGGCATGGACTTCTTTTTTTTTTTTAATTGTGTCCCGAAGCATGAATAGAATTTCACGGTACAATGCAGTATTGCATTCTCACCTCACTTCTGAAAATGAGCTAAAAGCACTGCTTGAGAATCCCAAAACACTGTAAGCATACCCTTCCCTACAGATTACAAAATTCAGAATCTCTTGGTTGAAGGTGAAGAGGGATGTTTCTGTTGCATTGAAGTAAACTTTGATTCAGGTTGATAGTGATGCACCCATGATTCGGGTTGGTAGTGATGCACCCATGAGTCGGGTTGGTAGTGATGCACCCATGAGTCGGGTTGGTAGCGATGCACCCATGAGTCGTGATTCAGGTTGATTATGATGCACCCATGATTTGGGTTGGTAGTGATGCACCCATGATTTGGGTTGGTAGTGATGCACCCATGATTCGTGATTCTTGTTGATAGTGATACATCCACGATGCAGGCTGATAGTGATGTACCCGTGATTCGGGTTGGTAGTGATGCGCCCATGATTAATGATTTGGGTTTATAGTGATACACCCGAGATTTGGGTTGATAGTGATGCAGCCATGATTCGTGATTCTTGTTGATAGTGATACATCCACGATTCAGGCTGATAGTGATGCACCCGTGATTCGGGTTGGTAGTGATGCACCCATGATTTGGGCTGATAGTGATGCACCCATGAGTCATGATTCAGGTTGAAAGTGATGCACCCATGAGTCATGATTCAGTTTGGTAGTGATGCACTCTAGATTTGGGTTGATAGTGGTGCAGCCATGATTCGGACTGGTAGCAATGCACCCATGATTCAGGTTGGTAGTGATGCACCCATGAGTTGGGTTGGTAGTGATGCACCCATGAGTTGTGATTCAGGTTGGTAGTGATGCACTCATGATTCATGATTTTTATTGGTAGGAAGGCACCCATGATTCGTTCCCAGTAACAATCCTGTTAAGCATGTCTTCTTCACATGTGTATTGAAAGAGGTGTTGCAAGGACAGGCCAATTCAGTTCATTTTGTATTCCTGAGTCAGTTCTCTGGACATCCATCGTACCCACACTTTCTGGAAATTCAAATGATTATGCTGTAGGCTGAACCATGAGAACACTCTATTGCAGTTGCTACACTGTCTATCGTTACTTGCCTGTTAGCTCAAATCATCTCCACCCACCTCGCAGTTGCTTCTGTCGCAATCTGAACAGGACAAACAGATTGGTATTCATTCACAAATGTTAAGCGTCCTTGAGAGAATTTATTGAACCAGTTGTGTACCATTTTATGTGACAAACATTTCTCACTGTAAACAGAAAATATTTCCATATGAATATCTTTTGCCCAAAGAAAATGCGCAACAGCACGCTGCTCTTCGGTTGTACATTCCTCGAGCGTGGTCACCATTTGCGATCTGAGCTGGACATGTACATGCAATACCTAGCATCTGCTACATTGAACTGGGAGGTGTTCACAGGAATGATGGGTTCTCAAGAGAGTCCCGCATGACTGTGTATGAGAGTGTAATTGTTCCTATTCTGACATATGGCAGTGAAACATGGGTACTGCAGAAGAAACATAGGAGTCATGTTTTATCAAAATGGTTTTCTATTGGTGCAGGAATCAGACATGGTTGTGTAATGTCACCATGGCTGTTTAATATATTTGTGGATGTGTGCATGCATGATGCCAAGATGGACAATACTGGTTTATGTCTTGATAATATCCGTATGTGCAGATTGTTGTATACTGATGACACAGTCCTGTTGGCAGAGAGCAAAAGTGAGTTGCACAGTATGTTGACTCGGATGCACGAAGTTTGCATGAAATTCAAACTGAGTATAAATAAGGAAAAAACCAAAGCTATGGTTTTCAAGCGAGGAACTGTTAGCACTGAATGTAATATACGTCTAAATGACACAGTGATTGACCATGTGAATGAGTTTGTGTATTTAGGAAGCATGTTTGACAGAGAGAGCAAATTGGATGGCAAAATTAGTAGGTGAGTGAATTCTTCATTGAAAGTCATAGCTGCTTTGGGAGGGTTTTGCAGGAATGATGGGTTCTCAAGAGAGTCCCGCATGGCTGTGTATGAAAGTGTAATTGTTCCTACTCTGATGTATGGCAGTGAAACCTGGGTACTACAGAAGAAACACAGGAGTCATTTGTGTGCTGGAAAAACGCGTTACATGGTCTGATCGGTCTGATCGATCAGACTATGACATGGTCTGATCGTGTGAAGAATGAAGATGTGTTGAAGTTGTGTGATGTGAAGCAAAATGTTGTTAGTAAGGTGGAGACTAATATGCTTTGGTGGTTTGGCCATGTTGGAAGAATGAGTGATGCGATGCTTACTAGAAAAATCTTTTTAGCCCAAGTGGCAGGAAGGAAAGGCATAGGAAGTCGTGGGAGGATCAGATTCAGGAGTGTCTGCGTGAAAAAAAAAAAAAAAAAAAAGATTATGAGTATGAAGTATAGAAGGTCTTGTGTATGGCATGTGGTGGATGTCAGTGAAGCCAGAGTTGTATGTCAAGATCGCTGTAAATGGAGAAGTTTGATACAGCAACAGTAAGTAAAAATTATCTGGTAGTTTGTATTTCTTTATGGAGCTAACCTCTAAATCTCACAGAACAGTTTAGTGATATGCATGTATGTAATCTGCGTGTTTTACTGTGTCACTCAACGTCGTTCAGGATGCCTGTGTATACCATGGCAGAGCCGGTGTTTATTGTGAAAAGTTATTGGATAACAAAGTCCATAAAGGTAACATAGCATGAATTCCTGGAGAACTCTGGAGGAAGAAAAGCACCAGACAAACATTACATCACCAGGTTAGTGAAGAAATTTGAAACTGCGGGCAGTGTTTTGAACCAATATAGTGGCGGACATCCTCTTTTAGTGAAAGAAAAAATTGAAGAGGTGAAGCACAGACTGTTGGCATCACCAAAGAAGTCACAGCGACGTTTGTCACAAGAAACTGGGTATTCTGTTTCCACCTGCCAAAGAGCTGCGAAGAAAGCGTTGCTTTATCCGTACCATGTGACAGCTGTTCAAGAGTTGCGAGAACCGGATCTTGAAAAGTGTGTGTCATATTGGCACTGCTTCCTGACATTTCTACTTGCAATGCCGAACATTTTGGACTTCACATGGTTCATTGATGAAGCATGGTTTCGTATGGATGGGCATGTCAATTCCCAAGACTCCTGCATCTGGGCTACATGTTATCAGCATGAATTACACGAAACCCCATGACATCCTGCAAAAGTCTGTGTTTGGTGTGCTGTGTCCCGAACCAGGATAATTGGACCCATTTTCTCCAGGAGCGTAGTAAACTCAGTGTCGTATGTGAACATTTTCAGACGATTTGTGGACCAATTAACCGACACCGATTTTGCTGCAGGGTACTTTCAGCAGGATGGAGTGACATGCCGCATGTCTCGTGTGAGTATGAGTGAAATTTCCCCTTTCTTCAGTGACCAAGTGATCTCCAAAGGACTGAGGCCACCTCGTTCACCCAATTTGACTCCTTCCAATTTTTTCTTATGGGGATATTTGAAGTGTAGTGCTTACAGCAATAAGCCTCACATGTTAGAATGAAGACTTAGAAAGCAACATCAGAGCAGCAATTTGGACTATTGTTGAGGACATGCTGTGGAGGACCTTCGATAATATGCAGTGTTTGGTTCCAGTGAGTTTAGATGTCTCTGGAGGACATTTCCAGCATTTATAGTGAATGGTGCTACATTCCCATGATCTAAGGTACGTTGTGAACCACATGTCATGTTTCTAAGTAGAGTGTGTTTGGATGTCGGTGGAGGACATTTCCAGCATTTATAGTGAATGGTGCTACATTCCCATGATCTAAGGTACGTTGTAAACCAGATGTCATGTTTCTAAGTAGAGTGTGTTTGGATGTCGGTGGAGGGCATTTCCAGCATTTATTGTGAATGGTGCTACATTCCCATGAACTAAGTTACGATGTAAACCACATGTCATGTTTCTAAGTATAGTGGGTTGCAAAATATGAATGATTCTTAGGAAATGGGGAGGGACTGCATAGTGAAACACCCTGTACGATACTTATATACAATGCCATATTTTTCAGAGACATACATTTCTGCCTCTAGCATTCTTGTTTGCTTGCACCTGTGCTCAGTACTCCTTCCATAATGATTTTCAGAAATCCTTTGTTTTATTGTAAAAAAAAGTACATTTGCTTAGAAAGCTGCAAGGTAATCTTTCTTAATTCTTAAAACCCAACACATACAGTTTTTATTTTTGAAATCTCTATTCTATAAATTAGCTTGCATATTTGTTTTATTTGCAGTTGATATATGGTCCGTTGGATGCATTATGGCAGAATTAATAACTTCAAAAACTCTGTTTCCCGGAACTGATCGTATCCTTTTCATTGAAGTGTCTTTTATTTTGCATAACAATGATGTTAATCGAGTTAAAGGATATTTGCCCCACTTTGCTTTTATTTTCAATTTCTGTTTAACATTAAACACAATATTAAATAAATTTCTGTTAGTTCAGTATTCTCTCTGTGAAGTAAAATAAAATTCTGCATTTAAAATGCAGAAAAAAATATGTAATGAAATGATGTTTAAATGCTTTTGTGCTTTCTAAGGTATTTTTCAGACTTCCACACATCTTTAAGATGTTAAGGTGGACGTCAAGTAATTTTGCTTCCTATACTTCCAATGAAAAAACTTCTGTACACATTTTCTTCACAATTAATGTGTTCCCAAGGATGAAAATTTGAACATAGATTAAAATAGCTTCATTTTATAACTTGGAATACTTAATATTTTCTAAAACATAACCATAATTATGCAATCCAACATTTGTTTGTCTACTGACGTCATCAAAGCACAGGTCGCGCCATCTTTTTTCTGGTTTCAACACCACCAGAGGGAAATTATTGATTTTTAATATAATTATGGTTATGATTTAGAAAATATTAAGTATTCCAAGTTATACAATGAAGCTATTATAATCGATGTTCAAATTTTCATCCTTGGGAACGCATTAATTGTGAAGAAAATGTGTACAAAAGTTTTTTCCATTGGAAGTATAGGAAGCAAAATTACTTGACGTCCACCTTAAACCTTTTTGAAAGTTCCCTTCTTTACACTTGTTGTAGCATTTCTCTACATAAAATATTTGTGTGCGATTTTTTATTTGAATATTTTCCCCAGGTAAACACATTAGTGCCTCTGTTTTTTCCTGAATAAGTATTTCCCAGCAATCACAGAATAATATATTCTCATGTTATTATGTGTTGTATTGCCTTAATATCATGCAAAATTCTTCATTGCTTCTAATCTCCAGTGCTTTGAATTTACTACATTATGCTTAGTTTTCTTTTTTATGAAGTTGGTAGTACAAGCACCCTGGTCAAAATGCAAAGTGGGAATTCATATTACAGAATACTATTAAAATGTGTTGCAATGTAATATTGGTTTTTGTCTTATACTGTTGAGAAGTTTAAATTGAATTTTTAATTCACATATTTGTGTTTCTTTGAAATCAGTAACAATAATTACTATGAGAACTTACTGTTAAATTTTTGTATTGTTTTCACATATCACTGTATGTTCTATTATTTACTATCAGTGAGAAATTGTGTTCAATAAGCTTTAGTTTTTTGGCAAAATTGCGGAACACATACAGTGTACATGTAGGTTTAAACCTTAGCCAATGGGCTTTATCTGTCGCATTTTCTGAGGCAAGTTTTATTATTCTTTTCATTTTATATTTTCTTTTATTTGTTTTTTAAAATTTGGATTTTTTTTTAACGGTGAGAAACAAAATTTGGATGATAGCATATGAAAACTGTTTTACAGAAGATTAATTCCTTTTCCTTTTGAATTCTCAGTAAATTGTTGTGCATATGATTTTTAAAGAAATCAGAAACTATTTTTGACATGATATGAAGAGAAAAATCCATCTTTTGTTTCTTTTGATGTCAGCATAAAAAACTTTCTTTTAAGGTATGTCTGTCTATGTTTGCACAGAAATTCATCTTCCTTTTGTAGAGCAGTGTACAGTACTTTGACATACAGTAGACTGAACTGGCTTTAGGGCCGTGTGAGTGGTTAGTTCAGCGAGGGTGCCGAGCTGAACCCTTTTTTTAAATATATATATAAATAAATAACCTACAAGTATTGTAATTGAAGACAATGAGTGATGATGAAAGGTGTCACTGTAACCAGAACAATCCAAATCATCACAATAAAGTATTGTTACTATTAAGTGTAAAAAGAAAACATTGTTTTTGGTGTTGAGCTTGGAATCAGTGTGCACAACTATTAATTTATATCGTATATCTTTTATATGTGTGGCTGTACACAATCCAACACACACATAAAAAGCTTGTGGGTGGCATTCAAAAATATTAGCCTACCAAGTGCCACATAGGCTAAAGTAACTTCTGACAATAGGTATAGGCTCTCACCGAAAACAGTATCCTATCTTATTGCCAATAAAAGTTTTATTAGCAATAAATTATTAACAACATTATATTACATTTGAAAAGTTATTTTGTTATTTGATTTTTATTAAAGAATGTCATTTACCATTTTAAATGTGTTAAAAATGATGTACAGTGGTTGCGATGCAATATTGTATGTGCATACATGAGATTCTTCGGCAGATTTGTGGAATTCCGTTTTTTTTTTTTTTTTTGGCACCATTTGGGCTATTCTCGAGATCGATGCAAAACTAAAGATAAAATTTGGAGAATTAGTTAAGGGGGGGGGTCGTTTTTTTGTCTGGGGGATGATGGTATTTTGTTTTTCAAAACTTTCGAAAACAGAAATAAAGGAGTGAACATTTCCCCCCGTAATCGTGATTTCTTTTTCTCGCGATGTTTCTTCTGCCCAGTATTATTGTTAAATGTTATTTCGTTCCATAAATATTTGCATTTCAGCTTGAAAATGGAACAAAATTTCCAAAAAGCGGAAGTTGGCGCAAAAATTTCCCTGTGATATTCAGGCACGTGATTCTTCAGTGGATTCGAAGAATTCCGCCTTTTCCATCGTCATTTCGATGGATGGTTCTCGAGATCAATGCAGAACTGAACAGAGATTTGGTAGGGATTGGTGGTGATAGTCATGGTGGTGGGTTTATTTTCCGTTGGTGGGCGGAATTCCGACTTTCAAAACTTTTAACTGAAGTTAGACGGACTGAAGGTTTCTCCCGTAATTGTAATTTTTTTTCTTGCGATGTTTCTTCTGCCCAGTAGTGTTGTTAAATTTAATTTTATTCCATAAATGCTTGTTTTTAAGCTTCAAAATGGAGGAAAACTTTCCTAAAACGGAAGTCGGACAGAGCGTAGATTTCGCCGGTAGTCGTAATTTTTTCTCTCTCCGCGATGTTATATTTTCCCTGTATTGCTGTTAAATGTAATATATATATATATATATATTGAGTACAGTGATGTGCTCCAACTTAATATTTGCATAATAAATTTCAGTGAACAATTTTGTCCTCATCCTTACTTTTAAGCAATTTTGTCAAAATTAAGGACAAAGTGGAGAAATTAGCATAACAGCAGAACGAGCAGGCAGAACGGACCAAAAGACCACTCAGAAGATAAACTAGGGTCCTGTACGGTAGGGCATGCACATATATGCGGCATGACGGGGGGGGGGGGGGTCGGTCGGAAGGGTATAAAGCACACGGGCGGTGTACACTCAGCAATTCAGTGAAAGCTATTGCACAGTGTACATCGGTTTGAACGACGTCGAGTTGCTGCCACCGTGTAATATGACCAACAGGCAATCCAGTAGACGACATCTGGATGACTTTACCCGAGGTCGCGTCATTGGGAAGTTGGAAGAAGGTCGAAGTGTGGCTAGTGTGGCCGAGGAGTTCGGGATTGCTCACAGCATCGTTTCACGAACTTGGAGAGCATTTCAAACGACAGGAACAGCTGTCTGAGAGTTTAGCAGTGGTCGTCCACGAGTAACCAATGCGGCGGACGACCGGTACATTGTCCTACACGCGAGAAAAGACAGACGGCAGACAGCGGGCGAAATCGCAAGGCACATGTAACAGACAACTGGACGTCCGTTATCGCGTTTTACCGTGGCCAGGAGGCTGCACAAAGGTGGTTTATTTGCGTTACGACCAGTACGGTGTGTGCCATTAACGCCTGCTCATCAGAGACGGGAGTTTCTGTGGTGCCAGGAACACAAAAACTGGACACATCAGCAATGGGGTTGAGTTCTCTTTATGGATGAGAGCCGATTTAGTCTGACGAGCGATTCTGGACATATGCACATCTGGAGAGAGCAGGGAACATGCAATCACACCTCCAACATCATCAAAAGGGACCTGTTTGGAGGTGGCGGAGTTTTCGTTTGGGGCGGCATCATGCTTGTTAGCCGTACTGACCTCCACATCTTCCAAGGAGGTTCAGTCACTGGTGTCTGCTATTGTACCGAGGTTCTCTTGCCTCACGTGTTTCTGTTTAGAGGTGCTGTGAGTCCTGAATTCCTCTTCATGGATGACAACGCTACACCTCATCGTACAGTGGCTGTCGCAGAGCTGTTGGAGAGTGACGATATTCAACGCATGGATTGGCCCTCAAGGTCCCTGGACCTAAATCCAATTGAACACTTGTGGGATCTTCTCGGGAGACGCTTGGCAGCACGTCACCATCCGCCAGCAACGATTCCGCAGCTGCGATTGGCGCTACAAGAGGAATGGGCCGCGATGCCTCAACAGCTCCTTGAGAACCTCATCCTCAGCATGGACAGACATTGTAAATCCTGCAACACAGTCAGGGGTGATCATATCTCCTACCAAAGACTGGATTTTTCTTGGCAGCCGCCTGTCATATGGACGTTTCTGTCTTCTGTCCAGTTGTGCTCGAAGCTACCTTTTCAATAAAGTGCCTTTGTATCCTTTGGATTCCTTGTTTGGACGGTTTTGCTCACTTGTCCCATATTCTTACATCTTAGGGATCTTATGGTATGATTTGAGTCAATGTGGAGTACTTCTGCACGACGTTACATTCGAAAAACTGCCTCGTCCTTAATTTTTGCACGCCAGGGTAATACAACTTCCAGTGATTAGCAGTGAAATGGAACATGACATGTGACGACTGTCTTTTTCTTGTAGTAGAACATTCTGTTCCAAACTTTATTTTTAAATTTAGTTGCCTAGACTGGGAAACTAGATTTTTTATTTGCCTGCCCAGGTCAATAATTTACACGTCTCGGACATGGTATTTTTCAAGCCCTGAATATTTTTACTGACAGAGGAGTTATTTGCAAAGAAGTACTACTTTTAGTAGAACCCTTGTAGCTATGACTATTTTCATAAAGTGGAGGTGTTAGTGTAAATGCTTGATTTCAGTGGTGAACTATTTTGAGTAGCACATTATACATTCAGCAGATTTCAATGTATTTTTTATGCCAAATTTCATTAAAATATCTCAACTAAGAGAGGAGGTTTTTGCAAAGAGGCATTGCTTTGAGGAAGACCCTTGTAAATGCTCAGGTAAGTAGTATTTTCCTGCGTGATGGTATCTGCCAAACTGAAAACTGTTGCTCTGTTTACTCTGTTAGTCTTTTTCTGATCTGGTGTAAGAGTTGTCATATTTTCATGCATGGCATTGTGTTGCTGTATATAGTATTGCATGCATTTCCCTCCTTGTTTTGCTGTTTATTTCTAGGCATTGTGTTAGTAGTTTGTGTGTGCGTGATTGTTTGCATGTATAGTTGACTGCATCTTAATGCGAGAGATTTGTTTTTTGCAAATCTGCCTTTAAGTGAAATTCAAGTGTGCAAAGAATATTGTCACATGGTTGTTAGAATGAGGATTATTGGCACCATCCCAAAGATACATCCAAAGATCCGAATTAAATATATAATGGATAAAATATTTACATAGTCATATCATCATCATCATCATTGTCAACCATTATCAATCCACTGCTGGACGAAGGTCTCCCCAAGTTTCCTCCACAACGGTCTGTCTTGTGCCAGTCTCCTCCATGTCACCCCTGCATACTTTCGAATTTCATCCACCCATCTCCTATGTGGTCTTCTTCTGGGTCTTTTCCTGTCCCTTGGAATCCAATCTAAAATTTCGGCTGTCCATCGATGATCTGTCCTTCTGGCAGTATGTCCAGCCCATTGCCATTTCAGGGATTTAACTTTGATCATGATGTCTTCCACTCTTGTCATTTTTCGGATCCACGAGTTCCTCTTCTTATCTCTCCTGGTTACACCAAGCATGCACCTCTCCATGCTTCTTTGAGTTGTCTGCAGCCTTTGTATGTCTCTTTTAGTTAAGGTCCACGTCTCTGCACCATACGTAAGCACTGGAAGGATGCATTGATCAAACACTTTTCTTTTAAGACATAATGGCATATTGCTCTTGAAAATTATGCTGTTTCTTCCAAAAGCTCTCCAGGCAAGTTTTGTACGCCGATTAATTTCTTCATCAATGTGACCCTCACTTGATATCTGCTGTCCAAGATAAACGTACGTGTCTGTTATCTCCAGCTTTTCTCCATCAATCGATAAATCTTCATTTCTTGTAAAAGCATTGAACATCACTTTTGTCTTCTGAAAGTTCATTTTTAATCCCACTTCTTTACTCTTGTCAGCAAGTTCCTGGATCATACTCTGCAGCTCTGATGAGGTAGTTGCAAAATGACTACGTCATCAGCAAAACGAAGGTGGGTTAGATAATCTCCATTAATCTTTATCCCCTTGTTTTCCCAGCTCAGCGACTGAAAAACACCCTCCAATGTGGCATTAAAGAGCTTCGGAGATATGGTGTCACCTTGTCTCACTCCCCTTTCCAATTTTTACGTGTGTTGTATTTTCAAACAGCCTAATCTTTGCACTTGCATTTTCATAGATGTTATTAATAATATTAATGTATGCATCTTCAATACCGCAGGTTTTCAGAGCCATTGTAACTGCTGATGGTTTCACCGAATCAAAGGCTTTTTCATAATCGATAAAAGCCATGCACAATGGAAGTTCATATTCCTCGCTCTTTCAATTAGTTCTCTCAGCACGTGGATATGATCTATTGTGCTGTAGCCACTCCTGAATCCAGCTTGTTCTCTCGGTTGAGCCATGTCCAGTGCTACCTTCAAGCGGTGTGAAAGAACTTTAGTGAAGATTTTATAAACTACTGATAGGAGGCTGATAGGTCTGTAGTTTCCGAGATCCTCAATGTCACCTTTCTTATGTAGCAGGATCATTGTAGCGGTGTTCCAATCCTCAGGAATCTTTCCTTCATTAAGGCATCGAGTGAAAATTTGGGCGAGTACTGTTTCGATTTCTCCACTTGCTTCTTGTATGATGTCTACAGTAATTCCATCTTCTCCTGGAGCTTTTCCTCGCTTCATGTTCTTGATTGCATGTGCAACTTCTGCTGGAAGGACTGGAGGAACTCTGGTACTGGTATCTTTCATGATGTCTGGAGTGCATATATCATCCCTTTCATATAATTTGGAGTAGAAATCTTTCACTCTTGTCAAAATTTCGCCTCTATTTCTTGTTACAGAACCATCTTCTTTTCTCAGTGCCATAATCTGTTTTCTTCCCTTACTGAGATGTCCCTTTGCTATCTTTAGGCTTTGGTTGCTTTCAATTGCTTTCCTCACTAGTTCACAGTTGAATTTCCTTACGTCTTCAATGATACTTTTTCTTACTGTCTTGCATAGCTCTATATATTCCACTTTGGAAGTCACATCTTCTTTAGTTGTCCTCATCTCTTCTTTTTTGCATCAACATTTTGGTTTTTCCTGATAATTTGTTCACATGCAACTTGTTCTTAGACCCAGCTAATTTTGTTGCTGTTTCCATAAGAGCTTTGGTTACTTTTCTGTTAACTTCAGAGATGTCCACTTCTTCCGATGTTAGGCCTTCTAAAGCAGAGAACCTGTTCTTCAGTTCTAACTTGAAGGTATTATGGTGTTTTTTAAGGTTGGTTATGTCAATAGATTTTGTTTGTCTTATGAGCTTGCCACGTTCAAGTTTAGTGTTGAGGTGCATCTTACATCTCACCAATCTATGGTCACTACCTGTGTTGAACTTGTTTAGCACACTGCAGTCTTCTATGACGAATTTTTTGTTACACATAATAAAATCAATTTCACTTGTTGTCCCATTTGGATGTCTCCATGTCCATTTCCTGTGTGGCTTTTTCTTGAAGAAGGAGTTCAAGATGAAAAACCCTTCTGCCTCTGCAAACTCAACGAGAGTATTTCCACGCTGGTTTCTGTTGCCATGACCGAATTTACCTACTGAAGTTTCATTCTGTTGCTGCTGTTGCCCTATTTTTGCATTGAAATCTCCCATAATTATTTTCAAGTGCTGCTTACCTTTATTATTTAGATGACAAATTTCCTCATAAAATTCTTCAATTTCTTCTTCAGGATGACTTGTGGTGGGTGCATAAGTTTGAATAATCTGAGCAGAGGGGGAAAACTGTAAAATTGGCAAAGTTCAGTAAAACTGTCACATGAAAACAAAGTGGAATTGCTGTAAAAATCACCATCATCAAGTTGCACTTATATACCAGTATAGTTTTCAGGCATGTTTGTGTCATGAGAAACATAATGCTAATTTTCAACAAGCTTTTCCCATCTCTTTCTGTCTGTGACAAAATTTTCTGCTTGATGACATCTATGACAAGATTCTCTGACACCATGTTATATGCAGTAAGCATTCTGATAGCAACATGTAAATATGTTTCTGTGAAAAAAAAAAAAAAAATTGTTTTACATTTCAGTAAAAATGCAAAGATCTTGTATTTATTTTCGTATGCTCTGAAGTGGTTTTTGAAAATGCTAGTTTCAATTGAAACAATACTAATGTGCATCAAATTTTATTGGTAGGATTTTACCATGACTTTGTTAATGCACAGGATTTTTCATTATATTGAATATTTCATATAATACAGACTTCTGACACTCACTACTGATGTTGGAACCAGTGATAGACCATTTGTGAATCATTCCTTCACAATGAATGCCTCTTCTCCAGGAATGGTTCACTCTTGCTGCTGGGAATGATAATTCAGCCTGCCATTTACTGTGGCACACACTAAAGTTGCAGCATATCTTAACTTTTTTTCCGCCCTGATGAGTTCGAAAAGAATTTCTGTTAAGGAAACTAATGTCGAGAATTAATAAATGGTAGCCATTATGTGAGTGAGCAATAAGCAGTCAGCTAGAAAATATCATGGAATTTAAGAATTCGAATGAAGTGTGAATGCCATTCATTTGAACAATCATTTGTAAATGACTTGCATGAATGAACTCCCAAGAAGGTATGATTTATGCCTTCACCATTTTGAGTAATGAATGATTTGCTCAGTGAGTAGTGAGACAACTTGGAGTGGAAAGTGAATGGCCATTCATTTATAATGATCATTCATGAATGACTTGTATGAATGAAATTCCTAGAAGGAATGCTACATATCATTATTTTAAGTAAAATGATTTGCTCAGTGAGTGTAGTGAGACAATTGGGAGTGGAAAGTGAATTGCCATTCATTTGAATGATCATTTGTCATAAGTCTTTTGCGTGAATCAACTCCCAAGAAGGAATGATTTATGTCATTACTATTTTGAGTAATGAATGATTTACTCAGTGAGTAGTGAGACAACCAGGGGTGGAAAGTGAAGGACCATTCATTTAAATGATTATTCATGAATGACTGTTGCATGAATGATGAATGAAATCCTAAGAAGGAATGATTGGTCATCACTATTTTGAGTGGAAAGTGAATGGCCATTCACTTAAATGATCATTGATGAACGACTTTCGCAAGAATGATAAATGAAATCCCAAGAAAGAATGGTTTGTCATCACCATTTCCAGTGAAGAATGATTTGTTCAGTGAGTGTAGTGAGACAACCAGCAGTAGAAAGTGAATGGCCATTCACTTGAAAGATCATTCATGAATTACTCTTTTGCATGAATGAAATCTCAAGAAGGAATGATTTATGCCATGACTATCTCAAGTAAAGAATGATTTTCTCAGTGAGCATAGTGAAACAACTGGGAGTAAAAAGTGAATGACCATTCATTTGAATGTTCATCCGTGAATGACTTGTGTGAATGTTCCAAGAAAGAATGATTTATTCCATGATTTTATCAAGTAAAGAATGATTTTCCCAGTGAGTGTAGTGAGCCAACTGGGAGTGGAAAGTGAAGGATCATTCATTTGAACGATCATTCATGAATGACTTTTGCATGAATGATGCATGAAATCCCAAGAAGGAATGATTTATGCTATGACTATTTCGAGTAAATAACCATTTGCTTAGTAAGTGTAGTGAGAACTGGGAGTGTGATAAGTGAATGGCCATTCATTTGAATGATTGTTTGTGAATGACGTGTGTGAATGATGAATGAACTCCTAACAAGTAATAACTTATGCCATGACTACTAGCACATCTAATGAGTAGTCTGTAAAAAGAAAAGAACAAAACTAAGACTTCTAAATGCCAAAAATTTCAAATTTGCTGATGGTTATGCTGTTTGATGCATGAGGGCAATGATTACTGTTTGAATTTTCTCATTGTTTTTGTTTAGTTGCATGCATTGTTAAAAAGAAATGTGGGGAAAATGTGCTTGTTTTTTTTATGCTTGTTTCCACCATTTTTTTTTTATCTTGATGTATTTATTGATTTAGTTCTCTGTGCATGGTGTGCTCCTTTTGTTAAGCTTGCTTTTAGTGTTATTTAAAGATACTTATTTTAATAGCACTCTGTCATGCTAGGGTGTTAGTTGTGAATGGAGCCTTGCTGGAACTCTTTTCAGTTTGCATGATCCCTTATCTAGTTAAAAAGATTTGAACCTGCTGAATCTGATTATTAATTTGCTTGGAAAGCCTGATGAAGATTTCTTGGCAAAGATTAGTAGCAAAAGTGTGAGTTGCTCTTTGCTTTTTTTTTTTTTTTTCTTTGTGGACAGTTGTAGCTTTGTTACCTTTGCTTTGTCTTTCGATTGTTTTCATTTTTCTTTCTTATTTAATTTGTAAAGAGTGGAAAATATATTTTTACTCCACAGTGCAATGATTATTCATTCCTGTGCTGAGAAAATGTGGTAAGTAATCTACTGCAAACACAAGTGCTGTGCTATATTCATAAAATGCCCTTTACCAAAAATGTTCAAAAAAGCACTTATACAAAGTTCTGTATTTTTTTTTAACAGATATTTTTGTAAATTCATTGTTAAAACATTGCAAAAAAAAATATCTGGATTAAAAAAATACAGGTTTCTAGTTTAAAGAGTATTTAAATCCTTTTCAGTATTGAGGTGTGTGTGTGTGTGTGTGTATTTAATGATTAGCAGAAAAAGTATGAGGGTTGATTGATAAGTAAGGTCTCATACTGTGTGACGTCGTTCGGTAGTTCTTGGGGAAGAAGAACATTTGTGCATGTATTTGATATTATGTAGTGCAAACAAGCTTAATTCAGGTCACTGTTTGATGTCCTTGAGTAATAGCTTTCGTTAGTCATGAGTGCTACCTCCGAGTTACGTATAAAGCAGCGATCAGTAATAGAGTTTTTGACACTAGAAGGTTGTGCACCAATTGAAATTCACGGACATATGAAAACAATTTATGGCATGTAAAAGCAAGTATCAAAACAATTTGTTGCATCACAACACCACGAGGCCACATTGCAGTCGACAAACGATAAAAACCGTGACAAGCCTGAAATTTGCACTTGTTCCGCACACTCCTTGCAGCCCAGATTTGCCACCGTCCGATTTCTGGCTGTTCCCAAAACTGAAAGAGATGGAAAGCCAACATTTTCCATCCAAAGTTGAAGTTGCTGTGTGCAAATGGATCAAAAGCAAACTATAAACTTTCTTCATGGACAGAAAGAAAAAGTGGAAATACGTGCTTGGAAAAATATGTAGCAGCAAATGTTGACTATGTTGAAAAATAAGGTTGTAATGTTTAAGAGAAATAAATTTCCTTCATTTTGATACCACTTTCATTATTTCAATTTGTCGGAAACTTTTATATGATAGGAGTCCTTGCTTATCAATCAGCCCTCGTATGTGTGTGGGGAAGGGGATGAATGTGTAAAATATATGGATTATAAAGATTAACCTTCCAATCAGCTTAAATAAATCCACATATATAAATTGAAGTTCCACACTTTTTTGATGGAGAATAAACATAATACAATATGCATACTGATTATTTAACATATTAAAATTGTAACAGGTGATATTTTTAGACCGTGCTGGTAGTGCAGTGGTCTAAGCGCTGGCTTCTGATCATTCATCCGAGATAGGTCCGGGTTCGAATCCTGGTGAAGCATAGATGTTGTTTTTGTCTTATGGCACTGGCTCCCTTCCCTGCAATCAGGCCTGAAATTAGGGACAGATGATTGCTTATAGCCCACTGAGTTGCTCACAGTGATAATTAAATCCCCAAAACAACAACAACAAGTAAATGTAGTTGAAATACATAGTGCACACTGTAAAGAAACTGTGTGATTAACTCGGTTCATATGCTTTCTGGAATAAAAACTCCTTAAATTGGCCCTTTTTTCCTTATTTCCTCTCAGACTCCTGGAAAAATCCTTAACTTTAATTTTGACTCCTAGGAATTATTGTACTTTGGACCTTTTCTGGAATTTAAGAACTACTTAATGGGCCTTTTTCTCCTAATTTTACCAGATTCATGGAAAAGTCCTCAAATTGAATTTTGACTCTTGGGAATTATTATACTTTGGATGTTTTCAATGTCATCCGTCACTCATTTAGCAGATGGATGTTTTTTTTTTTTTTTTTTTTTTTAATTCCCACTTTTCTTTCATTTGCCAGATACTGTTTTGAGCTCACATTTCCCAGTTAACATATGCTTGGTCCTCTCCTGCCAGGGATTGGCAACAGGCCGGATTAAATAAGTTTCATCACGTGCCTTAGCTTTGCTTCAGATAAGACCCAGACACTCGCAAGTGCTACGGATTCGCTGTGGTCATTACAGAAATCGTTGGTCCACTATAAAGTATGGGAAACTGAGTATTCTGCAGAAATTGAAAATCTCAGTATAATAATGTTATTGAACATCTGTGTAAATTTCAAGTTTAACATTTATTTTCAAGTTTCTAACATTTATTAAGCAGTTTTGGGATTGTTTATTGGGTGTTTATTATATCCTGTCATTTCTTTGACGTTTTTTCAATATTTTTTGAACATCTTCATGTTGTGTCTGTTGGTCAAAAATGTTTTGAACTTTCAGAAATTAATGTTCTTGCAGATATTAAAATCTTCCATGATTTTTGAATGTTTCTGGCCCAATTTCTTTTCTTTTTTTTTGTTTTTCCTTTCTCTTCCTGATTGATTTCTTATTTTTTATATTTTTTTATTTGTTCCTCAGTTTTAATATCGCTGGTAATAGTCAAAAAGAGCGATTTATTTTGAAAGAATTTTTTTAAATTGAATACATACTTTCCTATTTCTCAGTCTCCAAAACCAATCGGTAGAGCAACCATTTTTGCCTCCTTTCCCTTTTTAAAGGGAAATTAAATTTTCAAATCGGTATTTGCGCTGCGGATGGCCTAGTGGTCGACATTCATGACTGCCAGTGGGGAACCTCAGGTTCGATCCCGGGCAGGTACGAACGTTCGAACCACTAATTATCCGCTGTGCGTCGGATGGGCACGTTAACCCCTGGTACTAGCCCCCTGGAAATAAAGAAGGGCATCTTCCTCCCCCTTTCTACCTTGCTTTTGTTTCACTTTCCTATTGGGCCCTCTAGCCCAAATCTCCTAGCTTCCTATTTCTTAGGGTTGTTTAAGACTTGGGGTCAGACACTCCCTTCCTAAAATCCTCTACATCTGATCTGATCTGGTCTGAAATCAGTACTTAATTTCTCTGTGGTGGAATCTGAATCATTTCCTTGTTCAGTAAAATCGTTTTCACAGCAGAGTAAACAATGAAATGCTGGTTTTTGATATTTAATTTTGCTTAAAACATATGTTTTCTATTACGTACAGTTCTTGCTGTATCAAGGGGCGTAGAATTTTTTTTTTTTTTTTTAAAGTTCAGAAACTCTACTGCATAGTCACTGTGCAAAGAAAATAAATGACTTTACAGGGAATAAAAAGTGGCGATAAAGAGTTCAGGTTCTGATCTTAAACTTTAATTTTTTTATAAACAGGAGGGGAAATAATTCTGTTGATATCGAAAGAAGTGACTAAGAAATGGAAAGCCATGTATTTTCAGAGAAATTAAATTTTAAAAGGTTCCAAAAAGTTGTAATGTCATCAACTCCTGGAAAATTCCTGAAATGGACTTCCATAAATCAGTACAAACCTTTAACTGCTTATGAATTAGGCATTTTACTTGATACAAAGAGTTTTTCCTTTCATGTCTGTTCTGCTTTTTATGTAAACACAGTGTATTGAATGTTGGATAGTGTTATCAGTGAAACCTCTGAAAAATGGAAGTTTATGTGCATACTTTTTGCAAAGTTTCCCGTCAGTCTGTTTTATAGCATTTCAAGCCCTCATAAGAAGCAGAAGTCACAGGTTTTCTATATCATTTGTGTTGAAGTTACTTCTCCTTGTCTCTCAGATTGGTTAATGTATACTGAATGCACTCTTATGTCTTTGCTGTGCTCACTGATTCTTTAGTTATTTTCAGTATATCAGTTGTAAGATTTTCTCTCAGTTGTGTTGCTATCTGAATTTTGAGAAACGAGTGTTTTCTTTGCTTAGAAGTTTGCACATAATAACCACAGTGATTCAAAAGTCATTGACATTTTCTGACAGTTGACAAAAACTTGTATAAATGCATAAATATAAAAGTTTAAGCTTCAAAATATAGTCCATCATGCTCGATGGTTCTACACCATCATGATACCATGTATTGAATTCCCCTTGTGAAAAAATTCCTTCTGTTTTGAGGCAGAAAGGTCTTGGGCCTTAAGTTCAACATTGTGGATGTTTTGGAAGTGTTTCCCACATAGATAATGTGCCATGGACCAGAATAAGTGGTAGTCCAAAGGCGCGAAGTCCAGACTTGTAAGCAGGGTAGTGCATTAGCTCAAAACCCTCCAGTTCCCGTATTTTTTCCGTAGTTGACAAGCGTGATGAGCAGGAGCATATTGTGCTGTTGGAGGATAAGTCATTTATGGTTTACCATAGCTGGGTGCTTTCGGCTTAAAGCAGCGTACATCCACTCTGACTGGCCATATTACAACTGCACATTAATGCCTCAGCCATCTGGAACCAATTTCCAGTAAATGGGGTCCTTAATGTTCGACCATATGCATAGCATAACTTTGTGCTCAAATCATCACGTTTGTGGGACTGGTTCTGGTTGCTTTTTGAGATCTAACCATCTAACCACTGTTTTCTCATTTCAGGATTCTGGAAAAATACCCACTTTTCACCACATGTCACAATTTGCCTAAAGAAATAGTTGTGCTGAGGGATTTTCCAGCAATTGGTGACACACATGTACACGTCACCGAGCTTGAGTAGCAGTCAGTTCATGGGGTACTTGTCGACAGCTTCTCTTCATCTTGCCGAGCTTGTGCATTTCATGAAGTTGAGGTATTCCCAGCTCATCTGACAGTTGTCTAGTGCTTGTGCATGGATTTAACTCTAAGACTTGGCATACAGCCTCAGAATTTACTGTCGAAGGTTCTCCAGCATGTTGAAGGTCCTTTTCATACTGGAGCTCAGCACTTGAAATTCAATGGGTGCTCAAGCTTTGGACATGAAGTCCAATAGGTGCTTGAGTTCTTGACAAAATGCCCAGTAGGTGCTCTAGCTCTGAATGGAGTTCAGGACTTGAAATCTAATGGGTGCTTTTGCTTTGAATTTGGAACTTAAAATATGTCCCATATTTGGACAATGAAGTGCGATGAGTGCCTCAGCTCTTAACAAGATGTCCAATGAGTCCTTGTACTCTGAATAAGTCCTTTTGATACTAGAGCTCAGGGTGCGTGTTGGATTGAGCTCCAAGTTCTTTAAGCACACAGTGGAATGTGTCAATTAGGCATATAGTTTAATCAATGAGAGGTTTTTAAAACTATGACCAAATAAAAAAAAGTATGATTAAGCACATTCTTCATTTTTTCTTATGTACTATTTGTGGCTAAACTTACCTTAATTTTGGTTCTTTGAAAGACATACACTATATTGACAAAATCACCAGGCACCTAGAAGAGAAACACAACAGCATCTATTGACATACATTAGTATGGTTTCGGTCCACCTTTGGCCTTAATGCATGCACTGACCCTTTGAGACATGCTTTCTACAAGGTTTTGGAACACAGTGATAGGTATGCGCTTCCATTCAGTACATAATGCTGCCGCTAACTGTTGCTTAGTAGTAGACCTTGGTTCCAAACTTCTTATGCGGTGCTCTAATTCATCCCATAGGTTCTCTATGGGATTATGATCAGGGCTCTGTGCTGGCCAGTCCACACACGAAATGGAATTATCTTCAAACCACGCTGTAACAGTCCTTGCTTTTTTGGCTTGGTGCATTATCCTGCTGGTACCAACAAGGCTGGGTTCCATAGTATTGCCACAGAGTTGGTAGGGCATAATTGTCCAGAATATCAAGGTAGACATGCTGGTTAACAGGTTTGTCCATGATAACCAGTGGGCTGCGACCATACCACGAAAAACACCCCCACACTAGTACATTGCCAGCTCCAAACTTGACCGTAGGAACAACACACTGCGATAAATAGTGTTCCCCCACTGCCGCCATACCCACACACGGCCATCAGACTGATCGATCGTGTATCTAGATTCATCAGTCCATAGGACCCGTTTCCATTTATCTATGGTCCACGATAAATGTTGTTTACACCATGCTAAACGACGAGTAGCATTCCGAGTGGAGATGAAAAGCTTATGAGCAGCCGCACGACCACGGTAACCCATGGAATGAAGTTCTCTGCAAATGGCATGTATACATACCGAGCGAGGTTCCAGCATTTTTATGTACACTGAGGTCTTGTGCAGTACTCCATCGATTAGCTGTAACAACTCTCCTAAGGCTTCGACGTCCTCTATTACTGATTTTCTTTGGTCTGCCGGTACGTTTTGCTGCTTCAGGCACGCCATGTGTCTTCCACTTATTCACTACATCCAAAACAGTTGACTTGGGTATGTTTAAACGCCTCTCGGTTTCTCTTATGGACAACCCACTAATATAACACCCAACAATCTTTCCTTTCTCAAAGTCAGTTCTCTCCCGCCGTGACATTTTCACTCAACCTCATAGTGCGATATGATCGTGGTCAGCTTCAGGCTTGTTTTTATACTGTTTGCAGCTGTACCGCACATCTTAACAATGTAGTGGACCCGTTCATTTGCTTTTGAAGGAGTGTCCGATGACTTTTGTCAGTATAGTGTATAATCAATGTGCCCCTGTATTCTATTTCTGTGTGTCTCTATGGCATGATATTTGTAGTTTATATTCTCATTTTACTGTTTGAACCACTTAACCTTTTACTTCTGCCAGATAAATAACAAGAGACTTAAATATAAGCTTCTTTCACAACATGCGCTCATGTTTTAATGAGTTGTTATATGAATAGAAGTGCTGAAAAGAAAGAAATTATTTAGTGTTATCTGCTAAAAATGTAAATTGGCCAAATTAATTTTTTAACTTTTGTTTTTATTGGGTTGGTGTGCATGAAATGTCCGGCAAAAGACCAGCACACATGGACGGGTAGAATGGGAAAGTAGGACAACCTACCTAAACAAAATAATTCCCCTCGACATCAACACATAGTTGCCGTCTGTCCGGGAAGGCCATGTTCTCGGAACGAAAAAGTCTTGTGGCTGGGGCCTGAAGAAGTCGTCAACTGAACGTTGAAACTCGTTGTCTGTTGTGAACTGTTTCCCGGACAGAAAGGGATCCAGGTGACAAAGCAGATGATAGTCTGTCGGAGACAACTCCGGGAAATAGGCAGGACGAGTGCTTCACAGCCCAAGGCACTTAGTGTCAGCATCGTTCACTGTGCGACATGGGGGCGAGCGTTGTCCTGGAGCAGAAGAACACCATGTCTGTTGGCCAAAGCCATTTTTTTCTGCAGCAATTTCCAGTACATCTGGTGTAATTCAGCACAATAGCGTTCTGCAGTGATGGTTTGGCCCCTTGCCAAGAAACTCCAATGAATTATCCCGGCTGTGGACCACCAGACAAGGAGCATCATCTTTTTGGTGTGAAGGGGTGGCTTAGGATGCCACCTAGCAGGCTGTGCCTTGCTTAACTATTGAGCAGATTGTTTCCAATTATCATAAAGGACCCACTTCTCATCGCAGGTGATGATTCAATGCGGTAGAGGTTCCTGTTTATTCCTGGTAAGCAGCGACATGCAAACTTCCAAGCGCCTAGTCTTGTTGGCAGTTGTCAGCTCGTGCGCAAGCCACATGACCAGCTTATTGACCTTACCCAGTGTAGGCGGATGCCAAACAACTGTCATGCGGTGGACACCTACCTCTGCCGCTATATCACGACATGTTTTTCGGGGTTCGCTTCAACCTCACGTAACAGAACATCGTCAGAAGCAGCAACGGGTCGGTGGCCACGTGCTTCGTTTTGCAAGTCCGTATCTCCGCTTCGAAAGTTCGCAAACTATTGCCGAATAGTTTGTTTGTTGGCTGTATTCTCCCCAAATGATTTGTTAACGTTTCGTGCTGCTATTCATGCAGAATGGCCCAGTTTAAATTCATACAGGGAGATGACTCTCAAATCCGGCGTCTGCACGTTTCCTTTGCAAGCCACGCTACGTCCAAACAAACCACACCTGAACCTTGTTCTTCACACACGTGCTAGCTATTTAGAGTAACTGTGTGACATAATACCTGCAACATTTTCAGGGGGTTCCATTCCGCCGTGGTGGTGGCAGCCCGTCTCCACTGCTCGTTTGCGCCGGACATTTCATTCGCACCAACCCAATGCGAATTACTTAAAAGCCGCTCAGCACCCATTGATGAATTTCAATTTGTACCTGAGCCTCAGAGCACCCATGTAGTTGGTGCCTATGGATAGAGGTGTTACTTTAGGGCAACCCATTTATTCTCTGTTAAGTGTTGTATGACAATAAAATGAGTTTTGTTAAATAATTTTCCTTTTCCCTTACTAGATTTTATGTTCTTAGCAGCAGCTGTTGTATTCCATCCATGTAGCATTCATTATTAAATTTCTTATTCAGTTTAAAATAACCTTAACACTGTTAGACATTGATCAGTTGACGAAGACTATGAAACTTGTGGGCACTCCAGACGATAGTCTTCTTGCTAGAATTGTGAGCGAGGAGGTACTGATGAGTTCAAACCCTTATTTGTGAACTTTAATGTTTGGTCATTAATGTCCAGTTTTCTTTTTGTAGAACCAGCATTGGCTGGATATGAGTCGTGCATATCTTCCTAATTTTTGTTTTATAGGTGGGGGGGGGGGTCAAAATGCTTCCAAAATTTGAACATGCACACTTCCTAAACGACTATATTTAGTAGGGGTGATACATTAATATGCACTGGTGTGCAAAAATGAAGGAAGAAGAGGAGAAATTAGCATAACAGCGGAACGAGCAGGCAGAACGGACCAAAATACCACTCAGTCAGGAGTTAGACCAGGGTCCGGTACTGTAGGGCATGCACATATATGCAGCATGACGTGTGTGTGTGTGTGTGTGTGTGTGGGGGGGGGGTTGGTATCGGAAGGGTATAAAACACACGTGCGGTGTACGCTCAGCAATTCGGTGAAAGCTATTGCACGGTGTACATCGGCTTGAACGACGTCGTGTTGCTGCCACCGTGTGATATGGCCCCAACAGGCAATCCCGTAGACAACATCTGGATGACTTTACCAGAGGTCGCGTCATTGGGAAGTTGGAAGGAGGTCGAAGTGTGACTAGTGTTGCCGAGGAGTTCGGGATCACTCACAGCATCGTTTCACGAGCTTGGAGAGCATTTCAAACGACAGGAAAAGCTGCCCGAGAGTTTAGAGGTGGTCGTCCTCCAGCAACCACGGCGGCGGATGTCTGGTATATTGCCCTACAGGCAAGAAGAGACAGACGGCAGACAGCGGGAGAAATCGCAAGGCACATGCAACAGACAACTGGGTGTCCGTTATCGCGTTTTACTGTGGCCAGGAGGCTGCACAAAGGTGGTTTATTTGCAGGACGACCAGTACAGTGTGTGCCATTAATGCCTGTCATGGGAGACGGCGATTTCTGTGGTGCCAGGAACACAAGAACTGGACACATCAGCAATGGGGTCAAGTTCTCTTTACGGATGAGAGCCGATCTAGTCTGATGAGCGATTCTGGACGTATACACATCTGGAGAGAGCAGGGAACACGCAATCACACCTCCAACATCACTGAAAGGAACCGGTTAGGAGGTGGCGGAGTTCTCGTTTGGGGTGGTATCATGCTTGGTAGCCGTACTGACCTCCACATCTTCCAAGGAGGTTCAGTCACTGGGTGTCCGCTATTGTACCGAGGTTCTCCTGCCTCACGTGCGTCTGTTTAGAGATGCTGTGGGTCCTGAGTTCCTCTTCGTGGATGACAACGCTACACCTCATCGTACAGTGGCTGTCGCAGAGCTGTTGGAGAGGGAAGATATTCAACGCATTGATAGGCCCGCATGGTCCCCGGACCTAAATCCAATCGAACACGTGTGAGACCTTCTCGGGAGACGCTTGGCAGCACTTCACCAGCCGCCAGCAACAATTCCGCAGCTCTGATTGGCGCTACAAGAGGAATGGGCCGCGATGCCTCAACAGCTCCTTGACAACCTCGTCCTCAACATGAACAGACGTTGTAAATCCTGCAACGCATTCAGGGGTGATCATATCCCCTACTAAAGACTGGATTTTTGTTGGCAGCCGCCTGTCACATGGACGTTTCTGTCTTCTGTCCAGTTGTGCTCGAAGCTACCTTTTCAATAAAGTGCCTTTGTATCCTTTGGATTCTTTGTTTGGACGGTTTTGCTCACTTGTCCCATCTTAGATCTTGGGGATCAAACCGTCTTGTCCTTAATTTTTGCACGCCGGTGTAGTTATAGGGTTGTATACAACAGTGATTTTCCTGACACAGTGATGATGGTGGCAGAACCACTGAAGTAGTGGTGACTTTAATTGGTGACAAAATCATTGTTTATGACAGTAGTGATGGAGCTTTAAAGAAACTGGAACTTCAATTCACCATCTTACTTATATAGTAGTGAAATCCTCCAAACATGTGGCATCAGTGAATAAACAGACATCACTATAAATTTAACTAAATTATGGGTTTTACACAAGAATAAAGGAAATTACTTACAACCAAATTTTCGGGTAGCGCCCCTACCCTTCTTCAGGACTACACTATAGTAGGTGTTGCCATTAATTAGCTAAATTCCAACCTTTCACGTAATTTAATGTTTTACCTCTTCTTCTCTCAATTTCCAGTCCTTCTGACAATTTTCTCTTGAAAAAGTGCTGTTGATGTGTCAGAGCTTCTACAGTGTCCCAAAGCGCTTAATGTCCTGTATTTTGAACATGTCTGTCCAAACCTGCTTTGTTTGTCAAACTTCTAATTGCAGCTTTATGTTCTGTTAATCTGGTCTTAAGCTGTTTACCTGTTTCTCCCACATAGCTGATATTTGAAAATTGAATGTAAGTAATTTTCTTTATTCCTGTGTAAAATCCATAATTTAGCGAAATTTATAGTGTATCAAGTCCAGGAATATCCATGACTTCAATTTTTACCAAGTTTAAAGACATCGCTCTTTCCACGTTTTATCAACACATAGCAACTGAAAAATCGTTATTCGGTCACCTCTGGGGATCCAAATCCCAGATCTCTCGATATCTAGCCGAGTGAATTAGCTTTACACTATTGTGGCCAACAATCAACGGCACTATGTGTTTTTTTCAGTCAGCTTCTGCATCATAAATCCGTAAGATGGGCTCAGCTACTGAGACATCTTCATCTGGTGGGCATTAACGGCGCTGGCTTATATACTGTATATTATTTTTAACCAAGCCAGAACCATCGTTTGTGAGGGGTATGATAAGAAGCAGCAACAGAGCTGAGAATCACTGTTATAGAAGCTGAGCGCTAAATGAAAAAAAAAAAAAAAAAGTGTAAATAAAAAGGTATTTTCCCATTTGGCAAAACTAGACCAGCACTTTCATTTTCCCACGTCATCACCATTTACCCTAATAGAATTAGGGTAACAAGCCATTAATACGAGTGAGCAACTTTCTTGGTGCAAAGACATCGCCCATGGGACCTGTGGAAATGAGTGTTATGGAGTGACAAGTCACACTACATGGCTTTTAACTCTGATGGCCGTTGTGGGTGTGGCGCATGTAAGGAGAATGGTATCCTCCAGTACATGTCATCCCAACTGTTAAATTTGGAGGTGGCAGTGTCATGGTCTGAGAATGTTCTTGTGTTTTGGATTCTGACTGTAGGTAGTTTGTGGATGGAAACATGAATGCCACAAAGTACAGGAACATTCTAGACAATGCCGCACTGCCTACACTTTACCAGTTTTACAGAGATGGGACGTTGTTTCAGAAGGCAAATGCGCTGTGCTATATAATAGCATGGCTCAATTTCAACATGGTTTTGAGGATATAGATCTACAAAATATGGAGTGGCCAGCTCAAAGCCCCGACCTCAATCCTATAGAGGCCCTTTCAGATGAACTGAGCACTGATTTTTGAGAGGAATAGAACAATATACACGGTCAAGTAACATTATGGTGACCACCAGCTACTATCCAGAGTAACTGCTGTGTGCAGCGTGGATGGCAGCTAGATGGGCTGGGAATGACCCAATAAGGTGCTAGAAGGTGTTGACAGGTATGTGTAGCCATGCTGACTGCAGTGCATCTGACAGCTGTTGGAGGGTGCATGGTGGAAGATTCATAGAGCGAACAACATGATCAAGGTGGTCCCATAGATACTCAAATTGGTATCTGGGGAATTAGGGGGCCAGGGAAATACTTTGAAGTCTTCATCGTGCTCTTCCAGCCAATCTGGGACATTTCCAGCTGTTTGACAAGTCATGCTGAAAGATCCCATCCACCCCACAGAAGACAATCAGCATGTATGGGTGTACGTGGTCTGCAAGGATGGATTCATAACGAATTTGGTCCATAGTGCTTTCCACAGATATGAGTGGACCCAGAGAATGCCATGAAAACATTCCCCAGACCAGAATGCTGCCCCCCACCAGATTGTGTTCTTCCAGAAGTGGTTGAAGAGTGTTTGTTCTCCTATGTTTCTTACCTTATATGCCAACGTCCATCCATTCGATGAAGCAGAAAACGTGACTCATCGGAGAAGGCAATCCTTCGCCAATCAATGGAGTTTCAATTCCGATACTGCCATGCAAGTGTAAGCCTTTTCTGCCACTGCACCTTCGTTAGCATAGGTGCAGTGACCATCCATCTGCATCGGAGCCCCATACGCAGCAGGGTTCCCTGAGCAGTCATTTTAGACACACTTCCAGTAGCTCCCTGGTTCATTCGATCAGCGAGTTGCTCCACTGTAGTGTGTCGATCAGCCGTCGTGCACCTTCGAAGTCGCCATTCACCTCTCACATCAATGGCACGTGGTGCTCCGCAGTTCCCACATCACTTATTCACAATGGTGCCATTTCTCCAATCACGATACACTTTAACCAAAGTAGCACGCGGACAGTTTATAAACTGTGCTGTTTTAGAAATACTGCCACCCTTTGCTCGAAAGCCAATAATCATCCCTTTTTGCAAATCTGATAAATCGCTCCTTTTATCCATGATTGCAAACAGTGATATGTTTTCAGATTGCCTACAGCACACCTTATAACCCTCCAAGCCAACTCATGGCATGTGCCTTCTTTCATTGGCTATGCGCTGTTGATGTCAAAAGTAGGAGAAATGGTTGCAAATAATGTGACTTGGCTGTGTACCTGTGACTACTTACCAGAACCTCATTGAAAGTGTGCCACAGAGAATGGACAATGTAATTGTAGCCAAAGGTGGGCCAACTCCTTATTAATTTTCCGATAAATAAAGTATTGTATGAAAAGCACTGTGTTCCTGAAACTTTTTTCCACATAGTGTATTAAATATTAAAATAAATGTCAGATTCAAAGCATATTATTGGTGGCTTCCATGGTTGTCATGCTTCATGAAAGACAAGGTTTCATTGAATTTATAAAGCCTTTCACATATTTTCTGGTATTATCTTAATTTGCAGTAATTCTCAGCCACTTCTGCTGCATTTTTTTTTATCTGTTATGCAAATTATGTTTACTTTTGTTATGAACTCTTGATTGAATAGTTCCTCAAACAGTTTATGAAACTATTTCTCTTTAAGAAATTTTTTATGTTGGGTATATAAATAAGTTTTGAGGGATTTCCTTTCGGTGTCGTACTTATTACTGCTCGCATGTATTTTAAGGTGGCAACACTGCGATATCGCAGTACGAGACGCCAACTGTCAGTCAGTATACGACGTTGGATTGAGGTGCGAAGACGCATTTGTTTTACTCGATGGAAAATGGCAACTTTAGTCCCGACAAAACAGCGTTTGTGGGAAGTGTTAGTGCATTACTTTATTGTTAAAAAAAGTGCTGCCGACAGCTATCGCTTAATGTCAGAAATCTATGGTGAACATTCCCCATCCATAAAAACATGTGAGTATTGGTTTAGACAATTCAAAAGGAACGATTTCGATGTCAGTGATAAAGAACGTTCTGGACCACCCCAAAAAATTGCTGATGCCGAATTGGAAGCTTTACTCGACGAGGATCCGTGCCAGACCCAAAAAGAACTAGCAGCAGCATTAAATGTTAGTCAACCATGCATTTCACAACGTTTAGCTGCCATGGGAATGGTGCAAAAAGAAGGGAATTGGGTTCCACATGCTTGCGGGAAAGAGACCTTGAACGTCAAA
This sequence comes from Macrothele yani, assembly GCA_039090855.1. Classification (NCBI taxonomy): domain Eukaryota; kingdom Metazoa; phylum Arthropoda; class Arachnida; order Araneae; family Macrothelidae; genus Macrothele; species Macrothele yani. The sequence continues at coordinate 13,760,291 of CM077019.1, forward strand.
AAACCATTCGCAAATAAATTGCTGCTCCAAAGACAAAAACAGAAAGTTTTTTTTTGCATCGTATTATTACTGCCGACGAGAAATGGATATGGTACGATAACCCTAAACAGCAGAAAGCATGGGTGAAGCCAGGTCCTTCAACGCCAAAACGCAATATCCATGGTTCAAAGGTAATGCTGTGTATCGGGTGGGATCAGAAGGGTGTGATCCACTATTAACTGCTGAAATCGTCAGAAACTATTACTGGTGGTCGGTATCGAACACAATCAATGCGTTTAAAACGAGCTCTCACGCAAAAACGGCCGGAATGGTAGAATAGACACAACAAAGTAATCTTACAGCATGACAACGCAAGACCACATGTTTCTCGACCTATGAAAAAGTAATTAGAAGGATCCGACTGGGAAGTTCTACCCCATCCGCCATATTCGCCAGATTTGCGCCATCGGATTGCCATTTGTTCTGGTTGATGCAGTCAGCACTTTCTGGAGAACGGTTTAGTTCTTATGAAGACATCAAAAATTGGCTGGACAACTGGATCTCTTCCAAGGAACCGGAATTCTTCCTTTGGGGCATACGTTCACTGCCCGAAAGATGGGGTAAAGTTGTAGCTTCATAGGGAGCATACTTCGATTAATATTAAAATATTGTTTCTGTTCTCCAACAACGTGTTTTGTTCACCTCAAATCCCTCAAAACTTATTTGTATACCGAATAGAATAATTTCTCTTTAAAACTTTTTTCCTAAAAAATTCTTATAGCTAATTCTGAATTTCGGAATGTTAGTTATTGGATATGAAGTTAAAATTCTTGATATTGTTACTGATTTTGAAAAAAAAATCCCCATTTCACAAGTTTAAAATTACAGAAGTGGGAAAATAATTAAACCTAACTTCACTTCTTGACTCATAGTTGCATGAAGCATCACCTACCCTGTTTAGACATGCCTAAATTAAAAAAAAAAAAAAAGTTATGAACAAGAAACCTCCCCCCCCTTTTTTTTCAAGCCAACATAATTTTGAATGTGCAGACACCACATCAAATAACTACTAACAGAAAGCAGCTAAAAAGTGCTAAAATGTTTTTTAAATATTTAAAAGCCAAATTTGTTTTTATTAAAATGGCTTTGGATACTCACTTACTGAATTTGCTGACAAGAAAATTAAAATGTTATGAACATAATGTGAAGAAAATAACAAAAGTTGATCAATAAAGTTCTAAATTTAAATGATCTGTGTATTTAGTGTTACTTTGATTTATGCATTTCAGCTTCAAAGCTTGTACTCTTTTAATAATTTTTTTAATATGGAGAGCTGATCAATGACAAATGCAGACCTGCCAACTGTTACAATTTTATTATATTTAGTACGATAAATCATGCTGCTGTACGATAATATGATTTCCTGCCAAAAATGCGATTTTTGTAAAAAAAGTAATGTTTTTCCCTATTTTCCCCCTTTTCAGACAGAAATAGGGAAAAAATTACAAGTAATCTGTTTTTCCCCTTCAAAAGATTTTTTTTCTCTGAGAGGTTTCCAACTTCTCTTTACAGATTTCCCTGCCTCTAGTTTCCCAACGGAAATAAAGTAAGTCAGGTGCAATGGGCAAATCCCAACTCGTTTTGTATTTTCGACTCTTTGTCATACTTAAAGCTGCTGATTGGTTGGCACTGGAATGTGGACGAGTATGTGTTTATTCAAAGCAACCTCCCTCCCTTTACACCTGCAACCATCAAGAACTTATATAGCTACACCTTACAGCACTGAGAATTTATACACTAAGTGGCCACTTTATTATGACCACCTGACAGTTTTAAGCAAATGAGCTATGGCTGCATGCTGTTGCCGCCGGAGGGCGAGGCTAGTATAAAAAGGGAAAGCTTAGTGCTTGCGACAGTAGTAGAAGTGATTTTTGGGTGACGAGATGGGTTAAAAAATGCGATTTGACGGACTTTCAACTTGGGATGATTGTAGGAGCTCGGAGCCATGGAGCGAGTATCACCGAAACCGCCGCATTCGTGAAATGTTCCAGACAAGCTGTTGTTAAAGTGTTTAAAGACTGGACTGTTAGCCAAAATACTGGGTCTCTACGTGCAACGTGTGGTCGTCATCGACTAGTGCCTGCTCGGGCGGAACAGAGAGTGTCCAGACTGGTAACAGACAACAGAAGGGTAACAGTGCAGCAAATTACAGACCATCTTAATCAAGGATCCCCTCAAATGATCTCTGCATGCACTGTTCGCCGTACACTGCATCGGATGGGATATGGCAGCCGAAGGCCTGTTCGAACACCTTTGCTGTCTGCAGTTAACGAGAAAACATCTCCAGTTTGCACAGGATTGGGCAGTCAATAATTGGAAACAAATTATGTGGTCCGATGAATCACGTTTTCAGTTGCACCATGCCGATGGCCGAGCAAGAATTTAGCGGAAACAGCACGAAAGCATGGACCCCAAATGCATTGCTACAACGCTTCAAGCTGGTGGAGGCAACATTATGGTTTGGGGAATGTTTTCCTGGCATGCTTTGTGCCCTTTAATTCATGTCTGACTGGCACATCATATCTAAACATCGTTGCGGACCAAGTGTATCCTGTCATGTGGATGGTTTATCCCAATGGCGATGGCTACTTTCAACAAGATAATGCGTCTTGCCATAGTGCTCGTATTGTACAGGATTGGTTTCAGGAACATACCGGTGAATTTACTTTGCTTAGGTGGCCCCCACAATCTCCAGATCTCAACCCCATTGAGAATTTGTGGGATGAAGTTGAACGAGCCATCAGACAGCTGGATCCACAACCCTGCGATCTCACACTCGTGGAAAGTACTGTTCATCAAGCATGGTCTCTGATTCCACAAACCACCTGTCAACATCTCGTGGAGTCCATGCCACGAAGAATCGACACAGTATTAAAGGCAAAAGGTGGCACAACGAAGTACTGAGTGGGTGGTCATAATAAAGTGGCCACTCAGTGTATAGGGGAAATAGGCTTAAAAAATTATTGGCACGTGCCATGTTACGATTTTTCTATTTGAGTGTTACGTTTTCTGGTTCTGAGAGGTTGGCAGGTAAGTATGCAAATGCAATGTTACTGTGGTCATATTTTAAAAAGTTATAATTAGGCTAAAACAGTTCTGAAACTGATCTATGAGACAAAAGATGATGAATGATTTCTTCTGGTAAAGTGGTGTTTTTTTTGAGAGATTACTGATAAAGATAAGACAGGAAAACTGAATTGTGTGAAACCTGTTTGTTTAAGTTATCATTTGCATGTGCATTGTAGAAAATGTGACTTAACTGACATTAATAATAAATTATTATTACTAAACATAATAATAATAAGAAGAATAAATTATTATTACCAAACACTTCATAAATAATTATTGCTATGAAAATTAATTTGCTGCAATGATAATTTTTCATTTTATAATAAGCCATTGTTGTGGTAACAAACATTTATTACGTATATAAGAATGCATTTGTTAAAAAAAATATTTGAGTTCTATTTCATGTTTCTGGAAATGATTGACAGAACAATTTTCTAGTATTTCTATTGGAACAGTTTCCAACTGGTTTTTTTAAGGTCTCCATACTCAGAAATTTTTTTAGGGGCAACATGTGACACACACGCACACAGACACGCTCGCTCTCTCTCTCTCTCTCTCTCTCTCTCTCTCTCTCTCTCTCACTCACTCACTCACTCTCACACACTCTCTCTCTCTCTCTCTCTCTCTCTCTCTCTCTCTCTCTCACTCACTCACTCACTCACTCACTCTCACACACTCTCTCTCTCTCTCTCTCTCTCACTCACTCACTCTCACACACACTCTCTCTCTCTCTCACTCACTCACTCACTCTCACTCTCTCTCTCTCTCTCACTCACTCACTCACTCACTCTCACACACTCTCTCTCTCTCTCTCTCTCTCACTCACTCACTCACTATCACACACACACTCTCTCTCTCTCTCACTCACTCACTCACTCTCACACACACTCTCTCTCTCTCTCTCTCACTCACTCACTCACTCTCACACTCTCTCTCTCTCTCACTCACTCACTCACTCACTCACTCACTCTCTCTCTCTCTCTCACTCTCTCTCTCTCTCTCTCTCTCTCTCTCTCTCTCTCTCTCTCTCTCTCTCTCTCTCTCTCTCTCTCTCTCTCTCTCGCAGTGATTTGAAATTTTAAAGAGGAAGGAAATTGTTTATATATAGCAAAATTGTGAGTTTGCAGTACAGTGAGTGAAAAACTGAAATTTGATATCAAAAGATCATTAGTAAATTTTGTACAATTATGTGAGCATGGCACTGTTAGTTCACTTGAATTTTGTAGGGACAAGGACTTTGTAGTCCTTCCAGTTTATTTCATAGTTGAGAACACTTTTACAACTTCAGATTCTCTTCAGTTTTTTGTGTCTGATGTCAGCCTTCCTAACTGTTTAAAAAGTAAAAAGCAGTTTTTTTCTTTAACAATGTTTTAAGTTTCAATGTCTTTCCCATGTGTTAAGTGTTCACAGTATTTTATCATGATAATTAAATTTCAGCCTGTTTATGTTATGCTACTGCAGTTTTGACCTGTTACATTTTGGTCTACCAACATCAACTCTATTCACCATAACTAGGCCAATATTTCCTACATGCTTTTTAGTCTGGTGTTTTGTGATATCTACTTAGTGCACTAGTAGTACGCTCAGTTGAGTCTTTAATATTGTACAAAATACTTCTGAGAAGTTTCGCTGATTTAACAATTAACTAAGTAATATTTCACATATAATGATTTCTTTGACACTACAATTACGCCTTAATACTAGAATTATCTACTGGATGTTTCAGACCCCATCCAGTAAAGAATTTTCAACTAACATTAATTACTTATGTAGAAGTAGTATGCATGAGCTTGTAACTTTTTGCATTCCTGTAACAGCATTTGTGTGGTTTTGACTGAACATCGGCTTCTGCTTCAGTCCCTTAACAGGAATTAGATATTGATCAATTAATGCGCATAATGGTTTTGTGTGGGAAACCAGATGATGATTTTTTGACGAGAATCAACAGTGAAGAGGTGGGTTCTTATAACTAACTGCTGTAATTTTTATAACAAAGGTGCTTGTTTTTCCTTTTAGGTTTTAACAGCTTGCTTGTTCTTTTTGTGTGTATTGTTTTTGAGTGCATGTTATCAATATATATAGTGTTTGAGGATGAAAGACCACATTTATAAAAATGAGTACTGTGAAATCCAATAGTGCTAAAGTTATGCAGCCTTCACCATGTTAAAGGATAATTTTTTTTCTAACTAAATTTTGATAAGAGTCCTTTATTACAGTGCAAAATTTTTTTGGCACCCGTAGATTTTCAAGTGTTCCTCCAAAATTAAAGAGCTGTGTCTTGTTTAAAAGCTTGTCTGAATTTGTCACTACATGTTGATGGGGATCTCTAGGTAAAATCTGTCCTATACCTATAATGTTAATTCATTCTATACATACACTATCTACCAACAAGTAATTGGACACCTGTGATAGCAAAGGAAAACAGTTTATTCACCTTCAATAGTTGGTGGAGCCTCCACGGGAGGCAATTACAGCTGCGACCCTCCGGGGCATACTCTCAACCAGGCGTTGTACGACGGCTAGCGGTAGTTTCTTCCACTGGGCTTGGAGAAGACAGGTCAGTTCCTTCACCGATTTCGGACGGTGGGGGCACCCCTTAAGTCGACGCTCCAACTCATCCCAGAGATGCTCGATAGGGTTAAGATCCGGGCTCTACGCAGGCCAGTCCATTCGATTAACCCCATTGTCACCATACCAAGCCATGGTGGACCTCGCAGCATGACAGAGGTGGCATTGTCATCCTGAAAGTAACATGGGTCCACCCCATAAAACTGCCACAATGTAGGAAGCGCATGGTCATCCAAAATGGTGCAGTAGGTCTCGGCGTTGAGTCTACCAGGAAATGCGACCAAGGGTCCAGTGCCATACCAGGAGAAACACCCCCATAGCATAATTCCACTGCTGCCAAACTTCACGCCAAACCCAGACCCTGCCATCCGAATGCTAGAGGGTTGATTCGTCGCTCCAGAGAACCTGTTTCCACTGTTCAACGGTCCACTGTCGACGTTCTTTGCACCACGTTAGTTGAACAGCGCTATTGGACATGTTGATCAAAGGCTTGTGGGCGGCAGTATGTCCATGATAACCGAGCAGATGGGCTTTCTTACGGATGATATTCATTGAAAGAACACTCCTGGATGCCTGTTGAAACTCCTCGCGGATGTGGCCCATCGATTTGGTGCGGTTCTTCCGAACTTCTCTGGCTAGCACCAGTTGGTCTCTAACTCCCAGTCTTGTGTGTCTGCCGGGTCGGGGCACATTCCGACAGTCACCTCTCATCTTCCACTTGCCAATCACGTAGGCCACTGTCGATTTTGGGTGCTTCAACTTGCTGGATATGTCACGTATGGATCGGCCATTTCTGTGATACCCGACGATTACACCTTTCTCGAAATAAGAGAGCTCCGAACTGTGTGGCATACTTGCATGCGACTGGTTGCGTTGTTGTTTCCCACACGATATTTAACAGCGTCGGCCATGACGTGTATCGGGACCGCAGATATCGTCGATTGCAGGTGTGTCCAATTACTTGTTGGTAGATAGTGTATTTTCTCAAAAACTACTACATTCTGGTCTTCAAGATTTCTAGTGCAATAAAGTCCATAGCTAATATACACCCTAGTTGTGATTTTGAAGAATTTGTCAATTTAAAAAAAAAAAAATTCAAATTATCTTGATGGGAAATCCTGTGTATTAATGAAGTCATGACAAAATCCTAGTGATGATATGTCTTAACACATTCGCTGCTGCTGTGCTATTTTAGTGGCTAGCATGCAGTGCCAATAAGAAACACTGGCAAATTTTCCATGACGCCTTGTGGTGTCGCATGTCACCATGGATGAACTTTTATGCAATTGGATCAACCTAGCTGTGTGTTTGCATCTCATAGCTTTGCAAGACTCTGCTATTCTAAAATACAAGAAAATTTATCTATAATTGATATTCATAATTATAACCTTCAATAACTCCAGAGATAAACACATCTACAGCATATGAATTGCTTTCCTTAATGAATAGATTCTAAAATTCTTCAGTTGCAAAAAGATTTAAAAAATCGATTGGCTCAATACCTGCCATATTAATTTTCAATAGTGGAACACCAGTGAACAGAATTTTTCTCACGAGGGTGGGACCATCAGACCAATGTCTGGTCAAAATCTGTTGAGGCGCAGAGTATGAGAGAGAGCATTGCATTCTTCATTTTCACTTTCAATGCTGGTCATACTACAGCTACAAAAAGAACATGTTTCTGTACTTGATGACAAGTTATCGGGATCATCTCCTATTTCCACGGCAGGATGTGTACACCTAGGAACTTTTGGTTGAGAGGGACTGTTAATAGTGCATCTGAATTTATCCCTTGTTTCCACAAAACTAAGTATTGAAATCCATATGGGCTTCATTGAAATCTCTTAAGCCTCCTCAATAGGTTGCCCTGTTACATGTAAACTCTTAAGTAACAAATGCTTTTTATTGCCAGTCAAGCATTTATTTATTGATAGTTCCCTTCACCACAAAACCAGTGACATTTGGAGGAAAATAAACATTGCAATGAAAAGCTAATGCTGTGTTTTGTCTATGAGGAGTCTTCTTACTTTCCTTTCCCTAAGCCATGTGGAAAAAAAATCTGCTACCCCAAAACTGGTCATTTTTATACAGTTGAAGACTGATTCTCAGTGCCAATAACAAAATAGATAACTCAAAATAGTATAACTATACTAATAAATCAAATTTCTTGGCATAGAATAGAAATCAAAGTTTCCAAGCTGTCGCACATCAACCAGATGGTTTTTTTAAGGAAGGCAAACAGAAAACTGAATAATAGAGCACTTCAACAATTTGAACATGTGACTTGACTAGACAATAAATGAATAGGTACAAATGTGATTATTCATTCGAAGAAATGAGGAGTCATGTTGGTTGGGCACTTTAAAAAGTAAGATTGGATATGTGGCATCGTGGGAGAAAACGCAGCATTATTTGACGAACTGGTACCAAACTCATGGCAATTCCAAAGAGATGCTATCATTGCAAGCCTCACTGTTGATAGTGATATCTAATTCCTTCATTACTAAGCCTCGCTGTTGGTAATGAAGGAATCTAATTTCTTTATATCATCCCACAAGTTCAGCAGACTTGACTTCTCTGGGCAGTGCAGTGGTTACTTTTCTGTCCCTTGTGTCTCTTTTATGTTCGTCTAGTCTAATTCTGAATGAACACTTGGACATTCCGATGTAGCACTGCTTGGAGCTGTCTGGATATTGTAGTTGAATGGAATAATTACCTGCCTCGTTGAGAAGAGGGGGCTTGTCAATATTTCTCTTAAGCATGGTATATAAAGATGCTGGAGACCTTATGCCGACACTAAAGTTCATCCTCCTGAGCACATTCTTGAGTTGATAGGAAACACTTGGTGTGTAGGGAATAGAGCCCAGGTAGCTTAGTTGTGGCATAGAAGGATTAAAATGGCTGGACCTGGATTTTAGAAACAGGAATAATAACCCACGATCATGATGCTGTTTGGTGTCACACAGCAGTGAAAGTGTTAAAAGTATAATTTAGCAATACAGGGATTACTAAGATGACTTCATGTTTACTTTTTTTTTGTCAAATTTTTGTTAGAACTGACTCAAGAGAGTAGGTGCTGCCACTCAAGCGTAATACCCAGCCTTTCTATTCGTTAATCATGGCACCTCTTCTTTCGATTTGTAGAATTTCTTCCAAAAGCACTTTGTGAAACAGAAGTTGGAGGAAAGTCTCTTAGTGAACCCAAATTAGGGTTACTCAGGGTGGTCTTTAAACCTCGAAACAAGAAATGGGACAGGAGGTAGTGGTAGATCCAAAGGAAGCGACTGGTACGATTGCCCCACTAAAACAGATTTTTCCTTTTAAGATGTTTAAGCTCGTAAAAAATTAAAGTATTTATTTTTATAAAATTATAGTAATAAATGCACAGATTTTCACAAAAGTTGTTTTTATAAAGATTAAAATTTGCTGTAAAATTGGAGATTAAATGTTCTATTCCAGCTGCAGAGAGAGAGAGAGAGAGAGAGAGAGAGAGAGAAAGAGAGAGCATAGGAAGAAAAAAGAAAGTAGTTTCAAAAACAGAGGAAGCTGAAAGCTAAAGGGAAAAGAAGAGATTTTTGGCTGATCATGAAATGCAATGGATGTGCCTTGTGTTTGATGTATTATTTCTACAAACTTCCAAGAGAAAATCATCAATAAGACAATGAATAGCGCAGGAATGACTTGATGAAGTGAAGTAAATGGAAGTTCCTCTCAAAAGAAGTGGGAATCGTGCATTGCGAAAGAGTAAACAAATATTTTAAGAAGGAATTAACGGTCATATTACTTAGGAGTGATTCGATGATTCAAGTTGGAATTTTTTCTATTAAATTCAGCCACCCAAATAAAAAGGCTCAAATTTAATTTGAAAATTCTATATGGACTAGATATTTAAAAATAAACATGAAGCATGTTTCCTTGCAAAGCAGGCAATTGAATGTCAGAAAAAGTCTGATATCTCAGTTGCTTTTCCCAATTTATGATATAAAAATTTTAGCATAATTTTTTCATGGGAAAAATTCCTAAAAGGCTGTGCAATATCAGGGTGGGGCAGCTCTGCCAGTTTTTTTTTTTTTTTGTGTGTGTGTGTGTGTGTGTGTGTGTGTGTGTGTGTGTGTGTGTGTGTGTGTGTGTGTGTTTCCCTTCCACAAGGTTGATCTTTCTTTTTCTTAGACTAGAGTACCCATTCCCAGTGAGTCTGGATCTGCCGTTGATGATAGGATTCATTTGGTAGAATGCTACACATGTTTTTCTGGTAAATGGATAAGACTCTGAATATGCAAAACTTTGCATAATAACAAACTGTTGCTTGATTTATGAAACGTGTTGCACTCTTGACAAGTGGAACACATTTTCGTATCTTGATACTTTGACCAGCTTAAAAGATAAACTTTTCCCTTAAAAATGAAAATAAATTAAAAGAAAAATGGCAGCACAGTTCTTTAGTTTTCCTATTGGTTTTCACAGTGTGTGATTTTTAAAATGTGGTGATTTGTCTTTGGATGCCATGTACATATCGAGTGCATTTATGAATGAGGGGTATCTGCTGGTGAGTATCCGGATTTTTATTCCTATCGATACAAAACTGTGTGTATGATCGTATGTATGTGTGAAACTATTATGATTACTTTCAGTGAAGCGTCATAAAAGTGGAGTGGCTTGATGCCAATGTTAAGTGGCACTGTTGATCAAAAACAATGGTGGCTACATTAGGTGTTCAGTTCGAGCAGCGAGCAGTAGTGAAATTTTTAACGAAAGAAGGCCTAAAACACATGGACGTTACGAGAAGACTGGACGGTGTATGGTGACATGGCTATGTCTCGTTCCAGTGTTTAGGAATGGGTTACCAAGTTCAAAGATGACCACGAGAGCCTTGAATATGAGGCACGGTCAGGTAGGCCTAATACGGTGGTGACTGATGAAATGATTAAATGGGTTGACGACTTGATTAAAGGCGACAGACGCATTTCGTGTTCGGTTTATTGCCATGGAATTGGATGCCAGTAAAGATTCTGTTGGACGAATTATTCATGAACATCTCAACTATAGGAAGATCTGTGCCAGATGGGTACCCCGAATGCTTACAGCGATGCATAAACACCAAAGGCTAGACATTTGCAGTGAACTGGTACAGCACTACAATGAGGAGGGTGATACTTTCCTGGGATGCATAATCACAGGTGATGAAACGTGGATTCATCTGTTTGAACCAGAAATAAAACAGCAAAGTATGCAATGGTATCACCCTAATTTGCCCCCATCAAAAAAGAAGTTCAAAGTTGGTTCTCCAGCATCCAAGGTCATGGCTACTGTCGTCTGGTTGAGTACTTGGCAAAAAAATGAAACAATAAATGTGAAGGCCTATGTGAAGACACTGAGAAAACTTGTGCAGTGTATCTGGACCAAACGACCAACATTGAAAAACAATTGCTTCAGCATGATAATGCTTGCCCGCATGTTGCTAGACCAGTGCAAGCAGAAATCACAAAACAGTGGTGGACTGTTCTTCCACACCCTGCTTACAGTCCGGACTTGGCACCTTCCAATTTTCATGTTTTCTGTCCTTTGAAGGATAGTCTTCATGACCACCACTATGAAAACATGGACGATCTGCAAGCGGCTGTCCATCAATGGATTTGCAACACCCGTAGCGATTTCTTTGCTACCGTAATGAATCGACTTGTTGATCGGCCGAGGAAATGCATTGTGCTGAATGGAGAATACATGGAAAAGTGACTTTGACTGTTTGTACCACTGTATTACATATGTGAGTATCATATTTGTGCATCCTGTATTTTCTTTCCTGTAATTGATGGGAATAAAAGTCCGGATACCTATCGGACACTCTTCATATGTGTGTGTGCAATTATTAAAAAAAGTGTTTTATGTTGCAGTGAGAATTTTGAAAATATTTATTGCATTTCAAATATTAATTATTAAGTTTGCAACGGTTTAGTTTTACAGTATTTAGTGCCAGCGTAGATGTGTATTTTGATCGTGCAATGCTGTTAGTTTAAGAAAGCTGAAAACATTCTGGTATGCATAGTGGTTGTTCTTTCGAAAATCTTACCCGTCCGTGTTATTTTTCTGTTAAAATTTGCATTATTGGATTTTGTTAGAAACTTGTGTGTTATGAGTAGCTAAGTTTGAATTATTTGCCTTATTGAATTCTATTCAAAGAGTATGAGGAATAGTTTTAAAAACACCAGTGATTTTATATTTTATCGTAATTTTTTTTTATTGTGGCATGAAAGGTTAAAGGGTTATTACGATGGGGCAACAAGTGTGATTCTGAATGTAAATAAAGCATCCTGGAGGTGTACTTATATCATCAACAATTGCATTTATGTAATGACTTAAACAACAGGTCAAAATTCTATCAATAAATTTTATTTTATTTAATTAATTCATTTTTCTTCAGTAATTTCAGTGTGAAATATTGTGAAAACATGCTAATTATGCAAACAATCATGAGTGAAATTCAGAGTCAACAGTTGCATTGTACAAATAGATAAAGGTATGAGACAATAGTTAGGACAGTTTTTTTTTTTTGAATAAATTGCTTATTGGAAAGCCTTGAATAATCTATATATTTAAAACACAAGGCCGTTTCTTTCTACAATCCACCAGCCACACCCACTGGAGCGATTTTCATTATTTTTTTAACGAAAGGTACTGACCCACAAATTTGTCATTGCTCATTCTTATTGTTATAAGTAATCTATATATTTAAACACAAGGCCATTTCTGTCTACAATCTGCCAGCACCACCCACTTAGAGCTATTCTCAAAGAAAAAAACAAATTCTAAAAGTTCTTTTTTTGAAAGCTTTGATTTTATTTAAAGGAAAGCTACGAACCCACATATTTGTCATTGCTAATTTTTATTGTCATAATTAATCTATATATTTAAAACACAAGGCCATTTCTTTCTACAATCCACCAGCGCCACCCAATGGAGCAATTTTCTTTCTTTCTTTTTTTTTTTTTTTTGAAAGTTACTGAACCACAGATTTGTCATCGCTAATTGTTATTGTCAGAAGTATTTTTTTCTTTTATGTTACAGTGGCATTTTCTTTGTACAATCTGACATTTGTTATTCTGGCATTTGCTCTTGCTTCAGTACTTGCAGCACCATCTGTCTTTCTTCAGTGGTTGGATTTGGAACTAAGCCCTCTGCTATCAACTACATAGTTGTAATCTAAGTTCAAAGTCAATCGGAAAAGCGCCGCATTGGACTTTGTTTTCTATGTAAATGTATTTAAGCTTACTCTTGTAAAGAGGTGTTTTGGTTTGTCATGGAACAACATGTTATCCTTATTCTCGGTGTCGGGAACTGTGTATTTCATGCTGTTTCTCAGTTTTTATATGATAATGAGGAATGCCATCGTGAAATTCGTACACGAGTCGTTGAAATAATAAAAAAATGAATGGGAATCTCAGTATTCTAAAAAAAGTTACTGCTGCCGCCGCTGTTTTAGAAATTTCGTGACACTCACACTTTTCTAGCTCGCAGCGCTAAAAAGTATTGAACACAAAAATATGAAATTTTACTTTGTTTGTAGAGAACTGTTTGGAGAACACGCTGAAATAAACAATTTTTTGATTCTGGCGATACTTCAAGAGCTATTGTATTTCAAAGTTTCGGTAAGCAAAAAAGTGCTATCAGTTCGTGTTCTGGACACACTAACAGCAACAGAACCATAAAACTTTGTAGGCATGTAGGGCCATGGCAGAATTTTTGGACCTCGTCGACCTTTTTTTGAATTTTGATTTAGTTTATGAGAAATCAAATTTTTAAATTTCACAAAATTCTCTATTTTGTGATGGGATCCATTTTAAAAACAGATATATGCAAACTATGAACCATAATGCATTGCAATTTTTACAGCATAAATTCACAAATATCATCCCTCTTAAAAAAAAAATTAAGAAAAAATAATTTTCTGATCTTCAAGTATTTGTTAAAGACTCAAAGGAAAGGAATGAATGGCCCCTCTGTCTTCAATGGTAACCACACAGGAAAGTTCTGGTCCCGTGACCTGCTGCCATGGTGGCGCAGCTATTTTGAGCGCTCTTTTCTCATTGGGTGAAAGGGCAGGCTATAATCAAACTGGTAATGATGCAATGCTTAATGGCGTATTGACACTTTTAAAGTTCGGCTTTTCCGCCAGCATTAAATAAAATAAAAATGGTGGCTATGGAACATTTCTCTGCTTGAAATTTTCGTGAATTGTTTGACCACTTCTACATGACCTGGAGATTTGAAAATTGTCATGTTGATAGATCTTAGGTCCGAAAACCTAGAAGAGTCCGAAAACAAGCAAACAAAAAATCAAAATGGCGGCTTTGGAACATCCTCTGCTTGAATTTTTCGTGATTTGTTCAACCACCTCTCAATAACCTTGAGATCTGAAAATGGCATGCTGATAGTCCTTAAGGTCCGGATACCTAAAAAAGTCTAAAAACCAAACAGTGCAAAAGGGAGGCTTAGCTTTACTGTTCAAAATGCTGATAGGTTTCAAGGTAATTATGCTAGAAATATTTAAAAGCTGTAAAAATCCCATGAAATTTTGATTTTAATTTAAGGGGCGCCAAAGCCTGATCTGCTCTATGTCAAACCGTATGCATTGATGTCACAACCCTGTTCGAAATCGTGCAACAGTTACAGATCTTAAATTACTTTTTTCCCCTTAATTACTTTTCCTTTCTTTAATTTTATGTTAAAAAAATTATAGATTCACTGTTTGGAGAACGGGCATAACTGCTAGTATTATGAAAATTTTGTTGTTGGTGACCTATATGACAAGAAAAAATTTCAGTTAGCTTTCTGAACCGTGCATGGCACGGGTTATGGACTAGTGTGTAGGTAAAAACAAAACAAATCATCAAACAAAAACAAGAAAAAATGCTCAAGAAGATATGATGTCTTCCTAAAAGTGTTCAGTCACACTGTGCATTGATGTGGTCAATTCTGTGATGAGTATTGACTTTTGTGGAGACATGCACCTGCATATTTAGTGGTGTTCGATTTATAATTGACAGAAAACTGGAGGACAATGTTCTAGTGGTAAAAAGTTCTTCAGACAGAGCTGGGTGACTCGTTATTCAAACTCAGACTGATACCCGATTCAGAGCATTCAAGCCATACACTCACCACAAGTCATCTGAATGAAGAAATTGAAGAGTTTTATGTGGAAATTCAACATTTAAAAATATATGTAAACAGCACTTCAAGATCATCATGGATGATTTCAATGCAAAAATTGTACTGCAGAATGAAACTGCAGTGCAGCCCTGGTGGTGCAGTGGTGTCTAAGCACTAGCTTCTGACCGTTTGTGCGAGGTGGGTCCAGGTTTGAATCCTGGTGAGGCATTGATGTTGTGTTTTTTATAGTTCTTCAGTTGTGAACTAGTGAAAAAAAGCAATTGAAAGCAGTCAAAGCCTGAAGAAAATGAAGGGTTATCTCAGTAGTGGAAGAAAACAGACAGTAGCGCTTAGAAAAGAAGATGGTATATTAATAAGAAATTTGGGGAGAGTTAAGAGTTCTACACACAAAACCATATGAAAGACATAAAGAGCAATAAAATCTCAAAAGTTCCTCCAGTTCTCCTTGCAGAAGTTGCTTATGCAATTAAGAACATGGAAGAATTCCAAGGGAAGAAGTCTGTGTACACAAGCCAGTAAAGGAGTAGAAACTACACTTACCTGAGTTTTCACTAGATAACTTGAACAAATATAGTGATCCTGCTACATAACAAGAAAGATGACACCATATTTTGGGTTGTAATGAGCATGTCTTCTGGGTCATTTCCGACGTGAATAAAATGTATTAAAGTTATTCATCGTTAATAGAACTGTTAGAAAAAAAAAAAGCCAGATTTCTACAATCTATAAAACATTTAGAAATAGTAACAGCTACTTATTTCAAGCAGTGGCTTAACAGCATGTTACAAAAATTAACAAATGTGTACAAAAACTTCCTCATAGCAGAAGGGAAGGTATTGGAGACAAAGAGATTTTGAAATTGAACATTTAAAAGAAGAAATATAGGAAGAAACATGATATAACTCTACACCTTCTATCTGAAGAATTTTGCATGATGGAAAAGTTGAATATAAGCAAAAAATATTCTTCATAGTAAAATATATGCTAAGGAAAAAGAACTTTTCGAATACATTTCCCAGAATCAGAGATAGGCAGAAAACGGTTTGATCTTTATGCTGCCTAATGGGAAAGCTTTGCATTATTTAAAGAGAATAATATTCCCCATCTTATATTGCAGCAATTGGCATGGAGTAAAAAAAGGAATTTCTCGATAGGGGTTTCAGAAGAGGAGATAGAGCTACTAACAGAAGTATGCAAACACCACCTAGCAACAGAACTGTGAACTACAAAAGATTCCTCAAGTGCAAACCTAAAGTATTCCCCAAGGTAAATGGTGTCCGGTGTTAAAATAATTTTTTAAGTTGTGCATTTAGAAGCAGAGATATCGAAAACAACAGATTAAATGTTTACACCCTGTAGTGGCAACATTGTGCTTTATTTTGGGGAGAAAATATACACAAAATGTTTTCATAGTTAGTAATATCTGACTGAAAAATAAATTTTTCAATCTGGGTTTTTAGACCTGCAGGTATTGTTGCAAACATGCTGTAAACTGAAATAGGAACTTATGCGATCTAGTGCCACACCTGTGCATGAAGAAAAAATTAAAATATATGAGAAACATTTTGCACCAGAAATACTCTCCAACAAAGAAAGAATTTCTCAAATCAGACTCTTAGAAACAGAGATATTGACAAAAATAAGATATGCATCTATGCCCCCCTGGCAAAAACAAAATATGCATTATTTTAAGCAGATGATATTCTCAAAACGTTTTCTGAGGGGAGCAGTATCAGTCCACAAAATAGTTTTTTCAGTTGAGTTTTTGAAGGCTTAGATTTTGCTGCAATACATCAAAAACAGAAATGAACTCTTACATCCCCTGGTGGCCTGATTATTCTCTACCAGAAATTATATGTAGAACATTTGCCACTAGAAACTGTATCTGAAGCAGAAGAATTTTTCAAATTGGACTTTTAGAAGCAGAAGTATTAAGAAAATTGCAATTAACTTTTTCACCCCTAGCAGAAAATCTATAATTACTTGAAAACGACACTGTACCCAAAGTAGTCTACATTACAAATGGTATCAAAAGAAAGAAAAAAATTAATCAGAGATTTAGAAGCAAGTATATGGAATAAAATGTATTTTGAATTTGATAGCGTCTGCATTTGTGCCCTCTAACAGCAAAGTTGTGCATTGGGGAAAAACTGGAATCCAGGAATCATCATTATCACATTTCAGGCTTCCCAGTGCAAAAAGAATTTTTCAAATTGGACTAATAGTTGCAGAGATATGGTGTCCACAGGCTGACAGACAGACAAAGTGATATTATGAACACATACTTGTGCTTGCTTTTTCAAAAGACATGCTAAGAAATGGAGTGGGGCTCGAGAATCTCGGGAACTACAGACTGATCAGCCTCCTATCAGTTGTTTACAAAATCTTCACAAAGGTACTGCCCCATTGCTTGAAGGAAATGCTGGACATGGCTCAACCAAGAGAATGAGCTGGATTCAGGAGTTGCTATAGCAGTATAGATCATATCCATGAGCTGAGAGATCTAATTGGAAGAGTAAATAAGTATGAAATCCCACTATGTATAGCAGGTCTATTTGTCATCCGGGTGTAGCCTGGAAATCTGGGTTTTCAAGTTTTGTGTAGGAATTAGGGAATCTTCAATATCATGTCATTTCTGAAAATGTTGTGAAGTGGTAATTAATTAAAAGTGCTTTTCCAGATTAAAAACTAAGTATGCTAAAAGTAAGGCACCTTCTATCATTTTGGCAGCTGTATTTGTACCAAGTAATTTTGTTACTAAGATTCAATGAGTCCAATGAACTAATTGCATAACTTAACAATCAGAGCTGAACATCTCCATAGTTTGCCTACTAAATGTTCTGAAGTTGAAAATTTGACTTGAAGTTGAATTTCTCAATTTTGAGGAATTTCTAACATAAGTTCAAAAATGCAATTTTTGAAAGATTTTTAACATACTAAAAAATAAGAAAGATGACACCAAATTTTCAGTTGTAATGAGCACTTCTTTTGAATTCATTTTGACTTGAATTAAATTTATCAAAGCTATTCAAAGTCAGTGGAACCAGTATGGAAAACAGCAGTATCTGACTGAATAAAGAAGTTTTTCAATTGGATTTTTAGTACCACAGATATTAATGTAAATGTGAAATTACGCCCTCTGGTGGCAGACTTATGCATTAAGAAAAATTTGAAATTGTATGAGAAACATTTCACAGCGGAATCACTCTCCAACAAAGAATTTTTCAAATCGGACTCTTTGAAGCAGGATATCGACAAATATAAGATATGCATCTATGCCCCCTAGCGGGAAAACCATGCATTATTTTAAGAAGAAAGTATTCTCTCAAAAGATTTTTCGATGTGAGCAGTATTGGTCTACGAAAGGATTTTTTCAATCGAGTACGAAAGGATTTTTCAATCGAGTACGAAAGGATTTTTTCAATCGAGTTTTCAGGAGCTCAAATTTTGCTTCAAATAATCAGAAGCAGGAATTAACATGCCCCTGGTGGCCAAACGATTCTGTACCAAATATTAGAAATTATATGCGAAACATTTCCCCATCAGGAGCTGTATGCGATGCAGGAAGAATTTTTCAAATTGGAGTATTAAAAGCGGAGATATCAAGGAAATCGCAATTAACCTTAATGTCCCATTTTGTGGGAGTAAAAGAGTGGGAACCCTGTACTAATAGAATATGTCAGGTGTGATAAAATGAAACCTGTTTGAGTGGCTTTATTAAAATGAACGAAAAGTAGATCTGCAGGTGTGGCAGAATTAAACACAGCAATATATAAGGAAGCAAGAATGCACCAGAGTTTGTTAGAAAAAGTCACTGTAGGCATTCAGACATGCATCCCACTGCTTGGAGAGACAGTGGACACCATCTGCAAAAAAGGACTTTGTTTGCCCCATGAACCATTTGGTCACCATGGCCATGATGTCTGCATTGGAATGGAATTGTTGTCCCTTTAGAGCTTTTTTTAAGGGTCCGAACAAATGAAAGTTGCATGGTGACAGATCCAGGCTATAGGCTGGGTAGTGCAGAACCTCCCACCATTTCCATGCTAATACATCCTGCACGATATTCGCAACATGCTGACAAGTTAATAATCTAAAGCAACTTTTATGGGAATTTTACTAGGAAATTTTTTTCATTAATAGCAAATTTTCGGAGAAAACTCTTCTCCTTCAGGCTGTCTTGTTGTTGTCACTTTTTACTTGTCACTATCACGGTTACGGTTAACCTTGACGGTTTAGGTTATTTTTCAACAAATCCTGCCAGATGTTAGGCAGGGAAAATCCTTTGCAGTCATTGATGATGGAATTTTGATTTTTCTCAATCTCTATTCCTTCTTTCAGTTTTCTTTTTTGGAAATTGCTTTGGAAACTGATTACTTTAAGGGAATTCCAATCCATGCTGTGCCCAGTTTCTCTAACATGCCTATCTAATCCAGTCTTGTTGGAGCAATTTTTTATAGCTGCTTTATGCTCAGCTATACGAGTTTCTAGTCTGCGACCTGTTTCACCTATGTAAGATAGTCCACAACTACAATTTACTTCATAAACTACTCCTTGCATTTTTAAAATATCTTCTTCTCTTTGAACTATTTTAGGTGATTCCCTTAAGTTCACTATTGAACTTCAAAAAGAAAGAAGAATAAACTTCTTAGATATTACTATCTATTATGAAGATGAAAAATTCCTCACTAGCTGGTATAAAAAACCAATGAATACTAAAAGACTACTGGATTTCAATTCCTATCATCCAGTTTCTATTAAGAAAAATGTAGCAAGTTAGTTTTTAGAAAAAATTAATAAAATAGTTTCTACTGCAGATAAAAAAGAAGCCCATAAAGAAGAGCTTAAAGTCATACTTGCAGAGAATAACTATCCTAAAGAAGAAATTGAGAAGCTTCTGAATTTTAATGGTACGAAGAACCCACAAAAGCAACAAGTAAAATTCACTAGAAAAATTTCTTATCACAAAGGTTTATTTGAGTCTTTAAAGAGAATTAGTAAGAAATACAATATTAGGCTAGCTCCAAGTTTAGAGAACAAAGTTAAAAATTTTTTCCCTAAAATAGTTCAAAGAGAAGAAGATATTTTAAAAATGCAAGGAGTAGTTTATGAAGTAAATTGTAGTTGTGGACTATCTTACATAGGTGAAACAGGTCGCAGACTAGAAACTCGTATAGCTGAGCATAAAGCAGCTATAAAAAATTGCTCCAACAAGACTGGATTAGATAGGCATGTTAGAGAAACTGGGCACAGCATGGATTGGAATTCCTTAAAGTAATCAGTTTCCAAAGCAATTTCCAAAAAAAGAAAACTGAAAGAAGGAATAGAGATTGAGAAAAATCAAAATTCCATCATCAATGACTGCAAAGGATTTTCCCTGCCTAACATCTGGCAGGATTTGTTGAAAAAATAACCTAAACCGTCAAGGTTAACCGTAACCGTCAAGGTAAACCGTAACCGTGATAGTGACAAGTAAAAAGTGACAGCAACAAGACAGCCTGAAGAAGGAGAAGAGTTTTCTCCGAAAATTTGCTATTAATGAAAAAATTTCCTAGTAAAATTCCCATAAAAGTTGCTTTAGATTATTAACTCAATTAAACTAGGAAACCATTTCTCAACATGAGCTTTATTCAAAGAATGCTGACAAGGCTGACAAGTATTGTCGTGCAACAGAATCAGACCACACGAAAGCATGCCAAGTTGCTTATTCTTGATGGCTTTGTGCAGTTTGTCCGGTGTGTCCTTGTAGCTGTTGGCATTGATGTTCACGTGAGGCTCTTTAAAATCCACCAGCAAAAGCCCTTCATGGTCAAAAAATGTGGTCAGCATAACCTTACCTGGGAAGACTGACTTGAATTTTTTGTATTTTGGTGATCTGGGATATTTCCATTGCATGCTTGCTAGTTTTCTGAATGGCTCAAAGTAGTGGCACCATGATTCGTTGTCTGCTACTACACGTGACAGGAATGCATCATCCTCTACTTCGTAACACAGCAAGTGGTTCAAACTCCAACCCATGCATTCTTCCTTATGGTGGTTGGTCAGCATCCGTGGGATCCATTGTGAGCACACCTTACGATACTGCAGTGTCTTCGTAACCACCATTCGAACTGTCCCAAATGACATAGCGAATTTCTCCGCTAGTGAACATAAGCTCCAACGATGGTTCACCCGTATTGCTGCATCAGTCTTGGTGATGGTTTCGTCTGTCACAGCAGCATGTGCCTGGCCCGGCCGCAGAAGATCTTTCGTTTTCTCGCGTCCTTCCCGAAACATTCGCTCCCAGTCCGTCACCGTTGTCTTCAAAACACATTTGTCACCATACACTGCCTGCATTCTGAGATGAATGTCTACTGTTCGACATCATTCCACTGTTAGAAACTGAATCGCCACTTTCTGATAAGGTCCACTTCGGACAGATTTGGAATCACACTGGCCATGTTGTCAACAATCTGCAGCACAAGCCACATATGCAAGGCGAATGATCGCGTGTTCGCTTGTTCATTGGTCTGTGCTTATCACGCAAGCTGTGAAGCCATCCTGCTCCCCGTGTGCTGGTGAATGGGGTTCATTTATCACGCCTATATACACTGACAGAAAAAAAAATCCCAACACCACGAAAAAATAGTTGTAGAGAAATGAAATGGCGGCAATACATTTGTATAGGTAACATATTTAATCGATTAAGGTTTCAAGATCACAGCTTATTGTAAGCGTGAGAAGAGCCATTTTAAATGTGAAATGCTGGTACATTAATAACCGGTGTAACCGCCAGAATGTTGAATTCAAGCACGCAAACGTTCATGCATTGTGTCGTACAGGTGCTGGATGTCAGTTTGTGGGATGGAGTTCCATGCCTGTTGCACTTGTTCGGTCAATACAGGGACGGTTAATGCTGGTTGGGGGTGACGCTGGAGTTGTCGTCCAATGATGTCCCATACGTGCTCGATTGGTGAAAGATCTGGTGATCTAGCAGGCCACGGCAACATGTCGACACTCTGTAGAGCATGTTGGGTTACAACAGCGGTATGCGGGCGAGCGTTATCCTGTTGGAAAACACCCCTGGAATGCTGTTCATGAATGGCAGCACAACAGGTTGAATCACCAGACCGACGTACAACTGTGCCATCATGGTGCGTGGGATAACCACGAGAGTGCTCCTGCTGTCATAGGAAATTGCTCCTCAGACCATAACTCCAGGTGTAGGTCCAGTGTGTCTCGGCTGCAGACAGGTTGGTTGCAGGCGCTCACCTGGCCTCCTTCTAACCAACACACGGCC
This sequence comes from Macrothele yani, assembly GCA_039090855.1. NCBI lineage: Eukaryota > Metazoa > Arthropoda > Arachnida > Araneae > Macrothelidae > Macrothele > Macrothele yani. The sequence goes on from CM077019.1 coordinate 13,782,411, forward strand.
ATCACTGGCACCCAGGCAGAACCGGCTTTCATCAAAAAACACAACAGATCTCCACTCCGTCCTCCAATGAGCTCTAGCTTGACACCACTGACGTCGCAAACGGCAGTGGTTTGGGGTAAGTGGAGTGAACGCTACAGGGCTTCTGGCTCGGAGCTGTCCTTCAAGTAACCGATTTGTAACAGTTCGTTGTGTCACTGTGGTGGCAACTGCAGCTTGAATTGCTGCCGCAGACGCGGTAAAATGCGCCACGGCCATACGCCGTACACGTCAGTCTTCCCTCTCAGTAGTGCCACGTGGCCGGCCGGAACACGGTCTTCTTGAGGCAGTACCTTCCCTTGACCACCGCTGCCAACAACCATGCACAGTGGCTACATTCCTGCCAAGTCGTTCTGCAATATTGCGGAAAGAAAATCCACCTTCTCGTAGCCCTATTACACGACCTCGTTCAAACTCCATGAGCTGTTGATAATGGCTTCTTCGTCTTCTTAAAGGCATTCTTGACTAACATCAATACCCTACGTCGAATCTCAACGATAACTAACGCTCACGAACGTTACAGCGCGTATTTACAGCAAACCTGCTTTGCATGTACCGAGCGCCGCTACTAGCGCCACACGTATGCGCCGAGCGCGAAATTTGCATAGACGTCATCTTACAGATGTACTCTCACCGCCTACCAACTGTCGTTTATCTAACGCAACCCCTTCTTGGTGTTGGGATTTTTTTTTTCCGTCAGTGTATAATATATCAAAAACAACAGAAAGCAAGGCTGAATACAAGAAGCAGTTTGAAAGCAGATCCAGCCACTGCATGGAGAATTTCTGAAAAATATTGAAGGAAAAAGTAACAACTTGATTTGGGCATGGCTGAAATTGGGTTCCATCAAGTAAGAAACAGGTCTGATTTTTGCTGCACAAGAACAGGCATTGCAAACAAATGTTATAAAGGGTAAAATCAAAAAAGTGTCAACTTTGTCAAGTAAAAGATGAAACTGTATCTCATCTTGTATGTGAATGTAGCACAGACAGATTACAAAGCTAGATACGACAGGCTTGAAAAATTAATTCACTGGTCATTATATTATGCAGCAAGCACAATCTGCCAGCATAAAAAAACTCTTGGAACGTCAGGCCTAGAAAGTCTTAGGGTCTGATCAGGTCAAGATTTGTGGGATTTTCGAATTCAAACTATTTGGCACCTAGAACGTAATACACCAGACATAACAGTCATACAAAATCAGAAAGTCTGGGTAATTGATATAGCAATTACTGGAGATGCCAGAGTTGATGAAAAAGAACTGGAAAAAATGACCAAATGTGGAGACCTGGCCATAGAAGTTACCCAGTTAAGGACGAAACACACAATGGTAGTAGTCTCAATTGTTATCAGGGCACTTGGAACAATTTAAAAAAAAATTATGAATCATTTAAAAAAAATGCAGCTTTGTGATATACCATTTACAAAACTGAGCTTTATTTGGGGCATCATATATTTTATGCCGATACTTGACTGATACCTAAGTCTCTGGTGGAAACTCAAATCAGCTCAACATCAGTCAATGATAATTTTGTTGTTTATTTTTGTTTTTCATGGGCTGTGTTTCATATGTTTCGAATAAAGAAAATAATAATAATAATAATAAAAAAGGCTCCCTGATAATTGAGAAGAAATATTTTTTGGTACTTTATAGGATTAATAAATTAATTTTAGGCATTGTTGTGCATTATGTGTTTTAGCATATGCATGATAATATGTGAGATCTGCTTAAGAATTGGATTTTTAAACTTTGTGTTAGTTAAATTAATGCATTACTTTGTTCTTGAATCTTTAGTGGGCCATCTTTCTCAGTTATGGATTTTTATTTTCCCTTTCTCTAATAATAAATTTTGTTTAATAATGCTCTTGTTTACTTAACACAGTCCTTCCTCATTTCTAACCAGTTGTGACTTTTCACATTTCTAACAGTACTATGACTGGAAACTAACTTTTCAGATTACATTTTTAATACAGTCATCTTTTATTTTATTTATGTGGTTCGTTCAGTCTCATGGCCATTAACATTTTATGTAGAGATAACCAAATTGTTTTGCATGCAAAAACCATGTGCCATTATACCTGCATCCATATTGGCTATTTGCTGAAACTCAACCTTAGGTTAGAATTTCTGCTATGTGTAAACTAAAAAAAGAAAAACAAAAGTGCTGTGTCTCGTGGAGTGACATGGGTGAAAGTTCATCTGTAATATCTCTTTATTTTTAGATATCCTCTATTTTATTTACCAGTACCTTTGATTTATATCAAATGAGATTGAAGTACATACTATACAGTACCTCTGTATGTCCACAGTAGTGCTTTGTGTTTCTGGGGTTTAGAATCTCCTCAAAATGAAAAGTTCAACAACAACAAAAAAAAAAAAAAAAAAAGTAGAAACATATTAGAATGTTTTCCTAAAATGATTCTATTTATTTGGTTTTCTTGTAGTTAAAATTATGTATATGTTATGTAATTTTTTATTAAGACTGTTAAACAGTTTTTCTTAATTCTTTTATTCTAGACTTGCTGTATGATTCTTTTCTCTTGTACAATGTAAACTTCAGTCGTCGATGTTGCAAATATTTATACTCTTTCCAGGCACGCAATTATATCCGTTCTCTTCCGATGATGCGAAAGAAGAATTTCAAAGAAGTCTTTGGTGGAGCAAATCCAGATGGTATGTAGCAATGCATTTTATTTATTATAAATTTTTTTTATAGGTGAAGGTGCCATATACTAGGTCATTTGGAAACTAATGGCTGATTTGGAGAGTAAAAATAAAAGAGACATACCGCATAGCACACAACCTTGTTTTATCCTAAAATAAGCACCTTCAGTAGCTGCCAGCAATGTACAAGGGCTTCAATGCCAGTCCAGAAGAAATCTGGTTCCCTTGATGCAAGAAAGTCCCGGAATGCAATTTTGGCCTCATCTTGGTTTCTGAAGGTCCTGCCTTTGACGTAATTTGCTAAAATGCATGAACAGGAGAAAATTGGTAGGTGCCAAGTCAAACAAGTGGGCTGGATGTGGCATGGTTTCGAACCTTAGTTCGTGTAGTTTCTGTTTTGTCATTTGTGACGTGTGTGTGGTCTTGCTTTATGATGGAAGAGGATAGGACCCTTCTTGTTCACCAAAGGTGGCTGTTTGGAACATAACTTCTGGTGCATTCTGTCAATTTTTTCACAGAATGTGACTAAGGTAACACTTTCACCACCATTCAATAACCGGACCACTGAATTATTAATTTTACAGGCCTAAATGGCCAGTAAATTTTTTTTTTTTAATTTGTTACAAATTAGAAAATGAATTTCTATATAATACATAGAGATTCAGTATCTCTTTTAGAATTGCTATTACGCATGTTAAAATACGGACATGTGATTATGGTGGTGCAGTTATTTATGACGTTTATTATTGAAAAAATAAAGACTAAAAGAAAACGAGAGCAATTACTCACATATATTCGTCCAGGGGTTGTTTTTGTTTACGTACCACTGTAGTTCCGCAAGTTGTTTGGTCTCAGGTGTTCAGCAGCTATGCATTGCAAAAAGTCCGATGGTGACTATAATATGGTGCTTAGCAATGTCGAAGTAGTATTCGACCCAAAGAATCTTGTTATATATTGTATCGTAAGCTCAAAAGAATAATACAACTTAGAATAAAAACCCTGTAATGACCTATGGTCACAGGCAGGTTAAAAGGCTGACAATGAACAATCCAAAAGAACTATAGCGAACGAATCTAAAAGGCTGATAGTGTACGAATTTAAAAGAACAAAATAAAATGTGGATGGTCAGAAGAAACGACGAATGAACTATTTACATAATACGTGTACCACCTCCTCACGTCCACCAGCGTCCCCGGACGCATTTCGTCCTAGTCTCTTCCTAGGCGTTTTCAACGGGAAATGAAACGCCTGTTAGTAAGTGACTACATTTCGTACCTCCAGAAGTCATGATGTACGTTGCGCATGGGTCAGTTTTTCTCTTATATGGTGGTGCCATCTGGTGTTGTAGTTTGATTTTCCTGTATTTGTCGTTGTCTTTTGATTTTATTTTTATGTTCCTCTTTTAATCTTTTTTCAGTGTCCACTAAATTCCTCCAGGCATATGAAAGGTCATATGGTGAATTGTTATTGCAATTTAATGTTTTGGTCTTCTCTATTAAGATGGATTCAGCAATCTGGATGGTCTTCCAGTTTTTTTGCTGATTTATCAATTTTATTTCTTCCCATGGTTCTATTTCTTTTACCTTGGTTTTCTTTTTTAGGCTGAAAAGTAGTGATATGTTTGGGAAATGCTATTGGATAACAGTTTTTTTAATCCTTTGTGATTCATAAAGAGCAGAAGAAACAACAAATACAGAAAAAAGTTCCCAGTCCTTGTCTTGCAACGGCCTGCCGTTTTTTGTTACTTCCGCCCACGTAATTTGTAATGGCAGAAGTTATGCCATCAACTCCTGGAGCCTTACCATTCTGAAGAGAATATTTTTGGTAAACAGCAAAAATTATATTGTCCATGTTTTTCAGTTATCAGTGCACATTTATCTTGTGATTAGCACAAATAATAGAAAGTATACTGTACTAAGGTGTTAAGGTATGCACAGGGTTTGTACTTATTTACAAAAAATAAATTCCAGGACTTTTCCAGGTGTTCTCAAAGAGTTTATCAAAAATTCTACGAGTTTAACTCTTCATTAGAATCATAGTGCTTTGTTTTATGCTTTGCAAATCAGGGTAAAATCTCCTATGCATTTAAAATTCTTATGAAATCCTGTGCCTTTGCTATTATAGAGTTCTTCAGTGTGTGTTACATCTTCAATAAAGCATCAAAATTTCCCTGTGTAAAAATTGCTCTGTGTACAATTTATACGAGGTAGGATTCAAAAGTTCCTGGACTGGGCCTGTAAGTCCATAGATAGTTGGAGTTACAAAGCTGAAGCACATTTACCTTCAAAATAATATCCTCTAGCAACAACACACTACTGCCAGTGGCTGTAGAGTTTCTCAAAGCACTTCTGGAACCCATTAGAGTTACAAAGCTGAAGCAAGTCTACCTTCAAAATAAGATCCTCTAGCAACAACACTACTGCCAGTGGCTGTAGAGTTTCTCAAAGCACTTCTGGAACCCATTAGAGTTACAAAGCTGAAGCACATCTACCTTCAAAATAAGATCCTCTAGCAACAACAAACTACTGCCAGTGGCTGTAGAGTTTCTCAAAGCACTTCTGGGACCCACTAGAGTTACAAAGCTGAAGCATATCCACCTTCAAAATAAGATCCTCTAGCAACAACACTCTACTGCCATCGGCTGTAGTTTCTCAAAAGCACTTCTTCTGGAACCCATTCTTTCCAATGTTTTTCAGTGCAACCATTGATGTGTTCTTCATTTCCATGCTCGAGAACCGACAACCTTGAAGTCAACGTGTTTACTCAGGGAAGAGGTGGAAGTCACAGGGGACGAGGTCAGGTGAGTACGGTGAGAGTGGGGAGGCAACAGTTCTTGGTTTTGGCGAGAAACTCACGAACGAGGAGTGACCTGTGTGCTGGTGCATTGTTGTGCAACAGCACCCACTGTTGAGGCCTCTTCTAGCAGATTGACTCACGTAGGTGTCGCATGATATACCATACATGAGATTCGCGGAATTCCGCTTTTTTCATCATCATTTGAGTCATTTTTGAGATCAATGCAAAACTGACGAGAAATTTTGAGGAAATTAGTTGGGGGCCAGGTTCGTTTTCCACCAAGGAACAACATTTCGTATTTCAAAACTTTCAAAAACGGAAGTTGAACAGAGTGGAAGATTTTCCCGGTAATTGTTATTTTCTTTTTTCGCTATTTACCTTCTGCCCAGTATTGTTGTTAAATATCATTTTATCCCATACATGTTTGTATTTCAGCTTGAAAACATCAGAAAAAATTCCGAAAACCGAATTTAGATGGCGCCAAAATTTCCCTGTAATCTTTTGGCTTAAGATTCTTTTATTTGTGTGGTTCTCAAGATCGACGCATAACTAAAGACAACTTGGGGACGGTGGATCGTTTTTCATTGGAGAAGAGAATTATGACTCAAAATCCAAAATTAGACCAAGTGAAGATTGACCGTATTTTTTTTTTTTTTTTTTTTTTTTTTGCGATATTCTTCTGCTCAGTATGGTTTTTAAATGTCATTTTATTGTGTAAATATTTGTATTTAAGCCTGTAAATGCAGGAAAATTTCCAAAACCGGAAGTCAGACGGAGCGAAAATTTCACCCTGTAAATGTCATCCCCTCCTGCGATATTTCCACTATCCTGTGTTGTTAAATGTCAGCAATTTTATATTTTGAATAGAGTGATGCACTCCAGTTTAAATAATTAAATAAATTAACGTAAACAATTCTGTCTTGCTTGTGCTGCATTTCATTCACACTGTTTTGGCCATGTGTTGTGTTTCTTTACCCGGTTAAAGAGTTCAGCTTTTTTTCATTCCGTCAGTCTCACGTAGACTGACGGATCTTCTTCCTTGGATTTGCGTACCCTAGTGAATGCAGCAGATACTGACACCAGGCACAACACAGCTTTTGTTTCTGTCCCAAGAAAACACTAGCGGAGGAGGCCAATTCGATGTGTAAAGGTAATTTTTGCAAAAGAGCAATTCAGTGAAATTGTGAATGGAGGACTAAAACTAACTTCATGAGGAAGTAGGAGGCATGAGCAATAAGACTAAAATAAGGAAAAGGAAGCAAAACCCTAAACAATAAAACATATAAAAAAGTCTGCCAATGTATGCAAATTTTTGTACCCTTGGAGTCTCCTCTTTCCCTTCTTACTTAAAAAGAGTTTGGAAATGTACTCTTACTCTGCTGTATCACCGATCCATCGGAATCTTATCTGGAAACATTCTTTGTCCCGTGGGTTGCACTTTAAAATTAGGTGTTAAAAAATAATAATAATGGAAATTCCATTGAAGTGATACGTTATTTTCTACATATATTGTAAATGTCTAAGCGACACCGAAGTGGTGCGGTTGTCTAAGCGATGGCTTCTGATCATTCATGCGAGATGGGTCCGGTTCGAATCCAGTGAGGCATGGATGTTGTGTTCGTCTTACTGCACTGGCTCTCTCCCTTCCCTGGAGTCGGTGGCTCTAAATTAGGGACGGGTGACTGCTTGTGTGTGTGTGTGTGTTATGGACCAGTGGATTGCAAATTCTAGTGGTCTGCTGGGCCAGTAAAGATTTATTTCTAATTCTAACACTGCATGGTGATTATTGGATCATGTTACAACATTATCCCCCTCACAGGGAAATTGGTTTCATCCATCTGTGTCATGTGATTGCTGCAGTACAACCGGGTATTGTGAGCAACTTACATAGTGTTTGGCAATTGATGTAAAATGGCGTTTTTCAAGCAGTGCGTTAACATTAAGTTTTGCGTTCGTTTGGGCAAAAGTTCAACAGAAATGTACAAGATGCTCAACGAAGTTTATGGCAAAAACACCCTGCCGCAGCCACAAACATTCGTAAAAAATTTGCATTTAGTACTGTATGTACCAATTGGCATATATACATGGATACTTATAATGAAATATCTTTGTGGTAATATGTACCATGGTATTCTGTTCAACACATTCAATATCATACATAAGAAATTGAGTAAACTCTGTGGTATAATTAAACTAATATTTAAGAAGGTTTTCCTGTACATACCTTAATTCAAATGATGCTCAAATGTAGTACAATAGTCAATATTCCATAGAAATAATGTTTGCAAAATGGAGTCGCAGTTCTTCATCAAGGCACGTCATGTTTCTATTAGGCCCACGGTCTTCATGTTACTAAGCCTAATCGCTGTTCAAACAAAGGCTATTGTACACTGAAGAGCAATTGAATTAGAGACAGCTGGCGTTATGCAAATGTGGCGCTGTGGGCGCCCCGTTAACCGGAACGACATGACATATGCAGCGATCTGACAATATAAGGAGTGATGAGACGGGAATCAGTAAGAGTCGGACGCAGTATAGGTAAGACGAAGGATCTAAGCGCATTTGATCGTGGGCAAATTGTTGGGGCCCGACGAATGGGTCACTCCATCTCGGACGTCGTGCAGGCACTGGGATTTTCACGAGCCATTGTGTCACAGGTGCACCTTGAGTACATCGAATCCGGTAAAACCAACCCTGCAAGGACCTACTGCTGTGGACAACAGCGTGTGGATGAGCGGGGTCATCGTCGGCTAGCTCGCATTTTAACAGTGGATAAACCGGGCCACAGTGCAAGAAATCAGTCGGCAATTTAACGCTGGTGCACAAAAACGTGTAAGCAACCACACCACCCAGAACCATTTCCTCGCTATGGGGTACAGAAGCCATCGTCCCACAAGGGTACCGCTGCTGACCGCACATCACAGGGTGCAAAGCTTAGCATGGGCGCGGGAACATCGCCACTGGACCCTAGACATGTGGGAAAACGTTGCCTAGACTGATGAGTCGAGACTCTCGTTGGTACATGCGGATGGCAGGATATGAGTACGGCGCAAACCAAATGAAGCGATGGATCCTTCTTGCCAGCAGGGTAGTCTTCAAGCTGGTGGGGGTGGCATTCTCGTCTGGGGACTGTTTGCGTGGACTGAAATGGGACCCCTGGTATGTGTGACATCGTCCCTCACAGGTCAACCTTACCGGGATATCCTGGATGACCATTTGCTCCCGTTTGTGCGTCTTTAACATCCCACTGGGGACCTCATCATGCAACAAGACAATGCAGCTCCCGAATTGTATCCGAATGGTTGGATGAACACTCCACTGACGTGACCTCGCTTCCTTGGCCAGCTAGGTCACCTGACCTCAATCCCATCGAGCACATCTGGGATGCCATCAAGAGAGATTTTCAAGGCTCTGACCCCCCTCCATCAAATCTTCGTTAACTGTGGGAGCTTGTTCAATGGTCGTAGATTCGTATGGCTTCCCAACGCTTCCGGTGTCTTGTCGAGTCTATGCCGAGACGAATCGCCGCCGTCATCAGGGCGAAAGGTGGTACTACACGTTACTAGACAGGTATCTCTAATTCAATTGCTCTTCAGTGTATATTGATTTCTGTCGAACATTTGACTGAGTTTCAACGAATGTGAAATCAATATCCATTATTTTATGATGTGAAATTATGCACTTTCATTCAAGGTGAAATGGCTGTGAAACGACGTAATAAAATTTTTCGATTAAAAAACGGCTGTGGAAATTGGCTAAAGTATCATCATCTTTAGCCAATTTCCACAGTCATTGGCTAAAGTGTCATTGTCTTTAGTCAACTTCCACAGTCGTTTTTTAATCGCAAAATTTTATTACATCATTTCACAGCTATTTCACCTCAAATGAAAGTGCATAATTTCACATCATAAAATAATGGATATTGATTTCAGAATCGTTGAAACTCAGTCAAAAGATCGACACCAATCAATATACAATAGCCTTTGTTCGAACAGCGAGTAGGCTTAGTTACACGAAGACCATGGGTCTAATAGAAACATGATGTGCTTCGATGAAGAACTGTGACTCCATTTTGTGAACATTATTTCTATGGAATATTGAATATTGTGCTACATTTGTACATCATTTGAATTAAGGTATGTACAGGGAAACCTTCTTAAATATTAGTTTAGTTATACCATGGAGTTTATTCAATTTCTTATGAATGATACGGAACGTGTTGAACAGAATACCATGGTACATATTACCATAAAGATATTTTACAAACATTCGATTGGTATTAATGCTTCAGATTAGGCAGACAGTAGGTCGGAGATGAATGAAGTGGGGCCAGTAACAGCTCGCACTGGTGAAAAAATTCTGAAGGTTGCGGCCATTGTATGTGCCGACAGACAATACACGAACAAGCAAGTAACAGAGGCTGCTGGTATATTGGAGATTACATGACGATGGATTCTAACAGATGATCTGAAGATGCACTGGGTGTGTCAACACATTGTCCCACGTATGTTAACTGAAGATCAGCTGGCCATACGGATTGAATTAGTGGGCAGTCTCATAATGGCCACTGACCAAGACCCACAATTTCTTAGAAAAATCATAACGAGGGATGAAAAGTGGTGCTTCCTATTCAACCTGCAGACTAAGCGGGCATCAGCCATGTGGAAATCACCGCCGTCTCCATGCAAGCAAACATTCTGCCGAGATCATAGCAAAGGCAAGATCTTGCTAGAGGTCTTCTTCGACATCTGGGGTATTTTTCATCTTGAATTTATTCCTGAAGGACACACTGTCAACAAGGAGCTCTGTCGCTCTGTCCGTATATCATACGTGAGACTGACGGAATGAAAAAAGCTGAACTCTTTAACCGGGTAAAGAAACACAACACATGGCCAAAACAGTGTGAATGAAATGCAGCACAAGCAAGACAGAATTGTTTACGTTAATTTATTTAATTATTTAAACTGGAGTGCATCACTCTATTCAAAATATAAAATTGCTGACATTTAACAACACAGGATAGTGGAAATATCGCAGGAGGGGATGACATTTACAGGGTGAAATTTTCGCTCCGTCTGACTTCCGGTTTTGGAAATTTTCCCTGCATTTACAGGCTTAAATACAAATATTTACACAATAAAATGACATTTAAAAACCATACTGAGCAGAAGAATATCGCAAAAAAAAAAAAAAAAAAAAAAAATACGGTCAATCTTCACTTGGTCTAATTTTGGATTTTGAGTCATAATTCCCTTCTCCAATGAAAAACGATCCACCGTCCCCAAGTTGTCTTTAGTTATGCGTCGATCTTGAGAACCACACAAATAAAAGAATCTTAAGCCAAAAGATTACAGGGAAATTTTTGCGCCATCTAAATTCGGTTTTCGGAATTTTTTTCTGATGTTTTCAAGCTGAAATACAAACATGTATGGGATAAAATGATATTTAACAACAATACTGGGCAGAAGGTAAATAGCGAAAAAAGAAAATAACAATTACCGGGAAAATCTTCCACTCTGTTCAACTTCCGTTTTTGAAAGTTTTGAAATACGAAATGTTGTTCCTTGGTGGAAAACGAACCTGGCCCCCAACTAATTTCCTCAAAATTTCTCGTCAGTTTTGCATTGATCTCAAAAATGACTCAAATGATGATGAAAAAAGCGGAATTCCGCGAATCTCATGTATGGTATATCATGCGACACCTACGTGAGTCAATCTGCTAGAAGAGGCCTCAACAGTGGGTGCTGTTGCACAACAATGCACCAGCACACAGGTCACTCCTCGTTCGTGAGTTTCTCGCCAAAACCAAGAACTGTTGCCTCCCCACTCTCACCGTACTCACCTGACCTCGTCCCCTGTGACTTCCACCTCTTCCCTGAGTAAACACGTTGACTTCAAGGTTGTCGGTTCTCGAGCATGGAAATGAAGAACACATCAATGGTTGCACTGAAAAACATTGGAAAGAATGGGTTCCAGAAGAAGTGCTTTGAGAAACTACAGCCGATGGCAGTAGAGTGTTGTTGCTAGAGGATCTTATTTTGAAGGTGGATATGCTTCAGCTTTGTAACTCTAGTGGGTCCCAGAAGTGCTTTGAGAAACTCTACAGCCACTGGCAGTAGTTTGTTGTTGCTAGAGGATCTTATTTTGAAGGTAGATGTGCTTCAGCTTTGTAACTCTAATGGGTTCCAGAAGTGCTTTGAGAAACTCTACAGCCACTGGCAGTAGTGTTGTTGCTAGAGGATCTTATTTTGAAGGTAGACTTGCTTCAGCTTTGTAACTCTAATGGGTTCCAGAAGTGCTTTGAGAAACTCTACAGCCACTGGCAGTAGTGTGTTGTTGCTAGAGGATATTATTTTGAAGGTAAATGTGCTTCAGCTTTGTAACTTCAACTATCTATGGACTTACAGGCCCAGTCCAGGAACTTTTGAATCCTACCTCGTATAAATTGTACACAGAGCAATTTTTACACAGGGAAATTTTGATGCTTTATTGAAGATGTAACACACACTGAAGAACTCTATAATAGCAAAGGCACAGGATTTCATAAGAATTTTAAATGCATAGGAGATTTTACCCTGATTTGCAAAGCATAAAACAAAGCACTATGATTCTAATGAAGAGTTAAACTCGTAGAATTTTTGATAAACTCTTTGAGAACACCTGGAAAAGTCCTGGAATTTATTTTTTGTAAATAAGTACAAACCCTGTGCATACCTTAACACCTTAGTACAGTATACTTTCTATTATTTGTGCTAATCACAAGATAAATGTGCACTGATAACTGAAAAACATGGACAATATAATTTTTGCTGTTTACCAAAAATATTCTCTTCAGAATGGTAAGGCTCCAGGAGTTGATGGCATAACTGTGATGTTGAAATAGGGTGGTGACTGTAATTGATTGGTTAACTGAAGTCTGCCAGTTGTGCTGGGAGTTAGGGATGGTTCCTCGGGATTGGAAGGATGCTATTATTGTTTCCTTGGGTAAAGGAAAAGGTGATCAGACTGACTGCAAGAACTATTGTGTAACTTATACTGAGTGTACCAGGGAAAGTGTTTGGTTAGGTCATTATTGAAACAGTATGGGGTGTTACATAAGAGAAAGTGTGCATTTTCAGGGTGGTTTTATGCCTGCACTAACTAATTCATGTTCAGGGTGGTTTTAAAGGCTGCACTAACTAAATTTTTGCATTATGCATGGTGATTGAAAAGTATCTAGCTGTTGCTAAGAAAGTTTTTGCTGCCTTCATAGATTTAGAGAAAGCTTATGATCAAGTAAATAGGACACTTTTGTAGAAGGTTTTGAATGAATATGGTGTTATTGAGAATCTACTTAATAGTGTAAAAGCCATGTATGCTGGTAGTAGAGCTTGTGTACGAGTGAATGGTGTTTTATCAAAATGGTTTTCCATTGGTGCAGGAGTTAGACAAGGTTGTGTAATGTCACCATGGCTGTTTAATATATTTATGGATGTGTGCATGCATGATGCAAAGGTAGACAATACTGGTTTATGTCTTAGCAATATGTGTGTGCGCAGTTTGCTGTATGCTGATGACACAGTCCTGTTGGCAGAGAGCAAAAGTGAGTTGCAGACAGGCCTGATGGGGGGGAGGCGTTGCTGTAGCACCGGGGACCAGAGCCCGTTTCTAAAGGAATTTTTTTCTAATTATTATTTTATGGTATCCAAATATTTTTCAAGCTATACCATCACCAGGGTTGGGAAGTTACGCATAAAAAAATGTTTTCTACATGACGCATAAAATACGCATAAAAATGCGTAATTTATGTCATAAATGTAAAAAATGTAATAAATTCAAAACTTGCTTTAAATACAATAAAAAAAGAAAACAAAAACTAAGTGTTACAATGTTACTTACATTCCCAGGCTAACTGCAACACGTGCGTGGGTTACGTGCGGCAAATCAAACGAACTCTCCATATTACGTCTTTCATTTCTTCTTTCCTTTTCAATGACATGCCAACACCACACATTGGGTTCTCTGTGTTGCTTTGCTACTCGCTGACACAGACCATTGTGTATGATATACAACGTTATTGCTAGTCATCAAAGGCTGCAGACAATTTTCATTTCTTCCTTCCTTTCCAAAGACACGGCGACACCACACATTGGGTTCTCTGTGTTGCTTTGCTACTCGCCGACACAGACCATTGTGTATGATATACAACGTTATTGCTAGTCATCAAAGGCTGCAGACAATTTTCATTTCTTCCTTCCTTTCCAAAGACACGGCGACACCACACATTGGGTTCTCTGTGTTGCTTTGCTACTCTCCGACACAGACCATTGTGTATGATATACAACGTTATTGCTAGTCGTCAAAGGCTGCAGACAATTTTCATTTCTTCCTTCCTTTCCAAAGGCATGGCGACACCACACATTGGGTTCTCTGTGTTGCTTTGCTACTCGCCGACACAGACCATTGTGTATGATATACAACGTTATTGCTAGTCATCAAAGGCTGCAGACAATTTTCATTTCTTCTTTCCTTTTCAACGACACGCTGACACCACACACTGGGTTCTCTGTTTGCTACTCGCTGACACAGTTTATTTGTAACAACATATAGTAGTTTATACACTGAGTGGCCACTTTATTATGTCCACCTGACAGTTTGAAACAAACAAGCTATGGCTGAACGCTGTTGCCGCCAGAGGGCGAGGCTAGTATAAAAAGGGAAAGCTTAGTGCTTGCGACAGTAGTTGAAGTGATTTTTGGGTGACGAGATGGGCAAAAAATGCGATTTGACGGACTTTCAACGTGGGATGATTGTAGGAGCTCGGAGCCATGGAGCGAGTATCACAGAAACTGCCGCATTTGTGAAATGTTCCAGAGCAGCTGTTGTTAAAGTGTTTAAAGACTGGACTGTCAGTCAAAAAACTGGGTCTCTTCGTGCAACGTGTGGTCGTCATCGACTAGTGACTGCTCAGGCGGAACGGAGAGTGTCCAGACTGGTAACAGACAACAGAAGGGTAACAGTGCAGCAAATTACAGACCATCTTAATCAAGGATCCCCTCAAATGATCTGTGCATGCACTGTTCGCCGTACACTGCATCAGATGGGATATGGCAGCCGAAGGCCTGTTCGAACACATTTGCTGTCTGCAGTTAACAAGGGAAAACGTCTCCAGTTCGCACAGGAGCACAAGGATTGGACAGTCGATAATTGGAAACTAATTATGTGGTCCGATGAATCACCTTTTCAGTTGCACCATGCCGATGGGCGAGTGAGAATTTGGTGGAAACAGCACGAAAGCATATGGACCCCAAATGCATTGCTACAACCCTTCAAGCTGGTGGAGGCAACATTATGGGTTGGGGAATGTTTTCCTGGCATGCTTTGTGCCCTTTAATTCGTGTCTGACTGGCACATCATATCTAAACATCGTTGCAGACCAAGTGCATCCTGTCATGTGGATGGTTTATCCCAATGGCGATGGCTACTTTCAACAAGATAATGCATCCTGCCATAGTGCTCATATTGTACAGGATTGGTTTCAACATGCTGGTGAGTTTACTTTGCTTAGGTGGCCCCCATAATCTCCAGATCTCAACCCCATTGAGAATTTGTGGGATGAAGCTGAACGAGCCATCAGACAGCTGGATCCACAACCCTGCAATCTCACACTCCTGGAAAGTGCTATTCATCAAGCATGGTCTCAGATTCCACAAACCACCTATCAACATCTCGTGGAGTCCATGCCACGAAGAATCGACGCAGTATTAAAGGCAACAGGTGGCCCAACGAAGTACTGAGGGGTGGTCATAATAAAGTGGTCACTCAGTGTATACTACCACTGCAATGACAGTAGTAGTTTATGTACTATCACTGTTTATTTGCAATGACATATCACTGATGTGCGGAGGGGAGAATATGAAAAATTGTCCACCGCAAAAAAAAAAGATTGAAGTGTTGCAACCGGTTGGGTTGTCGGAAAGTTGAGGAATGGTGGGTGGGGGGTAGGTGAGTAAATAGAAATATGGAGTATGTGGTTAGTGGGGAGCTGAAGTGTGTGTGCGTGTGTGTGTGTGTGTGTGGGGGGGTATTGCACTGGGGCCCCGAGCTCGCTCTGCACGGCCCTCGTTGCAAAGCATGTTGTCCCAAATGTACGACGTTTGTATGAAATTCAAGCTAAGTATAAATAAGGGGAAAACCAAAGTTATAGTTTTTGAGAAAGGAACTATTAGTACTGAATGCACGGTAAGTCTAAATGGCACAGTGATTGACCAGGTAAATGAGTCTGCATGTTTGGGAAGCCTGTTTGACAGAAAGAACAGATTAGATGGCTTAATTAGTAGGCGAGTGAATTCTTGATTGAAAGTCATAGCTGCTCTGGGAGGTTTTCACAGGAATGATGGGTTCTCTAGAGAGTCCCACATGGCTGTGTATGAAAGTGCAATTGTTCCTACGCTGATGTATGGCAGTGAAACCTGGGTACTACAGAAGAGACATAGGAGTCGTTTGTGTGCCAGAGAAGTGCTTTACTTACAGGGAGGTTTGTGGGAAGAAACGTTCTGATCATGTAAAATGTAGAGCATGTCTTAATGTTGTTAGCAAGGTTGAGATTAATATTCTTAGGTGGTTTGGTCATGTTGAAAGAATGAGTGACAAGATGCTTACTAAGAAAACTTTTTTGGGCCAAGTGGCAGGAAGGAAAGGCAGAGGAAGGCCAAGGAAGTCATGGAAGGGTCAGATTCAGGAGTGTCTGAATGAGAAAAAGGTTATGAGTGTGAAGTATAGAAGGTCTTGTGTACATTGTGTGATGGATGTCACCGAAGCCCGTGTTGTTTGTCAAGATCGCTGTAAATGGAGAAGTTTGATATGGCAACAGTAAGTAAATAATCAGTTAAAAATTTATCTGGGGGTTTGCATTTCTTTATGGAGCTAATCTCAGAAAACACCTTAGGGGTATGTATATTCAGTTAAATGTTTATTTGTCAGATGGTCTTTCTTTGAGGAGCTAACCTCTGAATATCAGGGAGCAGCTTAATGATATGTATGTATGTACTGAAAATATTATCTTCGTATGTACTATACAGTATGTAAAAATACATTTGACACATTGAACTGTTAACTGTAGAGTACATAAAATCGTAAAATATTGGTACCGTCCTTAAAAATTCTGTTGTTGATGAAAGTATTAATAAAATGTGGTAGGCCTATATACATGTAGTATTAAATATCCCCCAAGTGATGCACTCTGTAATATATGATGATTTTACGAAGTCAGACACTTGGTGAGATTGATTACGTACCGGTTTATGTTTATAGAATAAAGTTCATACCGTCTAGATACGTTAGAAATATTTTAATAATTACAGGATTGCGTATCTTTTCACATTTCGCTGCATGTTTTATTCTTTTTGTTGTCATGCTTGGTTTAAGCTTCCAGTGCAGTGTTCTATTTCCTTTTCCTCAGTTTCTTTCAAATGTTCTACGAACGCTCAAGCCCATGAAGTGCCCCGCTGCCCAGGTTGCAAAATTGTATCCTCACCCCTCCCCACCCTTCACATCCGTGTGTAAAACCTAACCTTTGTTGGGTGGGGAGGATACAATTTTGCAACCTAGACAGCAAGGCGCTTGATGGACTTGAGCGTTCGTAGAACATTTGAAAGAACCTGAGGAAAGGGAAATAGAACACCGCACTGGAAGCTTAAACCAAGCATGACAACAAAAAGAATAAAACGTGCAGCGAAATGTGAAAAAGGTAAGCATCCTTGTAATTATTATAATTGTATGCACATAAATTTAAAAACAACTGTGGCTTCTGCTATGGATGTTTTAACCTGAATTTAGAAATATTTTTTATTTTTCGCTAAAACACACTAGCGCTTTCGAAACTATATTGTTTCATCATCAGGTGTACAAAATAAGATACAGATCCTTTCAAATACACACTATTCAAAATACTCCTTGAGGTTACAATGGCAAGCAATATATTTATGTGATGGTTATGATTAGGAACACTGAGGTGCGTGTTTGATTTAAATATTAAATTGTTGTGGAAGTTAGTTATGAAGAGCAGTTGCGGTTTTTGATGAAGATGAGATATTTAACATAGCATGATTGTGTCGAGTAAACATACATGTAGTATGTTTACTAGACACAACCCACAAAAGTCATGTCTTTTGAAGAAATAATCTGTAATGTTCGTTTGCTTCTTAGATGCTTTTAATTGTTTTCTAACACCAGTAAAAATATTGTGAAGTGCCACAATATCACTAATTAAAATCCCCTTGTTCCACATAATCTATGAGTGCATCTACATATTCTGAAGTTGCACCATGACCCACACGTGTTTCTTCTCTTTCTGTTGTTATCTCCACCTGCTCACCCTCAGAACCTTCACTCTGCCTGCCGGTCACTATGTTGACAATTTCTTGGGATTTCATAACCTGAAATCCTGGTTCACATACCTCTATTTTCAACCAGTCTTTAGCATTTTAACTACCCACATTTTCGAATGCTTCCATGCGGGGAAACCAAAGTGATGATGTCAGATGATTCAGTTTCTTCTTGTGTGCTAAATCCTTGGAAGTAATCGTCTTCTATATCTTGCAGTAGTTTACGCCATGAGCGTGTGATTGTTACAGACTTTAGAGCAGCCCATGCCTTTGATATTAAATGTTCAGCATCTGGCAATGAAAGCCTCTTCCAGAATGTTAAAATGCTTTCATGTTCCTCAGCTAAATTTCTTACAAGCTGTGAGTGATAGATTAGCTTCATTCATGCAATTACACCTTGATCCATGGGTTGGAGGAATGGATGTATCGTTGGGTGGCAAAAACTTCACTCATATTTGCCCATCATTAGAAATTAGCTCGTCTTCAGAAGGATGTGATAGAGCATTGTCTAAGAGTAGGGCTGGTTTGAGTGGCAACTGTTATGTTGCAGATAATCAGTAACTTCAGGGACAAATTTTGTCTTAAACCAATCTTTGAAAGTTTATCTGTTCATCCACGCTCCTTTTTGATTATACTATTCATACATGAGATTCATTCGCGGAATTCCGTTTTTTTTTTTTGTTATCGTTTAGGTAATTCTCGAGATCGATGCAAAACTGAAGAGAAATTTTGCAGGATTAGTTGGGGTGGTGGTGGTGGTGGTGGGGGGGGGGGGGTGAAGATTGCATTTCGTTTTTCAAAACTTTCGAAAACGGAAGTTAAAGGAATGAAAATTTTCCCCGGTAGTCTTGAGGTTTCCTTTTCTGGTGAGATTAGTGCGCAGTATTATTGTTAAATATAATTTTATTCCATAAATATTTGCATTTCAGCTTGAAAATGGAAGAAACATTCCGAAAACGGAACTTGGCGCAAAAATTTCTCTGTGATCTTCAGGCACGAGATTCTTCAGTGGATTCGAAGAATTCTGCCTTTTCCATCGTCATTTCGATGGTTCTTGAGATCATTGCAGAACTGAACAGAAGTTTGGGAGAGATTGGTGTAGGTAGTGGCGGTGGTGGGGTGATTTTCCATTGGTGGGCGGAATTCCAACTTTCAAAGCTTTCGAAAACGGAAGTTAGACGGAGTAAAGGTTTCTCCCGTTATCGTAATCCTTTTTTCATGGCGATGTTTCTTCTACCAAGTAGTGTTGTTAAATATAATTTTATTCCATAAATACTTGTTTTGCAGCTTCAAAATGGAGGAAAACTATCCTAAAATGGAAGTTGGACAGAGCGTAGATTTCGCTGGTAACCGTAATTTTTTTTCTCCGCGATGTTACATTTATCTTGTGTTGCTGTTAAATGGAAAAAAAAAGAAAAAAGAAAATTATGTATTTTGAGTACAGTGATGTGCTCCAGCTTAATATTTAAATAATAAATTTCAGTCCACAATTTGATCTTGCTCACGCCGCGTTATATTCACGCTGTTTCACAGTACGTTCTTATTTTTCACACATACGGTTAAAAAAAGTTCAGCTTTTTTTTTTTCCCTTCGGCAGTCTCATGTATGAATAATTGATAATGCAGCGCAACGCCCACAGTCAAATTCAACTCTCGGTTCGCACGTATTAAAAATACTGCATAGAAAAAAAATGAAGCAGGGCATGGATAATCGGCGCAAAGATAGTCGAGAGTTTGCTGTGCATATGTTTCATCGTAACTTTTTTTTTTTTGTTATGTTACTTTATTCAGGTGTTAACAGCGTAGACTACTAATAGAGTACTGTTTTATTCATTTAAAGCTGTTGATCTGCTTGAAAGAATGCTAGAGCTAGATGCCGACAAAAGACCTACAGCTACAGAGGCCTTAGCACACCCGTACCTTCAGCAGTACGCCGATCCATCAGATGAACCAACGGCGGAATTGTATGACGAAACATTTGAAGATAGGGATTTTTCTGTCGCTGAATGGAAACGTAAGTAAAATGAATTTTTAATAAGTTTATGACTTCCTTTTTTTCTGTTTGTAATATATAGGCAGTTCAGAAAGCAGCACAGTAAGGAAATGGAATGGGGTCACACATTCGCCGTAGTGTAAAGTGTCTCAGTAGCTTCCCACCAATCATGTTCACTGTGTACTGTTGATTTACCTTGCATGTTGAGTAATTTAAATTGAGTGCTATAATCATCAAGCCCCCCAGCTCTGAATAGTGTGCAGTTATGTGTTTTCTTCATGCAAAAAAGACAAGTTCTGCCGAGATTCAGTGCCAACTATGCAAGGTTTACTGACCAAACATGAGTTAAAGAGGTGTGAGACAGTGATGTAGAATGTTTAAAAATGGCCACCAGATATTCCCGGTGAAGAGCGAACTCAGTGGCTTTCTGTTGTGACCGATGAGCGTGTGCAAAAAGCGGAAGCAAAGATTCAAGAAAATCGGCACTTCACATGAACTGAGCTTTCACTTGATTTTCTGGGAATTTCATGCACTGTTCTGTATGAAATTGCCACAAGCAAGCTAGGCTATCAGAAGTCGTATACATGAGTGAAGTGGTGCGGTGTGGTGCAAAATGTTTAAAAATGGCCAAATGAATGTCCACAATGAAAGCAAACTTGATAACCTTCTGCTGTGACTGATGAGTTTGTGCAAAAAGTGGAAGCAAAGGCTCAAGAAAATTGGTGCCTTACAATAACTGAACTTTCATTTGATTTTGTGGAAATTTCATGCACTGTTCTGGATGAAATTGTCACATACAATCAAAGTTACCAGAAGTTTTGTATTTGATAGATCCCAAAGATGCTTATGGATGAACACAAAAAGAACAGAATGACCTGAACTCTCTCTTTCCTGGAGCAGTACAACAAATGAGGGAGATGAACTTTTGGATCACATCAGAACAAGAGATGAAACCTGCATTTCCTATATTGATGCTGAAACAAAATGACAACCTATGCAGTGGGACCGCATCACACTCATTCAGCGAATAAACCAAGAAAATCCTGTCAAACTTTCTCTTCCAGAAAGCTTATGACAACTGTCTTTTTGGACTAGAAAGACAAGTGCTGTTTGTTGACTTCATGGCAAAAGGAACCACAGTTAATTTAAAAGTGTATTGTAAGACACCAGAAAAACAAAACAAACAAAAAACTACGGAGAGCCATTCAAAACAAAAAGCGCAGCTGGCTGACTTCCAGCATTTTTCACCTTCATGACTATGCACCCTCATACAACAGCTGGCACTCCAGCATTGCTGTAGTATTTTGCATGGCAATTATTTGATCCCATGTCGTACAACCCTAAGCTTGCTCTGAGTGACAATCACCTTTTCAGACACATGAAAAAGTGGTCAGGTACTCAGCACTTTGGCGACAGTGAGGAGTTGAAGATAGGTGTACAATCATGACAAATCTCACAGGCAGCTGATTTCTTTGATGAGGGAATTTAAAGTCTCCTTTTTTGATAAAGTAAATGATTCTTTTCAGATGGCTACTATTGAGAAAAGTAGTATATGTAAGTAAATATTTTTGTATGTATAATTGAATTTTTTGTCATGCTTCTAGTATTTCTAATAGCCCACTGGTTGTTACTTTCACAACTGCCATCAAACATTCTCTCCCTTCGATATGTTAAATATTTAGTGCAGAGAAGGAAATTGATAGCATGCTTTTCTGGCATGCCTGAAATAATTGCAATTTAAATAAAATTATGTAGCATAAAAAATGGTAATGCTGCTGTTTGGTTTACTGCTTGAAATTAATAAAAATGATGTCTTTTTGATATGCTTCAGTATTAACATGGGTCTGGATCAAAGTATGGTAAAAGTTGATTGCTTGGTCACTTAAGGATTTCAGATCAGTTAAAAATCCTGTTGTATGGTAGCTGCACGTTTAAGTGCATACATGTTTGCTCCTCTTTTTATCAGCTTTTGTTGGGTCGCAAAGGTAGAGTATTAATGTTACCTACTTCAGTGAGCAATTTTCTATCTTTAAAATATATTTGTTAAGCTCTCTTAGATATTATACAAAGGTCGGTCAATAAGAAACCCACAATCGCCTGTAACCCCAGTTTTCAAAGGTTGAATCATGAAAGTTGGTGGGTAGCAACCTTGGACCTTTGGCTTCACTACATTGCAGCCAACATTGTTTCCATGACAAGAACGCACGTTGGTAAAATTCCGGAGGTTGGTAATCACACCACTTCCTGACACACGCAATGAGTTCTGCATCACTCTGAAATGCTTACCCACATAGATGTGCCTTCAGACGACCAAACAGATAAAGATCTGATGGTGCCAAGTCTGGGCTGTACGGTGGTTGTGGAACCAGCGTCTAGCCCAGTCGAGTCACTTTCTGCACTGTCATCTGCGCAGTGTGCGATCTCACGTTATCGTGATGCAGTTTGATGTCCTCGGCTTGCAAGTGTGGTCTCTTAGTTCTGAGAGCATGCCTGAGCTTCTCCAAGGATGAACAGTAACATTCTTTGGTAATGGTGGGCCCACTTTCCAGGAAGTCGATGAAGATGATGCCCTGATGATCCCCCCCCCCCAAATGTGACCATCAATTTGTTTGATGACCTTGAAAGTTGTGGCTTCTTCCGCGGTAATCCCACATGCTTCCACTCCATTGACTGACATTTGCTCTGTGGGTTATAATGAAACAGCCATGTTTTATCACCTGTTATCACACTATGAAGACATTGTGGAAAGTAACCAGCGAAATGTTCAAGCAGATCATCTCACACCTCTTTCCGAATTCTCTTCATTTCTTTTGTGAGAAGCCATGGTACCCAACGAGCACAGATTTTGCGGTATCCTAAGCGTTCTACCACTGTTAAAACAACTTATGGACCAAGGTGGTGCATAAGTTGGGAAGTGGTGATGCATCTGTTATCTTGAATGGGAAGTGTGATGCGTCTGTTATCCTGAATGGGAAGTGGTGATGCATCTGTTATCCTGAATGGGAAGTGGTGATACATCTGTTATCCTGAATGGGAAGTGGTGATGCATCTGTTATCCTGAATGGGAAGTGGTGATGCATCTGTTATCCTGAATTGGAAGTGGTGATGCATCTGTTATCCTGAATTGGAAGTGGTGATGCATCTGTTATCCTGAATGGGAAGTGGTGATGCATCTGTTATCCTGAATGGGAAGTGGTGATGCATCTGTTATCCTGAATGGGAAGTGGTGTTGCATCTGTTATCCTGAATGGGAAGTGGTGATGCATCTGTTACCCTGAATGGGAAGTGGTGATGCATCGGTTATCCTGAATCAGCTTCTCAATGGCTTCCTCAGTTGCAGTGGTTGTCACAGTGGTCGGCCTGCCGCATCATGGTTTATCTTGAATGCTAAAACCACCTCTCTGTAACCTCTGCAACCATCGCATTACTACGATTCATTGTTGTCTCACCATACACTGGCAACAATTGTCTGTGGATCGATGTGGCTGAGCTATCACCAGATTTGTAGAGAAACTCTATTACCGACCTTTGATGTAGTAAGGTGTCCATTTCACCATCCATTACGCTTCACCTGCAAAGAGAAGAAAGAACTGTTAATGATCATTTGGAAGCTAATAGAATGAAGGTCCTACCCACAAACTTTCATGATTCAACTTTTGAAAACTGGGGAGTTCAGGCGATTGTGCGTTACTTATTGATCGACCTTTGTACATAAAGTTTAGCACATTCAGATGGTTTCAGAGAAAATTTAATTTCACAATTAAAAACACACCACACTGTTATTTGATCCTACCTAGCAGAGGGACACTGGGAAAGAGATATTAAAATTATAGTATGTGACTAGTTCTGTAGTGAAAATAACACAGTAGAATTAAGAAATTTGTGCATAGTCATACAACCTTGCTTTACTTTTTTTCCCCACAGTTATTTTGGGTGTATATACCGTCTGACAAAGTTCCAGGACACCTGCTGTTACGAGGGAAGTTTAATGCACTAAGTCCAACTGTAGTTATGGTTCTTCAAAGTAGCCCCCCTTCTTATTGATGCACCATTTTGATCACTCCACTAGGTGTGTGAAACACTTCTTGAATTCATTTACTGGAACACTGTTAATTTCCGTGGTAAGGTTTTTCTTGATGTCCTGAACAGTTGTGAAACGTCCTCCTTTCAACGTCAATTTCCCTTTGGGGAACAGGAAGTAGTCGGCGGGAGCTAAGTTCGGAGAGTAGGGCGTATGGTTGAGCCTGTGTACTCCGGTCTTGCAACGAACTGTGTCACCGACAGTGCCAAGTGGGCAGGCACATTGTCATTCAGAAGGAACCAATTTCCATGTGCTCGTAGGTGCGGCCTCGCACGGTGAATTCTCTTCCGTGGGCAATCAATAACTTGCAGGTAGAAGGCACTGGTGATTGTTGCGCCCTCCGGATGCCATTCCCTGTGAATGATGCCGCTGCCGTCAAAAAACGTGATCAGCATTGCCTTGATTTTTTACTTCTGCAGGCGAATCTTCTTGGGTCTTGGTGAACTTGGTGCCCTCCACTCCAGGTTTTGCCTCTTTGATGCTGGATTGTGTTGAAAGCACCACGTCTCATCACCTGTCACAATGTGGTCCAGCATCGAAGAGTCCGATTCCACAGCTGCAATGAACGCCTTGCAGCTTTCGACTCTTTGCACTTTCTGTTCTTCAGTCAAACTGTGTGGCGCAAACCTTGCACAAACCTTCCTTTCTTTGAGATCTTCCTTTTGAATTGGCTGGATTGTTTCACGGTTGATATGAAGTCTGACCTCCATCATCCGTACCGTCATTTGACGGTCTGATTGCACCAGAGCGAGAACTTTCTCCACCATTTCCTCAGAATGGCTGTTTGACGGTTTTCCAATCCTTAGGTTATCCCCAAGGTCTTCCCTTCCCTTGCGAAAGTGAGCACACCATTAAAAAATGCCACCACTGGATAGGGCATTGTCCTCGTAAACAGTTTTGATCATTTCGTAGGTCTCTGTTGCTGACTTCCCGGACTTGCATCAAAACTTGATGTTTACTCTCTGTTCAAATCCATGACAATGTTCTCTGGGGTACCTTCTGTTAACAGTCTTCAGAATCGGACAGGTCTGCATTTTCTTTAGATCTTCATGTGCCCTGCAAGAGAGGGAAAGCACAGTTACAATTTGACCAATAGAACATATTTTTACTACTATCATTAACAGAGTGATACCCACTGTCCTTGAACTTTATTATCAGAGGGTGTATATTAATTACTTTGTGTTTAACAGTTTTGATATGCCGAGTGATCACTGAAGTATCACCACCCCTATCAAAAGTGGATGCTGCCTAAAAATTTCCTAAAGGGTGCGATTAGTCGACTATTGTAGCATATGTAAGGTGTGAGTGGACCAATAGGTAATAAAATTCGGAGTGCAGTGGGTAAATGAAAGGATTTATCTGACTTTGAGAAAGGACAGATCGTGGGAGCTCAGAGAGAAGGTTCCTCGATTTTCAAATGGCTGAACTGGTAGGTGGTTCATGATCCACCATAGTTGAAGTCAGGGTTTGGAAAATACCATGCCCGAGATGCCCGCGGCACACAAATTATTGTCCTGGGCAGGTAAATTAAAAATCTAGTTGCCCAGACTGGGCAACTAAATTTAAATATAAAAAAAAAAAGTTTGGAATAGAATTTCCTACTACAAGAAAAAAGACAGTCGTCTGAAGTCATGTTTCATTTCACTGCTAATCACCAGAAGTTGTATTATTGTTATAGAGTGCCAAGGACAGAAGGATATCAGTTCTTTAATTATATCATGCTCTAGGTCCAGAAATTGGAACCATAAGCAGACGTGCAGACTCTCCAGATCTAGGCGGGAGACACCTGATTTTCACCCCTTCTTCCCGTTTTCTGGATGAATGTCAAATTCTCCCGATTTTCACTGAGAATTAGCCATTAGGATGGCCAAAATTCCATCAACCACCATGATTTCAAACCGCCTGTGAAGTCTTTCTTTGTGCGCCAATGCAAGGCGGAATTACAGTAATAATTTTTGTACTTTTCCTCTCCTATCAGAAAAAAAAAAAAATTGCTTTAAAATAATTTCTCCCAGTGCGATTGTCATACGAAGCCTTCAGCAAAGAGATCACCCGCTCTGACACTAGAATGCCAGGGGGTCTGTAATTAATTGACAGATGGGAACTGCCCTGCCTTCTTGCAGTTCTTTCTTTCAACCCCTCGCCTCAACAGGGCAGTGCACATTCTAAGTGATAATAAACAGTTGAGTTTCTGCAAATTCACTTAACGACCAAAGGGAGTAAGTTACAGTTTGCCTCTCCTTGTAACGAAAGGTGATGTTGGTACGATGCTTTTTGTCATCTTCGCCTTCGCGCACAACGTAAACGAGAAACAGATGGCTGCTATTTTATTCGTAAAAAGCAACAACGTGCAGGCCATTTGAGGTTTTCATTTTATTGCAAACTCAACATATCTAAGAAGGAATTTCAGTAGGGGAAGGGTTTTTGTTTCTGTGCTTTTTTATTTTTTTCTCTAGAACTTTTAGTGGACCGATAATACTACATCTGGAAAATTGTTCCTACGTCAGTAAAATGTCAATAAAAAATAGCGCTCATGTGATTTTATGAGCTGTAAAAATTTTCAGATTTTGAAAGATGGCATGTCTGCATAAGTTTCCAATTTCTGGACCTAGAGCATGCTGAAAAATGTTGTTATAGTCAGCGATGTTTTGCTCAAAATGTTGTTTATAGTCAGTGACGGGATGCATGTGTCTAATGGAATTAGTGTCTTGTGTTTAGTGACAAAAATTGAAAACTTTAATGAAAGAAACATGGCAGAAATACTAAATTTCTTAAATACTAATTTCATCATCTTAAAACTGAGATACATGTATTCATACATTAAACATTTTGAATACAGACCCTTAAAACGGAGTTGCAAAAAATGTAAAAAAAGTTCATATTTTTAACTTTAAAGAAATAGGAGCTCTGATTAAAATTTTCCTGGGCATCCAGCTTTTACTACTAGTCACGTAAAATAATTTCTGCACATGACCGGCTGGGCATGTAACTTTTCAGATGTTTTTTAAGCCCTGATTGTTGAAGTGTATTGGGACTGGTGTGAAAATGGTCAAACAACAGCGCGGAGGCAAAACCGCACGGAACAGCAAAAGGTTGATGTGAGACTTAAACGCCAGGTCCAGTGACTCATACAGGCCAACAGCAGCACTGTTCAACAGTTGACTAACCAGTGTCAGTCAACCTGGAACAGTATTAGTCATGACCATGTGTCGCACACTGACATGCACAGGCTATAACATCAGACGATCGTGACAACATCCTCTCCTAACCACGGTTCATTGGCACAAAAGACTCGCCTGGTGCAAAGTTCGTGCAAGTTGGACATCGGATGACTGGAAAAAAGTGTGCTGGTCTGACAAGTTGCAATTTTCGCTCCACTCCGTGGATGGTCGTTTACGTATTTGGCACAAACATCAAGAGGCACTCGATCCATCCTGCACGGTCTCCACACTGCAAGCCGATGGAGGTGGTTGTATGGTGTGGGGCATGTTGACCTTGAAGGACCTTGAAGCCCTGGTGCATGTGGAACAATGCATGACTGGTGCCCACTATCGTTAATTGCTTGCTGACTCTGTACACACAGCAATGTTGCACTTTTTTCCGAATGGCAATGGTGTCTTCCAAGATCATAATGTGTTGATCACAGGCCCAATGTTTTGCAGGAATGGTTTGAGGAACACAGTTCATACTTTTACCATATTGATTGGCCACCAAACTCCCCTGATATCAATCCCATAGAGCACTTGTAGGACACTGTGGAATGGCATATAAGGTGTCCGGTTACACAAATGACCTGCATTGAAGGCTGCATTACACATAGCTTGGTTGGCCATATCTTCTACACAGCTGTTTCCAGCATCTTATTAAATCGATGGCACATCGAATAGCTGCTGTACTGAGATTGAAAGGGGGACCTATGAAGCAGGGGTGCAGAAAATGTTCAGGGCCCAATATTTCCCCAGAACAAATATTTTTTTGTCTGAAATTTCCCCCAAAACTGTAGTGGATTTTCATACAAGTTTAAAAGATTATTAGAGTATATGTTGATGATCAAGAACTATCCTTAAAGCCTATTACTTAAAAATTTGGGGGGGGAGACCTAATATTTATTCCAATGAATAACTAGCCTTTTCTCTTCACGAAAACATTTTTTTTTTTTACGCATGAAAGATTTAGTGCTCCAAATTAATCTCTCCCCTCTAGCAGGTGAAAGTTTCAGGTGAGACAGGAATAGGCGAATCAAGAATTCTTTCCTTGCCTAAAATGGCGGAACCCATTAACTTTCGACGTACAAAGAATAGGCGAATCAAGAAGTAACCCGGGGCAGATAGGCTGAAAAATAAACAGCTAACAAATTCTGTAATTAACTATAATTTATTTCATTCTAGCATTCCAGGCGTCTAATTGTGCCAGATAATTTTACCGAATGAAATTTAAATTCGACTTAAATCCTTTGAAAAATGTATGGGTCATTCGCTTTAAAATGTCCAGAACACCCAATAATTTTTCAAATTGGCGCCTATGACACATTCGCTGCCATTTTTTTTCCATTGGAGGTTTAATGATCACCTAGAGCAACTCAGTGGGCTACAAGCAGCCACCCGTCCCTAATTTAGGGCCACTGGTTACAGGGAAGGGCGAGAGCCAGTGCCATGAGACAAACACAACATCCATGCCTCACCAGGATTCGAACCCAGATTCATCTCGGACGAAGGATCAGAAGCCATTGCTTAGACCACTGTGTCACCGGGGTGGCCCATTAGTTTCGGAAACATTTATTAGCGTGACTAGTGGTTGCGTCGTACTTGTTACTCATGCCACGCTGTCTCCGCCTCGGCATTAGTAAAGTCGTTTAGGCTCGGTGAATTGTTTGGGAGCGGTAGTTTGCAGTACCTCACAGCCCTCATAACCTCTTGCATTCATAATGACACATTTTTCAAAATGATTACATGATTACCGTGAAGTAAATTACTCCTATTTTTTACGCTATATTCATTGTTTAATAAGTCAATGTTTCATTTTATTATTACTACTAATATTTTACCCTCAGGCAAAAATTTCCCCAGAGCTGCTTTAATTTCCCCCGAACCTTGTTCGCGCATTTCGAACATATTCTGCACCTCTGCTACGAAGTATTAGGTAGGTGGTTATAATCCAGTGATCACTCAGTGTATGTTTAATTGATGTCACATTGGATATCTGCCGTACTGAGGGCAAAAAGAGGACCTACAAAGTATTAGGTAGGTAGGTAGTCATAATTCAGTGATCACTCAGTGTATATTGAATCAATGCCACATTGGATAATTGCTGTACTGAGGGCAAAAGGGGGACCTACGAAGTGTTAGGTAGGTGGTCATAATTCAGTGATCACTCTGTGTATGTTGAATGGAAGCCACGTCGGATAGCTGTTGTTACTGAGGGCGAAAGGAGGACCTACGAAGTATTAGGTAATAGGTAGGTGGTCATAATTCAGGAATCACTCAGTGTATCTTAAGTGTTTGTTGTATAAACTGGTGATTTGTTGAAGATATCTGAGTTGACTGTAATCTCAGTGTTTTTAATGGTGGAAATCAGTGTAGACTTTTTCTGTCCAGAACACTAAGAAGAATTGTTACCGGAAGAAACAGTGTCTTCTAATTTTTTATATAAATTTGATCTTTCCAAATTAATTTAACCTATTGACTTTCAAATTGAAATAAATACAGATCAAAATCAGTTAATGAAAATATGTTTATGAAATGTAAACAAATTGAATCAAAGCAAAATTGATACATGGGTTGTATAAAATAATTGGAATGGACTGAATGTAAAATTTCAAACTTAGTATTTGGAACCCTCAGTCATGGGAAAAGAACTTGGGTGTTTTTATCTAAAAAATTGTTCTATAATTGTCATCAATTTATATCTTGAAATTTTAAGCATGTGAAAGGAACTAAGAAAGCTGAACAAAATGTTTAATTTGAAATGAAATATTTAAATCAGATACAGTATTCAGCAATGAATTAAGTGAGAAAATTGAAACATGAAGTCTGAGTTTGTACCCTTAGCACAAAAATGTACAAAATTGTTTTAATATATAAGAGAAAAAACAAACAAACAGTCTGGATTTTAAGTGAGTATAAAGTAAATCTTTTGAAAATGAAGTATAATAATTATCTCTGAGCACATTGGATTGAAAACTTTTTTTAATTTGTTTTAAATACCATGCAATTTAGGCTATTATTTTTATCACATTGGTTTGTATGTGTCACAGATCAACGTATCTTTTTAATTCCCACTAAATTTAATGTTAGTAGTGTAAAAGTATTTAAAGCCAATGTATTTTATTTTCAGTAATATGTATGAAGTTCAGAGCTTTCAGCAAAAGCACTTTTGCTCTTTTAATATGTGTTTTCCAGTTTTGAATATTTAATGTTTACCAAAATGACGAATATTCATTCATGTATTGCGTGACTTTATTTCAAATGAGAGAAAATTTGTATAAATCAGTAAAAATAACTGAAAAATGTTTTTTTTTTAATTGAAAACTTCTAGAACTGAGGTTTATTTACTCTTTACACAAACTCATTATGATAAATTTGCAGAATTGTCAGAGTTTTCCAGAACACATGAATTTTACTAGAAGTATTCCTCTGGAATGTTTGTGCTCAGGCACATGTGTGCCCAGTAGGGTGGCCCTTAAAATACTATGAATTTTTTTTTCAACAATTTTTATGCTCTGATCCCCCCTCCCCCCAAAGTGTTCCTCGATGTAAAAAAATAATGTGTGTAAAATTTATACCATTTTAATTAACATTTAGTGGTAGTTGATGATATGCTCAAAGTTTTACTTGTGGCTGCATATATTGTTGTACATCATAAAGTTATACATCAATTACTGCAGAAATACTGATTTATTAATTACTCTGAAAAATTCTAAGCACAAATCTTTATCTTAATTAATTATGCCTATCAAAGACAACAGAACATTATTTCCACTTGAAGTAATATTCATTTTTAACACTGAGAAAATCAGTAAATCACGTAAATCAGAGTTTCTTGTAACTTGACTCATCCGAGATTAATTTTTTCTCTCCTGCAGTCGGGATAACTACACCTATGTTGTTCTACAACTTGTAATAAATATTATTTTTGGGCTTCATTCTTCGTTTTTTTTTTTTTTTTTAATTGGAGGTTTAACGACCACCGTGAGCAACTCAATGGGCTATAAGCAGTCACCCGTCCCTAATCCCTAATTTAGGGCGAAGCAATCAAATCGTTGCAGGATACAACCAACTTTTTTTAATTTGTCATTTTCCGCAAAGCAGTTATTTTAGTGGCAAGTATAAAATAAAAATTCATGCTTGACAGAGATAATTTGCTCAGAAATTGTACTTTATAAACTCAACATTTGAAACCTAAAATGTCATGTACATGTTGAAAGCATAAGCAGATAATGAAGTCACCATTTTGTTTATTCTTATAAAGCATAAACACATTACAAAATATTTTAAAAGTCGTGATGAGTTTTAGTGGAATGAATTTTCTTCTGATATTTTGTAAACAAGTTTCTCTCTCACCCATTCCAGGCTGTGAATAGCCTAAGGCATAAAAATTTAACACTTAGAATTTCAGACCACCTGTGCAAAGTATGAGGTTAAAATCGTCATGCACAGAAGTAAAAATACATAAAAACATGCTGTTTTTTGCATTATATTATACTTTCAGTTAAAATAATCCCAAAGGTGGGGAAATACCTTTAATCATTATAACCACACAAGTTAAAAATATATATATAGCGTTAAAACCCACATAAGATCTTTCGACCCTCTCACAGGGGTTATCATCAGATGTAAGATGTAGTACCCAACGGCGTAAGTCTTATATACCGTAAAACATGATGCCACAGATAAAAATCGAAAAACTAAATAAATTGAACAGTACATACCCAATTTCCAGAGGGGCAATGCATATATGGTAAGGCAAAAAGTAGACTGGTCAAACACCAGTTAAGTAATAAACCCATGTTATGTAGAATTGGAGTTCAATACCATCTTCCAGGCTTGAAAGATAAGGCAAGGAGGTTCATTTTTGCAACTTGATTGTCTAGAGGAATAAATAAATAGGTTTTCCGTGAAGAGGCAGTCATACTTTGAAGAGGGAGTGTTCAAAACTGTGGTGTCTTTCCAAATGGGAAAATGGGTTCCATTAGTAGCACATCTTGAAAGAGCAGCAGAAGTAGAACCAAATTTAACGTTGTATCTGTGTTCGTTAATACGGGTTCTTAATTTCCTGGAGGTAGACCCTGAATACGGGTTCTTAATTTCCATGTCATTTTGGTCCACCGCTTTAAAGAGGTACACAGTAAACCCCAAATTTATCCCACAAGTTCACCAGGTCTCAGTCACTCTTAAAACACAAATTTTTTTCGAAGTTTTTAGGCCAAAATCCAAGTTGTATTTAATACAATCATTCCTCAAGTTGAAAGCCAGTGGAGAAAAATGGTGGTTTGGCTGTGTCAATGGTCAGAGTCGAAAGTGTCTGTCTCCTAAATTTACGGATGATTGAGTTGACGGTAGAGGGAGGGTATCCACAAGTAGCAGCAATGTGGACAATTTGCTGGAGTTTCTTCAAATGCATTTTTCTACTGGACAAATAATATCATGCAGAAAACAGCATGTTTTTATGTATTTTGTGCAAAGCATATTTAAGAACAATAAATTTGTGAAGATAATTAACATGTATTTTCAATAATAAAAAATAATTCTTTCATATGTGTGATAAAATTGCCAGGTTTTTTGTATTCTCAAAAACAATAAACAACAAGAAATATATTTAAGATCACTGAACATATCTTGGTAAACTTTTACATGTTTAGTTATTTCAACAGAAGAAAAAAATAATATTGTGATTTATCTGCTATTTTTAAATTATTTGCACAAAGATGTCTTTTATTTTCACTGCTTCCCATTTACCCATTTCTTCAGAAATCTTGAAAATTGCATTATCCTGGAGAGAATCAAACCAGGGCAACAGCTACTGGTGAAGGCAGTATCTCTTTCACAAGTGGTCATATCAAAGGGGTGTAAATGCACCCCTGATATGGCCCTCTGAGGGTGTAAAAGAAATGCGCAAAATGTGAATAAATTTACTTAAAATTGTAACTTAAAAAAGAAAGTTGTGCTGTTCAGTATGTTTTTAAGACTTAAGTTACCTACATACAGTATTCATAGATGCCAACTAGTACGGATTTTCCATAATTTTAGGGATTTTTGGTTGCTGTTACTGAAGTACCGATGAAATTATGGAAAATCACTATTTGATTTTTCTGATATGGAAGGCAAATTTTTCATCAGCTTAAAATTTTTTTGTTGGTTCTTCAAGTTTATCTGGAGGGGGGGGGGGGAAGGTAAATTCTGTGTTGTGTTCTGTGTGTTATATATCTCTGCATCTTAATTAGCAGTCCCATGGCTAAGCAGCAACTGCATGGCACTGACTCAGCCTTTTGTCCCTTGATCCTCTCCATGACAGCCGCAACTACACAGTAAGCAGGCTCCATGTGGACTCTGCTCAGGCATTCTTTCCAAACTCCCATGATGCTCTTCACACAACACAGGATGCGTGATGCCCTTCATGCCAAGCAACAAGCATATGTCACAAAGCAACAAGCATGTGCTAGTGTCACAATCATGAAGGTTTTTATTCATTTATTTAAAATGAAGCATTCTTCAGACCAACCCTCTTCATCTAAGTGCACTTTAATATGGTGGAGCTATTATTATTGCTTCTCAATATTTTGGGAGATGTTTACTCTGGGGTATTTTCATTTGCATCTTCAATATTTTGGGTGACCTCCATTAAGAAATTTTGGGTGTTCCTCTTGTTGGTGGGATGATTGCCTAAGGCACCCAAAATCTAAGAAACATCAATATTCCAAGGAATCCTGAAAAAAGAAACAATTAGAAAAACATATACATATTTTCAAACTGTTCTTAGTTAATGTGCTTATTGTATTAAATTCAATTAATGGAAACTCACTTTTTCAGGATTTTGTTCCTCTTGTTAACATTTGCTGCACGTATATCTCAAGCAGACTTGTCATTACACATGAAGGCTTCTCGTGGTCATTGTATGTTTCATCCCTGTCTCTTCTTGTATGCACTTTGCTAGTCTTGGAGTCATTTCTGTATAATATCTTTTCCTGAGCCCTTTCATATACATATTACATTGCTTACACACATTCATCACAATCACAAAATTTCCTTATTACCAACTTACCACTTAAAACCTGATACACGTTATATACAACTTCCATTTCAATCGTCGATATTCTAACCCTATTCTTCTTGGTCGCCATGCTTGCATGTGCTGTTGTTAAGTGTTACTTTTCCCCGTAACTGTCTGCACTTAAGCTTGACAAGGGAGGGGAAATTTTCCAAAAATGGAAGTGACGGAGTTTGGAAATTTGTTGGAATTGATGCATGGTGTTCAAAAGTATTCATATTCTGAAAGTCGCACCATTTATCTAAAGTAGCGAAAGCTTTGATGTCGTGCATTTGTGGTCCTCAGGCTGAAAGTTCTGTCAGCATGATGGATAAATTATTGTCATCTGAGGGAATAAAAGGGGAGGAGGAAAGAAAAGTGGTGAAGAAATAGGAAATGAATTAAAGAAAACCAAAGCAAAGATTCCTGTGCAGCTGCAGGGTCAACAAAAGATAAATATGGCCATTGAACTTGCTGAGAAGAAAGCAACACAAGAGGAAAATTGAGCTGATGTTCTAGCAAGTACAAAAAAAAAATAAATAAATAAAAGAGACAGAGATGTGGATGTGTTTGAAGCAGTCTTTTAAAATCACTTTATTTTGTTTTGAATTCAGTAGTTTTGTATTGTGAATACAGTGAACAATTCCATTTTGCTTGTGCTGCTTTCTATTCACACTTTCTTGTCGCATGTTCCGTTTTTTTCGCCTGATTAAAAAGTTCAGCTTTTTGTTCCTTGGTCTGTCTCATGTATGGACACACATCGAGCCGGTAATCCATTTCCGCCCAAACGCGAGGTAAGATATCTGAATCAAATGCAATGATAGTCGCTGTGATACGCTGTTTCAGCTCCACTAGATCAACAGGAAGGGGAGGGGCGAATACCTTGTCCTTTACGTACCCCCACAAGAAAAAGCCACAAGGTGTTAAGTCAGGACTTCTGGGTGGCCATTGGGTCAGTGGCATGTTGTAGTCCGCGGCTCGTCCGATCCATCGGCGAGGAAGATGTTCATTGAGATAATCTCGCATGTCGCCTAACTAGTGCTGTGGTGCACCGTCCAATTGGAGAATAAAGTTGTCACTGTCGTCCTGCAACTATGGCATCAACCAAAGACTTAAACATGTAAAACGAGCGAAACACAGAGTCACGTACGGTAAAAGGTTCGTTTAGCTGTAGCCTTCGGTCATCCTACGACCTTGATCACCCGCGATCGACTGGATGGGCTGGTTGCCAGAACTATAATTTGAAGTTGGGGTGTTGGAAATGTTGCCTGATTTTAGAAGAGAAATCCAAAAAAAAAAAAAAAAAAAATGGGATTTGGTGAGGGGTCTCTGAATTTCAGTTTTTGGTGAACAAAATTTCAATGCTCTCTTGGAAACGCAGAGATGCCTTGTTGATGAATGGGGCAACTTTTTTGATTTCTTTCCAAATGGGAACTACAGAGGTATCTACCGCTAAACGAACCTTTTACCGTATGTGACTGTGTGTTTCGCTCGTTTTATATGTTTATGTGTTATTGTAGCGTGAAGCCTGAGTTTGCCACCCCGGTGGCGCAGTTGTCTAAGCGATGGCCTCTGATCATTCGTCCGAACGGGGTCTGGGTTCAAATCCCGATGAGGCATGGATGTTGTGTGTGTCTTACGGCACTGGTTCTCTCCCTTCCCTGGAACCAGTGACCCCAAATTAGGGACGGGCGACTGCTTATAGCCCATTGAGTTGCTCACGGTGGTCGTTAAACCTCCTATCAAAAAAAAAAAAAAAAGCCTGAGTTTTAAACCATTTTAAACGAAAGACTTAACATATCCAGAAAAGAGCCTCCTGTGACAGCTTTCTCGTGAAAAAGAAGGGTCGGTACACTTTCTTTTTCGATACAGCACAGAACACATTTGCCTTAGGGGAATCTCGCACGTGTTGCACTGTAAATCTGTGATTCTCCATCCCCCCCCAAAGCGAACATTGTGCTTGTTTACCTGACCACTCACACGAAATGTAGCTTCATCGGTGAAAACTAAGTGATCGGCAAAATTGTCACTTTCAAAACGGTGCTGCATTTCGGCACAAAATTCAAAGCGCTTTGTCTTGTCGAGGTCAGTGAGATTTTGCAACATCTGCACTTCGTATGGAATCATTTTCAGCTTCTTTCTCAAAATTCTCCAGACAGCTAGAAGTGAAATCTGCAC
This sequence comes from Macrothele yani, assembly GCA_039090855.1. Taxonomy (NCBI): domain Eukaryota; kingdom Metazoa; phylum Arthropoda; class Arachnida; order Araneae; family Macrothelidae; genus Macrothele; species Macrothele yani. Next base: position 13,818,766 of record CM077019.1, read on the forward strand.
TTCACGACTCACCCTCCGCGTTGATTTTCCCGGGCTTTGTTGAATGGAGGTGCAAATACTATTGACGACTTCTTCCAATACACACGGTTGTCCAGGACTTTTAAGTTTGCACAAACAGCCCGTAGTTTCAAATTTTTTATGCCAATCATAAATAGATTTTCTGATTAGAGGTTCTTTTCCGAATTCCATTTTGCTCAATTGAAGAACACAAAACGCTTTCTCCACTGCAGACGCTGCCATTTTTACTCACTAATCACGTGACACGCACGCTATCGCCTACGTCACTTCCCTCAGTGGCGGGACACATGGGTACATCTACCTAACGGTTCTCAGTTGTGGTCTGTGTCTTCAACTGTTACTGTTTTACAGCATCTGGAAACTGTATACTTTTTTATGAATCAGGGTGTATTTTTCAATTGTTACTGTGTTGCATGGATTTCTGCCATTCCTTCTATTTGGTGCAGCTTTCAAGTTTTCTGAAGGTATGGCTGCATGGGAAATAGTGAAAATATGGCATCTTCATGCTGATAACGCCATTCCCTTCCATGTGATTGTGAAGAATTATTCCTTCAGGGGGATTCGTTTTCCACCTAATAAATGATCTATTATTTATTAAGTGCATTTGAGAAATGCAGCAGTTCATCTTGACAATGCCTCTGAAACTCCTCACATCTGTAAAGAGAAGAAGAAAAAATTTGCTGTATTGTAAATAAATATATACACAATTGTGTGCCATTTTGACCGTATGTTAGGTTTTTCTGATATCTTTTATTTTGCTGATTTTAATTATTATTATTATTTCCTGTTATGTTGAAAAGAAAAAAAATGTAAAAAGCACTGGAAGTGTCCTGTCTTAATCGCGATGAAAGAAAAAAAAAAAAACCGTATAAAAATTTCTAATTTAGTCAATATTCTGTTTCTCTTTAGGACTAGTTCACGAAGAAGTGCAGACATTTAGACCTCACCCTATTGAATGAAGATACGAAAATAAGCGCTGTTTCAAGAATGCAAGTTGTTTAGTCGAGGCAAACAACTGTTTGTTCTGCCACACCACTTTATGTGTTGTTTCATGACTTACCATGAAGAGTGTACGTGTGTGTGTGTTGGTAACTTACATTGTTTGGACTCTTCCAGTCCTTTAAATGCACACAATGGTGCCAACATAGTATATAAACATTGCTTCAGTGAAAAAAAATATATATATATATATATATATATATATGTGCTTTCTTTTGTGCCTGTCAACTACAATTCTCTGTGATTATTCAGATTTTGGATTTGAGCTTTGTGCTTAGGAGAAATACTTCTTGCTTTTCCTTCAAAGATTGTTCTTTGTTTGTCATACTGTTAATTTGTTTTAAAGATGTGCAAGTACCAAAATGTTTTGAGTTTAGTAAGGGGTCAGTCTATGTTGTAGGATTTTGTATGTTATACACTTTTCTATATTTTATGTACTCTTAATATGGTTTTAGAATTATTCCCATTTTTCTGCCTCTGTTTTTAGTATTTAGTTTAAGTGCTTTTGAGAGATATCTTGTAAATATTGTACATATATTAGTATCCAAAGTGTAAAACAAGGAAATGTTCAGCACGTATCCATTTTTGTTTGGAACAAAGTGCCTAATGATCGTAGGTTAGTATTTGAAGGATTTACTTCATTGTCTGATTTGATCTTGGTGAACTGTCTTTGTCATTTTGGGGTTGAAGAGGATGAATGCTTAATGGCATTGTGTGTTGCTCAAGAAACATGTTGTGAATTTAGATTATAATGGTTGTTGCTTTATATGAATTATGTTTCTCTAAAATATGCCTGAAAATGTGAACTTATTTTGCTGATGTTTTTTAAACCTGAAGTGCTTAAGTTGCTGGCTTCTTGCACTAAAAATGTGGGTTCAGATACCAGACAAGACTCAAGTATTCTTTTTACTATTATCTCTTTTTGTGAAGCCAAAACCAAAAAATGAGTATACAGGGTAAACCAAAATTAACCACCAATTTAAAATAAATAATAACTTGAGAATGTAGGCAACAATTTACATAAAAAAAAATTGTATTTTATATGCACAAACCTGAATTTATTTTTACGTGCCATAATTTTTCTAACATTTTATGTGATTGTAACGTGTTATGTGACAATTCTCCCATCTATAACAAATTTCATCTCGACCCTGGGACGCATATCTTCATATACTGTAGCAGCAGCTGCTACAATTCTTTTTTTGAGTTCTTTAATCAAGGTTTGAAAAGCACCATGCCCAAGATGCCCAGAACATGTAAATTATTGGCCTAGCCAGGTAACTAAAAAATCTACTTGCCCAGTCTGGACAACAAAATTTAAAAATAAAAAAGTTTGGAATAGAATTTCCTATTACGGAAAAGAGACAATCCCGTCACGTCATGTTTCATTTCACTGCTAATCACCGGAAGTTGTAATGTTGTTACATAGTGCCATGGACAGAAGAATGTCACTTCTTTTATTATATTGTGCTCTAGGTCCAGAAAGTGGAACTGTGTGTAGTTTTGCTCCAAATGTTGTTTATAGTCAGTTACTGGATGCATGCCACTGATGGAACTAGTCTTCAGTGTTTACTGACAAAGGGTGAGAACTTTAACAAAAGGAACATGGCAGGATCACCAAATTTCTCAAATACCAATTTCATCATCATACCATTCATACCAATCTCAGCATCATACCATTTCATACCATTCTCAGCATCATACCATTTCATACCATTCTCAGCATCATACCATTTCATACCATTCTCAGCATCATCATCATAAAACTTGAGATACATGCTTTTGTGCACTGAACGTTTTGAGTAAAGACCTTTAAAACAGAAATGCAAAACATGTAAAAAAAAAATCATCATATCTTTTAACTTAAAAAAAAATGAGGGTTCTGATTTCTCTTAAAAAATAAATTTTCCTGGGCAGGTAAATACATTACTTTTCAGATATTTTTGAAGCCCTGTTAATAGTAGTTGATAGAGGAGGTAGATGTACTTGTTTTTTAACCCTTTAACGACCACAACCCAAAAAAGTTTGATCGCTCCAAATATCACAACCCCGAAATTGTCTGTTGGTTCACTTCTTTGTTTAATAACAACAATAGTGACTAAGGGCGACTCCTTCTGATCCCTCATAGGTCGAGAAAATGTTAACCCCCGAAATAGTCTGTTGGTTCACTTCTTTGTTTAATAACAACAGTAGTGACTGAGGGTGACTCCTTCCGATCCCTCATAGGTCGAGAAAATTTTAACCCCCGAAATAGTCTGTTGGTTCACTTCTTTGTTTAATAATAATAGTGACTGAGGTGACTCCTGCTGATCCCTCATAGGTTGAGAAAATTTTAAAGACAGGTAAGGGTAGGAAATCTGACTCACTCTAGGCAGGCATTTCAGGCGGCTATGGCCGTTTGTATGTACAGACGTTTCGGGCGTTATGGTCGTTAAAGGGTTAATGTAGACTCACAAGAATTTTGGGACTGTCATGTTCATGTTGGGCAAAACAGTCTGGGTTTTTAATTGCCTGTAAGCACATGTTATGCTTGTTTGCCTTGCCATTTAGGGCTGTAGCCAGGGGAGGAACAGCTTGGGTGGTGCCCAGCCTCTTTTATATCTTTTGTACGACCTAATGACCTCAATCATCAGCTGCCTCTCCCAACTTCTCTGTCTGGCTACGAGCCTGTTCCTGCTGATGTGAAATGTAGTTGCATTGCTAAAGACCACTGCTGTGAAAAAATTCCTCTTCTGACTCAATCCATTCACTTACATTGCCACAGAACTCATGCCACCGCTTCTAGTCACTGTCTGACAGTGCATGAATTAGCTGCAGTTTGTATGGCTTCAGGCTAAGTCATACAAACTGCATGACAAAATGCACCACACAGTTGTTTTGGGCATCTGAAGTTCCATGCTTACTCACCTAGTCTTATTTGTGTGGACTTCTTAGGCACACTTCCCTCGCACGTTCCACTGTAGCTTCAGGAAGAACTGTTCAGCCTTTATCTAATTCATGATGCGCTATGCATCCTGTTGATACAAAGCAGGAATGTCATTTGATGGTGGAAACATGCAGGAGGCCTGATATTTTCGTTCAAAACATTGCTGTATGGCAGTCACAGATAGAAGTCAATAGTTGTATAACTATTATCACTACTGTTACCCACGTTATAAAGCATCTTCAAGTCGAGTGCTCCATGCTTCATTACTTTTGCTATTAAATAAATTTTCAAGGAGACGAAATATAAAACATTTCAACAGTTATTAAATTGTCCTGAGAATGTTGCACTTACCCAATATTGCAGCACAATTTGGAAGGTTATTGTTGGTTGATTTATTCCTCAGGTACAAATTGCCGATGTCCAGGTCGACAAGCTTGCGAGGAGTTGGTTCGTTGAACTAAAAACATTCACCGGTTTATTTGAAAATATATAACCAGTTCGAGATTATGCAAAAATGAAGGTGAAGTTTAAAGGGATTAAAGAGATAAAAAGGCTATTTACAGTATGAATAAAATCTTAAGCCCTTATCGATGTTGTCATTGGTTAAAACCCGAACCATAAACGAGTATCCGAAATTGCATAAAGAGATTATGAGGTTTGCGTAAAATTTATCGTTGAATAGAAGGCAGACAATTTTTGCATAGGCACTCAATAATTAAACAAAACTATACTAGTTTCAATCCGTCTAAATCATTGCATAGCATCGACTTTTGATGCCATGCAATCCATAGACAGATTGAAACCTTGCATGGCATCGACTTTCGATGATAGTACAAATGTGGATGACCATGATATAGACGAATTGAAACTAGTATGGTTTTGTTTAAGTATTGAGTGCTTATACAAAAATTGTCTGCCTTCTATTCAACGATAAAAGATAAAATTTTATGCAAGCCTCGTAACCTCTTTATGCAACTTTGGATACTCATTTATGGTTTGGGTTTTAACCAGCGACGACGTTGATAAGGGCTAAAGATTTTATTCATACTGTAAATAGTCTTTTTATCTCTTTAATCCCTTTAAACTTCACCTTCATTTTTTCATAATCTCGACTCTGGGTGTATATTTTCAAATAAACCAGTGAATGTTTTTAGTTCAACGAACCAACTACTCACGAACTTGTCAACTTGGACGTCAGCGATTTGTACCTGAGGAATAAATCAACAAACAATAACTTTCCAAATTGTGCTACAATAATGGCTAAGGGCAACATTCTCAGGACAATTTAATAACTGTTGAAATGTTTTATATTTTATTTCCTTGAAAATTTATTTAATAGCAAAATTAATAAAGCATAGATCACTTTACTTGAAGATACTTTATAACATACAAGTAGTGATAATAGTTATACAACTATTGACTTATAATATAGCCACATAAACCAAAGGTTAATTTCACTAACCAAATTATATTTTAATCACAGATAGGATTTCAGTATACCACAAAACACATGCTAAATGCTCAGTTACAGCGAAGTCTGCCATTTTGTATTTCTGACTGCACTAGCATCATCTTTTTCAGATCATGACAACCAAACCAGGTTGTCAAAAAGAATTAGGTTTCTACTGATGTGATATGATTTGTGAATTATTAACACAGTAATCAGACATCTGAGGTGCGTGTGTTTTATTATTTCACACATAACATTAATCACATCAGAGAACTTGAAAATTACATTGCTCTGGAGAGGGAACCAAACCAGTGTTGCCTGGTTTCCGCTTAAGCACGCTAACCATTAATTTTCAAGTTTTCTGATGTGATTACTGTTACGTGTAAAACAGTAAAATACATGCAACTCAGAGATATGTCTGATTACTGTGTTAATAATTCAGAGGTATTTCCATATGTTATGTGAAGAATATTTCTTCCACACTATTTGCAATATGATTTCTTTTATGTTAATTGCTGTATTCATTCCTAAGCTGTGATTGTTTTAATTGGCGGCTAAATTTGGGCCATATATAGAATGTGCTGCAAAACACATTTCTCTCTTAGATAGCATAACATGACGTTTTGAAATGTTTTCTTCCTTGGTGCATGTATAGATAGATAGTGGTTGAACTGGAATGTGCAGAATGTGAAATTTGTTACTTGTGATTAACATATCACATGCTGGTTAAGAATAAGAGATGGGTCAGAAATCGTGCTGTGGTTAACATAGTCACCATTACTAAAAAAATCACTGTCACCATTATGACCAGTGACAAAAAGTAACTTTCATGAATTTTTTTGAATTCATGACTTTAGTGACCCTTTTCTGTGACTTGTATGATTTTCATGACTAGAAGATATCCTGTAATATAATGTATGAAAGATTATTTTCATATATACTTAACTCATAATGAGTTTTCACTTTAACAACTTGGGAATACTTACCAGCTTGTTAATCAAAAACAAAACAAAAGGTCAAACTGAATTACAGAGATATGCCTAACTTTGCAGAATAAAAATCAAACTGTTTTTTTCCCTTCTGTTTTTTCGAATTTTGCTTCAATTGCATATATTTGCCGGAGGAAATGTTTTGTTGCATGATGTGATGCAGTTGCTTCTGTTAGTTACAGTAATGTCCAAAAGTAAGAGAACTGAATGATTTTGAAGAAAAATGTATGCAAACCTGAGAATTAAGTCAAAATGTACAACATGTAGTAATTAAATTCTTCTCTTCAGTTTAATTACTGTATGTCATTCTATGTGTTTTTATGATCACTATTGTTGCATGAAGCCTGCTGTTTTCAACCAATTTATGCAAAGATAATAGAAGACATCAATCAAGTTACAAAAACACAAGTTCTATGAAAATTTAAAAAATTGAACTGGTTTTCTGTTATGTCTCACACCTTTTTACAGAAAAGGTCAAATACAAATGATTGAGTTGCTAATAGTGGTTGTCCCCCCCCCCAAAAAAAAGAGATAGGGATACCCACACATATACAGGTCTTTTAAAATAGTCATGAAATTTTCATTTCCCAAAAATGGTAGAGACACCCAGATTGAGAAACTTCTGATTTCTATATTCATTAGGTAAAAGATTATGTTCATGTAAATTGGTCATGAAATTTACATTTCCCAAATGCAGTACAGACATTCTGTATTGAGAAACTGCCAATTTCTATATTCATTAGGTAAAAGATTATGTTCATGTAAATTGGTCATGAAATTTACATTTCCCAAATGCAGTACAGACATTCTGTATTGAGAAACTGCCAATTTCTATATTCATTAGGTAAAAGATTATGTTCATGTAAATTGGTCATGAAATTTACATTTCCCAAATGCAGTACAGACATTCTGTATTGAGAAACTGCCAATTTCTATATTCATTAGGTAAAAGATTATGTTCATGTAAATTGGTCATGAAATTTACATTTCCCAAATGCAGTACAGACATTCTGTATTGAGAAACTGCCAATTTCTATATTCATTAGGTAAAAGATTATGTTCAGCCTGTTTACTATCGCTCTTAATGAGCACTTCGCTCTTGATGAGCACTTTCATGAGCTCTGACGCGTGTCATCAGGTCCTGCAATATGGTGCCAAATACACAACACCTTCCTTTGGGCACACAATGTGTGTGAGATGCATCACATGAGCGATCCGATGATGTGAGTTGGAGCTCGCAAATTGTTCGTCGGGAGCAATGATGAAGAGGCTGAATGTAATCTTTCAGCTTTATGTATTTTTTTATTTTTAAAAGAGAGAATGCAAATGCATTACTTTAATTTTCAGTTTTTAAATGTAGTTTCTTAACAAATTTTATGTTAATTTGTTAAAAGAATATAATTAGCTTATATATATCTTGTGCCCATGTGGACTTAACGGAAATGATTTATATCTAGTAGTAATAGTATTATGAGTGTAATTAAAAGATATCAAAATAAAAATATTTAAATTATGTGAGCATAACAACGTAAAAGAAGAGTAAAAAGAAAATTCACATAATTTGTACTTAAAGGAAAGAAGTTTGTGGGAATACATGCATAAATAATATATGTAATACAAGAAGCAATTATAAGAAGAGTAATGTAATTTTTGCTTAGTATTTTAATAATTGCTTAGGCCTGTATCAGTTCTCTTTTTATGTAGTTATGAGAATTTTTAGAGTTATGGAGGAATACTGGAAAGACTTCTGGATGTCCAGTCCCTGACTGCAATTTTTATTCTTGTGTTATCTCTTTTCCTGTCTATTCTCTGCTTCCTTCACAGTGAATAATAAGGACTGCAGAGGTTTCTGTATGAATGCTCATCTTGACTGATGTGATGAGCTAAATTGCATCAGTATTGGTTTCTTGTAAAAATGTATTATGTATTACATGGATGAAACAAACAAGCATACAGACATTGGCCTTATGTATTTCAGTTTCTTTCCACTTTCTTAGCAAAATTAAATCTAGACAGGTCAGACAAATACCCAGCCTAAGTTGGACCAGCTCTGTTGTTTTTACTAACTGAAGTCTGATATACTGGAGCATAAATTTCTCATATGCAGGATGATGATCTGTACTACATGTCAAGGTTTAAGTTTCCATGTGGTAAGTGAGGGGGGGGAGTTTGCAGGGAAACCAATTATATGTTTTTCTAGGAGATGGTCTTAAAAACGTATAAACGAAATTTCAAAATGTTGAATGCTGTAGAATTTATGCCTTAGAGGAATATAAAATGCTCCTTAATGATGATTTATTTAAAGTTGAATTGGTAGCAAAAGAAAAAAAGCATTACAAATTATATATTGGGCATCTGTAATCTTAAATATATTAAAATTTTTAAAATTTACTCAAGCCTGAGAATTAAATGAAAAACTAGCACCATTTCAAAAATGTTCAAAAGTTTACTTCTGGATAATGATTAATAATTACACACATTTATTTATTTATTCTCTTATTCTTTTAAAGAAAATTAGTGTGTAAATACCATTTTTAAAAATCTTATTTGTCGAGCTTTCAGCATGCACTGAGATTTACAGAACTACACCTACGGTCCTGTTTGAGTAAGCAGTAATTATCATATTTCATGACGACAGCCTGATTGTGACAGAAGATTCATGTATAGTTGGATGGAAATTGCAGAGCACTTTGGCTTGATGCAGCAGTTTTCGCAAAACAAAGATGAAGCATGCAAATGATATTTTATCAGCACAATTTCTAAACGTTAAATATTTCATGAAAATGTGTTGTGTTATTAAGAATTGCATTTTTGTTAAAATCAATGAACATTCATTCATTATTCCCTCCATGTAAATTGTATTGTTTTATTTATGGATCAGAAGTACGGTACTTTAACGAATAAAGAAAAATGAAGGTGGACAAGCATGAGGTTTATAATGTAATTCCACTGCAGTCCACATTTACAGTAGATTATTACTATTACAGAAAAATCGATTTTTAGATGACTATTTACAGGTAATTATTGTATAAGTTTGGGATTAGGTATCTGAAATATTCACGTATAAAGAAGAGTGAAAATGACTTAAAGTTGTAGGCCAAAATACAGGGTAATTAAAAATGATTGCCCCTACTACAAAGGAGAATTCCTGGTTTATGAACATAGACACAGAGATCACATTGTTGTTGCTGCCCCGGTGGCGCAGTGGTCTAAGCGATGGCTACTGATCATTCGTGAGAAAGGGGTCCGGGTTCGAATCCCGGTGAGGCATAGATGTTGTGTTTGTCTTACGGCTCTGGCCCTCTCCCTTCCCTGGAACCAGTGACCTTAAATTAGCGACGGGCGACTGCTTTATCGCCCATTCAGTTGCTCATGAAGGTCGTTAAACCTCCAATTAAAAAAAAAAAATCACATTGTTGCACAATAAGGAAAGAAGTTCAAGAATTTTGTTTTCATACCTTACAAATGTTCTATGTGACTCCCCTAGGTCACACGGACAACATTTAAACAGTAATCCATTTCACACCATACATTATGAAGCATGTCCATAGTCACTGATGCCAGTGCAAGCTGAATGCGCATTTTTAGTTCTTGCAGTGTTCTTGCCACTCGGCAAAGGTGGCACATACACATGGTCTTTGACATACCCCCACAAAAAAGTCACAAGGAGTAAGATCCGGAGATCTGGGGGCCACTTGCAGAAACCCCTGTGATCCTGTACTTTTCTGCTGCAGTCATCACCATTTCTTCCCACTGGCTTTGGCACACAGGCAGCTCACTTTCCTGCATCACCATAGCAACACAACAGTAGGTTATAATAAAATTCTAAACTTCCTTCTTTCTTGTGTAGGGATATCAGCTGTGTATTTATCTTCATAAAACACAATATTGTCATTTGTAATCGGGCAATCATTTTGAATTACGCTTCATCTACAATATTCAAGATTTGTTTAGTGACATGTAAATAAGGCAAAGTATTTTATCATTTTATGTCTGTTTTTTTAGCTTATTTTGAATACATTAAGTGTATCCTAGATATTCACAAATCTTTTTATCATTAATTTAATGCTTCAGGTTTTTTACCCTGCATTTTTAGCAAGTATTGTACCACTTACCTGTGGATCATTTTGGTCAGAAAAATTTAATCTTAATTGTGTATCACTTATTCTAATGTATTGTTTAAAAATTCAGCACAAGTTGTGTGATTCGGTTGTATTTTGGTTACTTGCACATCTATGTAGCTATAAAAAGCTTGGTAGTTCTTACATTTTACTGTGTTTTGTGTTTATATTGACATGTAAAAAGATTGTTTTATTTTCTTTCATTCGTGGTATCATTTTATCCAGAAGAAACCTCATCGGTGATTAATGGTTGACAAATAAATCGAAACGATTTTGCGATTTTATTTACAAAAATAATTTGTGTATATTATTTAGTGTTATCATAATTGCCATTGATGTGTGAGAAGTAAAACATTGTTAATATGATGAAATCATAAATTCAACAGGATTGAAGATAAGAATTTTTGGAATATGTTCAGTTGGCCTATGTTTAGTAGGTGGAAGAACATTGTTTATCAAATGAAATTGCATTGGAATGACAAGTTGTTTTTAATCAATTTGTGTTACACTGTGTTGATTGAATTTTATGTGTTTACGATTTTTTTTTGTGCATGTGTTTAAAGTAGGTAGTATGATAGGAGATTTTAAAGCAGGCATGTCTAACTAGTCTGTTGGTTGAATGCTGTTATGAACACTGTTTTGGATGACTGCTTATACATACTTGCCAAGTTTTACGATTCACCTGTAAAATTTACAGAAATTCTACTTGTTTTACGGTTATTTTACGGACAAAAAATATTTTACAGATTTCCATTTTTTTTCCAAGCTTAGTGCAATTTGAAGAGGTGAATAAATGTTCCTAAGGACGACAGCACTTCTATATTTTCATTTACCTGATCATATTTTCACCCAGTTCTGTGTTTCCAACCCTCTTGTACTAGACTCGGTAAAAACATTGATATCAGCCTGACATGTGACTTAATATTGCGTTTTTTAAAGGTATTCTAAAATGTTGGCACAGAATTTTGAAGTGAAAATCTCAGTTAAGTAAAAAGTTACTGCAATAATATTGTAACAGTTCTGCAGTTACAAATTAAATTTTTGTCTGTGTATGTAGCCTGATCATAGCATACTAATGAGATAATTATGTATTGATTACATTTTAATTGTCCTGATCATGAAATAAAGGCAAACATCTGAATAAAAGCATACGAATGATTAAAAAAATTAAAATAAAAAAAACGAGAAATCTTTTGTATAATAATTAAAATCGAGAAATCTTTGTATAATAAATCGGCTTTCAATCGATATATTCGATAAATTTAATACATTCGATACATCAGAAAATCGACCATGTCGAGTAATCGATTGAACTTTCACTGAAAGTGTTTTACGGATTTTGATTTTTTAAAGTTGGCAGATCTGCTTATAGCTCATTGTGAGTTTGAGCTTTGCTGTACTCTCTCTCTGCCTAGAGCAAAAAAATGCGTGGCGTTGTGTTAAGTACCATATGAATTATTGCTTTCTTTGACTGATTGCTTTGTATTTCTAGTTTCATTCCTGTTTTCATTGTTTTAATTCTTTTGTGGAGTTCTGTTAAAAAGTACATTTCTATTTCCAGAATTACAGTATGCTAAAAAAAGTTAGAATAGTGATAAATTTTTATTTAAGATCACAAATATAATTTATGTAAAGCATGGCATCATATTTTTAGACCTTATTGATTTGAGGTTCTTATATATATTGAAAACATTTCATGCTGAATGAAACCCTGTTTTAACATGTTTGTCTTATGTAGTAGTAGTACTCTGTTAGACATGCCTGGTTTAAACTGAAGCAGTGCAGAAATGAAAAGTAAAGATAACTCACAGCATTTGTTTGGCTGATAATTTCTTGTGTGGCTGTTTTACTTTCAGGTCATCATTTAGAGAAATGTATAGTCTATAGTTTAATGCCTTAAGTTTTTTTTTTTTTTGTTAAAAACTGTTTTCAAGTTGTTAGTAGCCACAAAATGGCATTAATGTTTGAGGGAAAATTATATGTTAGTTGTATTGATAAAAATTTGATTTCCAGTGGTTTGCATGTTAAGCATAGACATGACTAAGGCTATTCTTTTGTGAGTAGTCTAACGAAACTACAAATTCCAACAGATTTCCATTTTTTGGATACCAAATGTGCAGAAACTCTAAAGGAGGATTACAAGTTTGTTATTCTATTTTACTGTACAGTGTTGTTTTTCAGTGAAGAAAAAAATTAGCGCTCTCTCTTTTTTTTTTTTGCTATTCAGTTTATCATAGTTTTAACTTAACAAAGTTCAAAGTTGAGAGACAAGTTTTTAAAAACGTATTGCAGTAGAACCATGTGTAAAGAGTTTGCATAATATGAATAATATTGTGTAGTTCTAGCTAATTGTTACTTTAGCCATGACTGTATTACATGGGTTATATATTTGTAGTGCTTAGATGTTATAATTATTAAAGAATCATCATGCATTTTTTCTGTTTCTCACATGATACTTAGTTAATGATGGAGACATGTATCTGTTTATCATATACATACTATAGTAATATGAGCATCCTTGAAAGTGAAACGCTTACGTTATTAAGTAGGCGTTGCACTTTCTAAAACCCAGAAAGTGGCTCATTAATGAGCCATGATAATTAATAGAATATTGTGCCTCATTAATGAGAATATCTCATCACTCATCTCATCATCTCTATAATTAATAGCCAGATCATGGCTCATTAACAAGATCTATATCTCATCACAGTCATGAGATCATGGAGGTACAATGAGTAATCACTCATCGTGGCTAAATGAGCCATGATGAGTGATGAGATAGATCTCTTTAATGTGCCACAATCTGGCTATTAATTATAGAGATGGTGAGATGAGTGATGAGATAGAGTCTCATTAATGAGCCATGATATTCTCTGATGAGCCACGATCTGGGTAAAAATAAGCACAACTTCTCTACTTAACAAGGTAAGAGTTTCACTTTCTTTATTATTCTAACTTACTTAAGGATGCCCATATTTCCATAGTATATGACAAGCAGATACATGCCTCCATCATTAACTAAATATAATGTGGGAAACAGGAAACACATGATGCTTTCTTACGTAATTATATCATCTAAGCACTATGCATAATATTAAGTTTTGCATAAACCACAGTTTTCATAAATCCTTTGAACTTTGGGATGTTCTCTCTTGTTATTTTAACCACATTTTACGAACCACAATTTTTGGGGAAACCGTATATATTAGTATATAATTTATATATATATATATATATATATATATATACAGTATATAGATTGATGGAAAAAAAAAAACTTGAAACAACCGATACCTACATTTATCTTGGGCAGCAGATATCAAGTAAGAGTCACATTGATGAAGAAATTAATTGCCGTATAAAACTTGGATGGCGAGCTTTTGGAAGAAACAGTACAATTTTTAAGAGCAGTATGTCATTATGTCTTAAAAGAAAGTGTTTACTCAATGCATCCTGCCAGTGTGTACGTATGGAGTAGAGACATGGACCTTAACTAAAAGAGACATACAAAGACTGCAGACAACTCAAAGAAGCGTGGTGAGATGCATGCTTGGTGTAACCAGGAAAGATAAGAAGAGAAACTTGTGGATAAGGAAAATGATAAGAGTGGATGACATCATGACCAGAGTGAAATTACTGAAATGGCAATGGGCTGGACATGTTGCCAGAAGAACAGATCACTGACGGATAACTGAAATTTTAGACTGGATTCCAAGGGACAGAAGAAGACCCCATGGAAAACGGATGGATGAAATCCGAAAGTATGCTGGCGTGACATGGAGGAGACTGGCCCAAGAAGATAATTGTGGAAGAAACTTGGGGAGACCTTCATCCAGCAGTGAACTGATAATGGTTGGCAATGAGTATATATATATATATATATATATATATATATATATATACTCATTGCCACTCATTGGGATGTAAGATCAGGTGATGCGTAACATCACAGCCTCTCCTTGACAAATGTCAGCAACCCCGCCTTCTCGTGGTACATCCTGTTCCCACTAAAGGGGCTCTGACGACCGCCAATAGCGGTATAACTATACCATCGGGATTAGAGGAAATTCTATCCCACACTCACCAACCCGCTTGGCCAGCGTGGTGAGTTATGGCCAAACCCCTCCAAAATGATTCCACAACTTAAATCTTGGCCCTCAGTCTCCGGCAGCTGGAATGTACCTGGCCAAGGCAGCGGCCAGTGCGACATGAAGGCAGAGGGTGCTAAGAATCCCCGGAGGACCGGACTAGGCTGCCATCTGATGCTGACCTTGGCTACGTACAACGGACGCTCCCTATCTTCTGATTCAAGGCTTCTTGAATTGGAAGAGGAACTACAAAGGATCAAGTGGGACATCGTGGGGCTAAGTGAGGTAAGGAGAAAAGGAGAAGATCTCATCGAACTGAAAAGTGGACATCTCTTCTACTATCGTGGGACAGATACTGGCAGAACTAGTGGTGTTGGATTTATAATAAACAAGAAACTGAAGGATAAAGTTGTAGAAGTTGAAAGTTCCTCTGACAGAGCTGCACGACTCGTTATCCAACTCTCGAAAAGATACCAGGCTCAGATTATTCAAACTTATGCACCCACCACAAGTCATCCTGAAGAAGAAATTGAAGAATTTTATGAGGAAATTTGTCATCTAAATAATAAAGGTAAGCAGCACTTGAAAATAATTATGGGAGATTTCAATGCAAAAATAGGGCAACGGCAACAGAATGAAACTTCAGTGTAGGTAAATTCGGTCACGGCAACAGAAACCAGCGTGGAAATACTCTCGTAGAGTTTGCAGAGGCAGAAGGGTTTTTCATCTTGAACTCCTTCTTCAAGAAAAAGCCACACAGGAAATGGACATGGAGACATCCAAATGGGACGACAAGTGAAATTGATTTTATTATGTGTAACAAAAAATTCGTCATAGAAGACTGCAGTGTGCTAAACAAGTTCAACACAGGTAGTGACCATAGATTGGTGAGATGTAAGATGCACCTCAACACCAAACTTGAACGTGGCAAGCTCATAAGACAAACAAAATCTATTGACATAACCAACCTTAAAAAACACCATAATACCTTCAAGTTGGAACTGAAGAACAGGTTCTCTGCTTTAGAAGGCCTAACATCGGAAGAAGTGGACATCTCTGAAGTTAACAGAAAAGTAACCAAAGCTCTTATGGAAACAGCAACAAAATTAGCTGGGTCTAAGAACAAGTTGCATGTAAACAAATTATCAGGAAAAACGAAAATGTTGATGCAAAAAGAAGAGAGATGAGGACAACTAAAGATGATGTGACTTCCAAAGTGGAATATAGAGCTATGCAAGACAGTAAGAAAAAGTATCACTGAAGACGTAAGAAAATTCAACTGTGAACTAGTGAGGAAAGCAATTGAAAACAACCAAAGCCTAAAGATAGCAAAGGGACATCTCAGTAAGGGAAGAAAACAGATTATGGCACTGAGAAAGAAGATGGTTCTGTAACAAGAAATAGAGGCGAAATTTTGACAAGAGTGAAAGATTTCTACTCCAAATTATATGAAAGGGATGATACATGCACTCCAGACATCATGAAAGATACCAGTACCAGAGTTCCTCCAGTCCTTCCAGCAGAAGTTGCACATGCAATCAAGAACATGAAGTGGGGAAAAGCTCCAGGAGAAGATGGAATTACTGTAGACATCATACAAGAAGCAAGTGGAGAAATTGAAACAGTACTACTTAAATTTTCACTCGATGCCTTAATGAAGGAAAGATTCCTGAGGATTGGAACACCGCTACAATGATCCTGCTACATAAGAAAGGTGACATTGAGGATCTCGGAAACTACAGACCTATCAGCCTCCTATCAGTAGTTTATAAAATCTTCACTAAAGTTCTTTCACACCGCTTGAAGGTAACACTGGACATGGCTCAACCGAGAGAACAAGCTGGATTCAGGAGTGGCTACAGCACAATAGATCATATCCACGTACTGAGAGAACTAATTGAAAGAGCGAGGGAATATGAACTTCCATTGTGCATGGCTTTTATAGATTATGAAAAAGCCTTTGATTCGGTGAAACCATCAGCAGTTACAATGGCTCTGAAAACCTGCGGTATTGAAGATGCATACATTAATATTATTAATAACATCTATGAAAATGCAAGTGCAAAGATTAGGCTGTTTGAAAATACAACACACATAAAAATTGGAAAGTGAGTGAGACAAGGTGACACCATATCTCCGAAGCTCTTTAATGCCACATTGGAGGGTGTTTTTCAGTCGCTGAGCTGGGAAAACAAAGGGATAAAGATTAATGGAGATTATCTAACCCACCTTCGTTTGCTGATGACGTAGTCATTTTTGCAACTACCCCATCAGAGCTGCAGAGTATGATCCAGGAACTTGCTGACAAGAGTAAAGAAGTGGGATTAAAAATGAACTTTCAGAAGACAAAAGTGATGTTCAATGCTTTTACAAGAAATGAAGATTTATTGATTGATGGAGAAAAGCTGGAGATAACAGACACGTACGTTTATCTTGGACAGCAGATATCAAGTGAGGGTCACATTGATGAAGAAATTAATCGGCGTACAAAACTTGCCTGGAGAGCTTTTGGAAGAAACAGCATAATTTTCAAGAGCAATATGCCATTATGTCTTAAAAGAAAAGTGTTTGATCAATGCATCCTTCCAGTGTACGTATGGTGCAGAGACGTGGACCTTAACTAAAAGAGATATACAAAGACTGCAGACAACTCAAAGAAGCATGGAGAGGTGCATGCTTGGTGTAACCAGGAGAGATAAGAGAGGAACTCGTGGATCCGAAAAATGACAAGAGTGGAAGACATCATGATCAGAGTTAAATCCCTGAAATGGCAATGGGCTGGACATACTGCCAGAAGGACAGATCATCGATGGACAGCCGAAATTTTAGATTGGATTCCAAGGGACAGGAAAAGACCCAGAAGAAGACCACATGGGAGATGGGTGGATGAAATTCGAAAGTATGCAGGGGTGACATGGAGGAGACTGGCACAAGACAGACCGTTGTGGAGGAAACTTGGGAGACCTTCATCCAGCAGTGGACTGATAATGGTTGGCAATGAGTATGATGATATATACTCATTGCCAACCATTATCAGTCCACTGCTGGATGAAGGTCTCCCCAAGTTTCTTCCACAACGGTCTGTCTTGTGCCAGTCTCCTCCATGTTACTCCCGCATGCTTTCGAATTTCATCCACACATCTCTTCTGGGTCTTTTCCTGTCCCTTGGAATCAAATCTAAAATTTCAGCTGTCCATCGATGGTCTGTCCTTCTGGCAGTATGTCCAGCCCATTGCCATTTCAGGGATTTAACTCTGATCATGATGTCTTCCACTCTTGTCATTTTCCGGATCCACGAGTTCCTCTTCTTATCTCTCCTGGTTACACCAAGCATGCACCTCTCCATATTTGTCTTTGAGTTGTCTGCAGCCTTTGTATGTCTCTTTTAGTTAAGGTCCACGTCTCTGCACCATACGTAAGCACTGGAAGGATGCATTGATCAAACACTTTTCTTTTAAGACATAATGGCATATTGCTCTTGAAAATTATGCTGTTTCTTCCAAAAGCTCTCCAGGCAAGTTTTGTACGCCGATTAATTTCTTCATCAATGTGGCCCTCACTTGATATCTGCTGTCCAAGATAAACGTACGTGTCTGTTATCTTCAGCTTTTCTCCATCAATCGATAAATCTTCATTTCTTGTAAAAGCATTGAACATCACTTTTGTCTTCTGAAAGTTCATTT
The DNA here is from genome assembly GCA_039090855.1 of Macrothele yani. Classification (NCBI taxonomy): domain Eukaryota; kingdom Metazoa; phylum Arthropoda; class Arachnida; order Araneae; family Macrothelidae; genus Macrothele; species Macrothele yani. The sequence goes on from CM077019.1 coordinate 13,837,040, forward strand.
TTAATCCCACTTCTTTACTCTTGTCAGCAGGCTCCTGAATCATACTCTGCAGCTCTGTTGGGGTAGTTGCAAAAATTACTGCATCAGCAGCAAAATGAAGGTGGGTTAGATAATCTCCATTAATCTTCATCCCTTTTGTTTTCCCAGTTCAGTGATTGAAAGACATTTTCCAATGTGGCATTAAAGAGCTTTGGAGATATGGTGTCACCTTGTCTCACTCCCTTTCCAATTTGTGTGTGTGTGTGTGTTGTATTTTCAAACAGCCGAATCTTTGCACTTGCATATATAAGTTCAGCAGAGTTTTCAGGAAAAAACAAGTGGCATTCACCCAGTCTTTACCCCTTTCTCTTACACAGCAAAACTGGAGATTACTTGCTATGACAACACCCCATGGTTCCTGTTAAAGACAGGGTAGTTTGCATGAAGACATAAATGTTTCAGTTCTTTATTTTCTTTTTACTTCCTCCCACTCAGCCCTCTCGTTCTCAACCACACACACATGCACCCCTCGTGGGAAAATGCTGTTTTTTTTGCTTTTTTTTTTTTTTTTTTTTTTTATTCCCCTCTTCTCACCATCTTTCAATCACTTAAGATGTGGTATTGAAAAGCTAGAAAATCTTAAGAGTTGCACCTAGAGACCAGGCACTCATTAGGCTACTGGGATTCTGGAAGAACTCCTGGTGGGCCTTCATATTCTGGTCCGGTAGACCTTATGCTAACTCAGGGGGAAAAAAAAGGATATACTTTATTCTTGCATACATATATATCACGAAGCTGTTCTCTGAGATTCAGAGGTTAGCTCTTCAAAGAAAGACAGTCTGCCAGATAATTGTTTAACTGATGGAACTAGAATTTACTTACTGTTGCAGTATCAAACATCTCCATCTACAGCAATCCCGGCACACAGCTCAAGCTTCACTGAAATCCATCACATAATGCACACTAAGACCTTTTGTGATTCATACTCGTAACCTTTTTCTCATGCAGACATTCTTGAATCTGGTCCGACTCCCATGGGTTTCCTTGGCCTTCCTCTAACTTTCTTTCCTGCCACTTGGGCTGAAAAAACTCTCTTAGTAAACATCTCGTCACTCATTCTTTCATCATGTCCAAACCATTTAAGAATATTAAGTCTCCACCTTACTAACAACATTTTGCCTCACATTGCACATCAGCAACGCATCTTCAATCCTCACACAATCAGAGTGAGTCTTGCCACAAACCTGTAAGTAACGCATCTCTCTGGCACACAAATGACTCCTATGTCTCTTCTGTAGTACCCAGGTTTCATTGCCGTACATCAGAGTAAGAACAATTACACTTTCATATCTAGCCATTCAGGACTTTCTTGAGAACTGGTCATTCCTGAGAAATCCTCCTAAAGCAGCTTTGACCTTCAATGAAGAATTCACTTACCTGTTAATCTTGCAATCTAATTTGTTCTCTCTGTCAACCATGCTTCCTAAATACACAAACTCATTCACCTAGTCAATCACTGTGCCATTAAGACTTATATTACATTCAGTACTAACGGCTATTCGCTCAAAAACCATAACTTTAGTTTTTCCGTTATTTATACTCAGTTTGAATTTCATACAAACTTTGTACATCCGGGACAACATACTCTGCAACTCACTTTTTGCTCTCTGCCAACAGGACTGTGTCATCGGCATACAGCAATCTGCACGCAAGGAGATTTCCAAGATATAAACCAGTATTGTCCATTTTGGCATCATGCATGCATCCATAAATATATTAAGTAGCCATGGTGACATTAAACAACAATATTGTCTGACTCGTGCACCAATAGAAAACCATTTCAATACAACACCATTTGCTTGTACATGTGCTCTACTGCCAGCGTACGTGGCTTTCACACTATTAAGTACATTCCCACTTAAATAAACTTGTAGAAGAAAATCAAGTTGTAAAAACATGCCAAAATGTGTTTACCACTTTGACTGCTTCAGAAACAAAAACAAACATATGTAGCCAATGTTCTATAAATTTCACTAAATTATGGGTTTTACTCAGGAATAAAGGAAATTAGTTACAGTCAAATTTTCAGGTAGCACCCCTACTCTTCCTCAGGACTACACTATAGTAGGTGTTGCCATTCATTAACTAAATTCCTGTTGAGTCTTTTGATCACATCATTTAATGTTGTATCTCTTCTTTCAATTTCCAGTCCTTCTGACAATTTTCTCTTGAAAAAGTGTTGTTGATGTTTCCGAACTTCTGCAGAGTCCCAAAGCACTTTATGTCCTGTATTTTGAACATGTCTGTCCAAACCGGTTTTGTGTGTCAAATTTCTAATTGCAGCTTTATGTTCTGCTAATCTGGTCTTAAGCTGTCTGCCTGTTTCTCCCACATAGCTGCGACCACACTCACACTTTATGTTGTACACCACTCCTTCCTGTAATAGGATGTTTTCTTCTTTTTGCTTTAACTTTGGAAGGTAGTTGCTAATTTTATTTTGTAATCCTGGAGCCAGTCTGATTAGAAATTTTCACTAATCCTCTGAAGTTTTTCAAGTCCTTTATGGTGAGTAACTTTTCTAGTTAACTGAAACAATTTAGTTTTTGACTTCTGCTTCTTTTCTTTTTTATTAGGAATTTTGTTGACTAAAACATTTTTCAGTTCTTCCTTTTGAGCATATTTTAACAGTTCTGAAGAATTTAGAACGTTAATCTTTTCCAAAAATTGAGTATTGTTGGTAGGTTTCTTGTATAACCTTGTTTCAATTTTTCCTTCTTTTATGACTAATGATGTCCAGAAAATTGAGTTCATTATCTTTTTGCAGTTCAATGGTGAATTGCAATTTGCCATCCAGGGAGTTGACCCAGTCTAGTATGTCATATGGAAGAGAGACATTTTTGTTGTCTATAACAAAAATGAAAATGTCATCATCCATATACCTAGCATAAAGATTGAAGGGGTAATCAGAACCTTTTTTTTCTAGTTTTCTAATCAGAACCTTTTTTTTTTCTAGTTTTCCTACATAGTAATATGCAAGAAATGGTGCAACTGGTAGTTACTAATTTTATATTCTTGTATAACCCCTACCCTTCCTCAGGACTACACTATAGTAGGTGTTGCCATTCATTAGCTAAATTTCAACCTTTCACATCATTTAATGTTGTACCTCTTCTCTCAATTTCCAGTCCTTCTGACAATTTTCTCTTGAAAAAGTGCCGTTGATGTATCAGAACTTCTACAGAGTCCCAAAGCACTTAATGTCCTGTATTTTGAACATGTCTCTCCAAACCGGTTTTGTTTGCTAAATTTTTAATCACAGCCTTATGTTCTACTAATCTGGTCTTAAGCTGTTTAGCTATTTTATTAATGATAGACGAATCTTGAAAAAGAAATTCTTTAAAATTTGACTGAATTTTTTAATTTGAATTTTTTTAAAAATTCACTAAGTGATTCTCTTTATTCCAAAGTAAAACCCATAATTTAGTGAAAATTTATAGTGTATCAAGTCTAGGAATGGTCATGGCATCAATTATTAGCAAATGTTCTGTTAAGCCAAATGTTTCTGACACACTCCCTTCCTCTTTCTCGACTTTCAAATTTAAGGCCTGTCCGTTTGGGTTGATATCCTCTACCTGAGTCGGCTTTTGCTAATTGCAGTGAAATAATCAGTACAATGTAATCAAATATGCGATCAATAGTCTGGGGTAGCAGCTTGAAATTTATTCTGTAAATTAATGTACCCAAGGTTCACCCAAGGACACGTTTTTGGGTTACTGGTTTGCATATGCTATTTTTTTTTTTTTTTTTAAGAAAAAGATTTGCGTATGATTTACTACTTTTGATGGGAACCGAAATCCAAAAGTGCCAAAATGATGCCCCACAGTTACACGAATTCTTTTGATGCCCCACAGTTACACGAATTCTTGAACAGCAGTTCTGGAAAGTATTTCAGCTACAGGAAAATTACTTTTTCCAGATGAAAGTAATTAAATAAAATTTGACGTTCCCATTCTTTAATTTCTCTCACTTTATAAATGTGTCTTGAAATTCTTACAATTCTGGACATTTTCAGTTTTTCCATGAGAGCTTTTCGTAATTATTTTATTTATTAATGATAGGCGGATCTTGAAAAATAAATTTTTTTGGCACTTTTGGATTTCGGTTCCCATTAAAAGCAAAGAAATGGTTACAAATTTTTAATTCAGTTATCGCAATAAAAATCTTAAGAATGAAATAAAGTCTCATATAGTCACACTCAGAATATACCTCGTCTGTTGCTCCTCAGCAGCGGAAGTAACTTTATTCTTATATTAAATTTTACCAGGGATCTGTGGTCCAAGAAAATGGGTAAAATGTTAATTATTGCCTCAGTACAAAACATTATTTTTTCTTACAAATTGACGCTACAATATTGCTCCAAACTCGGTCCAGAAATAGTTCTCACAAAGCTGATAGATGGCAGAAAGGCAGCACTCATTCCTCTCCTTCCATTGACTGAACTGGCCAAATTCAGAAGTAAAACTTACAGCAAAATTGTGTGGGAAATACGATTAATATACAGCAGCTATCACTCCAAATCGATCACGGCAATTTTAATGATGCTTCTGTCAATTGGAAATATCTGCTTCATCAGTTTTAAACAAATTCTTAGTGAATGGAATATCACATTTTGCACAAGTTCGGAATGATATCTTATGAATATAATATTGCATTTTAAGTGCTCAGATCACAACTGAATTTAAGGCTCTTACTCAAATTTGAGGTAATAAATCGTACCTGCAAATCACTAACATACATTGTATGTTTCAAGCTCTGCAAAATGTGCTCCCACTTCGATGGAGGCCAAAAACCACTTGTCATGAAATAAAAAATTGCCGTCTTATGCACGATTAGAATGACTAAAAGCTAAAAGAAACTGATGCTCCTGTACACACCAAATGTAGTGAAAATGATCTAAATGACAGGTTAAAACAAACATGAGATCTTTCAATCCCTCTTGGGATCTCTTTTGAGCACATCTGAGGATGATCCCAAGAGGTATTGAAAGATCTCATGTTTGTTTTAACCTGTCATTTAGATCATTTTCACCACATTTGGTATGTACAGGAGCATCAGTTTCTTTTAGCTTTTAGTTATTCTAATCGTGCATAAGACGGCAATCTTTTATTTCATGACTAACTGAGCACGAGCTTTTCATCTATTTTAACAAAAACCACTTGGTTACTTATTACCAAAAACTATGTATTTACAAGTTAAAATAAACTATTATAAATTATTACTTAGATACTTAGTATTAAAAACATACAAAACCACCGTCTCATCAGGTAGGGAGGCATTGTTCGCAATCACATTTTACGATTGTTTCGAGCGCTTTTGTCAGCCGATGGCGGGCATCATCAGGGAGTTCACGATGTCGCTTGAGGATCACCTCACCTGTGTTGAATTTAAGGCAGAATATTTTTTTGTTAATCATTGAGAAAATTCAATGACCGCTCAATAAATTAGTCTTTGTGGCATATATATCGAGGCCTGGCCTTAAGATGAAAAAAGTATCGTCTTAAATCCCGAAACATAAGGTCCTTTAATTTTTGCATTAATTAAATATTTTGCTTATTGCAGATCTATTTTCATACTTCAATACTAGCTATAGTTTATAATTTTTGGCCGCCCCGGTGGCGCAGTGGTCTAAGCGATGGCCTTTGATCATTCGTCTGAACGGGGTCCGGGTTCGAATCCCGGTGAGGCATGGATGTTGTGTTTGTCTTATGGCACTGGCTCTCTCCCTTCCCTGGAACCAGTGACCCTAAATTAGGGACGGGCAACTGCTTATAGCCCATTGAGTTGCTCACGGTGGTCGTTAAACCTCCAATCAAAAAAAAAAAAAAAAAAAGTTTATAATTAATGAGTATTATTCATCTTTGATTAATTGATAAACAGTTTATTAGTTTTAACTTAACATAATGTAATGTGTTTAAAATTGCCCTTTTTTTTTAATCTGATGGCTATAACAAAGTTCACATATATTGAGTATTACCTTCAGTTTTGTTATATACGAATTCAACTGTTTATAAATATTTTACGTGTTTGCAACAATGGAAAATATTGTAAAATGAATTTCCCCATGCAGCTTTTGCCTGTGTGTTCAAGTACTGAAAAAATATTCATCAATTTCTTGAAAAGGATTTTATGTATCTTAGTAAAAATAACTGTTCTTTTTTTAAAAAGATATGGGCCCTTGTTTCATTAAATTCACATTGTTTTACTGTTGCAGGCATGTTGTATTTAATTTAATTTTTAATGTAATGATAATAATGTAGATTACTTACACATCCATTTAAAAATAAGAATTTTGCCTGCAGCTAAAACTGCCCTTTCTCTTCTCTGATATTTTGTGTGCCATGTACTTTCCATAGACAGTGTAAACTACATGTTTATATTTATCACTGAGTTGTGAACCCACTGAATTCAAATTTTTGTCACACCGTATTTCCTCAGAGTTATAGACTTCATTGTTTGGTGTGTTGCATGTTTGTTTTCATTTTCTGTTTTAATCATTTGTGGTCATAAAGCACTTATACTTTTTATCATTGTAAGCGTCTTATTATCATGTGAATCCATTTTGTATGCTCATATATATATCTCATGTGAATGGCACCATTTCAATAAAACTGTTTTGTCCATCGCAGAGTACAGTGTGGATATTCTGTACGTACTTGAACTGATAAATACCAAATTATATTTTATGAAGGAACAATTTTGAACCTGCCAAACATGCACTTTTATATGAAGTCCATAAATAAAGCCATGTTAGATATAGGTTTTTATGCCATCCAGTTTAAGCATGAAGCACTGTATACAGTGCTTTAACTACATGATCTCCTCGTAATGTACATTTACAGCACTCTGTACAGTGCTTTATAGAGTTTTGTGTATAGTGCTGTAATGAATACAGTGCAACACTGGTTACCTTTGTGGGATGGGAGAAATTCCTCATAAAAATGAAAAGTGTGGATAGTGAAAATTTTATTTTATTGTGTGAACAGTGTAACAATTCTGGTTTCTATTAAAAGTTAAGTGTTATGAAATAAGGTTTACTGTATCATATATATAAGGTAGGTTAAAAAGTCCCCAGAAATTCCTTGTTATGTGGAAAGCAATAACACTACCTTTATTTACACCACATTTCCTTCAAAATTGTTTCCCCCGGCAGTTACAGACTTTTGCCAATGTCCATAAAGCTCTTTGAAGCATTCCTGGAAATCATTCTTTGAGACCAAAAGAAAGAAAAATCTGTTTGAAGCATTCCTGGAAACCATTCTTTGTAACCTCTTTCAGTGCCGAAAGTGAAACATCAAAAGGAAGAGTGTTCAGTTTCTATCTAAACAGAAATTCTAAAAAAAAAAATTCTGAGGAAACTGTTATCATGATAAGCCATAGTGAAGGTAGAATCCGGGGTTCATTCCAAGGGAAAGAAAAATTTGAAGCATTCGTGGAAACCATTCTTTGAGACCTCTTTCAGTGCCTTTCACTCACTTTTGATTATGTCCTCAGCACCTGTGAATTGTTGTCTTTTCAGGGCAGATTAAAAGTGAAGCATCAAAAGCGAAAGCCAAAAGTGAAACATCAAAAAGCATTCAGTTTCTATCTAAACAGAAATTCTAAAACAATTTGAAGGTAGCATCCGGGTTTCATTCTGAAAGGAAAGAAGAATCTGTTTGAAGCATTCCTGGAAACCATTGTTTGAGACCTCTTTCAGTGCCTTTCTCACACTTTTAATTATGTCCTCAGCACTTGCGAATTGTTTTCTTTTAGGGCAGATTTCAAGTGTGAAAACAAGTAATAATCAAGTGGTGCCAAGTCAGGAGAATATGGATGATGCATCAATGATGTCACCTTGTGCTTTGCCAAGTGCTGTTTTATCATTAGAGATTGATGTGCAGGCACATTGTCATGAAGAAGGAATCAATCAAATGTGTGTTGTCCATTTTTCTGGCCTTTGAATTGTATTCCTGAGGTGGTGGAAGATATTGACATACAACACACACGCACACACCACTCACTCACTCACTCACTCACACACACACACACACACACACACACACACACACACACACACACACACACACACACACACACACACACACACATTCTCTCTCCCTCTCTTGTGTGTTGTCCATTTTTCTGGCCTTTGAATTATATTCCTGAGGTGGTGGAATATATTGACATACAACACACACACACACGCACTCTCTCTCTCTCTCTCTCCTTCCTTCCTTCCTTCCTTAATTCACAGTTCTCCCTTCTGGAATAAATTCATTGTAGACAAGTCCCTGAGAATTGAAGAAAACATCCAACATTACCTTTACTTTTGTCTAAATGGGGTTTCTGTTCTCTAGATGATGTTAGTTTCCATTCCCAGGGTTAGTGTTTTGTCTATGGATCATATTAAAAATGCCATGTCTCATCTCCTTCCTGTGATTGTTGTTTAGGATAGTGATTAGGTTTCATACAAGGGTCTTTTGTGTTTCTTATGGTTCAGGAGTTGGCATTTTTGGAACCAGGTGTTGACAAACTTAATGCATTTTCAAATCATTGGGGAGAAGCTTATGAACACTTCCAACTGATATTCCTACTTATGACAATATTTCCTTTACAGTGTTTCTTCAGTCATGGAAAATGTCGTATACGCACTCGATCTTTTTGTCGGTTGAAGAGGTACAAGGGTGCCCTCTACTTAGATCATCATCTACACCAGCCATGCAAATAAGTATAAACTTTTTAGTGGTCCATTAAAAAAACTGGTAGCCCAAATTAAAATAGGTTTTTATTTCATACCATAGGTCTTATTTGATGTTCAATAATTGTGTTACTTTTTTTTAGGTATTATGACATGAACTGTCAAATTTTCTGTTCATCACGTTTTATTTGGCCTTCGTCGGAAGAGCTACACAGGTTTTTTGTTAGTTCTTATTGCTCTTGTGTTAATGTTTTAAATAATTAAATAAAGAAATGCATTTACCTTGAGTCTTGCTTCTTGTTGTTTTTAGTTTCCTCCATATGTCATCAATTCATCCAGATGTAATACATTTTCGTTGAAGGGCACATCTTTGGTACGTACGTTATTAATTACGTGAACAAATAGCAGAATGTTTATAAAGAAAAGTGTTTCATCATATTCACTTCTTGCAAAAAGGCTAAGTTAAAAACTTCATGTTGTAGTTAAAAACACTTCATAGTTGCACAGCTTCATCTGTCGACGTAATCGTAAAGTGCAGTCTGTCCTCTCAAGAAATATTTCACAAAACTTACATTTAGCCGTCAATAAGAGTTTTTTATAGTTAAAACGAAAGTTAAAATGTTTTACATTAAAATTTGCACTGTGAGAAGAACGCAATGACTTGTAAATTTTTTTAATCCATAGTTACCATCGTCAGTTGTATGTACAACTATGGATTAAAATTTTTTTTACGAGTCATTATGTTCTTCTCATAGTGCAAATTTTAATGTAAAACTTTTAAACTTAAGTTTTAAACGTAAAAAACTCTTATTGATGGCTAAATGTAAGTTTTGTGAAGTATTTCTTGAGAAGACACTGCATTTTACCATTACATCGACATATGAAGCTGTGCAACTATGAAGTGTTTTTAACTACAACAAGAAGTTTTTAACTTAGCCTTTTTGCAAGGAGTGAATATAATGAAACACTTATCTTTATAAATGTTCTGCTATTTGTTCATGTAATTAATAACGTACATACGGAATATGTGCCCTTCAACGAAAATGAATAACATCTCAACGAATTGATGACATAGGAGGAAACTAATAAAAACAACAAAAAGGAAGAAAAATGCATTTCTTTATTTACAACATTAACACAAGAGCAATAAGAACTAACAAAAAACCTTTGTAGTTCTTCTGACGAAGGTCAAATAAAATGTGATGAACAGAAAATTTGACAGTTCATGTCATAATACCTAAAACCTATGTACCACGTAATAGAAATAATGAGTTTAACGAATAAGTAACTCTCATAAGGGTTATATAGAATTGTGTTACTGATAAGAATGGCTTAAAATCGTGGCCCTCTTAGTGCTGTTGAAAACCAGTAATTCACTGCAGGAGTCGGATCGAATTCTTTAAAACTCACCATTCACTCTAATGTTTGTTAAACTGTTGTCCCTGCAGACATTTAAGAATGTTGTACTGTTTCAATCCTATTCATAGTGCTAAAACCACGTTCACAGCTAGGTGTAGAAACAGGAATGCACTCCACTACAGTCATAAGCTTGCTGAAGATTCGCAGCCCAGTTGGTTTACTGATACACTGGTGTGCAAAAATTAAGGACGAGACGGTTTTTCGAATGTAACATCGTGCAGAAGTGCTCCACATCGACTCAAATCATACCATAAGATCCCCAAGATGTAAGAATATGGGGCAAATGAACAAAACCGTCCAAACAAGTAATCCAAAGGATACAAGGCACTTTATTGAAAAGGTAGCTTCGAGCACAACTGGACAGAAGACAGAAACGTCCATGTGACAGGCGGCTGTGAAGAAAAATCTAGTCTTTAGTAGGGGATATGATCACCACTGACTGCATTGCAGGATTTACGTTTGTCTATGCTGAGGACGAGGTTGTCAGGAGCTGTTGAGGCATCGCGGCCCATTCCTCTTGTAGCGCCAATCGCAGCTGCAGAATCGTTGCTGGCGGCATGCTGTCAAGAATCTCCCGAGAATGTCCCACACGTGTTCGATTGGATTTAGGTCCGGGAACCTTGCGGGCCAATCCATGCGTTGAATATCTTCACTCTCCAACAGCTCTGCGACAGCCACTGTACGATAAGGTGTAGCGTTGTCGTCCATGAAGAGGAACTCGGGACCCACAGCACCTCTAAACAGACGCATGTGAGGCAGGAGAACCTTGGTACAATAGCGGACACCAGTGACTGAGCCTCCTTATAAGATGTGGAGGTTAGTACGGCTACCAAGCATGATACCGCCCCAAACGAGAACTCCGCCATCTCCAAACCGGTCTCTTTCGATGATGTTGGAAGTGTGATTGCGTGTTCCCTGCTCTCTCCAGATGTGTATATCGGCTCTCATCCGTAAAGAGAACTCTACCCCATTGCTGATGTGTCCAGTTCTTGTGTTCCTGGCACCACAGAAACCGTCGTCTCCAATGAGCAGGCGTTAATGGCACACACCGTACTGGTCGTCGTGCAAACAGACCACCTTTGTGCAGCCTCCTGGCCACGGTAAAAAGCGATAACGGACGTCCAGTTAGTTGTCTGTTGCATGTGCCTTGCGATTTCTCCCGCTGTCTGCCGTCTGTCTCTTTTCGCCTGTAGGACAATATACCAGTCGTCCATCGCCGTGGTTGCTCGTGGACGACCACTGCCAAACTCTGGGACAGCTGTTCCTGTCGTTTGAAATGCTCTCCAAGCTCGTGAAACGATGCTGTGAGCGATCCTGAACTCCTCGGCCACACTAGTCACACTTCGACCTTCTTCCAACTTCCCAATGACGCGACCTCGGGTAAAGTCATCCAAATGTCGTCTACTGGATTGCCTTTTTGCCATATCACACAGTGGCAAGAACTCGACGTCGTTCAAACCGATGTACACCGTGCAGTAGCTTTCACCGAATTGCTGAGCGTACCCCGCTCGTGTGCTTTATTCCTTTCCGACTCCCCCCCCCCCCCCCGTCATGCCGCATATATGTGCATGCCCTACCGTACCGGACCCTAGTCTATCTCCTTGTTGAGTGGTCTTTCGGTCCGTGCTGCCTGCTCTTTCGGCTGTTATGCTAATTTCTCCTCTTCGTCCTTAATTTTTGCACACCAGTGTATTATAGGTAGGTCAGTCATTGCTGTTTGCATCATGGTTGTGTTTAAATTTCATGAGTTTTAATTTGTTTTCATATTGGTGCCATTTTTTTTTCAGGGATCTCTTATCATTTATAAATTTTTATTTTTAATATTCGTATAGGCTTTGATAGCTCATACAAACTAGCCACGTTAGGTGTCTTCATCTCTGTCATGCAAGCCTTATTTGTAATGATCATACATGTTATACAAGGGCTTTTTTCTGGTGGAACGCGCCGGGATGGCGTTTCGGCAGTGCAAAATTTTTGGTTTTGCATTTTGGAATAATTATTTAATTAAAATAATGTAATAGCCACAATGTGTCATCATCATTAATTGCCAACCGTTATCAATCCACTGCTGTGGGAAGGTCTCTCCAAGCCTGTTCTACAACGGTCTGTCTAGTGCCAGTCTCCTCCATGTTACTCCCGCATACTTTCGAATTTCATCCACCCATCTCCCATGTGGTCTTCTTCTGAGTCTCTTCCTGTCCCTTGGAATCCAATCTAAAAATTCGAATGTCCATCAAAGGTCGGTCCTTCTGGCAGTATGTCTAGCCCATTGCCATTTCAGGGATTTTACTCTGATCATGACGTCTTCCACTCTTGTCATTTTTCTGATCCAAGAGTTCCTCTTCTTATATCTCCTGGTTACACCAAGCATGCACCTCTCCACTTGTCTTTGAGTTGTCTGCAGCCTTTGTATGTCTCTTTTAGTTAAGGTCCACGTCTCTGCACCATAAAATCATATAATTGCATAGAGAATAAGACAGATTTCCAAAGGTATTCCAAAGTGTTAGATACAGATATTGCCCCCCCCCAAGGGGGATGGGGAATAAACTACCTGGTGAAGAAGAAAACAGGAAGTTATCTAACTGGTTTCAATTTTCATCTGTCATGCAAGTCTTATTTGTAATGACCATACGTGTTTTACACAGGGCTTTTTCTGGCGAAACGTGCCGGAATAGTGTTTCGGCAATGCAAAAATTTTGATTTTGCAATAATTACTTAATTAAAATAATGTAATAGCCGTTACAGGTAAAAGCATATGATAACGTAGAGAATAAGACATAAATTTATTCTAAAGTGTTAGATACAAATAATTAGCCCCAAAAGAGGGGAGGGATGGGGAACAAACTACCTGGTGAGAAAAAAAAATTCGAAGTTGCTTAACAGGTTTTAATTCAATAAAATAGGCTTGCTTCATGGTGTTAGAGAATACCTACAACTTCAATGAAAACAAGTACCTAAGCCACTTTCACAGCTGAAGTGAACTTACAAACCATTATTGTATCTTCTAGCGAGTGTGAAAGGGAGTTTTCTCAGATGAATTTGATAATTGCCCAGTTAGGTCTTCGTTTTCAATCACTGGAATAACCTCATTAGTATTCATAAAAATTGCCTAGTCTTCGGTTACCCAGCTTGACCTCACAAAATGCATTGAATTGTGGCTCTTTCTAGGACATCATTCAGTAGTGGAATGGAAGAGAATTGTATGAATATCTCAAAAGTGTTGAAAAAGAATTTGGGCTATATTTTTTAGGAGCAAAGTGCAGTTCCCTTCTGTTACTCGATGTTTTGTGATTCTTAGTGCAAATTAAATTCTCATTTGTGGGTAAGCGTGACAGAAACTTCAAATTTTCAGTATTTTATGAGTATTACAAAGCTGGGCAGTGTCCTAATGCAGAGAACTTTGAAATCCACCAGGGGATGCAGCAAAGCCGCCCCGGTGGCGTAGTGGTCTAAGCGATGGCCTCTGATCATTCGCCCGAACGATGTCCGGGTTCGAATCCCGGTGAGGCATGGATGTTGTGTTTGTCTTACGGCACTGGCTCTCTCCCTTCCCTGGAACCAGTGACCCTAAATTAGGGACGGGCGACTGCTTATAGCCCATTGAGTTGCTCACGGTGGTCGTTAAACCTCTAATCTAAAAAAAAAAAAAAAAAAGAAAAAGATGCAGCATAATCTCGCAGCGTAGACCACGAGCTGACGCTGCAGCTTTCTTCACTGACGACCATCGACCATTGGACCTTTAAGGGGCCTGTAAGCAAATTGCGTTCGTGACTTTAACCTAACTTGTTCCAAGGAGTTGTACAGCAGGAAAACGAGTGAGAGCCCAAATAAGAAACGCTAGGTGTCAGTGTACGAGCTGATACAAAGGGCTATCTCCGAAACTAAGGGTGATACAGAAATCTGATACCCCTTGTTTTAAAGCTTCCATCTGAAGTGCATTGCCGGAATGGACCCTGGGCTAATACCAAAAAAGTTATTAAATGCTATAACCCTGACAGCAGGTAGAACAATGAGGCAACTAGAGATAATAAAGCTGAAGGGCTATTTCAAGAACTAATTGAGATACAAAAACATAATACCACTTATTTTAAAGCTTAGGACAACAAGTGCTATCTGAAATACATTGTTGGAATAGTCCGTGGGCTAATACCAAGCTATTGACTAATACTAAGCTGTTAGTTATCAGGTAAAACAGTGAGGCAAGTAGAGAAAAAAGCTTTTCAATTTAAGGTTTTCACAACCAGCATGCATGCATTTTATGGTACACGCTGCCTTTGGTATTAGGATATTGTACCTATTTGGGCTATGTTTAAAAAATAAAAATATCTTCAGTCCTGGCTGTGTTTCATAGGTTACTGTTAAAAACACAATTTGCAAATGGGCCCCTAAGAGATCCAAGAGTTGACGGTCGTCAGCAAAGATAGCGGCGATGTCTGACTGCAATCTTTGCTGCATCTCCTGGTGGATTTCAAAGTTATCTGTATTAGGTCGTTGTCCAAAGCTGTTAGATAATACTAGCCTCTTTTTTTGTAATGTAATATAATATGAGTGTGTAAATCCCTACTTTCATGAGTTCCAACATCGTTTTCCCTCAGAAAAAAAAAAGTCCTGGTTATACTGTATATACGTATACAAAGCTCCAAAAAATTCTGAAAATGTGGTAGCCAGCAAGATTTCCTAGTAACCAACTCTGGAAGTCAGCTCTGATGGCGAGTGAATATTTTTTAATGAAGATCATTAGAATTTTACCCACACAAACAAAGACACACTCATAGCTCTAAATGGATGTTTAATTTAATAATCAGGAATAGCTTTTGTCTCATGTAGCAATAAAAGCAGCAGCCAAGATTGTTGTGTCTTATCTTTTGAAGCTTTCTTTTCACTTTTGGCAGACTTGCTGACAGTGGAGAACAATAGTCAGTAACTAGACAATAATCAGTAACTAGACAATAATCAGTAACTAGACAATAATCAGTAACTGAGCATTTCTCCTGTTTTGCGTAGAATAGGAGTCCATATCTGTTACAGACTAGTCGTACATGAGCTCTGTTCCCTTTTTGCTTTCCTCTTCATTCTGGCATTACTTAGTACATCAATCCTCGGCCGATGGTATCTTGCCGACTTAGTGATCTTGTGCATCTTATGTCCTGTCCAAAAATGAAAGACTGCCACGTTTCACACTATTCCCTCACCTCTGTCCTAACCTTGCCTGTGCCATTTTTTGTGTTTTTTTTTTTTTTTTTTTTCAGAAATTTTGGCAACTTTTATGCGTTTCTTTCTTGATATATGCATTAATTTTTTTTTTACTTGCCACTCATTCTGTGTCAAAACGGAACGAATGAAATTGTGGTTGCCAATCCTGAATTGTGTTGCCAATGTACTGAAATTGTGGTTGCCAATGGTGAACAGGTGACCTCCTAATTTTTGGAGGCCTGTATATATATATATATAGCAAAAACATATAAAGAAAAAAAGCAAAAAACCAAGAACAAATTTGAAATTCCAAACCACCAGAGGCTGCATAGAAGAAAGATCAATATAAAAATGTGAAACTAAAGAGCAAATTTTGAACAAAGGAAAAAACAAAAATTCGGGGAACGAGATATAGGACAACAATCACCACTTTCCAACCACCCGAAGCAGGCGAGCTTTAAACGATGTAAATTTAAGGAACAGAAGAATGCAGGGAAGCATATTAATGACTGACTCTCGGTTGTTTTCGTCAAGGGCAAGCAATAAGAAAATCACTCATTAATCTACTGAGACCGGAGAATTGTGGGTTTCTGCTATTTTAGTTTGCTATAAGGACCGATTAAATTTAGGGATAAAATTGTCAAAATAAAAAAGATTTCTAAAAAAACCCAAACCCAGCAAACTAAAACACGTTGCCCGACCGCACAACAGCCAAGATAAACGCACATAAATAAAAAAAGGGAGCCTAGAACTGGATATCTTCATCATCATCTTCTTCATTTACTATTAGTTTCTTCACTACATTTTATAACACTTTCCAAGATGTTATTCGCTGTATGATAACAATCAGCGATCAAAACATTTTGACCAACGTTGAGAGAATCATAGCTCTGCACGTTTTTCAATACTTCCTTTGTCTTTCAGTTGCTGCCATTTTAATACTTTACTAGACGAAACCCGTCGGAATCAACGGGTTTCGTCTAGTAAAGTATTAAATGGCAGCAACTGAAAGACAATTTTTTTTGAGAATAATAAACTGATATGAAACAACAAATGTAAACTTTATTTGATTGACAAATTCATTCAACCACTTCAGTAAAGACAATAGTCCAGGTTCGTCATTTTTTTTTTTTTTTTGACTGAAGATTTAATGACCACCGTGAGAAACTCAATGGGCTATAAGCAGTCGCCCGCCCCTAGTTTAGGGTCACTGGTTTCAGGAAAGGGAGAGAGCCAGTGCCGTAAGACAAACACAACATCTATGCCTCACCAGGATTCGTACCCGGTAGATGAAACCCGTCGGAATTGACGAATATTTTTTTCCCCCGTTCACGATAAGTTTTTTGTTTTTGTTTTTCAGAAGAATAAACTCATATGAAACGTTTATTTACATCTTTGCATAATGGGAAACGTCTTACCTACGTGAATAAACTGGATCGAATTATGCCTCACCGGAATTTGAACCCGGTAGGCGAAACCCGTCGGAATCGACGGTAAGTTTTTTTTTTCTTTTCTTTTCTTTTTTTTTTTTTTTTGTCAAGAATAAACTCATATGAAACGTTTATTTACATCTTTACATAATGGGAAACGTCTTACCTACGTGAATAAACTGGATCGGCCGCCCCGGTGGCGCAGTGGTCTAAGCGATGGCCTCTGATCATTCGTCCGAACGGGGTCCGGGTTCGAATCCCGGTGAGGCATGGATGTTGTGTTTGTCTTGCGGCACTGGTTCTCTCCCTTCCCTGGAACCAGTGACCCTAAATTAGGGACGGGCGACTGCTTATAGCCCATTGAGTTGCTCACGGTGGTCGTTAAACCTCCAATCAAAAAAAAAAAAATAAACTGGATCGAATGAATGTTAAATTGTATATATACATCACACAGTCCAATAGCCCAACGCAATCAGGTCTTCGAGTGTTCGCTGTTCCGATAAGAACTTTCAAACAAATTCCTGCTAACATTGTTTTGCACAACGGTTCGCTGAGAAGAGACTTTGGACTATCTGAGTCCCTCCATATACCGCCTTCAACAGCGCGCGAGTCAAGCGCAGGCGATCGAATGTCAGCCGCACTCTTCTCCCATTGACTTTACATGGTAAGTTTGCCGCGCCACAACGCCCGGACCGTTGCCCCAATCTCATTTTTTCTCTTTGACTGGCACATCTACATGGTAAGACCTTTATTTTGATACCTAAACCATATGTTTACGTTCAGTCGTTCTCTCATAACTGGTCTTACAGTAAAAAACCTTATAGAATTAATACACCGAGTGGCCACTTTATTATGACCACCCCCTCAGTACTTCGTTGGGCCACCTACTTCGTTCAGTACTTCGTTTTGCATTTAATACTGCGTCGATTCTTCGTGGCATGGACTCCACGAGATGTTGATAGGTGGTTTGTGGAATATGAGACCATGCTTGATAAATAGCACTTTCCAGGGGTGTGAGATTGCAGGGTTGTGGATCCAGCTGTCTGATGGCTCGTTCAACTTCATCTCACAAATTCTCAAGGGGGTTGAGATCTGGAGATTGTGGGGGCCACCTAAGCAAAGTAAACTCACCGGCATGTTCCTGAAAACAATCCTGTACAATACGAGCACTATGGCAGGACGCATTATCTTGTTGAAAGTAGCCATCGCCATTGGGATAAAATTGGGATAAACCATCCACATGACAGGAAGCACTTGGTCCGCAACGATGTTTAGATACGATGTGCCAGTCAGACGTTGATCAACACGAATTAAAGGGCCGAAAGCATGCCAGGAAAACATTCCCCAAACCATAACGTTGCTTCCACCAGCTTGAAGGGTTGTCGTAATGTATTTAGGGTCCATGCTTTCGTGCTGTTTCCACCAAATTCTCACTCGGCCATCGGCATGGTGCAACTGAAAACGTGATTCATCGGACCACATAATTTGTTTCCAATTATCGACTGTCCGATCCTTGTGCTGCTGTGCGAACTGGAGACGTTTTCTCTTGTTAACTGCAGACAGCAAATGTGGTAGAACAGGCCTTCGGCTGCCATATCCCATCCGATGCAGTCTACGGCGAACAGTGCACGCATAGATCATTTGAGTGGATCCTTGATTAAGATGGTCTGTAATTTGCTGCACTGTTGCCCTTCTGTTGTCTGTTACCAGTCTATTCACTCTCCGTTCCGCCCGAGCAGTCACTAGTCGATGACGACCACACGTTGCACGTAGAGACCCCATTTTTTGACTGACAGTCCAGTCTTTAAACACTTTAACAACAGCTGCTCTGGAACATTTTACGAATGCGACGGTTTCGGTAATACTCGCTCCATGGCTCCGAACTCCTACAATCATTCTACGTTGAAAGTCCGTCAAATCGCATTTTTTACCCATCTCGTCACCCAAAAATCACTTCTACTACTGTCGCAAGCACTAAGCTTTCGCTTTTTATACTAGCCTCGCCCTCTGGCGGCAACAACGTGCAGCCACAACTCATTTGCTTAAAACTGTCAGGTGGTCATAATAAAGTAGCTACTCAGTGTATATACATGTAGATAACCACAGCTTTCTTCTTGATCAATGTTATCTAAAAGTTTCACTTTACCCACCAGAAACAGACATTTTCTTTTCGACATATTGATCAAACAACATAAGCGAGACAAGCGTGTATTGATTGAATGAGAATGAGTAGGTAACTTCTACAGAGTCAGGCCCACACCAGTTACAACCGGTTTTCCCCTGTCATATGCAGTTTCTATGATGGACTTTCCATCCAGATTTGGGAAAAACATCTGTTTTGTAAAGTCTCCTTGGATACCACTCCCCGGGTCGCGCCCCCCTCCTTCCAACAAGATTCCGTGCGCCTCACAGAACCAAAAGTTGATAGATAAGGAATTAAGGACGGTTTGCTCCCATCTGCGTGCTATAAAAGTATACAGCAAAAGTTTTGAAACATAAAATGGTAATTTTTTGTCGAAAAAAACTTCGTTACATAGAAATTGATTTTCGTAATATGGAGATTAATTTACATGTAAATGTCGTTCAAAGTCAAGGTTCTGCGGAAAATTTCGTTAAATATGAGTCGTGATCAAATGAAACCCGTTTTTCCCGCCTCACGTCGCCAGCTCAAAGAGGTTAGAATAATACATTGTACTTCTGGAGATGCCTTGGTCTCTTAACCACGAAGCCATAAAGTGTGGGAATTTTGATTTGTTTACATTACACCTATGTAATTTCAACTGTGTGTATTTTGAAATAGTGTGGAGCCGCCCCGGTGGCGCAGTGGTCTAAGCGATGACCTCTGATCATTCGTCCGAACGGGGTCCGGGTTCGAATCCCGGTGAGGCATGGATGTTGTGTTTGTCTTACGGCACTGGCTCTCTCGCTTCCCTGGAACCAGTGACCCTAAATTAGGGACGGGCGACTGCTTATAGCCCATTGAGTTGCTCACGGTGGTCGTTAAACCTCCAATCGAAAAAAAAAATCGAAATAGTGTGGCTTGAGGTTGCAGAAACCGTGTTAATATCAAACCGGAATGAATTATACTTCTTACACGAGTGAAGTTTACAATTTTAACGTTATGTTTTGTTTAGAATGCGCACCAATGTTCGTGTATTTCAATTTAAAATAAAAGTGGGAAGGAGACTCAAAATAATTAAAAATTTCGTAAATTCAGCATTTTCTCACACATTGGAAACCGGTTACGATGCTAAATTGGAAATATTTGCGATGAAAGAAGGCGATTCGGCCAACACAAAGTGCATTGCAATAGCGTTGGAAACCATCTGCTTTCCCACACTTTGACGGCCGTCGCTCGCGATTATAGTCTTCACACAAAGTGGTACTGCTCCATTAACAAGGGTATCTCCAGATATCTCATTCTAACAACATTGGGCCCGCTGTGCGCGAAATATGCTCACGTGGTATGTGGCGTGATAGTCGCATTGCCAGAACAATAGAGAATGTGTTGGTTATATTTACAGGATTCATGTAGGTTCCAGAAGCCTGTAAACATGGCTGGTGTTATTCAGAATCCGTCCAAAGTTGGCCACCGAGCGGCGATTCAATTTTTGACAACGTAAGGCTGTAAACCAGTTGAAATCCAACGAAGAAGGCGTTTGGTTTATGGTGAAAAATGTTCGTCGAAAACTACAATTACTGTGTGTGTGACTAAGCACAAATGTTTCGGGAAGGACGTGAGGAAACGAAAGATTTCCGCTTTCGAATCATGCCCATATTGTTGCAATGGACGAAACTTTCCATGGCCAATATTGATAAAGCAATACAGTCGGACCGTCGAATGAGCTTACGTTCGAATTCAACATGCCTGAGGACAAAGTTGAGACCGAAAATTCATCAAAATCGCCTCAACTTGTTGGAGACGGGAGCGATCTTGCTGCACGACAACGCATCGTGTCATACTGCAGCGCCGGTACGGGGACGTTTGTCGAAATATGGCTGGAAAACTTCATCCCACCCACCGTACTGCCCTGATCTCAGTCCACTCGACTTTGATCTTTTACCAAAGTTAAAAAATTGGCTCCGTGTCACCCGCTACGAATGGCTGGACGAACCGTCATTGGACGTGACCCGAGTGCGTCCAATGACAGTTCGTCCGTACTACGGGATTACGGGACACCCAGGACCTACCTCACCGCTGGCAAGCTGTCATTAACAGCGGAGACGAGTACATTGAACGGCAATAAGGTAAGTTTTCTCTGTTACTTCACACTTTTTTCAAAAATGGACAGTGTGTAGAAATTTGTTGTTAGGACCCCTGTAGGTAAGTATCTCTAATGTTTTGTCCATTGAGTGTGTAACCGAAGTTCTTCTGTATAAGGACCGGCCTAGTCATTCTTCGTCTAGGGCATGTGACGTGCCTGCCCCGCAGGACGCACACGACATAAAGGCAGATAGCAGCGAGACGAACGTCTGCGTAGCTCAGTTGGTAGAGTGAGTTGTTCCGGAATAAGTGGACTCGGGTTCGATCCCCGGCGTGGACCAAAATGACGGAGAAATTTACTTCGTTATAGGTCACTAAATTACAAAGACTGGCCTTGAATGAATTGTTTATTTTTGTATTGTACATTTAAAATGTTCTGATTACCATTAATTATTAACGTGTTTTCGTTTTATTTATTAGGTTTAATCCACAAGGAGGTCAACATGTTTGAACCAAAAATCCGCCAGATCGATGCCGGAATTTCGGACATCGCGCAAGACATCCAGTCAAGAATGCGATTAAACGAACGCCTTCCGATTTCTGCGTACAGATGACAGTGGCTTTAACTGTGACTTTTCTCAAAGGGCCTTAAAAACGTAAAAAACCTTCTGAGGTTAAGTAAAATTAAGTATCTTCTTCTCACATGGCCCCGACGTTCCTAACGAATCGAAAAGTGCTTTTCACCAAAGACACCTTAATATTGCTCCTTTTTGAATGTCGTCTTGGTTGTGCAACCTACATAGATCTGTCAAACACACAAATAAAATGTTTTTATTGTACGGAATCTTTTATCACAGATAATACAAAGAATTTTTGGCACGCTGAAAAGATCTAATTTATTAATATGTGAAGTGTTTGGAAGTCCTCATCATCATCCATTACCACCATTTTTGCTGACTTACATGATTACATCTGAGACTTGGCTTTAACGTATATTTTTATGTGCTGAACCCAAAAAAACATATTAGTTTTTGTCTATCACGCCAAACGTTTGCTCTAAAGAACTTTGAATGTCCAAAAATTGACAAAAAAGAGGGTATTTTCGGCTAACACAACACCATATTTACTGACTTACATCTGAGACCTGAAACTTATTTTTAACGCATTTCTATCTGCTGAAACCAAAAGTCGTATTGGAGTTTGCCTATCACGTCAAGTTTTTTCTCTAAAGAACTTTGAATGTCCAAAAATTGGCAAAAAGAGTGTATTTTGGGCTAATGGTTTATCAGGTAAACAAATTTATTGATTAAGAATGATACTATACACAATCGAGTCACATTATTGTGACCTGCTGCTTTTGACGTCAACAGCGCGTAGCCAATGAAAAGAGGCACGTGTCGTGAGCTGCCTTGGAGGATTTATAAGGTGTGCTGTAGGCATTCTGAAAACACATCCTTCGTTGCTATCATGGATAAAAGGAGCTATTTATCAGATTTGCAAAAAGGGATGATTATCGGCTTTCGGACCAAGGGTGGCAGTATTTCTGAAACAGCGCAATTTGTGAACTATTCGCGTGCTGCTGTGGTTAAAGTGTATCGTGATTGGAGAAATGGCACCATTGCGAGTAAGCGAAGTGGAAACTGCGGAGCTCCACGGGACATCGATGTGAGAGGTGAACGTCGGTTCGAAGGTGCGTGAGGGCCTATCGACACGCTACAGTGGAGCAACTCACTGGGCGAATGAACCTGGAGGCTAGCGGAAGTGTGTTTAAAACGACAGTTCAGCGCACCCTGCTGCGTATGGGGCTCCGATGCAGACTGATGGTCACTGCACCTATACTAACGAAGGTGCATCGGCAGAAAAGGCTTACATTTGCACGGCAGCCTCGGAATTGGATCTCCGCTTATTGGCAAAAGATTGCCTTCTCCGATTAGTCACATTTTCTGCTTCATCGAACGGATGGACGTTGGCGTATAAGGCGAGAAACATCTGAGAACAAACTCTCTTCAACCATTGCTGGAAGAACACAAGCTGGTGGGGGCAGCGTTATGGTCTGGGGAATGTTTTCATGGCATTCTATGGATCCAATCATTCCTGTGGAAGGCACTATGGACCAAATTCATTATGAATCCATCCTTGCAGACCACGTACACCCATACATGCTGATTGTCTTCTCTGGGGAGGATGGGATCTTTCGGCACGACAAAGCGACGTGTCACACAGCTGGAAATGTACGAGAGTGGTTGGAAGAGTACGATGAAGACTTCAAAATGCTTCCCTGGCCTCCTAATTCCCCAGATTTAAACCCAATTGAGCATCTGTGGGACCACCTCGATCGTGTTGTTCGCTCTATGGATCCTCCACCACGCACCCTCCTCAGCAGCTGTAGATGCACATACCTGTGAACCCCTTCCAGCACCTTACTGAGTCACTCCTAGCCAGTCTAGCTGCTGTGCGCGCTGCGCTGTTACTATGAATATTAGCTGGTGGTCACTGTGTAATATATTTTAAAATATAATCGGCTAGCGGACAAATATAGTAGCATAACCTTCAATGAGTAAATTGCTCTCGTTTTCATGGAAGAAATTTTCGTTTGGAAGATTTCCTTGAGTGCTCCATACTCGGACAGTCCCGTTTAATACTCCAATAGTAATCGGCTATCATATGAGTGTCCCACCGTTTTTCGTATAGTCACATAATAACAATCGTGAAGCTACTCTATCTATTAAACACAAGGAGGTTAGAAGTAAGAGGAGATGGCAACAGCCCCTCTCCCTGTGCTTCTGGCGTGACGTCACTTTTTATCAGCTGACTACGCCAATGCGCCCAACCTAAGAATCTCCTGTATATCTGTATGGGGAAATCACGTTTTTAAACGGTATTTTCGGACCCTTACTCTACCCATACAGGCATGAAAATAATTGAGGCTGAAATATTCATTCCCATAATATAAAATTTCCAGAAAAAATAGGAAAATATGTGTTGGTATTTCTTTAAAGTTGTTGAGTCATTTTGGAGGGGACTTTTCAGGAACTACAGACATATCAGCCTCCTATCAGTGGTTTATAAAATCTTCACTAAAGTTCTTTCACACCGTTTGAAGGACATGGCTCAACCGAGAGAACAAGCTGGATTCAGGAGTGGCTACAGCACAATAGATCATATCCACATACTGAGAGAACTAATTGAAAGAGCGAGGGAATATGAACTTCCATTGTGCATGGCTTTTATCGATTATGAAAAAGCCTTTGATTCGGTGAAACCATCAGCAGTTACAATGGCTCTGAAATCCTGCGGTATTGAAGATGCATACATTAATATTATTAATAACATCTATGAAAATGCAAGTGCAAAGATTCGGCTGTTTGAAAATACAACACAAATAAAGATTGAAAAGGGAGTGAGACAAGGTGACACCATATCTCCGAAGCTCTTTAATGCCACATTGGAAAATGTCTTTCAATCACTGAACTGGGAAAACAAAGGGATAAAGATTAATGGAGATTATCTAACCCACCTTCGTTTTGCTGATGACATAGTCATTTTTACAACTACCCCATCAGAGCTACAGAGTATGATCCAGGAACTTGCTGACAAGAGTAAAGAAGTGGGATTAAAAATGAACTTTCAGAAGACAAAAGTGATGTTCAATGCTTTTACAAGAAATGAAGATTTATCGATTGATGGAGAAAAGCTGAAGATAACAGACACGTACGTTTATCTTGGACAGCAGATATCAAGTGAGGGTCACATTGATGAAGAAATTAATCGGCGTACAAAACTTGCCTGGAGAGCTTTTGGAAGAAACAGCATAATTTTCAAGAGCAATATGCCATTATGTCTTAAAAGAAAAGTGTTTGATCAATGCATCCTCCCAGTGCTTACGTATGGTGCAGAGACGTGGGCCTTAACTAAAAGAGACATACAAAGGCCAGGAGAGATAAGGAGAGGAACTCGTGGATCCGAAAAATGACAAGAGTGGAAGACATCATGATCAGAGTTAAATCCCTGAAATGGCAATGGGCTGGACACACTGCCAGAAGGACAGACCATCGATGGACAGCCGAAATTTTAGATTGGATTCCAAGGGACAGGAAAAGACCCAGAAGAAGACCACATGGGAGATGGGTGGATGAAATTCGAAAGTATGCGGGAGCGACATGGAGGAGACTGGCACAAGACAGACCGTTATGGAGGAAACTTGGGGAGACCTTCGTCCAGCAGTGGATTGATAATGGTTGACCATGATGATGATGATGATGATTTCTTTAAAAAATTGAACAAAATAATGACTTTTTGAGCGGAAGTGCATAGTGCGCATGGTTACTTACTGCCAATGTGCAAGTAACCATGCATACTGCCCATATGCAAGTAACCATGTTTAAAATATAACCAAAAGCCTAATGTTAAGAAATAAGAAGTCCGAAATATTCCTTCTTTCCATCCTTGGTTTGCATGCGCTAAGCAAAACTGCTTAAGCCACAGGAAGTGACGTCACGTTCCCGAACTCTCGCAGCACAGACTCCCACCACCTCAGAGAGAGAACAGAAACAACTGATCTGTTTTGGCTTCACTCAAAACGGGTCCCTTCACCTCTTCTAACCTCCTTGATTAAACAAATGTTTGACGGCTTTCCTGTTAGCCACAGAAGTTCTAATCCAATAGGAAGCGTGTTATAAGCCCTTGTTTTAAAAAATAGTTTTCAACGATAATAATAATTTCAATTATTTCACTCGGTATGCAAATTAGTTGAATGAGAACAATTTTCCTGACGTAAGGATCAAGTGGTGCATTACTTATAATTTTTTCAGATTTTTGTCATAAAATTCCGCGTAATTATGGAAAGTTTGAGTCATGCACGATCATAGCGGTAAACACAGAATGCGATAGTTCAAAAACTTGACTTGATACAGAAAAATGAGTGTGATATTTGAAATCAGCGTACCAAAATTAGTTAAAAACAAGTGTCAGATCTGAGTCAGCAGAGAAGAAAGTAAAATTTGTTGGCCAGTGAATTATCAGTCCACAGCTGGATGAAGGTCTCCCCAAGTTTCTTGCACGAATTTCTGTTTTCAATTAGTTTCCTCCATGGCACTTCGACATGTTCTTGAATTTCATCTAGCCATCTATGGCCTTCTTCTGGTTCTTTTCCTACAGTGCATATAAAATATTCCGAAATTCACGGGCCAGTTTCTGTGATCCCTTTCGTGAATCAACGAAGCATACTTCCGATATAACCTTTTCCGTGAAATGACGAAAAGAATCCTGAATTTCATGGATTTTTCGTACACTAGAAAAATTCTGAATTTTCAGAAACCTTTCCCGATTCCTTTCGTATATTAACTGTAAAGTACCGTTTTCTAGAGGCATTAACGGAAAATTCTGAACTTTCAGAAACCTGCCCGCAATTCCTTTCGCGTACATTAACGGGGAAATTCTGTTATCCCTAAAGACCTTTAAGATACATAGACTGGAAAACCGTAAGTTAACCGTGCTACATTTGGAGTTCAACGTTAGACGGCAAGAATCTGTCACATCTCATTCTTTATTAAAGGTGTTCGCGTGTTTATATCAGTTACATCCATATCATCATCATTGTCAACCATTATCAATCCACTGCTAGACGAAGGTTTCCCCAAGTATCCTCCACAACGGCCTGTCTTGTGCCAGTCTCCTCCATGTCACTCCTGCATACTTTCGAATTTCATCCACCCATCTCCCATGTGGTCTTCTTCTGGGTCTTTTCCTGTCCCTTGGAATCCAATATAAAATTTCGGCTGTCCATCGATGGTCTGTCCTTCTGGCAGTATGTCCAGCCCATTACCATTTCAGGGATTTCACTCTGATCATGATGTCTTCCACTCTTGTCATTTTTCGGATCCACGAGTTCCTCTTCTTATCTCTCCTGGTTACACAAAGCATGCATCTCTCCATGCTGTTTTGAGTTGTCTGCAGCCTTTGTATGTCTCTTTTAGTTAAGGTCCACATCTCTGCACCATACGTAAGCACTGGAAGGATGCATTGATCAAACACTTTTCTTTTAAGACATAATGGCATATTGCTCTTGAAAATTATGCTGTTTCTTCCAAAAGCTCTCCAGGCAAGTTTTGTACGCCGATTAATTTCTTCATCAGTGTGACCTCACTTGTTATCTGCTGTCCAAGATAAATGTAAATTTGACGTCCTCTGCAGGAGCGGGGACTTGTCGCACGGCGCCCATTGCTCCGATTACCATTGACATTACACCACAGGTGAGTGCGGCGGCAGTGGGCCGTTGAACGCCGCACCTGAACTACGGAATGGCACGACATTGTCTTCTCCGACGAATCCCACTTCTGCCTGCAACACCACGATGGCTGGGTTCGTGTGTGGTGGCACCGCGGCGAGGGACTGTATGACGCCTGCATTATGCATCGCCATACCGGTCCGTCGCCTGGCGTTATGGTTTGGGGCGCAATTGGATATGACACCCGCATCCCTCTGGTGCGCATCGCCGGTACACTCAACAGCCACCGCACCACCTCCGACGTTTTGGAGCCTGTAGGACCTGCCAGCGGCCACGTTTCAAGAGGACAATGCGCGCCCGCAAGTGGCACGCGCGCCTGCGCGTGTTAGTACCTAAGCGGCTTCAGTTAAATCCACACGTACTACTTTTGCTAAAAATAAAGCAAAATTCTTCGCGACAAATTGCTCATTCCATTCTTTTGGTTGCGATGGATTAAATTTCCAAGAGCAGCAGATACAGAAAATAGCATACCCCCCCCCAAAAGAAACTAGATAGAAAAAAAATGTTATTCTTATTCCGTGCAACAATTCGTCACGGCCCACCAGGTGTCACTGCTGCCGTGGCCCGCCTGTTCTCCCGATATGTCGCCCATCGAACACGTTTGGTCGCTGATCGACAACCGAGTGGCCCGGCAAGCACCACCCGCGGCTACGCCTGATGAACTGTGGCAACGTGTGGAAGCAGCCTGGACCAACATACCCCAAGCCCACATCCAAAGCCTCTTTCGTTCGATGGCGCGGCGTTATTGCCAGCCATGGGGGCCACACGAATTATTGACATCTGCGTGTTCTGCAAGTCGCACGGGCATGTAAGCTCAATCGTTTCGTCTTTGTATCTGTTGCTATGTGTCCAGTAAATCTGGCTTTGCTATCTCGTGTCCTTCTTGGTGTTGCATTTTGGGTGGCCAGCAGTGTATCTTAAAGGTCTTTGGTTATCCCTTTTTCCGTATCCATGCGGCAGAAGATTTGCGGTAGTAGGAGCGATTCGTGGTAATATTTAAGGTTTGGTTAACTGACGACGTAGGTGAATTAGAAATAAATTACACTTAGCACCATCTGGAGTCAGGCCGTTAGCACCATCTGCAGTCAGGCCGTGTGCGCATGGGAGCGAAGTAGACAATACGTCAGAGCTGCCGACAGGAGGTGTTTTAGTTCAGTAACTGCGTAAGGCGTGTGCAATAGTCAGTTCGTAATGGCGCATCAACTGGGTACTTACTCCAAATTGGAAGTGAGAGGAACCATTCGATTTTTGTGGGCTAAGCGCCTAAATTGCCCTGACATCCATCGTGAAATATGTGCTGTATATGTGGAAAATGCCATTTCTCGACCGGCCATTGTAAAGGGGTGCCAACAATTTGGAAAGGGTAGCACAGATCTGACGGACGAATACCGCGAAGGCAGACCATCAATATCCAGCACTCCGGAGCATGTTGATGGCATGATAAGGGATAATAGGAGTGTCAAAATCAAGGAAATTGCCAGTACGTTAGACATTTCGTATGGGACTGTGCATTCCATCACTCACGAGCAGGTGGGATTTCGGAAATTGTGTGGCGAGATGGGTGCCACGTTTGTGTGGCGACATCCACCGTACAGCCCCGACTTATCCCCGTGCGACTATCATTTGTTAGGTTCAAACCGACGAGGCTGTCTTTGAATGAATTTTAGGGTTCATCTTCTCCAATAGATGGCGCAAAAAACACTCCTTGAGCGTGGCTTTCTTTTAATCGGATACAAGCATTATTTGACTAATCCGGACAACAACCCGCACGACACAACCGGCTGCTATTCGGATTAAACGTGGTTCGGATTTATAAGGGTTGTGAAAACACAAGTTTGTCCCCTCACTCCGGAGTAAGTCGCTCTCCCAACTCAGCTACGCGTACAGAATGTCGCGCTGAAGATTTGTCGTCTCCACAGATGTTTTCACCTCTGTAGTACTTCACAGGGTTTACTGTATAATTAATTTATTCTTAACTTTGACTGGTTCAATGCAGCCAACCCCAGTTAAACCGGCACATACACTGAAGTGCCAGAAAAACTGGTACAGACGAGCTTATGCAAAATACATAGCAACGTCACCTATGCGTGTACTCAGTTGCGTCTGCCAATGAGTATATAAAGCGATAGACATCCTTGCCAGCTGTCAGAGCTATTTTCGGCATGAGAATGACAAGTAACGATTTAAGCGATTTTCAACGCGGTGTCATAGTTGGCGCTCGTGAGATGGGCCATAGTATTTCGGAGGTAGAACCGAAGTTCGGATTTTCACGGACGACCATTGCAAGGGTGTACCGTGACTACAAGAATTCCGGCAAAACCTCCAACCTACGATACTAGTGTGGCCGTAAAACGACATTGGGTGAACGTGACCATCGTCGGCTGATAAGAATCGTTTCACGCGACACTCTGGCATGTATCATGGGAATTCAATACTGGAGCCTCAACAAGCATTAGCGTCCGGACTGTGCAACGTACCCTGCACGATATGGGCTTTGGGGTCAGACGCTCAACTCGAGTTCCCTTGATGGGTGCACGACACAGAGCTATGCGCCTCGCTTGGGCACGGCAACACCGCCACTGGACACTTGATGACTGGAAACAAGTAGCCTGGTCTGACGAGTCGCGTTTCCAACTGTATCGGGCAGATGGAAGGATTCGTGTGTGGCGCAAACGCCATGAAGCCATGAATCCTGCCTGTCAACAGGGAATTATACCGGCTGGTGGGGAGTCCGTAATGGTATGAGGTATGTTTTGCTGGACTTGAGTGGGACCCCTGGTACATCTACAAACGTCTGTGACCGGCCAACGCTATGTGCGCATCCTTACTGACGTGGTACACCCGTTCATGTCCTGCATTCTGGCTCATGGGTTGGGCCTGTTCCAACAGGACAATGCACCTCCACACTAGTGTCGAGACGCCACATTATGATTAGAGGAGCATTCATCTGAGTTTGGGGTGTTGCCAATCCCACCCAAGTCCCCAGATCTGAACGTGATAGAACACATTTGGGATGCCATGCAACGCGCTATCGAACACAGGAATCCGAGACCTCGGAATACACCCGAATTGTGGAACGCTCAGCAGGAAGTGTGGTGTGCATTGCCTACAGCATATTTCCAGAAGCTAGTGGAGTCCATGCCCCGTCGTATTTCTGCAGTCCTGCGCTCCCGTGGGGGACCTACCAAGTATAAGACTGGTGTACCAGTTTTTCTGGCACTTCAGCGTATGATGAGCCTATACCTGTACCAACAAATAGCTGCTAGTACTGAAACACTTTCTATGATATAACATGACACTTGACAAGGAATAATTCTAAAATGAACTTTAATATCACACATCAAATGAGCTGTACAACAAAACATTTTATTAAATAGGGCGTCAAATACTACATTTGGCATCTTCATGTCCGTCGTCTCTGGTCATCACAGTATTTGGTGTAGTTCATAATACAATTCTGATATTTTGAAATTGCTTGTAAATCTGTAACATAAGTACTTTGCTACCAGCTTGGGATTGTAACTTGAGACACGAAAAGATTGCTTTCTACGTCTCTCGGAATTCCAATCCTACTGGTGTTTTTTTTTTCCATCGGAAAGTCAAAGTAATAATCACAGGTCCGGGTTAAGATCGCAGGGTCTTCGAAGCATCTGACCTTTTTCTCGTATCCAAAAATTTGCAACTGGAAAACAAAGAAAAAAAGAATGCGTTGATTTTACACGAACACACTGAAATGGTATGTACAACACTGCAATGCATTCTTAATGTGTGCACCAATGTAGTCCACACAGATCACTTCAACTTACAAGAAAGATGCCACCGAATTTTCGGTTGTAATGAGCACGTCTTTTGAATCCTTTCTGACGCGAATGCACCTTATTCATCTCGCATTGCATCATGGGTAAACTTTTCTGTGTCTGCGGATCAGCAATAGTTTATTTACATGCGTTTTTTTTTTTTTTGATTGGAGGTTTAACGATCACCGTGAGCAACTCAATGGGCTATAAGCAGTCGCCCGTCCCTAATTTAGGGTCACTGGTTCCAGGGAACGGAGAGAGCCAGTGCCGTAAGACAAACACAACATCCATGCCTCACTGGGATTCGAACCCGGACCCCGTTCGGACGAATGATCAGAGGCCATCGCTTAGACCACTGCGCCACCGGGGCGGCCATGCGTTTTACCATTGCTTATGAAGGTGTTAGGATGCAGGGGTACAGGAAAGTCGCGATTTTCGTGAATTTATTAACGACATGCCTTACTTTTGTTCGTTGTATGGTTGTGCTATAAATTCTGCCACTGAAATTGTATAGAGGAAAGAATAACTTTCCATAATTTTCCTTTGAAAAGGCCGAAATCGTTAAAGGAATGGCTGTGTAAAATGAAACACGATTTCTATCCCAATGTGCCCGAATATGTTCTGCCCACTTTAACGAAAAAGATTTTGGATATTATGGCATTACGAATCAAAGCCAGTTGAATTCTTGTAGTTTCTTCGGATTTCAATAATAAAACAAAAATGGTAGAAAGAGAAAACTGATGGCATATTTGGATCAGTAAATTACGAATTAAGTTCTACTTTTTTTTTTTTTTTTTGATTGAAGGTTTAACGACCACCGTGAGCAACTCAATGGGCTATAAGCAGTCGCCCGTCCCTAATTTAGGGTCACTGGTTCCAGGGAAGGGAGAGAGCCAGTGCCGTAAGACAAACACAACATCCATGCCTGACCGGGATTCGAACCCGGACCCCTTACGGACGAATGATCAGAGGCCAACGCCTTAGACCACTGCGCCACCGGGGCGTCTAAGTTCTACTTTCTTACCCCAAAGAACGAAACAAATCTATCTCTAATTTTTCTTTTATTTAATGTTACGCATTCATTTAATTTTTAAGCAGATTGCCTAGCGTGCGATAGTGGGAAGTTTTTTAGTTGTTGCTGTTTTAACCCTAGGTTGTTTCCATATTACGTATTTATCTCGGGTTTTGAATGTTTTGTTTTGCAAAAAAAAAAAAAAAAAAACGTTCCCAAGTTTATGTTTCATATGTTTCGCCAATATACACCGAAGAGCAATTGAATTAGAGACAACTGACGTTATGCAAATATGGCGCTGTGGGCTGCCCTGTGAACGGAAACGACATGACGTATGCAGCGATCCGACAATATAAAGAGGGATGCTACGGGAATCACTAAGAGTCGGACGCAGTATGGGTAAGACGAAGAATCTAAGCGGATTTGATCGTGGGAAAATTGTCGGGGCCCGACGAATGGGTCACTGCATCTCGGAAGTCGTGCAGCCACTGGGATTTTCACGAGCCACTGTGTCACGGGTGCACCGTGAATACATCGAGTCCGGTAAAACCATCCTTGCAAGGGCCAACTGCCGTCGACAAAAGCGTGTGAATGAGCGGGGTCATCGTCGGCTAGCTCGCATTGTAACAGCGGATAGACGGGCCACAGTGCAAGAAATCACTCGGCAATTTAACGCTGGTGCACAAAAACGTGTAAGCAGCCACACCATCCAGAACCATCTCCTCACTATGGGGTACAGAAGCCATCGTCCCACGAGGGTACCGCTGCTGACCGCACATCACAGGGTGCAAAGATTAGCCTGGGCGCTGGAACATCGCCACTGGACCCTAGACACGTGAAAAAATGTTGCCGGGACTGATGAGTCGAGATTCACGTTGGTACATGCGGATACGAGTACGGCGCAAACCACATGAAGCGATGGATCCTTCTTGCCAGCAGGGTACTCTTCAAGCTGGTGGGGGTGGCATTCCCGTCTGGGGACTGTTTACGTGTACTGAAATGGGACCCCTGGTACGTGTGACATCGTCCCTCACAGGTCAACGTTACCGGGATATCCTGGACGACCATTTGCTCCCGTTTGTGCGTCTTCAACATCCCACTGGGGACCTCATCCTACAACAACACAATGCACCGTGCCATCGCTCTCGAATTGTATCCGAATGGTTGGATGAACACTCTACCGACGTGACCTCGCTTCCTTGGCCAGCTAGGGGACCTCACCTCAATCGGGCACATCTGTGATGCCATCGAAAGAGATGACCCCCTCCATCAAATCTTCGTGAACTATGGGAGTTTGTTCAGGGGTCGTGGATTAGTATGGCTTCCCAACGCTTCCGGTGTCTTGTCGAGTCCATGCCGAGACGAATCGCCGCCGTCATCAGGGCGAAAGGTGGTGCTACACGTTACTAGACAGGTTTCTCTAATTCAATTGCTCTTCAGTGTATATTCGTTGATCTTGGCTAGTTGTTCTGTTCCAGTGAATGCTGTTTGGATATTTACAGCGCATTTTAAGCTTATTGTGGATATTTTCAGTAATAAGGGATGTTTCTTTTTTTTATTAGTGTTCAGTAGTAAAATTTTATAAATTCGTGCTCTCGTCACTTAATTCTTCACGAAGTGCGGGTTTTATGTTTCATAAACGTTCTTATTGCTGCGATGTAATTTATACATTTTAGGGATGTAATTTTATACATTTTGTTGTATGTATTATGTGCATGCTGGAAATGATACAAGTTACAGTAATTCGTTGTTGAAGCGATCTTAGAAATGGGTGCATGATTCTGAAGTCATGTAAAAATCATTTCTTTATTCTGTAAAAGTTCGTTATGAATAATGGTAGAATTACAAGAAATTACGAAATTTCGTTTTAAGTAGCATATCTTAGTAGTTGTTCAATAAATTTAAAACTGACAACGTCGAATTTTAAAACGTATTTTCTACTGTATACCACCAGTAATTCTGTATTTAACCCTACACGCATAGCTTTCATTCTTGCGTTCTGGGGCTTATTTTGGATGGATTTTCGTCTTTTGAAAATATTGGAGACTTGTTATGATTGTGAAGTTATTCAAAAACTCATTTATATTTCCTTTCCCTCCGAGAACTGCGAAAGAGTATGATCACTGAAAATCGTGAAATTGCACTAAATGTCTTTTTTTAAGAAATTCGCCGTAATTGCATACCGGCCAAGTATTGTGGATCGTGTTGTCTGCGGGTAGGTAAAAGTTTTTTTACCGGAATTTGTTACATTTCTGGAAGCTCATGAGACTTTCTTATATAATCGGTAGTATGCCTGTTCTAGCGCTATGGAAATATTCCGGGTTTTTCCACATTTAAAATATGTCTGACAAAGTTCTGTTGCTTGAAGAAATGTGTGTTTTCCTAGTTCAGCAGTCTTTCCTTCAAAATCAATCATTGGAATTCGCATTCCTCTCTCCCTCCACCTTCTCCAACTTGTGCTACCGAAATTAAATTTAAAACTATGTGCTTCATCTGTACCCTGCTGGCAAGAAGGATCCATCGCTTCATGTGGTTTGCACTGTACTCGTATCCTGCCATCCGCATGTACCAACGTGAATCTCGACTCATCAGTCCAGGCAACATTTTTCCACATGTCTAGGGTCCAGTGGCGATGTTCCCGCGCCCATGCTAATCTTTGCACTCTGTGATGTGCGGTCAGCAGCGGTACCCTCGTGGGACGATGGCTTCTGTACCCCATAGCGAGGAGATGGTTCTGGATTGTGTGGCTGCGTACACGTTTTTGTGCACCAGCGTTAAATTGCCGAGTGATTTCTTGCACTGTGGCCCGTCTATCCGCTGTTACAATGCGAGCTAGCCGACGATGACCCCGCTCATCCACACGCTGTTGTCCACGGCAGTTGGCCCTTGCACGGATGGTTTTAGCGTATTCAATGTACTCACGGTGCACCCTTGACACAGTGGCTCGTGAAAATCCCAGTGGCTGCACGACTTCCGAGATGGAGTGACCCATTCGTCGGGCCCCTACAATTTGCCCACGATCAAATACGCTTATATCCTTCGTCTTACCCATACTGCGTCCGACTCTTAGTGATTCCCGTCGCATCACTCCTTATATTGTCGGATCGCTGCATACGTCATGTCGTTTCCGTTTACAGGGCCGCCCACAGCGCCATATTTGCATAACGTCAGCTGTCTCTAATTCAATTACTCTTCAGTTTAATCGATTGGCGGGAATTATGGCAGTAAGGTAGAGGTCTTTTCTGCTACGACGAGTACGCCCCATCGGACTCCCGAGACCCGTACGCCCCGACGGGTTCTATAAGTACAGCTGACGTCGACTTTGAGTGAGGCCGATGTGTTGAACTGCGGAAAGATAGAGTTTCCTTCAGCGACAAAACGCTAGCACAGTGATGTGCATATGGCGTCAGTCGGAAGAAGGTCTAACGCACCGATGTAATGGTCTGGAACCCAACGACGGAAGAACGCACTAGAAGTCCATCATCTCCACCGTATGACGTTGTATGACCGAAGAGTTACGTCCCGAGGTTTCGTACACCAATAGAAGTCTTTATCACATGAAGGGCCGTCTGCAAGCCCTCTCAGACACCATTTGCTTTAAGGAGATCTCGTCGCTCACCGTTCGTTGCTTTGAATGAATGTTAGGGTTCATCTTCTACCCTATATCTGCAATGTAAATTATTTTGTACATATTTTCTGGAAGACTTGTAGTGTTTGAAATTCCAAACACAAATAATAACGACCCATAGCTAATATATGCCACAGTTATTATTCCGAAACATTTGTTAGAATTTTTTTTAATTCAATTTATCTGACTCGAAAGTATTACAACTTGGCGCTAGATGGCGCGATAAGTTAGCATAGCAATGTTTCTGTCTCGAACCAGCGAAATCTCTTATTTCTGCCTGATTTGTCTAATTATCTGAGCCAAATGGAGATCAATGAATAGGGGCAAAGGTGAGATTGGAATCTTGTCTTCTATAGATCATCTTAAATCCTACTGTACGTTCATTTTTTGAAGAGAAAATGCGTATAATGGCAGAGAACCCCTGAATTTGAGCTATAGAAACTCCGCATACTTATTGAGCTCCACCCCGAAACAACGACACTGGTTAAAACGTAACTGTACGTATTTTGTCGTTTCATTGTGGAGCCAACGGGAGATCGCTTCCATTCTGAATATGGCGAGCTCTGCAGTGATTTGCTGACGCAAACTTCTGAAAAAGTCCCTCAAGACATAAAAGCCACGCCCAAGGAGTGATATTTGCGCCATCAATCGCAGAAGATGAACCCTAACACTCATTTAAAGACAGCCTTGTCAAACGTCAGCGGCTGCCATGGGGCGAAGAACGCAGGCACTGTCCTGATGAATAGCAGCGCATAGTGTTTTTCGACGAGTCATGGTTCAAGCAAATGACCCATGATGGAGGTACCTATGTCAGGCGACACCGTGGTAAACGGCTGTTGGAAGTAGGCATTGTGAGCGTCGTAAGGGCTCAATACTGGGCGCAGTTGAGCTGCATTTATGTTCCCTCCCTCTACGCATTACAGGAGCGACGACCAAACAGCGAAAGTTATGGAGGCTGAAGTGCTGCCATGTCTTCAGACGGTCCCAGCTGCTATCATTCAACAGTACAATGCCCGACCACACGCGGAGCGGAATATCTTATATCTTCTGGACCACGATATGTGTTACGTGCTTCTTGGCCAGCGCGTTCGCCTGATTTGTCACCGATTGAGCATTTGTGGGGTATGGTAACCTGACGCCTTGCCCATCAGATACACATGGGTAGAAAATCGAGAGAGCATGGAATGACCTTCCTCAGTGCGACATCCAGAACCTCTTCCGGTCGATGTCACGCTTTGTGGGAGCCGTTAGCGCCGCTCTTGGTGGCAGACAAGGCACTGAATATTCTGTGTTCCTCATCACTTATAGTTCTGTGCACTTACGTCTTGTATCATAAGTAATGTACCCTATAAATATCACTTTAGTATCACAGGTCTTTCTTGGTGTTCCATTTTCAACAAATACCAGAGTATAAAAATGGTGTTACTTAAAACAATTACGCGTGTTCGTGTGAATTTGTTGAAATCTAAATTCATCGTTGCATTCGGCAGGTATTTCATTTGTTTGAATTCTTGAGGGGGGGGGGGTAAAGAAGGGCCGGAACAGCCCGTGCGCGCGGTGTCGCTGCCTGTGTTACAAAGCAAAACGATGAGAACTGTAGTAGATTGCCATACATACCCCATTTGCTTCCATGCAGAACTGGACACGCTCCATGCAAGGTGAGTTCATTTTCTTTTCCGTTCTTCTTCAAGTTGTACCAAAAGACAGCTGAACCCTGAAAAGCGAAATTATTTTGAGAACGTATTTTTAAAATAGCAGTAATACAAACATTAATCCAAAAAATAGTGATGGCATAAGCTATTTATTATTGAAAGTTCATTTATCATTCACGCAAAAGAGTGAATGATAAATGATCACTCACGAATGCTCATTCAAATGAATGAATGGCCATTCACCTTGAATCCACTCCCAACCGGTTGTCTCACTACACTCACACTGGGCAAATCATTTTTTGCTCCAAATCACCCGTATGTGTGAAGTCACTCATTCTTGGGAGTTCATTCATCATTCATGCAAGTCATTTACGAATGATCATTCAAATGAACGAATGGCCATTCACCTTGAACCACTCCCAACCGGTTGTCTCACTACACTCACACTGGGCAAATCATTTTTTGCTCCAAATCACCCGTGTGTGTGAAGTCATTCATTCTTCGGAGTTCATTCATCATTCACGGAAGAATCATTTACGAATGCTCATTCAAATGAGTGGTCGTTTACTATGCATCCACTCGCGCGCTGTTGTCTCACTACACTCACACTGAACAAATCATTCTTTGCTCCAAAGCACCCGCGAGTTCAAAGTCATTCATTCTTGGATGTTCATTCATCATTTCACGCAAACCGGTCATTCGTGGATGATCATTCATGAACGATCGTGCACAATGACATCACATTCCTGGACGACCATTCATCATTCACGCAAAAGAATGAATGATAGTAGACCATCCACGAATGGTCATTCACTTTGCATCCACTGCTGGCTATATACACTGCCGAAAGTGAAGAAAGAACACCAAGAAGGAATTGGCGGACGATCATGAAATTTACATATGTTAATGGGGTCGAGTTTACGTAGGTGTGATGTTAATTTCGGGACCAACCGGTGAGCGCTTACGCCACAGCACGGCATAATATGCAAATTATCGTCGGTGGTATTTAAGGAGTACGGCGAAGTGAATGTAATCAGTCGTCGGCGTAAGGACACGTGCGAAGACTCTGAAGAAGCTGCAATGCCTGGACATGGAAGACGTGTACGATTTCAGCAGTTATCGGACTTTGAGCGAGGTCGTCTAGTCGGACTCCGCGAGGCCGGGTGGTCGTATCGTCGTATTGCGGAGCGAATTGGACGGGAAGTATTGGTGGTGGTACGATGGTGGCGTAGATGGTCCGAGGAACATTCCCACACGAGAAGACGTGGAACCGGGAGTCACAGACGGACTGATGAGCGGACCGATCGACGCATAAGAAGAGCGGCGTTGTCAAG
Source organism: Macrothele yani (assembly GCA_039090855.1). Classification (NCBI taxonomy): domain Eukaryota; kingdom Metazoa; phylum Arthropoda; class Arachnida; order Araneae; family Macrothelidae; genus Macrothele; species Macrothele yani. Next base: position 13,875,711 of record CM077019.1, read on the forward strand.
CAGAACATCCACTGCGACGCAAATCCGAGCTGCCGTTGCTCCTGAGGTCACTGTGCGAACAATCCGCAACCGTCTACTGGATGCAGGACTACGTGCACGTGTGCCTCTGGCATGTACACCTCTGACTCCAGCACACCGTCAGGAACGGCTGCAGTGGTGTCGCCAACGTCCGCACTGGAGAACGCAATGGGGATCTGTCATGTTCAGCGATGAAAGCAGATTCTGCTTGGGAGAGTCCGATGGCCGTATGCGTGTTCGCAGACGCACAGGGGAGCGTCTACACCCTTCTTGCATCCGCCAGCGATACACAGTGTCTCCTGGTGTGGGGAGCGATCAGCTATCACTCCCGTACACAACTAGTTTTGTACCGGGTACGTTAAACAGCACCTCCTACATCAACAACATCATTCAGCCCGTTGTTGTGCCATTTGTAAGGTCGGTCCATCGTGGTGTTTTCCAGCAAGATAACGCACGCCCACACACGGCACGTGCAACGCAACATCCACTTCAGGGTGTGAGACAACTTCCATGGCCTGTACGTTCACCGGATTTGTCCCGCATTGAGCACGTGTGGGATTTTATGGGACAACGACTTATCCGGTCTCCACGGCCAGCCACGACCATCCTCGATTTACGCATTCAGGTTGAGGATGCTTGGGACTCAATACCCCAAATTTACATCCAACATCTGTACGACAGACTCCATGCCAGAATCGCACACTGTGACGCAGTTCATGGCGGTTCAATCTCGAACTAACCATGTTACATTGAAATGTTATTTTTCAGTTTACCAGCAAATACAGCTGTATTTTGCCATAATGTTTTGATCACGTTATCCTCTGTATTCCGTTATTATGCTGTATAAATTTCGTTGGTATCAGACGTCTCCTTCTTGGTGTTCTTTTTTCACTTTCCGCCAGTGTAGTTGTTTCACTAATAAATTCACTGAACACATAATTTTTTTACTCCAAAGTGCCTGCGAGTGACGTCACTCACTCTTGGGAGTTTATTTACCATTCACGAATGCTCGTTCAATTGAATGGTCGTTCACTTTGCACCCACTCTCGACCAGTTGTTTCACTACATTCACTGAGCAAATTATTCTTTTCTCCAAAGTAACTGCGAATGCAAAGTCATTCATTTTTGGGAGTTTATTCATCATTCACGAAAAAGAGTCATTCATGAATGCTCATTCAAGTGAATGATCGTTTACTTTGCATCCACTCCTGCGCAGTTGTCTCACTACACTCACATTGAGCAAACCATTGTTTACTCCAAAGGGGTTGCGAGTGTGAAGTAATTCACTTGTGGGAGTTCATTCATCCTTCACGAATGTTATTCAAATGAATGGTCGTTCACTTTGCATCCACTCCCGGTCTGTTGTCTCAATACACTCACTGAGCAAATCATTGTTTACTCCAAAATGCCTACGAGTGCGAAGTCATTTATTTCGGGAGTTCATTCATCATTCACGCAGAAGAGTCTTAACATTGTACAACTACTCTAGTAATCCGAATTTTTCGGCGTAGAATATACACCCATGGACAATGAAATTTGCGCACTAAGAAGGAAGCATCGGATTGAACTGAAATTTTATGGACGTAATGATACAGATGAATGATACACATGATGGCAAAAACAGAACTGCAGGACAATTACAGAGGGATCTGTAGTACGCAGTCCAGTCATCTTCAATAGCGCGTCGCACCGCCTCGTGCGGCCATACGTGCTGCAATACGGTCCGGCATAGACGCGAACAGACGCCTGATGTCCTGCGGCAGACTGGCCCATACGTGTTGGACGGTGTGCTCAAAACCCCGGATAGTGCTGCACGGCGGTAGCCGGCGTTTCAAATGGTCCCACACATGCTCGATAGAGGACATATCCGGGGAGCAGGCAGGCCATGGTAAGTGTCTGGACATGACATACGCAGTCCTGGGCAAACCGAGACGTTTGCGAGCGGGCATTATCTTGCTGGTACAGCGCACCTGGAATCCTGGGATGGATTGAGAGTGCATGGGGCCGTAGGGTCTCATCCGCATACCGCTGGCCCGTCAATGATCCACGTACCACTAGTAGAGCTGATCGGCTATCGTAGGCAATGGCTCCCCAGACCATAATGCCTGCAGTAGGGGAGGTGTAGCGCTCGATAGCGAGGTTGGGATTGTGCTGTTGGCCCGGGGACTACCAAACCCGGACACGATGATCATCTGTCCCCAAAACGAAGTGGCACGCATCGCTAAACACCACACGTCGCCAGTCTGTGGCGTTCCACGATGCTCTGGCCTGGCATCACTTCAACAAACGGAGCCGGCGATGTTCCGGTGTTAATGGCAGCACACGTAAGATGCGCTGGGATAGCAGATTTGCTTCTGCGCGGCGTCGGGAAATGTTTCTTATGCACACATGAGCCGCTACATCTTCCTGTAGAGTAGACCGGGTCCCCCGTTCGTGCCTGGCGCGCGATCCGTCGATCCTCTCTACCGGTGGTCCTCCTGGCCCGGCCGGAGCCGCTCCGCCGTGTGGCAGTACCGTCACGGGTCCACTGCTCAACACAGTCGGACGGTATGGTCAGAACGATCCACGTGGCGGGCTATACGGCGCGCCGACCACCCTGAGGTTTTCAGCCCGACGATCAGGTCTCTCTCAATGTCCGTAAGTTGCGTAAATCGACGTCTCTGGCACCTACCCGGCATTCTTGTCACTATGCTTACGTCGGCCTGTGCTTTTCGCTTTCATGGGGCATCGACTATACACCGGTTTATAAGGCTGCCGATTCGTGCTTGCAGCGCCAACACAGGGTGTGCGGTCATGTGCAATCGCACCAAACGTTGATCATTTGTATACCATCACGCGCTCTAGCTATTTGCAATGTTTCGCGGTTGTAGCATGTTTTCTTCTAGGTGCGCAAATCTCGTTGTCTGTAAGTGTAAACACATACACTGACGGAAAAACAAAATCCCAACACCACGAAAAAATAGTTGTAGAGGAATGAAATGGTGGCAATACATTTGTATAGGTAACATATTTAATCGATTAAGGTTTCAAGATCACAGCTTATTGTAAGCGCGAGAAGAGCCATTTTAAATGTGAAATGCTGGTACATTAATAACCGGTGTAGCCGCCAGAATGTTGAATGCAAGCACGCAAACGTTCATGCATTGTTGGTGCTGGATGTCAGTTTGTGGGATGGAGTTCCATGCCTGTTGCACTTGTTCAGTCAATACAAGGACGGTTAATGCTGGTTGGGGGTGACGCTGGAGTTGTCGTCCAATGATGTCCCACACGTGCTCGATTGGTGAAAGATCTGGTGATCTAGCAGGCCACGGCAACATGTCGACACTCTGTAGAGCATGTTGGGTTACAACAGCGGTATGCGGGCGAGCGTTATCCTGTTGGAAAACACCCCCTGGAATGCTGTTCATGAATGGCAGCACAACAGGTTGAATCACCAGACCGGCGTACAACTGTGCCGTCAGGTTGCGTGGGATAACCACGAGATTGCTCCCCAGACCATAACTCCAGGTGTAGATCCAGTGTGTCTCGGCCGCAGACAGTTTGGTTGCAGGCGCTCACCTGGCCTCCTTCTAACCAACACACGGCCATCACTGGCACCCAGGCAGAACCGGCTTTCATCAGGAAACACAACAGATCTCCACTCCGTCCTCCAATGAGCTCTAGCTTGACACCACTGACGTCGCAAACGGCAGTGGTTTGGAGTAAGTGGAATGCACGCTACAGGGCGTCTGGCTCGGAGCTGTCCTTCAAGTAACCAATTTGTAACAGTTCGTTGTGTCACTGTGGTGGCAACTGCAGTTCGAATTGCTGCCGCAGACGCGGTACGGTGCGCCACGGCCATACACCGTACACGGAGGTCTTCCCTCTCAGTAGTGCCACGTGGCCGGCCGGAACCCGGTCTTCTTGAGGCAGTGCCTTTCCTTGACCACCGCTGCCAACAATCATGCACAGTGGCTACATTCCTTCCAAGTCATTCTGCAATATTGCGGAACGAAAATCCACCTTCTCGTAGCCCTATTACACGACCTCGTTCAAACTCCGTGAGCTGTTGATAATGGCTTCTTCGTCTTCTTAAAGGCATTCTTGACTAACATCAACACACTGCGTCGAATCTCAACGATAACTAACGCTCATGAACGTTACAGCGCGTATTTACAGCAAACCTGCTTTGCATGTTCCGAGGGGCGCTACTAGCGCCACACGTATGCGCCGAGCGCGAAATTTGCATAGACGTCATCTTACAGATGTACTCTCACCGCCTACCAACTGTCGTTTATCTAACACAACCCCTTCTTGGTGTTGGAATTTTTTTCCGTCAGTGTATATACACAGGGTGTTCCAAAACTAATGGAACAAACTTTAAGGGGTGATAGAGAACACCAAAACAAGCGCTTTTCGTAATATAATGCATGATCGCAAGTTACGCAGTTATGCGCTGGAGGGCACTTTCCGTTTCCCCAAACACGCCGTCTTTCGCAACACAAAGACGAGAATGGCACAACAAATCAAAACAAAGCTTTATGCAGACAAAATAAAAAAACAAAACGTGACATTACAAAATTACATCAAATTTGGAAACAATAAGTAAATACTGAAATGAATTTCATTTGCAAAAGCTGCTTAAAAGGGCGATAGCCACTCTTGATACACGCTTCGCATCGTCGACGTAAAGATGCCCGTATGTTGTGGAAATTACCAGGCATTTCCCGGACAGCTGAAGCAGCGACTAGTTCTTCATTGGAATCAATGGGAATGTCATGCATTACGGACTTAAAATGTCCCCATAAACATAATTCGAGAGGGGACAGATCTGGTGATCGTGGGGGGAGGCAAGCGATGGGTCCACCTTGGCCAATCCATTGGCCTGGAAATGCGGCGTTCAAGTAACATTTCAGCACCTGAGTGCTGAAATGTTCAGCTCATTTCAGCACCTGCGTGCTGAAATGAGCTGGCGCTCCATCATGCTGGAACCACATTTTACGGCGGACGGCTGCTGGTACACGTTGGATCAATTTAGGCAAGATTTGTTGAAGGAAAATAAAATAAGTCCTCCCATCCAGACGTTCCGGGGAAAACGAAAGACGGCGTGTGTGGGGAAACGAAAGCGCCCCCCAGCGCCTAACCGCGTAACTTGTGACCATGCGTTCTGTGACGAAAAATGCTGCTTGTTTCGGTGTGTTCTATCCCCCTTAGAGTTTGTTCTATTAGTTTTGAAACACCCTGTATATATAAGTAATACATATTTTCAGTAATTTACTGTATCATCACACGATGCAATAAGAATGAAAATGAATTAAATACCTTCTTTGGCCAAACTGCAGCTCCAACTTTGGGAAATACAGTTGCTCCTCCTCGTGTGACGTCTGTAAGCTTTAAAAACAAACAAAAAAAGTTATCAGACACAAATGCACTTATTTGCCAACAAGATAGATGTATTCATATAATAGATATAGAGGAAGGACACAGAAGCGGTTCTTTCAAGCGTGTCCAAGGTTAATTGATCATCGGTTCAGTGCATCTTTTACGGTTGAAGGTGAAATAGCTTGTTGACGGCATTGAAAAGTTGTGCGATAAGACATCCGATTATTAAACCGAATATAATTTTTTTTAAGCGAGTGACCCAAAAACGCAACTGATACTCTCAGTGCTGAGTTCGTGCTCAATTTTAAGGGACTGAGCCCGAAGTATAGTGTCTAAAAGAGATAGTGTGTGCACCAGTGTTGCATTCAGGCTTTTTTTCGCGGGGGTGGGGGCAATTACAAATTTTGAGGGTGCTAAAACTTGTTGACTGATGGAGCAGAGCTCTCTTGACGAGACTCGAGACAATTCGTTGTTCGGGCACAAGTACGACATGACACATCCGATCACCGTGATTTTTTGCATGCGATTGGAAATCGTCCATGGCCAGGTTTTGACGCCTTCCAATTGTCGAAATTCCGTGTCACTGAGGAATAATCATTCAAAAACTTGCATTTTTTAGGGGGTTTTCCGGGTTTTGAGAAGGGGTCATTTGTTACCTATCTCCTCCAAAGATCTTCAGCCGATCGCAGTGAAACTTGCCACAGAGAACGGGAAGGGTGTAGTGAGTGAGATGGGGTTGGTATCATGGCGATTGGTCGTGTCGTATAAAAACAATGACCATCAAAAGAATGACCAATTTTAATAATAATTGAAAAACTCCGCTCTTTATACGAGACACGGGAAAATTAGTTGTTTGGGCATAGCTACGACATGACACATCCCATCACCGTGATTTTTGGCATAGGATTGGACATCTTTCATAGTCAAGTTTTGACGCCTTCCGATTCCCCAAATTCCGTGTCATTGAGGAAGTTCAATTAAAACAAAGTGGCCTTTTACTTAAACCAGTACTAGGTGGCCAGTACGGAAAGTTAAGTGTTACGAAAAAATGGGCATCGAGTTCGGTCTAATAATTTCTATATTATCTACGCAAACCAAAAGCGTTCTTTTTAGCAGTCCGAAGGCTCAATAGTCCATCGGTGACACATCAGGGGACTCTGAAGGAATATGAGCAACCATTGTTTTAGGTCTTCGTTTCGAAAGCGCTCTTTTTAGCAATCCGAAGGCACAATAGTCCATTGATGACACATCAAGGGACTTTGAAGGAATATGAGCAATCATTGTTTTGAGTCTGCGTTTAGAAAGCGTTCTTTGTAGCATTCCAAATGCACAATAATAGTCCATTTGTGACACATCAGGGGACTTTGAAGGAATATGAGCAATCATTGTTTTAGGTCTGCGTTTAAAAAGCGCCCTTATTTTAGCAGTCCGAAGGCACAATAGTCCATTGGTGACACATCATGGGACTTTGAAGGGATATGAGCAATCACTGTTTTAGGTCTGAGTTTAGAAAGCGCTGTTTTATAGCAATCCGAAGTTACAATATAAGTCCATCGGTGAACATTACGTTTTTTTCTTTTTTTCAGATTCACATCTCTGTTTATTACCTTGTTCACAATGAATGGAATACGGGATTACAACATCGTACAATACAAATTTGGAAGCTGTAAATCCGTTTATTGGTGAAAATATGACCTGAATGGTAAACCAGATAATACCTGAAAACTTGAAAATTTCGTCGTCCTGCAGCGGAAATAGAACCCGCATCTCCCGTACAGCGTCAGACTATGCTAACCACTGCGACACCCAGAACGACCATGTTTCAAGTTTGCGATTAATTTGAATATAACCATCACAGAATTTGCTAGTCGAAGCAACTGGCATTCATACATAGCGAATGTAGAGGATAGATTAAAATTCATTCCTGTGATTGCCCCAAGGCGCAGAATATCAATGAATGGAATACGGAATTACACAATTGTAAAACACATATTTGGAAGCTGTAAATCCGTTTATTAGTGTTGATACAGAGACATTTAACGGCCAACTTAGCGATTTCTCTTTAAGTCGGTGGATATTTTTTTTAAAATCAGAGACCTTACTATTGAAACTGAAGCTTTCTGTGATGATTTCGTGCAGTAATGGTTTTAAAACTTCAAAGAAATGTTCTGAAGGATCAGAAATTGTGAAGCGTCGGCTCTCACTAATACTTTCATTCACTCTCTCCACCAAATCTTCTGTAACCGGAGAAGGTCCACCATTGCGCAATTCGTAACGAACGCTCTGTCGTCCTTCATTAAACATTCGAATACACTTCCCCACCATTCCTGCAGTCATTGCGTTTTGTCCATACATTTCGCAAATTTGTCGATGAATCACACTTTGTCTGACGTTTCGCGCATGCAGGAATCTTATCACAGACGGGACTTCGCAGTTGGCGGGCAGTTCTAAGAAGTCAAACGTTAATAACGCATCACCATAAACACACAATCTCACAAAATGGGGTCGGGGCGTGGCCAATGGAAGAGGCAACACAACTGCGCATGCGCGACTCTGAAGTGAACACCTACGCGTGAGTGATGCGCGAACGGTACTTATTTTCTGGATAGCACTCGTAATTTAATTATAAAGTCATATGAAGAATTTTCTATACAAGGTTTCTTTTTTTTTTTGCATTTTGTTTTCTTTTTCTTTTTGAAATTTACAATGGGATGCTGATAAGTTCTCAGCCTCACCAAGAAGGAAATGGGCTAGGGCCATGAAACTTACAGACTATTCCACATATTCACCCCGACGTTCAACACCCTTCGCACAGCCTGAAAAGTTCTCGGCCTCACCAAGAAGGAAATGGGCTAGAACCATGAAACTTACAGACTATACCACATATTCACACCGAATTTCAACACACTTGGCACAACCTGATAAGTTCTCGGCCTCACCAAGAAGGAAATGGGCTAGAGCCATGAAACTTACAGACTATTCCACATATTCACACCGAATTTCAACACACTTGGCACAGCGTGATAAGTTCTGGGCCTCACCAAGAAGGAAATGGGCTAGAGCCATGAAACTTACAGACTATTGCACATATTCACACCGAATTTCAATACACTTGGCACCGCCTGATAATTTCTCGGCCTCACCAAGAAGGAAATGGGCTAGAGCCATGAAACTTACAGACTATTCCACATATTCACACCGAATTTCAACACACTTGGCACAGCCTGATAAGTTCTCGGCCTCACCAAGAAGGAAATGGGCTAGAGCCATGAAACTTACAGACTATTCCACATATTCACTCCAAAGTTCAACACACTTGGCACAGCCTGATAAGTTCTCGGCTATGCCAAGAAGGAAATGGGCTAGAGCCATGAAACTTACAGACTATTCCACATATTCACACCGAATTTCAACACACTTGGCACAGTCTGATAAGTTCTCGGCCTCACCAAGAAGGAAATGGGCTAGAGCCATGAAACTTACAGACTATTCCACATATTCACCTCGAAGTTCAACATACTTGGCACAGCCTGATAAGTTCTCGGCCTCACCAAGAAGGAAATGGGCTACAGACATTAAACTTACAGACTATTCCCCATACTTGGCACATTCAGCCGGACGTTCAACACACCTGGCACAGCCTGACAAGTTCTCGGTCTCACCAAGAAGGAAATGGGCTAGAGCCATGAAACTTTCAGACTATTCCACATATTTACCCCGACGTTCAACACACTTGGCACAGCCTGATAAGTTCTCGGCCTCACCAAAAAGGAAAGGGGGTAGAGCCCTGAAACGTACAGACTATTCCTCATAGTTGGCACATTCAGCCTGACGTTTAACACACTTGGCACAGCCTGATAAGTTCTCGGTCTCACCAAGAAGGAAATGGGCTAGAGCCATGAAACCTACAGACTATTCCACATATTCACCCCGAAGTTCAACATACTTGGCACAGCCTGATAAGTTCTCAGCCTCACCAAGAAGGAAATGGGCTAGAGCGATGAAACTTACAGACTATTCCATATATTCACACCAACGTCCAACACCCTTGGCACAGCCTGATAAGTTCTCGGCCTCACCAAGAAGGAAATGGGCTAGAGCCATGAAACTTAGAGACTATTCCATATATTCACCCCGACGTTCAACACATTGGGCACAACCTGATAAGTTCTCGGCCTCGCCAAGAAGGAAATGGGCTAGGGCCATGAAACTTACAGACTATTCCACATATTCACACCGAATTTCAAGACACTTGGCACAGCCTGATAAGCTCTCGGCCTCACCAAGAAGGAAATGGGCTAGAGCCATGAAACTTACAGACTATTCCATATATTCACCCCGACGTCCAACACACTTGGCACAGCGTGATAAGTTCTGGGCCTCACCAAGAAGGAAATGGGCTAGAGCCATGAAACTTACAGACTATTCCACATATTCACTCCGAAGTTCAAAACACTTGGCACAGCCTGATAAGTTCTCGGCCTCACCAAGAAGAAAATGGGCTAGAGCCATGAAACGTACAGACTATTCCATATATTCACCCCGACGTTCAACACCCTTGGCACAGCCTGATAAATTCTCGGCCTCACCAAGTAGGAAATGGGCCAGAGCCATGAAACTTACAGACTATTCAACATATTCACACCGAATTTCAACACACATGGCACAGCCTGATAAGTTCTCGGTCTCACCAAGAAGGAAATGGGCTAGAGCCATGAAACTTACAGACTATTCCACATATTCACCCCGAAGTTCAATACACTTGGCACAGCCTGATAAATTCTCGGCCTCACTAAGAAAGAAATGGGCTAGAGCCATGAAACTTACAGAATATTCCACATATTCACCTCGAAGTTCAACATACTTGGCACAGCCTGATAAGTTCTCGGCCTCCCCAAAAGGAAATGGGCTAGTGCCATGAAACTTACAGACTATTCCATATATTCACCCCGACGTTCAACACACTTGGCACAGCCTGATAAATTCTCGGCCTCACCAAGTAGGAAATGGGCCAAAGCCATGAAACTTACAGACTATTCCACATATTCACCCCGAAGTTGAACACACTTGGCACAGCCCGATAAGTTCTTGGCCTCACCAAGAAAGAAATGGGCTACAGACATTAAACTTACAGACTATTCCCCATACTTGGCACATTCAGCCGGACGTTCAACACACCTGGCACAGCCTGACAAGTTCTCGGTCTCACCAAGAAGGAAATCGGCTAGAGCCATTAAACTTACAGACGATTCCACATATTTACCCGAAGTTCAACATACTTGGCACAGCCTGATAAGTTCTCGGCCTCACCAAGAAGGAAATGGGCTAGAGCCATGAAACCTACAGATTATTTCCCATACTTGGCACATTCAACCCGAAGTTCAACACCCTTGGCACAGCCTGATAAGTTCTAGGTCTCACCAAGAAGGAAATGGGCTAGAGCCATGAAACTTTCAGACTATTCCACATATTCACCCCGAAGTTCAACACACGTGGCACAGCCTGATAAGTTCTCGGCCTCACCGAGAAGGAAATGGGCTAGAGACATGAAACTTAGAGACTATTCCACATATTTACCCCGACGTTCAACACACTTGGCACAGCCTGATAAGTTCTCAGATTCACCAAGAAAGAAATGGGCTAGAGCCATGAAACGTACAGACTATTCCACATATTCACCCCGAAGTTCAACATACTTGGCACAGCCTGATAAGTTCTGGGCCTTACCAAGAAGGAAATGGGCTAGAGCCATGAAACTTACAGACTATTGCACATATTCACACCGAATTTCAATACACTTGGCACCGCCTGATAATTTCTCGGCCTCACCAAGAAGGAAATGGGCTAGAGCCATGAAACCTACAGACTATTCCAAATACTTGGCACATTCACCCCGACGTTCAACACACTGGGCACAACCTGATAAGTTCTCGGTTTCACAAAAAAGGAAATGGGCTAGAGCCATGAAACTTACAGACTATTCCACATATTCACCCCGAAGTTCAACACACTTGGCACATCCTGATAAGTTCTCGGCCTCACCAAGAAGGAAATGGGCTAGAGCCATGAAACTTACAGACTATTCCACATATTCACCCCGAAGTTCAGCACACTTGGCACATCCTGATAAGTTCTCGGCCTCACCAAGAAGGAAATGGGCTAGAGCCATGAAACGTACAGACTATTCCACATATTCACACCGAATTTCAACACACTTGGCACAACCTGATAAGTTCTCGGCCCCACCAAGAAGGAAATGGGCTAGAGCCATGAAACTTACAGACTATTCCACATATTCACACCGAATTTCAAGACACTTGGCACAGCCTGATAAGCTCTCGGCCTCACCAAGAAGGAAATGGGCTAGAGCCATGAAACGTACAGACTATTCCATATATTCACCCCGACGTTCAACACACTTGGCACAGCGTGATAAGTTCTGGGCCTCACCAAGAAGGAAATGGGCTAGAGCCATGAAACTTACAGACTATTGCACATATTCACACCGAATTTCAATACACTTGGCACCGCCTGATAATTTCTCGGCCTCACCAAGAAGGAAATGGGCTAGAGCCATGAAACCTACAGACTATTCCACATACTTGGCACATTCAACTCGACGTTCAACACACTTAGCATCGCCTGATAAGTTCTCGGCCTCACAAAAAGGAAATGGGCTAGAGCCATGAAACTTACAGACTATTCCACATATTCACCCCGAAGTTCAACACACTTGGCACATCCTGATAAGTTCTCGGCCTTACCAAGAAGGAAATGGGCTAGAGCCATGAAACTTACAGGCTATTCCATATATTCACCCAGACGTTAAACACACTTGGCACAGCGTGATAAGTTCTCGGTCTCACCAAGAAGGTATAACGAAGTAAATTTCTCCGTCATTTTTGGTCTACGCCGGGATTCGAACCCGAGGCCGCTTATTCCGGAACAAGTCGCTCTACCAACTGAGCTACGCAGACATTTGTTCTGATTGCTATGTGCCTTTATGTCGTGTGCGTCCTGCTGGCAGGTACGTCACATCTCCCCCCCCCGAAAGAGGGCCGGGGGCATGGCCCACGGGTCAGCCGTGACCATGAATCGTTGCAGGCAGCCATCCACTGTAGAACGTGCACTTGAGAACTCCCAGTCAATCTGCAGTGTGGAATGCAACATCACACATTTTTATTTTTCGAAGCGCTGGAGAAGGAATTCTCTGATTTTTCCTGTCTCACGGTGTGGAAATAACATCACACCATTGCGAGATTTTGAACGGTCGGGTCATCCGGATAGTTCGGGTGCCATTATAACGAAGTAAATTTCTCCGTCATTTTTATCCGCGCCAGGATTCGAACCCGGGTCCACTAATTCCGGAATAAGTTGCTCTACCAATTAAGCTACGCGGACATGTATTCTGATTGCTATGTGCCTTTATGTCGTGTGCGTCCTGCTGGCAGGTACGTCACAAAGGAAATGGGCTAGAGCAATTAAACTTACAGACTATTCCACATATTCACCCCGAAGTTCAGTACACTTGGCACCGCCTGACAATTTCTCGGCCTCACCAAGAAGGAAATGGGCTAGAGCCATGAAACTTACAGACTATTCCACATACTTAGCACATTCAACTCGACGTTCAACACACTTAGCATCGCCTGATAAGTTCTCGGCATCACCAAAAAGCAAATGGGCTAGAGCCATGTAAACTTACAGACTATTCCACATATTCACCCCGAATTTCAACACACTTGGCACAGCCTGATAAGTTCTCGGTCTCACCAAGAAGGAAATGGGCTAGAGCCATTAAACTTACAGACTATTCCACATATTCACCCCGAAGTTCAACACACTTGGTACAGACTGATAAGTTTTCGGCCTCACCAAGAAGGAAATGGGCTAGATCCATGAGGCGTACAGACTATTTCATATATTCACCGCAGAGTTCAACACACTTGGCACAGCGTTTCTGGAGTTTCTTAACCCTTCCAAAAAATTTTGCATACTACTCTGCTGCCGATATTACCTCTAAATCAGTTAAAAAATGCTCCCCTTTCATACTTTTTATAAGGTTTGGGAACAGGAAATAGTCCGATGGAGGAAGATCTGGCGAGTAGGGTGGATAGTCTATGCACTTAAACCCCAGATTCTTTAAAACATCCATTGTCTTGCCAGTCTTGTTAGTCGGCGCATTGTCTGCAACAAGAGAACACATTTCCGCACTTTCCCACGCCTTTTTTCCTTCAACGCCTCCTTTAATCGCCACAACAAGTTGGAATGGTACTCAGCTGTTGTTGTTTGGCCCTTCGGTAGATAGTCATTCTGTAAAACGCTTTCCGAGTCCCAAAAAAATCGTTGCCATGACCTTTCCAGTCATGGGCGCGCAAAGCGGAGGTTCAACGGGTGCTAAGCATCCGGGCGCCAGATTCCGGGAGCGGAAGGACCCACAATCAATTTCTTCGGTTGATAAATCAATATCAGTGACGTGGGAGAAGTTATAAAAACATTATACTGTGAGAAATCGTAATGCTAAGTGGAACGTTTACTTTTTAGTAAAAATAACTCATTTATAATTCAACAGAAAACGTCTTGAAATCAGAGAATAATTTGTACTGTTTTGTTCAGTAACAGATACCGCGGCCAAAGGATTGAAAATTCTTTTAAATTTTTTTTTTAAATCTTGAAGATTTCAGCATTCATGAATGCGTAGCCAGCGATATGACAAATGGGGCCAATATGTATATCCTGTACAATGCGATATGACAAATGGGGCCAATATGTAGGAAAAACACAATGGACTTCAAAAAGCATAATTTGTCGACTTTAGACCCTTATACATTTTATGTACTTTGAGCGGATCATACTTTAAATCTGGTCATAAATGACGACAAAAAATTTCCCTACAGATTGTGAACATTTTCGCATTTTTCAAGAAATATACACTGAGTGGCCACTTCACTATGACCACCCCCTAAGTACTTCGTTGGATCACCTTTTGCCTTTAATACTGCGTCGATTCTTCGTGGCATAGACTCCACAAGATGTTGATAGGTGGTTTGTGGAATCTGAGACCATGCTTGATGAATAGCACTTTCCAGGAGTGTGAGATTGCAGGGTTGTGGATCCAGCTGTCTGATGGCTCGTTCAACTTCATCCCACAAATTCTCAATGGGGTTGAGATCTGGAGATTTTGGGGGCCACCTAAGCAAAGTAAACTCACCGGCATGCTTCTGAAATCAATCCTGTACAATACGAGCACTATGGCAGGACGCATTATCTTGTTGAAAGTAGCCATCGCCATTGGGATAAACCATCCACATGACACGATGCACTTGGTCAGCAAGGTTGTTTAGATATGATGTGACAGTCAGACGTTGATCAACACAAATTAAAGGGTCCAAAGCATGCCAGGAAAACATTCCCCAAACCATAGCGTTGCCTCCATCAGCTTAAAGGGTTACAGCAATGCATTTGGGGTCCATGATTTCCTGCTGTTTCCGCCAAATTCTCACTCAGCCATCGGCATGGTGCAACTGAAAACGCGATTCATCGGACCACATAATTTGTTTCCAATTATTGACTGTCCAATCCTTGTGCTCCTGTGCGAACTGGAGACGTTTTCTCTTGTTAACTGCAGACAGCAAAGATGTTCGAACAGGCCTTCGGCTGCCATATCCCATCCGATGCAGTGTACTGCGAACAGTGCGTGCAGAGATCATTTGAGTGGATCCTTGATTAAGATGGTCTGTAATTTGCTGCACAATTGGCCTTCTGTTGTCTGTTACCAGTCTGGACACTCTCCGTTCCGCCCGAGCAGTCACTAGTCGATGACGACCACACGTTGCACGCAGAGACCCAGTTTTTTGGCTGACAGTCCAGTCTTTAAACACTTTAACAACAGCTGCTCTGGAACATTTCACGAATGCGGCGGTTCCGGTGATACTCGCTCTATGGCTCCGAGCTCCTACAATCATCGCACGTTGAAAGTCCGTCAAATCGCATTTTTTAACCCATCTCGTCACCCAAAAATCACTTCTACTACTGTCGCAAGCACTAAGCTTTCCCTTTTTATACTAGCCTCGTCCTCTGGTGGCAACAGCGTGCAGCCATAGCTCATTTGCTTAAAACTGTCAGGCGGTCATAATAAAGTGGTCACTCAGTGTGTGCTTACTTTTCTGAATTACCTTATCGTTGGCAAATTTTCAAGAAAGAGTTTCCAGCGTTGACCGTAAAACAGGGCGGGAAAATATTATGGGATCTATGCAATACGGGTAACGAGCACTGCGGTACAATTTCGATGTATTCCACGATATCAGATATTTTGGTTAGAATAGTTAAAGGGACGCCCATCATGTTTAATATTACATATATATATATATATATATATATATCATCCTCCTCAACCATCATCAATTTTCTGCTGGATGAAGGTCTGCCCAAGTTTCTTTCACAACGGTCTGTCTTGGACCAGTCTCCTCCATCTTACTCCCGCATGCTTTAGAATTTCATCCACCCATCTCCCACGTGGTTTTCTTTTGGGTCTTTTCCTGTCTCTGGGAATCGAGTGTAAAATTTCGGTTGTCCATCGATGGTCCATT